>JAOXJM010000019.1:49951386-49982277 GCA_026413425.1 Tringa solitaria | reverse complement strand
AGGCTGGATGGGGCTTTGAGCAACCTGGTGTAGTGGGAGGTGTCCCTGCCCATGGTGGGTGTGGAGGGGTTGAAACTAGATGATCTTTAAGGTCCCTTCCAACCCAAACCATTCTATGATATTAATCAGGGTTGCTGGCAGTTAGCATTTTGTTGTTGTTGAGACTTTCTTCCCCCTGCTGTGTCCCCCTTCCCAGTTTCATTACCTGGAAAAATCACTAACAGTAATGTGTTTGTGAATGTCAGTTCATTGATGCTTATCTATGTACTGAAACAGCTTCTGAGGTTGTTTTTTGAGGTTCTCTTGTTAGAGAGACCTTGTTATCCTTGACCTTTCCAAATCATCAACTGCTTATTCAGAAACATGATTTACTTTAAAGGAGTGTAAAAACCCTAACTTTATATAATGCATGTAATGACAAATTGATTTACCACAATGTTGTCTGAGTAGAGGTCTGTGGGTAGGATACTTTCTGCTTCCATTTTATCCTTCTGTGTTTTTTCCTAGTAGAGATGTAGGACCTGTAGAGGTTGGGCCAAAAACTGCTGCTGTAAAAGCTAAATGTCACCATGTGGACCATGCTTAATGCAAATGAAGAGGTACTGCAGTCAACATTAAGTCAGTCCAGGAGAAAGGGGTGGACTTGAAGGCATGACGCTGCCTGCTATCTGCTGCACAGCAGTGTTTTGCTGTGCTTGCACACATAGAATGTTCATGGGATTCTGGAATTGGATTTTGGCCCTGCAGCTGTCATCAGCTAACTTCTTTGAAGGGCACAAGTGTGCACAAATATTTTCCCTTCAAATTTCAGTGAAATTACCTATTTCCTTGTAGTTTTCCTGTTCCCTTATGGTGGGATTTGGTTGAGAGGCGTTGTTTGAGATTGGGTATTAGCAAAAGTGAATGCTGCGTCTTTTTTTCTAACAAAAGTTGTGTCGAATATATGTTGTTCAGCTTTACTAAATTAACCAGAGAGAAGGTAGCAGCTATCCCCTCTTATTCATTTGAACGTTCTGCATTTCGTAGCTTTTCCTTAGTTCTCCCAATTTCAGTTGCAACTGTGCATTCCCTTCATGTTTTGTTTTGCCTTCCTAGGTACTGTATTGGATATTTTGTTGTTATTGTGTCATTCCTGTGCTGGATGGCCTTGAAAACTCAGCTACCTCTGAGTACTTCCTATGTTTTTTCTTGTTTGGAACTTTTTGCTTCTGAATGTAAAGTTAATAAAGAAGTTGGAAACATTTATTTCTGTGGTGAAGTTGTTTTAAAAAACTTCTGTCTAGCCTTTGTTAAAATTTGTTGATGACTTTTATATACCCTTTTTTATTGTTTAGGAATGGTTTCTAACTGGACCAAAATTCCACCACCACTTTTCAAAAAAGTTGTCATTGTGCTGATAGATGCTTTGAGAGATGACTTTGTGTTTGGATCCAAAGGTAAACAGTTCATGCCATATACTACACAAGTCGTTGAAAAAGGGACATCCTACAGCTTCATTGCTGAAGCTAAGCCACCCACTGTGACTATGCCTCGAATTAAAGTAAGTGGTTTTTTTCTACTTAGGGTTGTTTCATTTGAGAAAATTTTGAAGGTTGTGTTGTTTCGTGTGCTCAAAGTTGACATAATGAACAGGTTTGCTGTGGTATTGCAATCTGTGGCTGAAACTTGCTTTGCTGTAGGAGTGCATGTGATAGAGTCTTGATTTGCTGTGGCCCAGAAGTGCTTCCTGTAGGAAAGGTCAGGTCAGGGATCAAAAGAAAATAGAGAGGATGAGTAAGAGGAAGAGGTGGCAGCTTCTACTTAAGTCTCCTTGCATTGCTTTGTTCCTTTATTTGGTGGCTGTGGTGGGAAGGTCTGTGAGAATCAGTTGAGGGCAGTTAAGGCCCTTGTGCAGGTTTAATGATTGACGTGATCTTTTCAGTTGTAATCATGGGAACACCTCAAATTTTCCAATTGTCATCTATCCAAGAAGATTTTTGTTAGTATTTCTCTGTGTTCTAGTGTAAATTTGTTTTGTCATAGGGCTGTTTTGCAGAGCTTAAAAAGAAAATTGTGCCAAGTTCTAGGTAACTAAAAGATTAATTGTGTCTGTGTCATCAAAATACTTGATCATCCAGGCTTCTCTGTGATGGATCTGAGTGACATTTCTTGCATTGAAGAAGCTGAGGGAGTAAGCTATGTTAGGTCAGCTAGAAGGCCAGTGAGAGGGTGAGGGGGTTACAGTTTGGTAACCCTTCATAGGTGGACTTCATTGCATTTTCCAGAAGATTATTAATTACTGTTTTGAATGTGGTACCATTGTTACTGTTCAGCCAGTTTACTTAGGTCTTCTAAACTATCTTTTACTTAATTTAATGACCAGTAAATGAAGCAGATTTCAGCTGGCATACAAAGTCATTTTGCTGTCCACTAATTAATAAAATACTATTTTTACCTTTCTGTAAACCAGTTATTATCTGTAACATCAGCATGTTATGTGACATGGCAGCTTATGCGTTCTCTTAATTTACTGTGTTTCTTTATTGAGAGTATAAATTCTCTGCGCTCTGCCTCATTGCTTTCTCTTACACTGATACTGTCTTCTGATTACTGGAAACTTTTGGTTTCTGTTAATATGTCACTTTTATTTTCTTGTTTTATACAGGCTTTGATGACAGGTAGCATACCTGGTTTCATTGATGTTATTGTGAACCTCAATTCTCCAGCTCTGTTGGATGACAATCTGATATGGCAGGCAAAAACTGCTGGAAAGAGAATCATCTTTTATGGTGATGATACTTGGGTTAAATTGTTTCCAAAGCATTTTGTGGAATATGATGGAACAACATCCTTTTTTGTGTCGGACTTTACAGAGGTGAGAAGCTTTGTATAATCACAAGTTAAATAATGTGTGTACAAACACATAATGGCATCTTTTAAGAATGAAGCGGTAAAACTATCCTTGTTCTGAAATATGAACCTGCCAATTAAATAGAAATTGGATTTACATGTGTTTTCAGTATTGGCAGTATGGAGCTAAGCATTTCAGTCCCTTATCATACGCTGTGGGAATTGTTTGGATGATACCGTAACGAATAATGTATTACTGTATAACTTCCCTAAACGTATGTTGTTCTCACAAAACTTGTGGTAGGAAGTTATACCACTTGTTTTGTTTAAAAATTTCACTGTCCATGTTTCCAGTTTGCTATCACAATTATATCAGCACGTGCCATCTTTAAAAGGCCTATTAATATATAATCTTGGTCTGTTAGAGGTCACTTTTGTAGTTGCAATATGAATAGTGTTTTAGCACGTTATCAAAGCGGGAGCACAGAAAGTTAATAAATTGTGAAAATTCTTATTCTGGGCACACTTAAAGAGTAAATGGTTCAGTAATTTTAGTTCATATTTTGAACCTTTATGATTTGTAAAACCTCAGGCCATTGACCTGCTGCTACTGACATAAGTATTTTATTATCATATTTAAGAAGTTAGATAGGTCTAACATGTAAATTGGAAGGCACTTTCAATTCGTTACTCTAAGATGGCGTACAGAAACTTCAACACGGAGTGGAAAAATGCAAACATGCTGCTAGGTCTGTGATTATATGGCTCTCAAGCTGTTTATGCAGTCTGTATGCCTTCTGAATATAGTCCATTAAAAAGAAAGCTTTGAATGGTTTTTTATGTAGTTATATCCAGAGTTAACAAAGTGGTGTTGCATGTGAAATTTTGTAAGGATCTTCAATATCCAGGGAGAAATGTATGCAACTAAAAATAGGTTGTCAACCTAAGCAGGAGAACGTGTGAGTTAGGCCCAAAATAGCACTTTTCAAATAATTTTTCTTTCTTACTAGGTCATCGGTTCTTTTTCTCACAGAAAGAACAATCTTTTTGTGTTTGCACAGTAGCAAAAGTTGTGTTGAAAAAGCAGGAGTGTTTTTTTTCCGCTGTGTTTCCAAGCACCAAAGAGAAGCTTTTCACTGTACCTACTTGTGAAGTGATAAATCAGGAGTGTGAAGGGTGAAAGTGACTGAAAATTTCTTGAAACAGTTTTTAAAAGGGTCTGTGGAAGCATGGCAACCCCTTTTCTCTGTTTGTGTGTACAGGAAAGACTGAAACGGCGTGAAGAATCTGTTTTGTAAGAAAAGATTTTTTGATTGCCTGGTATTGAACTAATCAATCTGATTTTTTTTTTTTCTCTTGTTAACATTGTGAGTGACTGTAGTTCTCATCAGCTTCTACAGAATTTTAATGAGTAGTGTGATACATTTGTTCCTATGCTATTTACAAGAGGGAAATTATTTTTACCTTTTAATTGTTCTCCTTTTATTTCTGAGGTTGATGATAATGTTACCAGGCATTTGGATAGAGTGTTGAAGAGAGAAGATTGGGATCTCCTAATACTACATTACCTAGGGTTGGACCATATTGGACACGTGACTGGGCCAAACAGCCCATTAGTGGGACCAAAACTTCGTGAAATGGATAACATTCTGAAGAAGATTCATATTTCTCTTCTTTCAAAGGTAATGTATCTGCTTGGTTCAGTGTCTGCTAGGTGTAGGCTAACTATAAAATGCTTGCTGGTTTGCGGGTGGTAGCTTGTTTATTCCTAAACCAAAGTGGATATTCTTTCTGCTCTTTTCTTTCCCTGGCCATTCCCCAGTTAACAGTATAGTGTAGCTTTTTTAAGGATTTACTGGCTGATCTTAGTAACATCTGTTAACAGTCTCTTCTGAACAGCTGTGGGAAATAATTACCCCTTGGTGTGTGGGAAGAGGAGAGGAATGCATGCCAAAATGTTCTTATCACTCATAAATTAAAATGGTGGTTGGTGCACTTCAAAGTAATGAGATTCAGCAGAATGAATAATAGGCTTGTAATAGCTAATGGCTCTGATTTCTACAGTTGTGAAGGCATACCAAATTTTTAGATATTGAAAATATTAAAATGGAAATGGTGGTTATAAACAGCATTTTTCTTATGCTAAATGTAGCACATGAATTATCAAATCTGAATCTGTTTTTAGGTTTGGAAATATAGGATGTCACTTATCTAAATAGTCTGGATGTTTAAATACCAGGTCCTAATTCCAAGTGGCCTGGAGCTTTTCTCTTGTTTGTTTTTAGCAATTGCAATTCAGAATAGATGCTCACAAAATTTCAGTAGTATTTTTATACATGGATACTATTATATGAAAAGAGATGTTAAGTCCTGCTTTTGGAAGTTATAATCTCATGAACGTTGCAGTGGTTTTGCTGCAGTTTGTTAGTATGTTTTGCTTTTGCCAACTACATGCAAGCCTTTATCTGAGTTTTAGAATACAAAAATAATAAAAGCACTTTACTGTTGGATACAACATGTACTGGTAATAACTAGAGATGACACAAATCTGCTTTGTTAGGGAATGATAATATTTATTTTCTGCTGTCTGTGATTTATTAGCTCAAAATTGTTAAACAGGCCTCACTTATGCTTCTGTTTCTCTGTCTTCAGAAAAATAAACATAATTTGACATCAGTCATGTCAGTTCCCTACCCCAAAAGCACTTGAGAGACTACTAGAAATAGGATTATCTTTTTATATTAAATTTCTATTATATTGATATTTACAATGTTAATAATTTAACGCTTATATTCTATTAACTCAATGAAGCTGAAGAAATGGATGGGGGGAATATTTCTCTGTTAATGCTACTGTTCATGGACTCCTGATTTTCCTCCCATATTATGATGCCCTTTAGTTAATCCTTCAGTAAGTTTCTTGTGACTCTGTAAATGAGAGGCTTTTTTACAGCTTTTTTGTGTTTTGTTTTTTTTAATATACTGATGAAATGTTAGATAAGTATGTGTGCTTTAACTGTTAAAAATGAATATTACTGCATAACACTTAGTTGCAAACATCTTTTGTAATCTGCCCCAGTTGTTGTGAGCCAATTAAAAAAATGGAATTTATTTTGAGAAATATTAATGTATGGAAACAATAAAGGTAGTGAAGCATTATATATAAGCATCTTGTTTGTGCAGTAACTTAAATTTCTGTGACTTGCAGGAAGAAGCTTCTCTGCCCAATTTGCTAGTTGTTTGTGGGGATCATGGGATGTCTGAAACGGGTAGTCATGGTGGTTCTTCAGAAGGAGAAGTGCACACACCACTGCTGTTTATCAGCTCTGCTTTTGAAAAGAGAAGTGGTAAGGATGAAAAAAGTTAGACCTTTTTTAGAACACATTGCCATCTCTAGTTTATCTTAGCTCTGGAATTCTTCCTGGAAAGTGCTTTGGTTTGTTCGACAGATATCTGTAGAAGCCAGTTCTGTGTGACCTAAAACTCTGGTTTTAGCCAGAGTTTGCATCTGTGCCATGGTGAAACTATGAATTTAGCTTTGTAGCCACTGAAAGAATTGAGTATTTTTCAGATTAGAACCTTTTGCAGCCCTGTCCTACATGAGTGTTGAGCGCTAATGAGATCTATTGTCAGGATCTTGGGATACTGGTAAATGTGTAGGATTAGAAGTAAAATCCTATTTGAAGTGAGTTTCAAGTTTTGTCTTTCTTGGTCAGAATATTTTCCTAGCCTCTGTTCTTTCTCAAGCAGCCAGAACAGAGGGATAAATACCAATTTCTCATGCTGAGAGTACAAAGAAAGAGGAAGAATTGCTTTTGTGAAAGGCTGGGAGGTGACAGCACTGAAATTGTGACTATTGATTGCTAAGTGTTAAGGAAAGGATATGGAGCATGAGTGTATTTACTGTATTGGCCAGGCAGTTAATTTTAAAAGATTCATGTGAGTTTATCTGTTTTTGAAACTCATTTTCTACTTGTATAATGTAGTTTAAAGTAAGGGGGAAGAAGGGAATGGTGTGGTAGAGAATCTTTAGTGTAATTTGTAGAGTCTTGCTTAAATAAACTCCTTGACTGAGTTGATGAAATATAGTTTATACCAGGTGTGAATATTTTCTTCAAAATAATACTTCCCTCTGCCCTTCGTTCTGCCTCTTGCTCATTTCCATCTGATTTCCTTGCTTTTAAAGCCTATTTGCAGAACCTTGCCTTGTTTATCTTGGAGGCTTCTGCAGCACATTGGAAGTACATTTATCTGGCTGTCATTTATAAAGCTGTTATCCAGCTGCAATAGAAAGTGTTGCTTGAGGAGTGATTGACCTCTTTTCAGATATAAAAACAAAACAAAGTCAAGAGCTGACCAAAGCTCTCAGGTAAGTTTTTGCTCTATAGCTGTCACCGGTATGTGTTGACAACCAGGCCACATGAACGTAGATTCTGTAAATGCAATCTCTTGTTCATTGGGGTTAATTTCTGTTAGATTTAAACTGAGCGTGCAGTTTTTACAGTACAGTGAAATATATTTATTCACATGTCTTTTGGGATTAAGTTTGTGATTTCTAATGATATCCATGTAAATATCCAGCAGCTTGCTTCTCATTGCTACCTTTATCAGAATTCTAGTGACTGCTCTTTATGATCCTACTGTAAACAAAATGTACTGTGTTAATTTGGTAGACCTCAAAATAGTAATCCTGTGGGTTTTTGCATTTAATATGCTGTCAGAATATTACTTGTATAGCCTTCTACAGAGATATGTCACCCGCGATTGGCTAAATGCATTTTGTAGTTTGGTTTTTTTTAACCACTTAAGAACCTGCCTTTAAAGATGAAATCTGAAGACTGCTGACATACAGGCACTCATGCAAAAGAGGCTTTAGGGATTATAGATGCCATTCTGTACAAGTATGGGATTAATCAGAACTAGATGAGAAATGAGAAAAGTTCTAATGCTCTTACAGGGAGCCTTGAGAATAAAAAACTGTATATAGAATTCTTTCAGTACTGTACTTGGGTCAAAACACTCAATGCCTGGAGATATAAAGAGAACTAAGTAAAAGCATAATAGAAAAAAAATGTTATGTAACTAGTAAAGCACACAAAAATGCAATTAGCAAGACAATCTTAAACAAAAGGTTACTTGCGTTAGTGAAATCATTCACACCTGTAGATGTCTGTGGAACTGGAA
This sequence comes from Tringa solitaria, assembly GCA_026413425.1. NCBI lineage: Eukaryota > Metazoa > Chordata > Aves > Charadriiformes > Scolopacidae > Tringa > Tringa solitaria. The sequence goes on along the minus strand of JAOXJM010000019.1, from coordinate 49,974,265 downwards.
GCTAATCCTGATAACTGCAGTAAGGTAACGGGATCCTGCACAGAACTCTTTAAAAATCACTGGATTTGCCTGCATGGAGCACCATGGGCCTCAATGTTCTTCACCTGACCTCTAATTCTGTTTGCCTAGCAACCTGATATTAATTAAATTTTTAGCTGTTGTCATTATATGAAGAAGCTTCTAGAATGCAGTCTACTGTAGTCTTTTTATTCTTTCTAATGTAAAAGTTATCAAACCCGCTTAGGATGTAGGCTGCAACTTGATATTAAGGTGATATCCTGGACCATCTCTTTTCTACCTTTACTTGTATAACATTCATGTGGTGTTTACAGTAGTTGCTAGTGTTAGAGAATGATACTTGTTGAGAATTGAATAAATGTTGGTCTCACAACAGGCGAGGATAGCAGCTGAAAAAGGTCACTCAGCTGTCTGTAGATCATTTGAAATAGCTGATCCAACACTGATGAAAAAAGTTCGGAAACTAACAAGATGACAGCTGTCTCTGGAGAAATACAACAGGCCTGTTCCTGTTATTTAAGTACTTTTATTTTTCCTCTCTCTCTTTTTTTTTTCTTCTCTCTCTTTTTTGTCTTTTTCCTATTTTTGTTGATTCTAGGTCCTGTAACCCAACCTGAACTTGTGCAACAAACTGATTTAGCTAGCACACTGGCACTAGGTCTTGGTTTACCAATTTCAAGAAACAGTGTTGGGAACCTTATATTGCCAGTTGTGGGAGGCAAGACAATGAGAGAACAACTACGTTTTGTGCACTTGAATGGGTTCCAGCTCAGCAAACTGCTGCAAGAGAATACACCTGCATATGAAAAAGGTAAAAAAAGGGGAAAAAAAAGTTACATATACAAAAAGAGATTGTTTCTAATATGATTTGGGCTTTTAGGTTGAAGGGCATAGCATAGTACTGCGAATTAGCTATTTATTTGAGAGCAATGGTCAGAGAAATGAGGCTGAGTTCAGTCTTCACTGTAACCTACTCTGGCACATTGCCTGTGATTAAGGTTTTTTTAATGACCAGTACTACTCTTTTTAGGCAAAAGAGAAGAAATAATGTTTAAAGTAAAACTAATTGTGTAGTTAAATCTCAGTGGTATTTACTATATATCTCGTATCCGCTACCTGTGACATATCCTACATAGGGCACTGATTCTGAGCCCTTTGGAGGAATAGCACAATGGAGTGAATTTTCTAGTTAAATGAAAAGATGCTTCAAGTAAAGCTGGGAAATAATTTAGGGTAAGTTATCTTTTTATTTCATTCTTATGTATGAATTTGCTTGGAATGAGAACCTAGAGAACTACAAAGTTGCTTATTGACAATACGCATATGTATGCATGTATATGTGTGTGTGTATTTGGAGGAAAGAAAGAACAAGTGGAAAAAATAGAGCAAACGTAGCAAAATGTAGTATTGCACTAGGAAGTGTGATACAAACTGCAATATAACTAAGCAAGTTAATATGATAATCGTGAAAAAAAATGAGTCAGAGATGAAGGAGAATATTTTACCTGGACATTAGAAGATGTTGTTGTCTTAAAGTGACTGTGAAGCTTGAAGTCTTTGTCACTTGATTTATAATCTGTTGAATCATTAAAACAACTGGATGAGAATGCAGAGCTGTGTTACAGCTATGAATAATTAAAGTGGCTAACAATGTAAAGTTTCGCAAGATGATCATTGTAGGTCAAGAATTAATTATCTTCCAACATCACGGCTTCTAATCACAATTAAACCCTGTCCAGAGCCTAACAAAACAAATGCCATTTATGGTAGCAATATGCCAATAGTAGGACTCATGCTCCATCTAGTCTGGTATTTTTTTGTGCACAGATTTCCTCACTTAACCCATTTGTGCCAAGTGGGGAAACTTGCACTGTTGGTGGAGTCTGGGATATGGTTGTGTTACTGAAAATTCCAGCACAAAGATCCATGTAACAGTATTGCTGCAAGTACTGGTGAAACAGACTGAAGTTTCTATCAGCTTCTGGTTTATATCTTCACTTTTACTTTATTTTTGTAAAGAACAGCTTAATTTCAACTTATAGCTTTCATCTGAGAAATGAAATCAAAATTGATGAGGATGGAAATGTGAGAAATTTTGATGCTACTTGCTTGTGAATGCAAACTATTAGAGATGCTACCCTACTGGAGAGGGATTGGAGGCAAAGCATCCATGATGAGCTTCTCTCCTTTCTGTAATGGAGAATTTCAGTAACATGGAACTAGATCCAAGTCACAGTAGCTTTTTTTGCAGGGTATAAAGGTGAATTCTCCCTGTTGCTCTAAACTTCTTAGAGGGTCTTGTTTTTCTTACAGTATCATAGATGTGTAAGGCTGTAGCTTAGTGCTTTGGTCTGGATGATTAAGACTGGCAGGAAAAAGAGATGTGCTGTTTTTTTAGTGTTGTTTGAATTATATGGATGCTTCAGGCCCTAGAAATAGTAACAAGAATGTCACTAACTCAGTGACTAATGCTGCATGTAAGTTTAAAGCATGGATGAATGGTCTTTTATTCTGGGTAGTTTCTAAGTGAAGATAAATACCATCCCACCTATTCTACTACATGTTCATACACATATATGCATATCTGTCGTGATTACTATAGGAAAGGGATTATCTTGCAAAGAAGTCATTATATTCAGTAATCAGATTCATCTTCAAGAAGGATGCTGATTTATAAAAAAAGGAGGACCCTGGGAGCTACCGACCACTCAGCCTCCTCAGATTGTGGAACAGATCCTCCTGGAAGACATGTCAAAAAAGTGGAAGACAGGGACATGACTGCAGATGGCCAACATTGCTTTACCAAGGGCAAATTGTGCCTGACTAATCTAGTGGCCTTCTATGATGGAGTAACTGCATCTGTGGACAAGAGAAAACTATGGATGTCATCTACCTAGACTTCTCTAAGGCCTTTGATATGTCCTCCCACAGCGTTCTTGCTGCTGTAGTAGAGAGACATGGGTTTGATGAATGCATGCTTGGTTTGAGCAACCTGGTCTAGTGGGAGGTGTTCCTTGCCCATGGCAGGGGGGTTGGAACTCGATGATCTTTAAGGTCCCTTCTAAGCATCCTATGATTCTAGGCTTAGCATAAGAAATTGGCTGGATGTCCATGTCCAAAGAGTTATAATCAATGGTTCAATGTCCAAGTGGAAACCAGTAATGAGTGGTGATCTAGTGAAAGCTGTCTGTGCCCATCGTGGCAGGGATGGACTAGATGATCTTTAGAGGTACCTTCCCTTCCATCCTGAACTATTCTGTGGTTCTATGATTGTAAGTTGGGAAGGTGAGGAGGGAGAGTGGCTCTTTATGTGAGAGATCAGTGGCAGTGCATGGACCTCTGCCTGGGGGGTGGATGATGAAATAGATGAGAACTTCTGGGTCAGGATTAGTGAACAGACCAACATGGGCAGTATTGTTATGGGTGTCTGCTACAGACAGTCTGATTAGGAAAAATTAGTAGATCTGTAGACAATGTGAGGAAGCCCCACGTTCACCATCTGTGGTGCTTATATGGTGCTTCAACCATCCTGTTGCATTTCAAGCTAGATAACTGGACAATGAGATGGACTGGAAAGTGGCACAGCTGCTGGGCTCACATGGTTATGATTGGCAGTACAAAGTTCAGCTAGATCAGTCACTAGTGATCAACATCAGGGCTTGACACAGGCTGATGCTATTTAGCATCTTCATTAATGACCTGGACAGTGCCCTCTGAGCAAGTCTGCATACAATGCAGAACTGGGAGGAGTGGTTAATACAGTATGTGAGTGTGCTGCCCCTCAGAGGCAATTGATGTCAATTGAGATTAATCCCAGTCAGATGAGAAGGCAGAATGACCTTTACATGCTGTTTCATGAAGAAACCATGGAGGTTCCTGGATTCAGCCACTCCAATGTTATCAACAAACCGCAACAGTACACAAAAATGGCTTCATCTTCAAGTGCGTTTTAAATGTATCTGTTAATAAAGCGCAAAATGGAGGTAGCTCAGTAACTTTTTTCTTTTTTTTTTCTCCCCAATATTTGTTTGTACAAACATACATTTTCAAGCCAAGAGGTGGTACAGCATTTCATGAGACTTGGGTTTTAATTTCTTGAGGTGCAAAGGAATCTTCGCAGTTAAATCTATCTTCAGGTAAATTAAATTTTAAATGAGGAACTTGGCTAAGGGCTTGATTATTTTGAAAATTACTTTTTGAAACATACTAATACATGCTAAATTGAGGTATTAGATTTTCTTGTGATAGAGGTTGACACGTGCAGCTGAAAAAAAAGTCTGGAAAAGGAGAATAAAAACAGTTGGGAAAAATTAAGAAGCTGGAAATAGAGGTATCTAGAAACACACTTTGAGTTTCTGAGTGAGTTTGTACCTCAATGTAAGGTAGATAGCTGTAAGTATCTGGTAATGCTTCCCCCATGTTGTAAACTTCTGAACATGCATCTGAGTGATGAACTAGTATTGTTTCTTTGAAAGACACTTCACAGTGGAACAAAGAGTCATACTTAAAAGCAAGTAGGATGGTGTTCTTAAAAGGAATGTCTACTTCTCAGTTTGGAACTAGTCCTGAACTTGTATTAGATGCGTGTGCTGATTAAAATAATTTGATTGTTACTGGGAGATTTATGTATTGAAACTGGAGAAGTCACTTTTACATTATGCGTTCCTTTCTTATATTTTTATATATGTATATTTATTTAAATGATTGCTGCCTGTGACTGGAACTAAGTGAAATTGTTATCAAACATGCTCAGGAGGCACAGCCATTTGCTTGTGATAACATTGGAGGGAGGCTGAAGTAGAAAATGCTAATATAATATTACGCAAGTAAACCATTACCATTGCTTTGGCAAACCTGTAACTGGGCAAGCTTGCTTTGGATTTTGCCCCGGGTTTAACTTGTCTTGTGAGTATCCCATGCAGGAGTGACTTGCAAATGTCGATCATCAGTTATGAAAATGATTCTTCAACAACTTAGAGTCTAAGACTGTTCTCATTTTACTGCATACATATGTGACATTGAACTGATCTCAGTGGAGTTCTTGAAGTTTGGTAACACCATGGTTCCTTTATTGCTTTCTTCAGGATCTTGAAATCATTCACAGAGTAACAGAATCACAGAATAAGAGGTTGGAAAGGACCTCTGGAGATCATCTAGTCTAACACCCCTGTCCAGGCGTGTTTTGAATGTCTCCAGAGTCGGAGCCTCCACCACCTCTCTAGGCAGCCTGTTTCAGTGCTCTGCTACCCTCAAAGTGAAGAATTTCCTCCTCATGTTTAGATGGAACTTCTTATGTTCAAGTTTGTGCCCATCACCTCTTGTCCTGTCACCGGGCACCACTGAAAAAAGACTGGCCCCATCTTCTTGACACCCACACTTTAAGTATTTACAGGCATTGATCAGATCCCCTCTCAGTCTTCTCCAGACTAAAAAGACCCAAATCCCTCAGCCTTTCCTCATAAGAGAGATGCTCCACTCCCCTAATCATCTTTGTAGCCCTCTGCTGTACCCTCTCCATAGTTCCCTGTCGTTCTTGAACTGGGGAGCCCACAACTGGACACAGTACTCCAGATGGGGCTTCACTAGAGCAGAGTAGAGGGGCAGGATGACCTCCCTCGACCTGCTGGTCACACTTTTCCTGATGCACCCCAGGATGTTATTAGCCTTCTTGACCACAAGGGCGCATTCGTGGCTCATGGTCATCCTATTTCCACCAGGACTCCCAGGTCTTTCTTCTCAGAGCTGCTCTCCAGCAGGTCAGCCCCCAACCTGTACTGGTGCATGGGGTTATTCCTCCCCAGGTGCAGCACCCTACACTTGCCCTTGTTGAATTTCACCAGGTTCCTCTCTGCCCAACTCTCTAGCCTGTCCAGGTGTTGCTGTATGGCAGCACAGCCTTCTGGTGTGTCAGCCACTCCTCTCAGTTTTGTGTCATCAACAAACTTGCTGAGGGTACATTCCATCCCTTCATCCAGGTCATTGATGAATATACTGAAGAGGACTGGACCCAGTACTGACTCCTGGGGAACACCACTTGTTATGGACCTCCAACTAGACTCTGCGCTGGTGATCACTACACTCTGAGCTCTGTCTTTCAGCCAGTTTTCAATCCACCTCGCTGCCTACTCATCTAATCCACACTTCCTAAGCTTACCTATGAGGATACTGTAGGACACAGTGTTGAAAGCCTTGTGGAAGTCAAGGTAGACAACATCCACTGCTCTCCCCTCATCTATCCAACCAGTCATTCCATCATAGAAGGCTATCATATTGGTCAGACATGATTTCCTCATGGTGAATCTGTGTTGACTGCTGCTGATAGCTTTCTTTTCCTCTATATGCTTTGAGATGATGCCCAGAATGAGGCGCTCCACCATCTTTCCAGGGATGGAGGTGAGGCTGACCGGCCTGTAGTTTCAGCCAGTTTTCAATCCACCTCGCTGTCTACTCATCTAATTTGAACTCATTTCAGTGTTCTGTTTAATGAAATAGTGTCATGTCAAATCTCCATTTGATGAAAGCTTATTTTAGGTGATCCTTTCTGGATTTCCTCAAAAGTATGACTATTTAACTCTTATTTCAAATATACCAGAAGAGGAACTTTCTAGGGAAGAAGTCACTGTTCAGAGAACTATGGTAGGGAAATGAAAATCTGCATGTGCACTGGCAGCTTTCTCGATATAGAAGTGTTTGCTGCTGGCTGGGCTGTACTTGGTAACAGATACCTGCAAGCCTCCTACATAGCATGATCAGCATGCTTTGGAGTCTGTTAGAAGTCTTGGGAGACCAGACAGGACATTCTGGGTTAAACATTGCTTTCTAAAATTCTCACTTTGAATTCAGCCCATAGTAGATCACGAAGTGTCTTGTAGTGATAAGAGACTTAAAAATGGTAAGCAACGTTCTTTCATAACTGTACCAGAATTGTGAATAGAAGTACTGAATTTATCTTCATTCACTTCAAATAAAACTAAAAATGTTTCTGGATTTAATAAAGTACTTTTGCTGAAAGGGCTTAACAAAGAATATGGTGGTTTTTTCCAAAGTCTGATGTACTACTGAACTACCAGGAGTAAAAACGAGCTGTAACAAGTCTTTGTGATACCAAACTTACTTCAGTCATTGCTTTAACCCTTGACTGAAACTGTACAGCAAATGTTTTCTCCTACTGTTAGCTAAGAAGATAAGGATTGCAAGATGATAATGATAAGCTCGTTATACAAACATTTCCAAATTGGCCTTTTGCCCTTATGTTGTCATTAACTTTCAAGTGAAATTGCATTAAAATAGCAAGGATTATTGATGTGAAGTGGAACTAAACATTTATTTCTTGCAAGAAACAGATATATGTGAGTGTTCACACATAGCATAATTTCTGGTGACGTACAGGTTTCTTGCTTTCCTTGTATTCTTGACTGATCTTATGTTGTGAGTGCATACTATGCTCAATGACCAATATTTTAAATATCGTATGGCATGTTGGAGTAAGGAGTGATCCAACTGTAACATAAAGAGGGAAAACATGTCTTAAGTGCTTACAGGAACAACACCGTTTTCACAGAAATTGACCTAATTGTTCTATTTTAGGTAAATGCTCTTGAAATTAAACTAATATGAAGCAAATAGAATGCTCTTCAGGTCCACATAGAACCCACTATAATGATTTTGGCAGAAGTAGTTTTAATTTTTTTATCTCTATGCTTGTAGTGAGTGTTTACATTTTTTTTCCATGAGTGAACAAAATGACGCTCTTCTGGTTTTGCCTGTAGAATCTGGTTATTGTTACTGTTGAATATATCTTTTTGGGAGGTAAAAAGGCTACCAAGACTCGGCTTTTTTTGCTGCAGCTTTTTGTGTAAATGCTTGCTAATGAGAAAGTTGATGATGAAAATGAGTGGCAGTTGATGATAAAATAAAATAGTAGAGTGGTTTCACATGTCCTTTAAATCAACTTGAATAGCGCTCTCTATACCTACCCTTTAGCGTGTATGAACCAGAACAGTTGGTGTGAAATAAGGATACTGTGAAATAACCAGTAAGGAGAAATAGATCTAGGAGAAAAGCTGCTGCTGCTGTACTTGCAAAGGACTACTGAAGGGTAGGATTTGGCTGTTTGCTTCTCTCCTATGTCTTCTGCTGTCCTTATTCAAGCTTTTAAAATAAATTTAGAGAGAATCGAGTAATTAAGGTATGTTTCTACAATATAAGAGGGAAATAAAAGAAACTGCAATGTCTCTGTAACTATATTAAAACCCAAGCCCACAGAGTTCAACAGTTGATTTAATATTTCCTTTGAGACATAGTCTAGTGCTAGTCTTGTCTTTATCCTCATTTCTGAAAGCAGACTACAGTCTTCATCTGTGTTGTCAGCATTCGCCTGCAGTCCTGTTTACGTGTATATTTATCAGAAGATGTAATCAAAACTACATATCTACAAGAAAATATTACCTAGGTATAGAGGTATAGAGAATGCATATGTGTCCTGGGGGTTGGTTTGTTTTTCTGAATTTTTCTTCTTTTGTTGTTGTTGTTGTTGTTGTTGTTGTCATTTTGGTTTGGTTTGTTTGTTGTTTTTCTTCAGGTCAGTATTTTTTTAGATGTGTATAGGCCATTGTGAAATCACCTTCTGCCACAAGAGTCTAGCTTCCACAGGTTGATTGTGGTATCAAGTTTTCTCTTTTTTTAATTGTTAGACTGCAGTCCATCGTTACACTAAAGCAGAATTACTAATTTTCACTGCTGAGGATTGCTTTGCACCAGTTTCATCGTCCAAATATGCAAAGCCAAATTCTACTAACAGCACTTCGGCTGTTAGCTTTTCTTTCACTGCTTCAAAATCCCGCATCCTGTATGTTTAACTTTGTGCTACCAACTGACTCTCATTAGCTGAATAGCAAAATTGAGGTCCCTAATATGGGGTATCTGTCCTTTGATGTTTCCTCCAGGGATCAGCTATTTGATCGTTTCCCTCTTGGCTTGTTCAATATGGCCTGGATAGTGAGTGGCTCCAATGGGAAACATGACTTTTTTTTCAGGATTTAAAGTATTTGAATAAGTTTGTCCTAGAAACATTTTGTAAGAGTAAATGGATGTTTTAATGTGTTTGGCACTTTTAGAGGTCTTGACATTTTATCAGGTTAGGGATTAATTGCTTTTATTCTGAGTAACTGGGTCATTATGGTCTTGCTGCAGGAAGACAGTGTAACTTTTGAGGTGTGAAAAAAGTTTCAACCCCCATAGCAAAATTTTTTCTACTATACAGGGAAATATAAAAATACAGCCACTTCTCTAATTCTCCTTTGCTAATGGATCCTCTTTTTTTTTTTTTTTCCTTTTTTTTCCCCCTCCTTAGATCCTGGATATGAACACTTTAAGGTAGCAGAAAAGTCCCATGGTAATTGGATAAAATTGTATTTAGAGGGGAATAATTCAGAAATACTCTTAAATCTTGGCAAAAAGGTCCTGAAGCAATATTTGGAGGCCCTGAAGACTCTGAGTTCTTCACTAAGTAAACAAGTGGCACAATATGACATGTATTCGATGATGGTGGGGACTGTGATCGTTATAGAGGTATGAAAAAACATCTTTCTGTGAAAACCCTACATGCACAAACATAGAAGTTTTGACTATTTAGTGTATACTCTTACTGGTCTTTAGAATTACCGATTATGAACTCTTAGAATTGACTGACTTTCTGCTTGGATGAGTTTAGTATTTATTTTAAAGTATAACTCGGACTTTAAAATTATTCAGGAGAGCTTTTGATATCAGCTACTTATGTTTTGGTGTCACTAGTTACAATAAATGTGCAGATGTGCTAAAACTTAAATTACTCCCATATTAGGACTTCTAGTTTTCAAGGAGCCTTACTGCATTAAAAAAAAAACAACAAAAAAGTCTGGCAAGTTACCACCAGTTGCTCTTTATCTAACAGTAAGAGTAGCTGCTCAAAACAGATAATAACCTTGTGTGGGCAATTTTCACAATTTCAAGAATTGTTCTTTGTACTAATAGATGAGTCCTGAAATAAATACTTGCTGTAAGGTGCTGGATTGTCACTTCATGTCTCATGTAGGAATAAAGATAAGATATTCCATGTCTGGAATTTTAAGTGGTTCTCTGCAATTGGTATTGGTATTACCTCTGTGGTTAATGGTTTGAGAACCGTGCTGAAGAGATATAGCACAAAGCTGGAGTGTTTGTATTTCTTTTTTGTTCCTTTGTTTTGAGAACCTATGTATTCAAGTTCTTGACAGTTGATTTAGACCTGAAGCATTGGAATTTCTTTTATTTTTTTTTTTCTGGAATGCAATTGTATGTGCTTACTGGTTCTGCAGAACAGATCTCAGGTATTTTACTTAATGGGACTGAATCAAAAGAAATACACAGCTACTAATGATGAAAATTTTTGTTGATAAGGTCTTGCTCAGCATCACTGTAAAACTTGGTGCAAAGCTGTTGGATTTTTTTCTTTTCTCCAGTGCAGTACTCGAGAAACTGCCTTGCTTTCAAAAATCTTTCTTGATGTGTATTTTCCACCCTTACTAAATAAATGAGGGTAGGGAGTGTCACAGGTGACTTCAAACTACACCATGCTATAAATGCCATTTATCCTGTATTTCAGATGAGGAGAATCTCTCTGAGGCATGAATTGATAAGAGTGCATTTGCTCCAAAGAGCTAAATTTAGATTTGTAGGTAACTACAACTCAAGCATTTTCCTATCATGAATGCTGTCTTCCTTTTAAGTGCTGTGTTAAAAAATAAGCCCTAAGCCAGTTTGATACTCTGAAACCTTGTATTTTCATAACCAAATGAACTGTGTGAAGTAGAATATGAAAAAGAAGGGAGACATGCACTCTATTTATTTTTTTTTTATGGTCTGCTTTACTATACCTTACTGTATTGTGGGAATAATTTTAGGCAGAAGTGATAGTGAAAGATTACAGGTTGGCAATGGCCTCAGATAGTTGGTTTTATCTTGGTTTGTTTTTATCCTGCCTTTGCACAAGCTGATTGAGTCCTAGCTCCATATGTGCCCCTTGTAAAGCATTTTAGCATGTGGCTGACTTTTCCCTTTACTTGTAAAGGTTTGTACATGGGTTGCAGAAATTACTCATGATAATATTCATCTCCACCGCTACAATTACCTGAGAGAAAATTTGGAATTCTGCCTGATCTATGTGCAGGTTAAATCTAACTGAAACTAAAACTGAGAGAACAAATTAAGCTGAGAAGAGGTACAAAAAAATAAATACTGGGAGAATTCAGAAGCTTGGAATGCAGCATATGCTTGTGTGATAGTATAACTTTGCCTGGTCTGGGAAGCTATTTACCTCAGCAGGATCTCTGTGTATATGTATCTCACACAGTGTGAGATAAATGGCCTTTGGCAGAGTCTGTATGTAACTTCAGGCATTTACAGGTGACAAAGTGTCAAATGTGTTCACTTAGAACTATTTTGATATTGGGAGTTAAAGCTCTTATTTTTGCAGGGAATGAAGATCATGCATGTGATCAGTTACCACAGGTCAGGTGCATGGTAATTTATTGGACTCAGTAACTTCTGTGTCCAAGTCACAATCTTCAGTTCTCCCATTTATGTGGGAATGCCTTACTGGGGACAAAAAATCCAGTGTAGTTCATCACAGGATTTTTGGACAATGTATGTATACTAGCAGAGTGACATGGATGACAAACAGTATGATTTATTTTTGTGTGAATTCTCACTGTATGTCTTAGCTATCTCTGATTCCTTTAAGTATTAATTTCCTATTTTTTCTAGGTTCTGCTGCTGCTTTTTCTCAGTGTTCCAAAAGCCCTAAGCAGCCAGGCAGAATTTGAAGTGCCCCTCTCCCCTCCACTATTCTCTCTGCTGTTTTACTTGATGTGTCTGATGCTGTGTGCAGTTCACGTCATTGTATGCACATCAGCACAAAGTTTATGCTATTTCTGCAGTATGTCCTGGTTAACAGCAGTTGGAGTGATGATGCTGATTTCCGCACTCATGTGCGGTATTTTATCTGCCATTGCAAAGATTTTTGAGAATTCCAGACTTCCAGTGAAGGTGAGAGCACGCGTTAATTATGGTAAAAAATGTTTTCCTCTTTATGGCATACTTTCAGATAAAGTTTCATAAAGGCTTTCTCTGTGTGTACTTAAATTGTTATTTGTTATGTAATTTGAATAATTTAAAATTGTAATTGAAATGTGGTGTGTTCACTGTGGCATGATACCGATTGCTATAATGAAGATCATAGAAGTGCTTATTTTCACGTTACTTTAAGAAATGTTCTAATTAGCGTAAATTACTTAGCAGTTGATTTTATGAGATCAGAAGCAGTGACACTGTCTACAAATTCTGTGCTGTTACACAGTGATGTTTCATGATTGCAATTAAAGTGAGATGTATGATATTTTGCAACAACATGCACTGGTGATGATCTGTCCTTTCCCAAATACCACAGACATTAGTGCTTTGAGACTAATAAGAAAATACTTTGCCAGTAGCCTTTCATATATTGGTATTCTTAATGCTTTTTAAAAAATAGTTTTGAAACTGTAACGGAGCAAAATTAATCTGTCTCTTCTAGTTTTTAAATTAAACTTTTTATGGTTTTTAAATTTAAGAAATTAAGTTCGTTACAATCTTTGGAATGCTCAGTTGTGCAAGTAGTTACCTTCTGTAAAGTACTTCATGAGTTTTATTGTTGTACCATTGTGTTCAGGCAATTCCAGGGAAATAAAATCTGCAACGTCTTTCTCTGCTTTCACTGTGGAATTTAGCATGCTAAGAACTGTCAGTCACACCATAAAACCAGCTGCTAGCTGTTTTCTCTGATGCTTGTTAGTCATATATTTCAAAGGTCTCTGAAATTCAGTAATTTTAATATTCATAGCACTCTGTTCGATGGTGCAACCTCTGTGCAATACAGTCCTTTGTCAATCTTGGATTCTTTAAGTCATGTTTGGGATTTTAGTACCTCTTTTTTTCGTGTGTCACAACATGTGGCAAGTATGTTGCTTTCATGATATGATGATATATTCCTTCAAGCTGAAAAGCGAACTTCCTGACTTAGAGAAACATTTAATAACTGCTATATTTCATATAATTCATAAAATTCACTACTCATGAGTGGAGATTAATATTGCACTCTGTGCAGATATATGTTGTAATTCCTGAGCTTAATTATAAATTTAAATTCTTGTAAGACTGCTTATTTTTGTTATTCAAACTATACAAGTTTATAATTTTGTTTTTTTAACTTCTGAATTTGTGTTATTCCTTCTTGGAAATACTGCTTTTGACTATAAGTAGTGCCCTTCTGTCCTGAAGACAGCTTTTTTTTTTTCTTCCCATTCTTAATTTGATTTGCTGAAATCCTTTTCAGTGTGTTGAAAGTGATTGAAAAGTGACTTGTTGGTAGAACATGGTGTTTCATTCTTATATTTATTGGCCACATAAGATTAGGTGTGTCTGCTGATCCTTTAGATAGACTAAAGTAGAGTAACAAATGAGGTAACAATGTCTGCATAATGAAATCAGGGAAAGAAGTTTCATCTCGGGTATAGTTGCTAACAGAACAGTCTTTGTAAGCATTAATCACAATTTGCTTTTGGTACTGAAAATTTTTGTGTCAAAGTAGTGTTAATGTTTTTCTGCCAAAGCTAGTGATGCTTGTGGGGGTTTCTTTCAAAGGCAAATGAAGAAAGTAAAATTAGTCAATGTGAATGAAGAAATCTGCTAAATGAGATGTCTAGTTGTACAGTTTGTTAACACTGTTGCTATTTAGGGATGTGTTGGTCTTTAAATGGACTCAGTTCACTTCTGCCATTTCTGAGTTGTTCTACTTAAGGTCTTTATTAGCTTTCTGTATTTACTGTAAAAGAGGTAGAAATTTTTCTTAGAAAAAGAATATGGTCTTGAAATAATAATTAATGATTCAGTGTATTCTATAGAAACTTAATGTTTACTTGCTTGCAATGATAAGCACACACAGCTATGGAAGACAAGCTCGTTTTTCATCTTGAATGTTACCAGTTTTTCTAATTTTAGCAAACACTAAGAACCTAGAAGTGATAACTGTCTAGACCTACGTAAAATTTACAGACATTCCACTGCAATATAGTTGAGAGCAATGACAACAATTATAGCTTCCTCTTCCAGGTTGATAGCCTCGAAGCAATTCAGTCTGTCTGTGATCAGAAATCTTTCCTATGTGACTAGAGATAAGTTAATTCCTTGTGACACCCACTACTGTAGGAGTAACTCTATATGACCCAGGAAAAATGCGTTCCTACTAGATCAGAGAATGGAATCTAGGAAGATGCTGCTATTCCTTGGCTATTACTAAATTTAGAATAGGCTGTTAACCAGTAGTGGTTGACAGGTACGAGCTCTGCCTTTTTAGTTCATCCTGAGTCTTAGGGTTTCATTCTCATCTGTTCTTGGCACGTTTTTGTCCTTGTTGGTGAGAGACAGCTGCTGGTGTGAACAGCTTCCTGCAGGTGGCTTACACATTGCTAATACAACTGCTCCGTCAATGGTCACAACAGCAATTGCAAAATGTCTCCTGATAATCAAAACTTGAGTTGGATGGAAAGGCTTTTCTTACGTAAGGATGTATTTTTTATCTCCTTGATGGAGGCAAATAATTGCTCAAGGAACACATGAAAAGAAGCACTCAATATAATCCACACTGTTCCACTTTTAGATTGAATCTTTCTGAGTAACTTTAGAGGAGGAAGTGCCATTTCCATATCCATAATCTGTTGGCCATTTCTGATGATTCCTCCTAGTCAGCTATGCCTAGGGAGCACAGACAGGAATATGGGTGAGAAGTCTTTATCTGTCCTTTATATTTCAGTTTTCTTCCTTTCCTAACCCGGCTTTGTCTGTACATCTGCCTTTGAGGACAAAGTGAGCAAAACCAGAAAAACTCATTAGAAATTTTATCCAGGATACTGTATCCAAGTTCCGTATCTTTGCCTCCAGCACCTCACATTCTGAATATAAGAAACTACTGCATCTGGAGCTTTCTCTCTGGTTGACATTGGGGCTTTAGATCCAATCCCGTATTGCTTGAAGAAGGATGTTTCAGCAGTAGCTTGTCTTCTTTTTGTCTTTGGTACCAATTAGAAGACCATCTGGAATTCAAGAACCTTTTTATTATTTATTATTAAAACCCCTTTTATTGACAAGTGAAACTTGATGTCACTGGCAATTACACTTCTGTCATTGTAGGACAGGGAATGATAGAATGGTTTGGGCTGGAAGGGACCTTAAAGATCATCTAGTTTCAACCACCCTGCCAGGGACAGGGACACCTCTCACTAGACCAGGTTGCTCTAAGCCCCATCCAGCCTTGCCTTGAACACTTCCAGGGATGGGGCATCCACAATTTATCTGGGCAACCTGTTCCAGTGTCTCACCACCCTCAGAGTAAGGAATTTCATTCTGGTATCTAATCTAAATCTCCCCTCCTCCAGTTTAAAACCATTACCCCTCGTCCTATTGCTACACTCCCTGATAAAGAGTTCTTTCCTATCTTTCCTGTGGGCCCTATTTAAGTACTGAAAGGCTGCTAGAAGGTCTTCCCGGAGTCTTTTCTTCTCCAGGCTGAACAACCCTAGCTCTCTCAGCCTGTCTTCATAGGAGAGGTGCTCCAGCCCTATGATCATCTTTGTGGCCCTCCTCTGAAATACTCCAGTAGGTCCACATCCTTCTTGTGTTGGGAGCCCCAGAGCAGCATGCAGTACTCCAGGTGGGATCTCACCAGAGTGAAGTAGAGGGGCAGGATCACCTCCCTCAACCTGCTGGCTCATTCTTCAAAATGAACATGGAATTTTAAGATAAACAGAATGAGGGACATTCTGTTTATGTAACTAAAAAGACACTACAACTTCGCATAATGAACATTCTCAAAAGTTGTATTTGACAAGTTTAACTTTTGTGTTATATTTTTTAAATCTATCTATCAGAAATAGGAAAAAATACAACTAGAGTATCAAACACTGTACTTAAGTCAACTACCAAGAAATTAGAATGAAGCAATGAACAAGAAGTTAAAATTTTGATGATTTTCTGGAATTCATAAAGGGTTGCAGAACTATTTAAAGCCTGAAGTGTCATTAAAAGAAGGGACTTTAATGAAGTGTCATTAAAAGAAGGGACTGGTGCTGCTAGAAACACAGTAATCAGAACCTATAAATAACAGTCAGGAAGCAGATGCTAACACTGCCTGCACTGGTCTTCAGAAAATTCATGAACTTAGTAATCAGTTTCTATATTCAGCCACAGTGGAAAAAAAGCATTAGAAATTAGAAGCACTTCAGAGAAATCTTTAGATGTTGAACGGAAACAATTTGAAGGCAAAAAGCTCCGAAGCCATTAAGGGGAGAGCTTATCTTAATTATTTTAAAATTTTAAATACCTGCATTTTATCGTATAGCATGAGCTTAGAAATAGCTTTTAGCTTTTTAACTGGCAAGACACTGATTCAGGATTCTACTCTTGCCATCAGAAGAGCAGGGCTTCAAAGCTCTTTCAAAAGTGGAGCCCATAAAAAGATTCATGCTGTGGAGACGCACAGGTCACAGACACATTCAGAGATATTTTAATGTAAGTAATACTCCTAATTCACACAGAAGGCCCTTCAAGACCAACACACAACACATACAGATAATAAGCTTCTTCTCTAAAGTCTTGGTATTCTGTTGGAAAAGGGGATAGAAGGTGGGACATGAACATTTGTGAATTACAGTGTTTATGCCACAGTTCCCAGCTAGAGTTGTTCTAAACAAAAAAGGAATGGTCCTTAGAGCACCAAAGAAATTTCAAATGCTAGGAAATTTAGATTGGATCTGGGGAGTTTTCAGATTATGACTGGTTTTGTGCTAAATTTTCAGTGGCTTTTTCCCCCTTTTATTGCTTTATGTAACCTCATGGGGACTTTTTTGTTGGGTTTTTTTGTTTGTGTGGGGTTTTTTTTATTTTTAAGTGACTGGTGTAATACATTTCTTTAACAACACAAGAAGTAATAACTATGCCTTCTGCATTCTTTCCCATATATCTTATAGAATCATGATTTTGCAAAAATTGTTTTCCTCAAAGCAAAATTCCAGGTAGTGTTAACTAGCTTCTTGCATGCAAGTTATTCTTCCTGTGTTGCATGGTCTTGCTTATTGAACAAATATACATATGCTGCTGTCAGTAAATCTTAAGCATAAGTGAAACTTGCATCTAAGATGCTCTGGGATATTTGTATTGTTTATACAACTTGTTACCTGCTCTAAAATAATGAGTTTCTATATTTTTCTATCAAATTATTTAAACAGCTCAAGATGTACACTGTACATCTTTGAATATACATTCTCTGTGAGCTTCATCTGTATGAATATTCAAGGTTGTTTTTTAAAGTTCATAAGGTCAAATGTAGGAGAGTGACGTGCTTGAAGTGTGATGCTAAAGAAATTAATGTGGAAGTAGCTTCAGAGATCTTTGTTTTGAAGTAAAAATAGCATGCAGTAGTTTTGATTTAGCTTTTAAGTTGCTTATGAGGCTTTTAAAATACCAGTTAAAGAAATACTCTGTGATACTCTGTAATAGAGGAAAAATTGAGAAAATAAAATGGTAAGGGATGATTTTTGACAGTATCTTTCCCAAAATGCTTCACAAGTATGTAACCCTATTTGTTAAGATACGGTAGGAAGTCTCTGCTGGCTCTGGTGGCCTCCAGGGCTCTGGCATTTGTCCTGCTTTGCTGCTGGAGCCCAGCAGTGCATGCCCAACCTGCGCCCCCATCCGCACCACTGGCTCAGATGTTGAGGAGAAGTTAAGCAGAGGTCCCCTCAGTCAGAGGCCCTGTGACCTCTCACACACAGGTGCTCACCCTGGGCTCTCCAGTTCCGGATGCAAACCTGCAAGAATGGTGATCCATGGTCACTTTTCCTGCTGCTGACACCTTGACCTCTCTTGCACTCTGATCCCTCTAGCTCCTGGCACCTTGGGCACACAGTCCTGATGGCCAGTGGTCACCACTCCAGTCTCTGACATGTGGACCTTCACATGCTGCAGTCACTGGCACTACAGGCGAATGGCTCCAATGACCCGTGATCCTGCTCCAGTTGCTGGCATATGCTTTTAATCTCTGGTCTCAAGTTGCTGGCACGCAGGCTTGTCCCCAGTCTCCAGGCAGTGAGACCTTACAGCACCCACTGGTAGGACACAGGGTGGAGTTGTACAGAAAGATAGTTAGGAGAAGATTTAGTAAGACAGGATAGGCAGCCGCAATCGGGCACATGGCTCAGTCAGAGAAGTGCACTGACTAGCACCTGCTTATACATGACTCTGTCCCCTTTATCCTGCCTCCTCTCACTTTGCCCCCTACCTCCAGGCTGTTCCTCACCACCCTCTCTCCTCCACCTTTAACACTTCCCTGAAGCATTGCTTAATGAGTTTGTGTCTGTCAATGTTCTGTCACTTCCACCTTATCTGTTACAAAGTCTAGGCTGATGCTCTTCAGAGCTCTGCCTGTGGTTTCTTAATGGCTTCTCAGTTAATGGCTCAAGAGTTTTGGTCGTCTTTATGATCTCTCTTAGTGCTTACTTATCAGGTTTGTGTCTCTGTGTGGTCTTTTTATGGCTTTCTCAGTTACCTCGCATTCCCTCTGAGCTGAAAAGGCCCTTTACCTGATAATGTTAATGAACCAGATGCTCTCACCTTCCACATGCCCTTACACTGTCTTTTTAGCCGTATCATGGAGAGCAGTGATGATGAGGCAATTCCAAGAAGATACTGTGAACAGGAAATCAAAGTAATGGAGGCATTAGTCAAAGAGTATTATGGTTTTGGATAGGCACATCATGTGAAGTAAAAAATAGATGGGTAAGGTTTAAAGCAGATTTTATCATGAAAGGCACATTTCAAGCTAAGCAAGGTTAATCAGACTGTGTGCAAGTAACACTTGTTAATTTGAGTAGTGAAGGCTGTTACTGTACTGAGTTGAGGGTAGTGCAGATTTAAACTACTAGAAAATTACCCATTATCTGTGTCTCAAGTTTGACTTCTGCAGGATTTCTGTTCTTACTGCTATGAATGTGCAACAGGGAGAGAGCTTTTTTCAAGCCTTCTGTTACAGGGTGGTAGGGATTCTTAGTCTGTACAATATAATTATTATTAATAGACAAGTTTTTTCCCTTCAACAGAATGTAATTTATGATTGTGTTGCAGTGCTAGCTAAATAGGTTACACTGAAATGATTCTTTTATAATTTTTTTTTCTACTTTGTCAAGGCAGAAACAATTTGTCTCAGTGTTTGTTTTGTTTTCTTAGAGGAAATTGCTGTAAGCACACTATGAATTTTCACAAGAGAAAATTTGATATACTTTCATCACTTTTTTTTTTGTTCCGTTTGCAGAATCCAGTTGTGTCCAGTTCCACCTGGTCAGAAATAGATGTACTGATTCTGGCTGGAACAATTGGCCATGTTTTGAGTTTGGGGGCAAGCAGTTTTATAGAAGAGGAACATCAAACTTGGTATTTTCTTATCAATACGCTTTGTTTGGTGCTGTGTCAGGAACTTTGTAGAAATCATTTTCTTCTGAAAGAATGTGACCCTCAGCATAGTCCGACTGCGAAACAAAATTTTGATAGTACTGGGGAAGCCTCCAAGTGCAAGAATATAGACATTCCAGTAGCAGGTAATTCAAAATTGAGCAAGGCCACCTCTTCAGCTGAATTCATTAAAGGATCAGATAAGTGGATAAGCTTGGCAAGTCCATGGATCATTCTTATTTGCTGTCGGCTACTTCGATCATTGAATCAGACAGGCGTCCAGTGGGCTCATCGGCCAGACTTTGGACATTGGTTGACAAAGTGAGTATCTGATTTATTGTCATACTTTCTGTCTTATTTAAAACATAATATATGTTTCACTTGGTGAAATACGTATACGTTTCTGTACAGTCTCTGTTCAGAATGTGCTATAAACATCCATAGTGGGTAAACACTGAAGTAGCATATGGATTTTTTCACTGCTATTTCATGCAGGAGTAATTCCCTGTGTACTATCAATAGTTTATAGTCTTTTCCCTGCACTATGACTTATCTGATTAATGCCAATTATACATGATAGGTTTATTGGAGGCAAAAAGTAACTATTTTCCACGTGTAACTCAACAGTGTCTGGTTTGGGAAATTAAAAATCACTTAATAGAATTAAACCCTTGAAATTAAGGCAGAAGGTTCTGCTCAACTCCAAATTTTATGCAGTTGCAGGATAAGATCCTTCATATAGAAGTCTTCCTTGTTTATGACAGACATTTAATGTGTGAGTGCAAAACTGAAGGAATTTTTCAAGTGTATTATGTAAACAAGAAAGAGAATTTTTTACAGTTTTTTACAACTTGAAGTACATTTGAGAAGGGCTTCTGTTTTTTTTGCTACCAGATATAAGATATACAAGAATTGTACTCAGCCCATTATACCAGTAGGAAGCTGTGCACTCCCAGCAGTGGACAACAAATGTTGGACACTGTGAGCACAACGGCTTTGGGAGGAAGGGGAGGCCTCAGGGGTCTGGAGATCTCTGGACCACTGCTAACAGCAAACGTTTCTGATTTATATTGAATGTGACATTCATGGTATGAAATAATCCTGTTGGCCAGCCTGAGTCAAATGTCCAGGCCTTGCTCCTCCTTGTCCCTGCACATGGCGAGGCTCGAAAACACTGAGACCTTGAATCCCATATAGCACAGCTGGCTATAAAGTAAATATTTTCATGAAGTCAGACACTAGAGCCTTCTAAAAGTGCAGTTTTCCCCAGCATTAGAAGAAAACTTAGTCCTGCGTTGCTCAATCCAGCACAGTAATGTAGCCCCAAATGTTGTTGGTTATCTTTGCTGGCAAGGGCATATTGCTGGCTGATGATCAACTCAGTGTCCACTGGGACATTCAGAGCCATCTCTGAAAAGATGGTCATCAACCCCCAGTTTGTTCTGATATGTGTAGCTATTTGTTCCAAGGTGCGGGACTTGCCTCTTCTTGTTGAACTTCATAAGGTTCCTGTTGAGGTGCCTCTGAATGGCAGCAGACCCATCCACTGTATCAGCCACTCCTCCCAGTTCTGTATTGGGTGCAGACTTGTCAAGGGGGCACTCTGTTCCATGGTCTAGGTAATTAATGAAGATGTCAAACAGTGTTGGCCTCAGTATCAACTAGTAGTATCAATGACTACTAGTTACTGGCCTCTGGGTGGACTTTGTACTGCTGATCAAACTGTGTGAACCCAGCAGCTAAGCCAGTTTTCAGTGCACCTCACTGTCCACTTTCCCAGCCTGTACTGCTTCAGTTTGCCTGTGAAGATGTTATGGGAGATGGTGTTAAAAGCCTTGTTAAAGATGAGGTAAACAACATTGCCTGCTCTGCACTCTTCCACTGAGATAGTCATCTTATCACAGAAGTCTGTCACGTTGATTAAGTATTACTTCCCCTTCATAAAGTCATCACAATACTCTTATTAAAAGCTATCTGCCTCTCCCTTCAGTAAGGCTGAAGTACAGCAGCTAGATACCAAAACCAAAACTTCAGAATTTTACAGGCAAATTTCTCCCTATGATTCCTCACCAAATTGTAGACTCACATTGGGTATATTTGCTTGGGTCTTGATGCAAGTAGAAGAGATTAAGTCCTACAGCTATAGACTTAGGCTACCACTGGTTTTTTGGCCATAATAGTATATTAAACAAGCTCTTGCCTTACAAGGCCATGTGCCTGCTGTCTTGCTCCTGCCCTTACTGGCCCTGTATTTTACCAGCACAGCTGTTGCTTGGTCATTATGGTGAACTAAAGAATTGAAAAGATGAGGCTGGAAAAATAAGCCAAGACAGTGTGGGAAACTCCTGGCTTTCAGATGGATCACTTCCCACTGTGCTTTACCATCCAGCTTCACAAGCAAATGGGCTGGCTTAGTAACAGTTAAGCAGGAAGGGAAGAGTGTGCAAGCTGGTACTCCTGCTGCTGAAATTGCTGTAGAAACAAAATGTGGAACTATTGCTTGGAAATGTGGAACTACAATACTTGTGTGACTACTTCTTCTGGGTTTAGGGACCTGTGAAAGAGCAGGACCTTGGCAGCCCAGGCACAGGTTGGCTTGGGCTGCTGTGAAGCTGCATCCTGACTTAAATCAGTGGAGCAGTTTTTAGCCTAACAGGAATATATAGTATGATGTCAAACATTCTGATATATACTTCAGTTGCTTTATGGGGTTAAAAGATTGCCGAAATAGCAGCATTTGAAGTACACAGTTTTTTGGACTTGAGTGATGCAATGTAGGTGAGTTCTTGAGTCTGAAATGGTTCAATGGACAAGCTTCGGAAAGATCAGTCGATGCAACTAAATTTTTGCGCGTCTTGTAGTTTATAGAGCATCTGTGAATGCCTATTTTGCATGCATGCTTTAATTTTCTTTGGTTGGAGGTTTTAATGTCTCTGTTGCTTCTCCTTCACAAGCAAACAGGGTGGTAGAGATGTCTTTTTCCCTAGTGTTTTGATCAGGATTGAGGGGATGTGTTTTCCTTATGACATAAATTAAAGGCTGGTGATAAGCAGAGTTGCATAAAGCAGTTATTCCTCTTCCCAGAATGCATTGCAAGTCTGTAAGGTTTGTTTTTATTCTATTTTTAGAATATGTTTAATTTGCATAGTTATGTCTTAATAGCACATTGTTTAGTAATAAGAAACTAGAACCTTACTTAGATGATGTGTAACTTGGTTAATTAAGTCAAAACTACTCAGGCTTTTTCTAGCCAGCCTTCTATTTTGTCTCTAATATAAACTAATGAACAAACTGCCAGTATTGCTTT
>JAOXJM010000019.1:49928721-49939950 GCA_026413425.1 Tringa solitaria | reverse complement strand
CACCAAGAGCATCATACCTCTTTCCATTTGACTATGCCATTGCTAAAGGGTTTTTTCTATAGCAGTAAAAATATATTTATTCACGACCAGTAAAAGATAACAGTTAGATCTGATAGAGTGTTTGGTTTTTTTAGAGGTTTTATACTGGTATTAGTGAGAAGATAGAAATATGTTTTAAGATTTTTCTTTTTAATGACTATTTTTTTGCACTTTCATCTACTCTTGCACTTGAGGAGATGTTTGGGTTTTTCAAGACTGGAAGAAATTATTTCCATTTAAATTTGCTGCACGTTGTGTTGTTGGATGTCCTGCATTTTCAGGCCATCCACCCTTCATCACCCTACTGGCAATTTTGACATTTCTTCTAGATGTGTGTCCTTTGGAAATAATAACGTCCAGTGTGATACAGATGTCAGCAGACTTGAGGATATTTTAAAAATTGGCTGTGGTAAGGGAGTCTCTCTTGCACATAGATGTGCTGTGGAAACTCAACATCCAAAGCTCAAGAAGGAGAAATTCTCCATTGCTTTCTTGTGAGCCAGATTGCTTTGTGCAACTCCTGTCACTCTAAGATCTGTAGAATGAGGGGTGACGGTTACTTATCAAAACTTCTGGTAGAAGCAGAACAAAGCTTCTCCCCCCTCCCCCGCCCCCGCCTTGTTGTTCCACATTGTGACAAATGCACTGTTGTAAAACAGGAGGGATTTTAGAAAGAACAGTTTTGATTGTGGCCGATTTCTCTATTTTCTCTACTTTATTTATCTCTATCTCTCTATCTCTATTTCTCCTATTGGAAATAAGATTGGGTATTGCCATGTCCCTAGAAGTGTTCAAGACCAGGCTGGATGTGGCTTTGAGCAACCTGGTCTAGTGGAAGGTGTCCCTGCCCATGGCAGAGGGATTTGAACTAGATGAGTTTTAAGGTCCCTTCCAACTCTAACCATTCTCTATTTTTTCTATTTTTACAACATCCTAAAGATGTTTCAAAAATAGGGAAATCAATTTTGCTGAAGGAAAAAGTGCTTTTAAGGTTCAAGACAGATAGGATTTTCTTCCACCCCCCGCTCTTTAGAGAACAAGTTTTCAGTTCTCTTTTAAAAATTCTGTAAGTACATTTACATTAGATGCCCTTTCCAGGATGGAGATTAGGAGTTTGACCAAAATACCACCCTTCAGATGTTAGCTTTGTTCTTTTATTCTCTCATGCAAAAGCGGTTCTGCAGTTATGGAAAGGACCAAATTGAATCATACAAGGCTAAGAGGTTTTTGGGTTTTTTTCTCTTCACAATTAAAAGCAGTTATCTGAATTATCTGATAAGCAAAATGTTAGTGTAGAAAAGTAGAATGGTCAAGCTGGTAGCTCATGAAATTACAGAGGCTACAAAATTCCTTAAAATCTAATTAATGTTCTCTCTTCAATAGGTAAATTTCTCTCCGTTTTTTTTCTGAGAATAGGTTTTCCTGTCTGTGACTGTAGATCCAATGATGCAAGAAACTTCTTCCAGAAATTATGTTTAATTTCATACTCTTTTTATGTCAGTTTGCTCAGTATGTAGCATTCTGCTGTGCATTTCCAGGGAAAATTAAACCCTGGCAACCTTCAAAACCCACTTCATTAATTATTTTTCTTGCATATATTTAAGTTTCTCCTTCCCTTTCCTTAATGTTAGAGTCTAGAGAGTGAATCACTTGTTGCAGGAGAAAACTTGCTCAGTTTTTGCAGCTTACAAGCAGAATTGAAGTGGTTTATTGATTTATTAGTGACACATAATTAACTGGCAGCCATATATTAATGGCACTTAATTAACTGGCAGTCACTGAACTATAGATGCAGGATCCATATCAGATGTACAACACATGAATGCTCATCAATTTCTTTGCCATTTTGTATAACTGATTTGAAAAAGATCTAGCCCCCACCCTTGCACACTGCCTCCTATCATCCTTCCCTCACCCCCTGAACACATAGAGGTAACCTTCAGCTGTGTTACACTCTCTTCTCTTGGCAATGCAGGTTCCCCTGTTTACTTACTCCTCTTGTGACAGAGGCAGGTGCTCTAGGTTTAAGTGTTTATGTACATGTCAAGACTACCATAGACAAGTGACCTCAAGAGAAGCCATAGATGATTTTGTGTGCACTTTCCAGCTCTTCCTTACCTGAATGATGGAAGGTGGAACTCTGAAAGTACACATACACATGATGTAGCATTCTGGCTGTTATAGATTTTGTTTGAATAAAACATTTAATCTTTTTCCTTTATCTTGTTGGAAAAAAACAGGAAGGCCTTTGCTTAGTGACAGCTTTGAGATACCCTCTTTAGTTCTGTGCCTTCCAGTGAAGATACACCAGTCATTCTGAGTAAACTGCAGGTGTCTCCCATTTAGCGCTACCTGTCTTGGTCATGACCATCAACATTGAGGTCTTACATTTTGACTGACTTAGGAAAGGGTTTTATTTCAGGTAGAGTATGTATCATCTGTTCTCAAATATTGAATAAACTTTAAGGAAGTAAAACTGGGCTTTTTCTGCCAGAGAAAGTTCAGTATTGACCTCTGTTCAGTCTGGCTTGGTACCAGTTAATCATTTGTTTACTACATCTGGAGCAAGCAATACCTATACTTGAATGCTAGGGGAGAGATGTGAAGGAAGCACAACTGTATTATTAGGCATGGTGTGCAGTGCTGGCATATATTTAAATATCTTACCTGACTCTTTCCTCAAGTTTTTTGTGGTAACTGGAGCTACCACTATTAAACTGGCTGGGTTCAGAATGGTGCTAGGTTTTTAATTTCCAGATAGGCATAATGATATAATGTAGCATGCAAAAATGATAGCAGGTTTATGATTGAAATACAGAAATTGAAAAACACTGAAATTTGTTGTTGATGTAGATCAGATTGGAACTAAATTTAAACTGTGCTAGATAAATGAGTCAGGACAAGAGAAATACAAACTAAATATAAACCCCTTCCATCTGGAAATGGGAGAGAGATTTGGAGAACTACTTTTTGCATGTGTCTTGGTGTGATTATGAGGAGAAGGAGACTTCTTGCCCATGTTGCTGAGCCTCTATTAAATCTTGGTAGGCAAGAGGGTATGTAATGACAAAAACAGTAACTCTCTCTCTCGCTAAGTGTGGAATGTAAGTGATGGCCTTTTTGAATATAATAGCGAGTAAAAATAGCCTTGTTCAAGATAGCATACTTAATGTATGAGGCAGTGTTCTTTCGAAAAAATATTTCAGGGTTCTTAAAGACTTTATGGAAGTATAGCTGTGAAAATCCTAAGTGTACAGAATAAGCAAGGTTCATAGGAAGAGATAGTATTTTTCATTAATCAGTTGATGAAAGTGTAGGGGAAAAATGAAGTGTCTGAGTGTGGAAGCTAGTATTTTGATCTTAAGTAGAAAAAAAAAAAAACAAAAGTATGGGTTGAAAACAAATTCCTTGAGCTTACACTTGGTTTTGCATTCTACACTTCATCTGTGCCAAGGCTCTGAGTCCATATCCTATTAGAAGTTTAGTTTAAGCAGAGTTCAAGGTCATCTTCTTCACTGAGAGGAGCTGTTGAGAGAAAAGTGTTGCTGTGTACAGGGATTGGGGGAAAAGAGAGCAGGTTCTTTCCCTCCCTGTCTCTTTCAAACTTTTGCTTTTTGAGGAATAGCACCCTGCCCTGCTCTGAAAATGCTGTACCTGACCTTTCTGCTCCTTCCACGTCCTCAGTCTATGTGCCTTAAACCTGAGGAGGAGTCTTGTTTTACAGCTTTCTTTTCCAGTCTCATCTCACAGGTTCTAAGGCACAGACAACGCTTTTTCTTTAACTGGTTGTCATTAGTTATTCTTTGCTCTGCTGCTGTCATTCCTGAAGATTACACTAAATACATAACAATACCTTATTACACTGGTGCACTGTAACAATACTTTACTACAGTAGTGCGTGTTGAAGGGTAAAATGAGAAAGACAGTCATAAGTCAAGCTTTTTCTGCTGTATGATGTCTTGGTAAAATCCATACCTTACTGCCCTCTTCCAGCTTCAAGCTGCCCTTACATTCTGCTAATATCTTCATGGCAGGATTCACCTACTGATGATGACTACTGATAATGAGCTCTGAATCATTCTGTCAACATGGATGCCATTTTTCTCCTTAGATTTTAGACCTGTTTCAGGAACAGGGTTTTTGCTGTCCCTGGTGCCTTGTTACTTATGTAACTGAAAAAACTACCTATTTTTCTTGCTTTCCTGTGTGCTCTGGATTTCGTGGGCAACCTAGACATGTATTTGATGATAGTACTTCCTTGCTGGGGTAACTTGCAGTTCAAGAAGACTGCAGTTACTAAGGTGAGAGGAGATCAGATTGGAAGGAAGGGGGGAGCCACCACTCCTCATGGGCTGCTGGGGCTGAATGTGAGGCTATCAGTGGTAACAGTCCTTACATTTGGGTTGTTCTGGTGTTCTGTAGGGGGAAAAGGAGAGTTTGATGGCTGTTAGAATACCAGTGCTGTAGAAACCAATCAGCTGCTCCAGGTAGAGTAAGAATGTCTGAAAGCTTTCACACTAGTCTGAAGAAGCCTGTCTGTGACCTGCAAAGCTAAGAAATATTCTGCCTTAATCAAAGGATGTGCTTGCTGCTTTAAGTATTTGAGTAAATTTAAATACTTGGGCATTTTCAGTGGAAAATACTTCCTTCGATTTTATATTATATCTTGTTATTTATTGGTCATAGCCACTGAAAAAGAAAACTAGGTAAAACATACAAGTCTTAGATAGCTCTTGGTATGTTCATTGCTGTATGTTTTTTTCGTTTTTCTCTTTCTAGGTTTTAAATGCTTGTTTTAATCTGGTTACATGCAGCAACTTTGTGAGGCAGGCAGGTGGGCAGGGTAGTATTCCACTACAGCTCTAAATCAGAGCCCTTTTGTCTCTAATGGCAAGAAATATTTATTTCCTGGTGTAATTTTAGGCAACAGGCCTAACGTCTTGGGTTTGAACCATGTGTGATGAAAAAAGTGGGCTTTTTTCATTGCTGTAACTGAAATCAGCAAGTGCAGCTGCTTGCTTTAAAATATTTTTTGATGTAATTTATTAAATAACATGTTAATTTGCAGACAAAATAAGACAAGGAAAAGAGCATGCTGTTTATGCCTTCATTTGTCTGTAAATCCTAAAGAGAAGCTCTGGTTTTGTAAGCTGCTTTATTGAAATTTGAATGTAAAGAATATGGCTGTACTGTAAAGTGGCTTAAAGAGTAATTAATTTTTAATTATTAATAATCAATATTATCCTAATGTATTCTAAACAGTTCTTTGGAGATATTTAAATCTTTACTTTTTTATTTCTATTTTCAGGGAAATTCAAATGGCATTGCTACTGTGGATATTTCAGCAGGTTTTGTGGGTCTAGAAAGCTATGTAGAGATACCAGCTATCTTCCTTACAGCATTTGCAACATACGCAGGACCTCTGCTTTGGGCCATTCATCTGCTGTGCTACTTGAGTTCTGAAGTTAGCAGGTAATCATGTTTTGAACTAAAATAATGCTTCTTTATGTACTGCAGATACAAATACCATTGATATATAGTATACAGCTTTTCAAATAATTTTCTTCCAATAATTTTTTTCCTTGCAAGTTAGTTTTCTATTAAGAAAATGCATGTTCTTTTTGGTATGAGTTTGTATCACCTCACTCTTCCAGTTCCATTTTCTCTGCAGAAGTTTTGCACTGGGAATATACATGTATGTTTTACTAATTTTATTTGTCAATGAGTTCTCAGTTTGCTGTGCTAAATTACTTAAAATTTTATTATGTTTTGTGGCCTAAAAGCATTCTTCTTGGAACTTTTTAAGTAGGAAGCCTGAGAAGGACTTTTAACAGAATTCAGACTTAACTAACACACTGTTCTTTGAATGTCTTTCGTTGTTTGGCATAGTGACGTACAACATTTTATGAATAAAACGGATTTATTTTATTGTATGTTACTGGTTATTGCAGTCATTTGTAGCTAAAATATTTTTACTTTGGGTATCTTGTGTAGCGGATGGGCTAATATAAAAGGAATTGGTGCTTTTGGAATTTTGAGAAGACATAGTTGGAAAATGCTTACTTAACTTAGAATGTGCATGTAAAATCCAACTGGACTCTCTAATACTACATTTCACTCATCGTCCATGGCATTCAAACTGAGAGATGCAGTATGTTAAAATAGAGGAGTTGTAAGTTGTTCATCATATAATGTCAATGCACAATTGCAAAAACTTGATGTATTTTCACAAAAATAACATTTGACAGTGGCTAAATTTTTACCATCCCAGAGTTTTTTCTCTATTATCTGTGGAATTTAAATGGACATTTTATTATTTTTTTTTAAATGGGGAATAAAATGATGCAGTGAGCTTGGCAGGTGGGATTTTAGACAATATTTAGTTTATTGCAGCTCTTTGCCTTATGCATTGTCATCCTGTAAATCCCTGACTTCTCTTTATCTACGTAGTGTCATCCTGTCTCATCCTGTCAGTGCTTTTTGTTTCCTGGCTTCTCTCTTCTCCTTTCGCTTGTTTGTTTTGGGCTATACCCATACTGTGAGCTTGTGTTGGCACATATATGTTCATCAAAGGCACGAGGAGATAGGATCCCCAGCTGTCCAAGCTGCATAGACTAGTGGAGGTTTTTGAACCAAGAAAGACCTGTTCTAACAGGCTAAATGCCTGCACAGTCCACTGCTCTGTTTTAACAGGCACCTTTAACAGATAGAGTTATTATTCACCTTATTCATTGATTTGCCTGTCTGCCATGTTGCTCCCTAAAGATGTCTAGCTCTCCCAACTTTATTGCAGTGGAATCATGCAGCCCAGTGCTGGGCCATTGTATTGCACTAGTAATGTACTCCTTAGTGTAGATTAAGACTCTATAGAACATTACCTCTTAGTCTGAGGTCAGCTATCTTGAAGTCGTCTTTGGTCTTATATAGATTGATACTGTCTAAGTACTGGTCTTTATGTATAATGTCTCTGAAAACCAGCCATTTCTCTGTTCATTCTGATATTTTTTTGCTTCAGGAGAAGTAGATGTGGCATACACTAATAATTGATGTCTGGATTTGTATTGCCTCAGAAAATCCTTTCTTGAATTTTCTTTACTACCTGGTGTCTTGACACCAAACTCAATTGTAAGTCTCGGTAATGCTTGTCAGTTTAGCTTTAGTTACTGTTTTGCTTCATCAATACATCTAGCCAGTATCCAAGCTCTTCAAGTTTCTCCATTTTTTCGAACTTTAAAAGGACCTATAAAAAGCCCTGCCTCTTGTCTTCTAGTAAATATGTGACTCATGACCTTAAGTATTACTTACATTCTGTTAATCTACCGGGTTTCCCAATTCCTTTATACATCTGCCATGCTTTGTTTAAAAATACTTGACAGTTTCACTGGCCACGTCCATATTCTTGTGTTGGTAGGATTTTTTAGCAGTCCCGCTTTCCATTCTTCATTATTACACTGTAAGTGCTTTGGAACTGGAGCTTTCTGCCTGTCCTTTGAAGGTTCCGAGCACAGTGGAGTAAACCACCTCAGTGCCATTATCTGGTGAGCAGTAGGGAAAGAATTAGAGCTCCCATAATGTTTTTAAAGAGTTGGAGTTTTAATGTTGTTCAAACCCTAGACTGCAGACTGTGATGAACACTAACATACAATGAAGAGACAATTATATCATATAGCATGTTTTTTGAAAGCTCTTCTAACAAAATAATAAAAAACTACATCACAAAATATTTGAGGATCTGTACTTGTTCAGTATTGTTTCAAATAATGGGCCTCTGTAGTAGTGTTCATTGTTGTTCTGATGTTTTCTTGGTTGAATTTTTGCAGATTAAAAGCTCAGCTAAGTAGTGTTGCCAGGTACAGTGCTGGTTTAAACTGCTCTCAACTGGGTAGCTGTGACCTCTAATACCCACATCGCTTATGTAAGCAGATTCCATCAAGCAGTTTGTATCTGTAGCCATTTTAAGGTTCATTTGGGTCAATTGGTAAGGTTGTTTCCTGTATGAAACAATGCATAACTCTGGACTGAGATTTCGGTACTGCTGGGACTTGTTTAAATTGGTATGGTATGGTGCTCTGAACTTGGTCTGTACACTTTTTATTTTACTCATGTGTTTTCATGTTGCTGGCCAAATGGTTGTCTCATTACTTTGTCGTTATTCCTTGGAGCCAAAGCTGAAACTGCAGAAGGCAGAGGTTAAGCTGCTTCATGTGTTTTCTTAAACGTATGAAAGACTGAGGTTTTTAAAAAAACTGCTTGATGCTTTAGAATATTCTTCATAAAGGCTTCCTATTAATTGTTTTATAAGCAATATGACTTGGTCAGTGAAATTCAAACCCTTTCCCCACTTCCTCCAGATAGGAAGGTCTAAAAGAATTCAGCTGTCCTGGGGTTTTTTTTGAGTATGCTGAGTCCCATTAGATTGCCACAGAATGTTGTCAGGATTCCTGACTTATCCTAGTATAGTCTTAGTGGAATGAATGTGCCTAGAACTGCTCAGCAGTGCCATTCTTAGCAAAGTCCCTAGCATCCTGCAGCCTATTTTAGAGCTGTTGCACCTGAGGAAGTTGAGCTGGCCAGGGAAGCCTGACTTCAGTGCTAACTATCTTTGTTTATTGCAGCTACTTAGCAGACCACATGTAATTTATAGCTGCATCAGTTAGGTTGGTTTAACAGAGCTTCTTGCTGGAGTTCTTAAAAGCTGAGTTCCACTGGCATGTCACTTCCTAGGGGCAAATAGACGTTCATATACTTCTCTTTCTCTGCACTTTCACTTTATGAAATCACAGAATACTTGACCCTCCCATCTAAAGAAAGGTCAAACAGAGCTGTCTCGTGAGGGCCTTGTCTAGTTGGTTTCTGAGTGTCTCCAAGGATGGACACTCCAGGGTCTCCTTGAGCAACCTGTTGCAGTGTATGACAACCCTTGCAGTAAAATAGTTGTTTTCTGATGTTTAAGGGGAATTTGTTATATTTTGGTTTGTGTCCCTTGCCTTTCACTCTTTCACTGGGCACCACTGAGAAGAGTCTGAGCACACCTTCTTTACTTTTGCCCATTAGATGTTTATGGACATCGGTGAGATCCCTGCTGAGCCTTCTCTACTCAAGGCTAAACAACCTCAGCTTTCTCAGCCTCTCATTTTCTGTCAGAGGCTCAAAGTCCTGCATCATCTTTGTGACCTTTCAGTGGACTTGCTCCATTACACCCATGTCTGTCCTATACTGGGGAGCCTAGAATGGGATCCAGAACCCCAGATGTGATCTCACCACCGCTGAGCAGAGAGGAAAGATTACTTTCTTCAGCCTGCTGCCTCTACTTTTCCTACTACAGCCCTGGGTTGGCTCAAGGGAACATTGCTTGCTAATGTTCAACTTATTGTCCACCAGGAACAACCTGTGTCCTCCTCTGCCAAGCTATTTTCCAGACGGTCAGCCCCAAGCCTGTCCTGGTGCATGAATTTATTCTTCCCAAGGTGAAGGATTTGGCATCTCCCTTTGTTGAACTTCTTGAGTTTCTTGACAGCCCATTTCTCTAGCCTCTGAATGACAGTAGACCCATCTGCTGTGTCAACCTCTCCTCCCAGTTCTGTACTGTGAGCAGACTTGTCAAGAGGGCACTCTGTCCTATTGTCCAGGATATTAATGAAGATGTCAAACAGTATTAGCCCCAGTGTCAAGCCCTGGGGTTGACTGCTAGTTACTGGCATCTGTGTGGACTTTGTATGGCTGCTCACAACCTCCTGAGCCCAGCATTTGAGCAGTTTTCAGTGCACCTCACTGTCTACTTTTCTAGTTTGGAATGCATCCATTTGTCTGTGAGGATGTTATGGGAGATGGTGTTAAAAGCCTCCTTGAGAGATGAAAGTGTGTTAGATAGATAGATGTAGCCTGTATCTGTCCAATATGGTATGATGGAATAGAAGATAAGGAGGCTTTGAAATAATATATTTGCTGTGGAAATGTAGTTGGAACTCATTAAACAATTTGCTTCCATCTGATCCAATACGCGGAAATATAAAATATTTTCTTCATACAGAAAGGTAAATATGTTTCTGAAATAATTAAGTGGCATGTGATAGACAGTAACATGGATATTACTGCCACTTTTAGTTCTTCAGGCTCTCCGAAGAAACTTGGCAGCTTAAATGTGATGGGATTTTCATAGACAGAAATAGTAAGAAGAACTCTTTTCACAGTTTCCATGGAGACTGAAGCCAATAACTCTTTAAAACTATTTTTGAGACAGGGAGTACTGATTAAACTGCTGCCTAAGCTTAACCAAGTATTCTGTGTGTGACTTGCATAAATTCCAGAGAATTCATGTAAAGGGTAGTTTTTACAGTGACCACTATATTGTTCTCATATGAAGGAGAACTTTGCATTTTGGGATCATTATGACTGGGAAA
Organism: Tringa solitaria; assembly: GCA_026413425.1. Taxonomy (NCBI): domain Eukaryota; kingdom Metazoa; phylum Chordata; class Aves; order Charadriiformes; family Scolopacidae; genus Tringa; species Tringa solitaria. The sequence goes on along the minus strand of JAOXJM010000019.1, from coordinate 49,929,511 downwards.
AGGTCCATTTTGTTGGATAATCTGACCTATATTATATGATCTCACTGTGCAGTATCCTCCAGATGGATTCAGTTTTCAAGTTCCTACCCAAACAAAATTGTCATGTGGGAGATGTTCACAGTGTTGTATAATTACCACTCTTTAGTAGGCATCATGATAGTTTTCAGATTACTTGCATGTTGGAATCTGTGTTTTAACTGGTTTAATGAGTCAGGTATCAGGGTGAACTGGTGGATGGTTCCTAGTTTAGAATAATCAGCTTAGAAGCTGATTATTGGCTTTTCTTCCTTAGTGATCAAAAGTTATAACAGTGCTTTCATGTTAGCAAATGGCTTTCAGGTATTGAAAATGGAAGCTATGCCCTATAAGGAGGGTGTTAATAGTTGCAAAACTTTTGATGTTATGCCTTGACTTTGTTAGTATAGAATGCCGGCACAGCAAACTTAAGTTTTGCTTTGAATTCTTTTATAGTGCTGATCTAAACAGGATTAGGAAGGCGTGCTTGCTAAAGGAATTTCAGCAGTTAACATCATATTTTGCCATTTCAACCTAATGCATTTGATTCATTGAGTCCCGCATTCACAATCCATGTTACTACATTAATAATTTTTCTTTCTGACATAAGCTGGACATGTAGTGAGTGTTTCAATATACTTTTTTTTTTTAAGTCCCAGGTAGAAAGTGCAGCCCTCCTTAAAGAAAAAGGAACAATCCAAACATTATATGAGAAAAAATTTCTTCACAGTGAGGGTGACAGAGCCCTGGAACAGGCTGCCCGGGGAGGTTGTGG
>JAOXJM010000019.1:49908405-49928621 GCA_026413425.1 Tringa solitaria | reverse complement strand
TTGGAGATTTTCAAGACCCACCTGGATGCAGTCCTGAGTAACATGCTCTAGGCAAACCTGCTTTAGCAGGGGAGTTGGACTAGATGATCTCTATGGTCCTTTTTAACTCTTCTGTTTTTTCTCTGTTCTCTTGTCCTTATTTTAATCAAAGCTGAAAAAATGGTTGCAACTAAGAATATAGTGCTGCTACATTCTCTAGAATGGCAGTGCCTGTTACCTATTGTGTCTGCCAGCAGCCCCATTCTCTAAATAATAAGAAAATAAAATGTATAGAAGAAGTTACCTACTTCTTCACTGATGTGCATGGAAATCTGTGAGAGATTTGATAAAATTGGAAATGGGGTTTCATTGCCACAAGCCAGTTACTCCCTTAGGTATCTCCTGACATGATGTCATTGCAGTGATGGTTGGAGATTTCTCTGAGACATCATTAGTGCTCTGTGACGGATACTTCTTCATTCATTTCTTTGTGATGCTGGTGAGACATTGACTTTTCCTATGAAGTTTAATTCAGGCAGCTTTCCTTCTTAGCATTGAAAAGCATTTTATTAGTAGTGGAAAGCGATCCAGCAAAGTAGGGTTCCCTGCAATTGCCTCTGTGTTATAAACAAATGACAAGTTGCTTCAATGCCATTTGTGAAATAAAAGCCATCGTCTTGCTCCATGGACCAGCTATGCAGCTGTGTTTTAGGAGTTGAAACACTTTCTTTGTAAATGTTAAGGAAAGTTGTGTGCACAGAATTTATAAATACACAGATCTGGGATCAGTTAGGTTATTTTTGCTTTGTGTAGATAGAACTAAGCATCCGAACTGATTTGGAACTTAAAAAATTATGATTTGATTTTTGATAGAGTTGGCATATCCAACATGAGGTTTGTTTTCTAGTGATGACCCTAGTGGAGAACTTGTGCTCCAGTGTGCTAGCTCTTGCCCAAATGCATTGTAGACTTGGCCACACAGCTTTTAAATGGTCTTACTGATGCTGTGTACTGTCATTACTCTGGTCTTCTCATCTACAGAACTGCTGGCTTAGGTAGAGACCACTTTCAGTAAGCACGTCATATATGTTTTAGTGATCTGTCACTTTTTCTTTGTGGGTAATCTTGACTTGAAAGGAAAGGGTTCTGAAATTGTTTTTCATTCCTGTCCAAGCTCTAATTTGAGGTTTTATGGTTACATTGTCTCCTTCTCTTGCTTTTCTGGTGTTCCTCTGACTTACAGAAGTATGGTCAGAAACATGTAGCTGACTTGACTGTACAGCCTCTCAGGTCTTAGTGTATCTGTAGAATTACAAGCTGCTTCTTACTCTACCTAGAGAGTAGGTATGCAGTGTCACTTTGCTGTACAAAAAGGTGCAGTATTTGATCTTCATGCTTGGTTGGAACCTCTGCAGTATGAGACAATGTTTTTCTGCAAGCCCTATGGCTAGATTTACAAATACTGCTTACACAGAAGAGTTCATTAAATTTAATACATAAGTTAATTGAATCTTAGGAGAATCAACATTAATGACACTGGGCTTGAGTAGCCTAGGGGACATGAATTTCAGGCAGAAATTTTGGGATCCATTAATGGTAAGCAACCAGAATTTCTTCAAAGAATAATGACAATCTAGACAGGATCTGTTAGCAGGACACTAGAAAAACTTGAAAAGCCTCTAAAAATCTGAAAAAAAACCCCAACAAACCAAACCGAAGATTGTTTAGATTTTGTGTTTGTAAATAAACTTCTGTTAGTCCTTCCTATTGTTAGTGAACCATGGCTGTTGGAGCTTAACAGAGGAAAGGTAACCTGCATCAGTGTTGCAGGATAGCAAGTGGTCATGTGGCATGTTATTTTCAAAAATCATAGGTACTGGGGTGCAATTAAAGAAATTTTAGCAAATTGTGATGAAAGGGATTAGATTTTGTCTATACTGACATCTAAGAAGTTTTCTTTGATTAGTCCACACAGCTGTTAGTAGAGGAAGAACCCTGAAGCTTGGTGCTGCTATAAAACGAAGTTACACTTTCCTATGTGCTTCCCTTCTGTCTCTGACTCTCTGTTCCTCATTCTCTCCTGCTTACTATCCCCCTCTCTCACTCACGTGGTATCTCTCTCTTTAGCTTTCTTGGTATCCTCCCCATCCCTCTCTCTCCTGCTATCCCCTCAGCAATCCCTGCCCCCCAAGCTTCCCTTCTCTCTTGGACACAGTTTACACCTCTTTGATTTGCTTTGTCTCTTGCTTGCATGTGTTTTGCCTGTCTCCCTCTCACACTTGCCTTCTGTCTTGCACATTTTCTATCTTGTCACAAAACATCACAACTGGCCCATGGCGACTGAGAAGAGATGCAAGGACTTAAACTATAGACTTGCAAGAGTAAATATTTATTGATGTGCATGAGGTGTCCCAGCCAAACTGGGGCACCCTGAATGTGGTTTTATACTGGGTTCTTGTACCTTTGCTCAGCCTTCTGTCTTGCTATCCCACTCCCTCTCTATCTTGCTATACATGTGTCTTCCCTGCTCCCCTCTCCTCACCAAGCTATTCCTCTCTCTCTTGCTTTCCCACCCTCTCACAGACATTTCCTGTCCTTTTGCCCTTTGCCCATCTCTTATGCCTGGGCTTTCATCATCTCTCATGCGTGGATGTTTCCCATCTCCTTTGGGTTCAGGCTTTTTCCACCTCTCATGCATGTGCTTCCCCTCCTTGCACATATATACCTCTCTCTCATGGGCTTCCCCACTCTCATGCTCTCTTCCCTGCTGCAATTCTGTCCTTCTTGTGCTTCTGCCCCTTTGCAAGCACGCTTCCCCTGTCTCGTGCTTCTGTGTGCTTTCCTCTTCACACGCTTTCTCCCTCATACTTCCCCCCTCATGATACCCCTTCATGCTTTTTCTCTAGCTCATGCACACTCTCTCCCTTTCACGGATGCATTCTCCCTGCCTCACACACACTTCTATCTTCTTGCATGCGCTTCCACCTTCTCTCACATGTGCCTCTCCCTCTCTCTTGCCTGCTTCTCCCTCTTTTGTGCTTTTCCCCTGGTTGGCACACTTCCATCTCCTTTGTGTATTCTTCCCCTCCTTTGCGTGTTCCCTTCTTGCACACTTTGCCCTTGCTCTTGCACGCTCTTCCGTCCGCATGCTTCCCCCTCTCTTGCATTCATTCTCCTCCTTGTGCACGCATTTTCTTCCTCTTGCATGCACCTTTCTCCTCATGCATGCTCTCCCTCTCTCACTTGAATGTGCTTTGTCTTTCCCATACTTTCTTCCTCTATTGTGCACTTTTGCTCTCTTTGTCTTGCACATCTGTCTCCCTTCTGTAGATTTGCTCCTTGTGTGCTTTCTCATGTCTCACACAAATTCATATTGCTTGCACTTTCCCTCTCTGTTGCATGTTCAATCTTACTTGGGTGCTTGTACTCTCTCCCACCTTCCCTCTCACATGCCTTTTCTTTCTCTTCCACTTATTTCCTTCATTGTCTCTTTGTCTCTTGCTTTCCCTCTCCTTTGTATGCTTTCCTGCCTCAGACAGACTCTTCCTTTCTTGCATGCACTTTCCCCCTCTTAAGCTTGCAGTCACTCATGCTTTCTCCTTCTCACTCACTCTCTGTCCCTCCTGTCTGTATAGTATTTCCTCTCAGTCTGTTCAGATTCCCCCAACTATATCCTGCTTTCTGCTTGTCTCAGAATTGTTTTCCCTCCCTCTTAGATTTGCATTTCCCCTCTCTTGGAGGCACTTTGCCTGTGACTTTAACTTCCGTGTGTTGGGAAGGACTAGCTTTCGTTCCTGTCTCCACTCCTGCTTCTCTCCCTTTCTTTTTCTTCCTTCTCTTTGTTGTCTGTTTCGCCCTTTTCACTGTCTCATATTCCCTCTCAACACAGAGGCTTCCTCTGTTTCTTTCTTCCTGCACCTATATTTTGCTGTCTCTGATGCCCTTTTCCTGTGTGCCTTTTGCCTTTCTCTCTGAGGGACTTTGTCTGTCCCTCATGAATATGCTTATCAATGTTCTAGGTGAGGGGATCTCAGCCTACTTGACTAACCTGATCTCCTTCTTCAACACGGTGCACCGCTTAGTGGATGAGGGAAAGGCTGTGTATGTTGTCTACCTAGACTTTCGTAAAGCCCTTGACACCTTTTCCCACAGCATATTCCTGGAGAAACTGGCTGCTCATGCCTTGGACAGGAGTACCCTTTGCTGGGAAGAAAAATGGCTGGGTGGCCAGGCTCAAAGAGTTGTGAAAAATGCAGTTAAATCTGTTGGCAACTGGTCCCAAGTGATGTTCCCCACGGCTCAGTACTGGGGCCAGTTTTGATGAATATCTTTATCAACAATGTGGACAAGGGGATCAAGTGCACCTTCAGCAAGTTTGCAGATGACACCAAGTTGGGCTGCAGCGTTGATCTGCTTGAGGGTGGAAAGGCTCTACAGAGGGATCCAGAGGGGCTGGATCGATGGGCTGAGGTCAGTTGTATGGGGGTCAAGAAGGCCAAGTGCCAGGTCCTGCACTTGGGTCACAACAATCCCATGCAGCGCTACAGACCTGGGGAAGAGTGGCTAGAAAGCTGCCTGGCGGAAAAGAACCTGGGATTGTTGGTTGACAGCAGGCTCAGTATGAGCCAGCAGTGAGCCCAGGTGGCCAAGAAGGCCAGTTGCATCCTGTCTTGTATCAGAAATAGTGTGGCCAGCAGGACATAGGGAAGTGATCATCCCTGTGTACTTGGCACTAGTGATTCCACACATCGAATACTGTGTTTGGTTCTGGGTCCCTCACTACAGGAGAGACATTGGTATGCTGTTGTGTGTCCAAAGAAGAGCAAGGGACTACAGCACAAGGCTTGTCAGCATCAGCTGAGGGAACGAGTGTTGTTTAGTCTGGAGAAAAGGAGGCTGAGGGGAGACCTTATTGCTCTCTACAACTACCTGAAAGGAGGTTGCAGCAAGGTGGATGTTGGTCACTGTTGCCAATTACCAAGTGATAGGACAAGAGGAAATGGCCTGAAGTTGCACCAGGGGATGTTTAGATTGGATATTAGGAAAAATTTCTTCACCCAAAGGGTTGTCAAGCACTGGAACAGGCAGCCCAGGGAAGTAGTTGAGTCACCACCCCTGGAGGTATTTAAAAGATGTTTAGATGTGGTACTTAGAGACATGGTTTAGTAGTGGATTTCACAGAGTTAGGTTTATGGTTGGACGCAATGGTTTTAAGTGTCTTTTACAACCTAAGTTATTCTATGTGCTCTGCTTCTTACTTTTATTTTTCCCCTCTTATGCTTTCCCTGCTCTCCGATACTTTCTTTCTCCTTCATGTTTTGCCTCTCCTGTATTTCACTGTCTTATGTGTTCTGCCTCTTTTGTGCTTTTTTATTCTACTTCCCTGCTTCCCTATATCATTCTGTGACTTTGCCCCTTGCATTTCTTGAACGCTGTTGTGTGCTTTTCCCTCTGCTTATGTGCTTCCCCTTCTTGCATGCACTTTCTCTCTCTTGCATACTTCCTCCCTTACATGCATCTCTCCCTTGTGCATGTTGCCTCTCTCATGCACACTTTGCCTCGTGTGCCTTACCTTTCATGTTCGTTGCTTCTGCCTCATTTGTGCTTTGCCTTTCTCTTGTGCATCTACTTTGCCTTTCTTGTTTGCGTGCATGTATGCTTTGTCTCTCTGTCACTTCTCAGTCTCACTCATGCTTTACCTCTCATGCATGCAAACTTTGCGTCTTGTGAGCATGTTTTGCCACTCTCCCTCTCTTATATGTACCCTGCTGCTTTGCCTTATGTGTTTTGCTGGTGGTGAGTCAATTTTGGCACTTTGCTGTCATTCTCTCTTTCTTTCCGGTCTAATGTCCTTTCCTGTCCTCTCATACATTTTCCATCTCTCAGTTTTTCTCTCTTATTTACCCTTGGTCTCACTCAAGCTTTCAGTCTCTCACTATTCCCCTCTGTCTTGCTTGTTATTCTCCTGTCTTACTTTCCATCTCACTCTCCATCTCTTTCTTCCCACCTTCCCCATCTATCTGTCTCCAGTTCCCTCTGTCCTCTCTCCTTTGCTTTGTCTCTTTTTCTATGTCTCTCATCTTGCCCTCTCTGACAAACACGTTTCCTTTCTCTGACTTAACATTGCCTCTCACACAAGCTTTGCCTCTCTGTTAGTTTCCTTATCTCCCATGTTCTTGTGAACATTCATGCTCTTGCATATTTCTTTTGTATTTTCTATTTCTTCTATGTTTGCCACCTTCCCCCGTCTCTTTATTGCTTTCTCTTGTTCTCACTTTCCCTATGTACTTGTCTCTCTCCTCCTCCCCTCCAAATTTTCCTTCTTAAATATGTTTTCTCACTTTAACATGTTCCTGCTTTTGCAGTTTTCCTCTTTTACTTGCACTTTCCCACTTGTGCTTTTCTTCCCTCTCTCGTGCTATTTCTTGCTATCTAATTCTGTCCCTTTCTCATATTTCCCATTTCTCTTGCTTTCACTCTGCCTCTGTTCTGTGCCCTTCCCACCCACCTTGTTTTGCCTGCTTTTCTGAATTCATCCGCCTTTCCCCTCTCTCATGGACTCTCTTTCGCCTGTCTCTCACATGCTGTTCCATCTCTGACAGTTTTCCTTTCTTGCACGCACTTTCCTTCTCAAGCTTGCCATCTTGCTTGTGCTGTCAGTCTGTTGCTCACTATTTCACTCTTGATTGCTCACTTCCTCCCTCTCTTGCTTTCCCTCTCCTGAGTTTTTTTCCTGTGGCAAGCTTTCCTTGTTGCATGTGCTGTTCTTCTCCCTTTTACTTTCCTTGTTTACCTTGAATGCTCACACTCATTAGCACACCCTCTAGCATGTTTCCTCTCTCTCTCGGGCTCTCGCTTTCTCCCTGTCCTGCATGCTTTCTGTTCTCACTTTCATGCACACTGTCCAGCTTGCTCACCTTTCCTTGGGCTTTTCCTCCCTCTTTCTTGTGCTGTCCCTCTCTATCCTGTGCCGCACCTCTCTTTGCTACACTTTGCCTTTGCATTGCTTCACCTCACACCTTGTTTGTCTCTCTCTCGTGTGATTAGCCTCTCTAAGAGTGTTTTTCTCCTCTCTCCAATGCACTTTCCTTCTGTCGCCCCCCTACCCCTTGGACATGCTCTCCCCTGCTCATTTTTCCTGTCTTTTGCACTTCCCTCTCTTGTTCTGCCTCACTTCCCCTATCCCTCTGTCACTTTGCCACTGTCTTTTGTTTTCCCCATCCCTTGCATACTTTTCCATCTCTGAAACATTTCCTTTCTTGCATGCACTTTACATCACTTTCAGTCTCTCTCTCGTGCTTTCTCCTCTCTAGTGCTCATTATCGCTCTTTATTGCATAGCATGCTCCCCGCTATCCCTGTCTCCGTTGCATTTTCACTCTTGCACACTTTGACTCTATCTCATGCTTTCCTTTTGTCTCTTGTGTGCTTTGACTCTCTTGCATGCTTCTTTTTTCTCCTGTTCCCCGTCTCTTTTGCTTTCCCCTTCTCTGTCTTGCCTTCCCATTCTCTCTTTCCTCATCTTGCATGTTCTCCCCGTTGCACAATTTTCATCGCTCCTGCTTGCACTTTTCCTTTTGCTCATGCTTCCTGTCCCATGAGATTTTTCCTTCCTTTCATGCTCTAGCCCTTGCTATCCATCTCTTTCTCATGCCTCGTCTGCTTCATTCTCTTACTCTCTCTCCCTCTTGATTTACTTTATTTCTGTTTTCCCTCTCTATCCCTTTTGTTTTCACCTCTCCTTCTCACTACCCCCCACATTTGCCCTCTTTTCCTCTGATGCACATTTCCTCTGTATTATTATTTTTCCTCTCTCTTGCATACTTTCTCTGTCACCTGCTTTCTTCTCTCTTGGCTTTCCTTCTCTTGCATGCCCTTTCACTGTCACAGGCACTTTGCATCTCTTTCTAGTTTCACAGTCTCGCATGTTTCTTCTTTCTCTTGCACTTGGGTTGTGGTTTGGGCAACTTGCTTCTCCCTCTCTTCCCCCCTCTAGCATGCTTTCTCTCTGTCACAAATTCCCTTTCTCTCCTGCTTCTACTTTCCCTCACTCACGCTTTGTCTCTTTTGCTTTTGCTCCCTGTTTTGTGCTATCCCTATCTCTCACTATCCTTTCTCAACTCCCTTCTTTCTATCACTTTCCCTCTCAATCTCCTCTTTCCTTCCCTCCCTTCCCCTCACTCTGTCCCTCCTTACGCTGTCCCATCTCCCCCCTCTTGTGTTTCTCTTCACCCTCCTTGCTTTTGCTCTTTCTCACTTAACCTCTTTCACTTTCTCACTCTCACATGCTCTTCCTTTTGTCTTAATGTTTTTTGCCTCTCTCACACTGTTTCTCTCATGCCCTTTATCCCTCTCTCACATGCTTTGCCTCTCTTGTCTGCTTCTACTTTCTCTTACATTTCCCTCTCGTCACTCTCTAGTTCTCTCTTTCTCAAGCTTTCCCCTCCCTTGTGTGCTTTTCCATCTCTGACACATTTTCCTACTGTCTTGTGTGCACTTTCCCTCTTGCTCGTGCTTTCCCTACTTCTGTTGCTTCCTATCTCTCTTGCTATTGCTTGCTGTCGCTACTTGTCTCTCAGTATCCCTCTGTCTTTCCCTTGCTGTCCCTTCCTCTTTGTCTCTTGCTTTCCCATTGCCTCAGGCATGTTTTCTCTCTGATGTCCTTGCCTCTCCTCCTTCCCCCCAGATTTCTCTCTTTCTTGGTCACCACATCTGACATGCTTCATCACTTGTGTATCCTTTGTCCCTCTTGTGCACATGCTTTGCTGTGTCTCTCTCACATGCTGTTGCACTCTATGGTGTACTTCCCTGCTCTGATGTGATTTCCTGCTTGCTTCTGTTTCCATTACATGATTTCGCTCTTGCTTGTGCTTTCAGTGTCTTAGTTGTGCTTTCCTTCTCTCTCTCATGCTAACCCTCTGTATCTCTTGCCTCCCTCTCTCTTTCTAGCTCTTTCCATCTTTCTCCCTTTCCTTCCTCCTTCCCACTGTTCTTTCCCTCCCCGGCCCTTTCCCTCTTCTGCACATTTCACGTCTCTACAATTCCATTTGCATGTCTCGCTCTCCTGATTTGCATCTCCATCATGTATTATTCCTCTCTCAAACATGCTTTACCTCACTCTTTCTAGTGCTTTCCCTCTTAGATTCCCTTTGCCTCTATCTCCTGTTTGCCATCTCTCTCAGGAGCTTTCTCTGTCTTGCATGTTTTTTATTTCTCAGGTGCTTCCCTCTCTCCATGTCTGTTGCTTACAACTTTATCTCGCTCTCCCTCCCTCTCATGTGCTTCCTGCCTCTCTCACACAATTCTCTCTTTTTGATTGCACTGTTCTTCTTGCTTGCATGTTCACTTGTGCTTTTCCTCCCTCTATCTCCTGCTATTCTTGTCTTGCTTTGTCTTTCTGTTGCTTTGCCTCTTTCCATCTTCTCCACCTCTCCTTTTTTCGCTCACACTTTTCCTCTGTCTCTTTCAGACATGTTTCTTTCATACTGCTTTCCCTCTCTCCCTCACAGACTTTCTCACTGTCACACAGTTTGCCTCTCCCTCACCTACTGTGCCTCTCTGTCCTATGCTTCTCCTGCGTGTCACATGGTTTGTCTTATGCTTCCCCCCTTGCTCTTTCTCACGTACTTTCCCTGTCTCCACCTCATGCACTTTCCCTCTCACACGTTTTCCCTCTCGCTGTCATGTGGTTTGCCTCTCTGTCGTGTGCTTTTTGTCTCAGACAAGGTTTGCTCTCTCACACATGCTTTGCTTCCCTTGTATGCTTTTTCTTTCCCTTTTGCTTTAGAGTTTCCCTGTTTCACTCATATTGTCTATTCCTCTCTTGTTCACCTCCTCTCACATGATTTCCCACCTTTCTCATGTTTCCTCTTTCTTACCTGCTCTTTTTGTCTCATGCATGCTTTCAGTATCTTGCTAGTGCTTTCCCCCTCTAGCTTGCTGCCTCCCTCTCTCTTGTTCTCTGTCCCTCTCTCACTTGCTATCCCTCACATTTTCTCTAGCTTTACCTCTCTCATTTTATGTTTCCTGTCTGCCTGTCTTGGATGTTCATGCCTCCCTCTTGAATTGCATCCCCTCTCTCCTGAACACACTTTGCCTCTCTCTTGCTTTCCATAGATTTCTTGTATGCCTTCACTCTTGTGCGTGTGTCTCGCTTTTCTCTTGTACACCCCCTTCTGTGTTGCTTTGCTCTTCTGCTGTTCCCCTCTCTTGCATGCTCTCCCAGGCGCATGAATTTTCTCTCTCATGCTTGCACTTTCTCTCTCACTCCCACTGTCAGTTTTCCGTGTTCTTTACCTCTCTCTTTTATGCAGTCCCTTCTGATTTCTCATTATCCCACCTCTGGCTTTCCCTTCTTGTTTTTGCTCTCTTTTCCTGTTCCTCTCCTTCTTTCTCCTCCCCGTCCCTTCCTATCTTTCACTGTCTCTACCTCATTTTCCCCACTGTACCTCATGTTTCCCTCATCTGCCACTCTCTCTTGCTTTCCCTCTCCCTTTCTCTTGCTTTCTCTCTCTGAAACTTTTTCTCTGTTGGTTTCCCTTTCTTACACACTTTCGCCCTCAATCACACGTTTTTCCTCTCTGCCTCACATATGCCATACCTGTGTTGCAGCCTTACCTCTCTTGCATATGCGTTCTCCAGGACTTCCTTTTCCAGCTCTCTCAGTCTTTCTCTTACTCCCCCAAGCTTCCCCTCTCTCTCCACTCTCAAGCCTTCTTCCCCGCCCCCGCAAATTCCCTCGAATATGCTTTTCTTCGTCTCTCTAATAAGCTTTCTCACTCCAACCCCTCGGTTCTCCTTCCTCTCTCTCTTCCAGCCTCTACCTGAGCCTTCCACCCTTTCTGCTTTACAGCCCTTTTGCATGCTTGTCACTTCTTGTACGTACTTTCCCTCACTCACGCCTTTCTCATGGTTTTCCCTCGCTCATTCTCTCTTGCTTTCCTCTTTTGATTTTCTTCCCCTTCTTGCATGCTTTTCCATCCCTCACACCGTTTTCTTCTCTTGCTTGCATTTTCCCTCCTGCACATGCTTTCAGTCTCTTGCTCACTTCCCAGGGAAGTGATTGAGTCACCACCCCTGGAGGTATTTAAAAGATGTTTAGATGTGGAGCTTAGAGACACGGTTTAGTAGTGGATGATTGGAGTCATTACTGGCACATCACAAGTTGGTGTCAATCCAGGATTCCCACGTCCCTTTCTGCAAAGCTGCTTTCCAGTTTGGTGTTCCCCAGCATTTGTTTGTGCCTGGGTTGACAGTGTACATTTACTGATGCCTTCCTGGCACTTTGCATTCCCCTTTTTGAACTTTTTTAAGTTCCTGTTGGCCCATTTCTCCAGCCTTTTGAGGTCCCTCTGAATGGGACAGCCTTCTGGTGTATCAGCCTCTCTTCCTGGTTTTGTACAATCAGCAACATTGCTGATGGCACACTCTGCTCCATCATCCAGGTCATTAACAAAAACGTTGAACAATGTTGCACCTTGTGCTGATCCTTATAGCACTAGTCACATGGTCTCTAACTAGACTCTGTACCACTGTTCACCACCCTCTGGGCTTGACCATTAAGCCAGTTTTCAGTCCTCTTCACTGTCTGTTTTTCCTGCCCATGCTTACTAACTTTTCTATGAGAATCTTATGTGAGACAGCGTCAAAAGCCTTACTGACATCTAGGTAAGCTATATCTACTGTTCCCCCCTTCTCTACTAAGCAAGCCATTTCCTTGTAGAAGGTTTTCACGTTGGTCAAACATGAGTTCTCATTGTTGAATCCTTGTTGACTACTCCTGATCACCTCCTTGTCCTTCATGGTTTCCTAGTATAGTTGTTCCATCACCTGCCCAGGGATCAAGGTAAGGCTGACTGGTCTGTTGTTCCCTGTTTCTTCCTTTTTGAAGTGACAGGAGTGACAGTTGCTTTATTCCAATCTTCAGGCATCTTTCTCTATTCATATGATCATTCAAAGATTGAGTGTGCCCTTGCATTGACATAGGCAGCTCCCTCAGTACTCATGAGTGCATCCCTTCAGGGCCCATGAACTTACATATGTCCAGTTCGCTTAAGTATTCTCTAACCTGATCCTTTTCCACCAGGGATGAGTCTTCCTTTCTGTCTACATTCTCTGAGTCTGTGAGTTCTTATATTTCTGAAGAGCTGCCTTTAGCAAAGACTGGGGTGAAGAAGGTATTCAGTACCTCAGCATTTTCCATGTTTTGTGTCACCAGGTCCTCTACTGCCTTTAGCAGCAGGAACACATTTTCCCAATCATTCTTTTCCCATTCATGTACTTACATAGAAGCTCTTCTTGTTGCATTTGACAATCTCTGCCAGATTCAATTCCAGGTGGGCTTTGGCTTTCCTAACTACCTCTCTGAATGCTTGGACAGTGTCTCCATATTCTTTCCAGGTTAGCTGTCCCTGCTTCCACCTTCGTTCCACTCACTGGAATGAACTGCTCTTGAGCTTGGATCCTCAGATATCAGCCAGTTTTCTTGGACCCCTCTTCTCTCCAGGAGCTTTTCCCATAGGGTTTTCAAGCAGATCCTAGAGAGGCCAAAACCTGATTTCCTGAAGTTAGGGGTTGTGATACTGCTTTTTGCCCTCTTCACTGCTCTCAGGAGTCCCCATCTCATGGTCACTGCAGACAAGGATGCCTTTGAATTTAACAACCCCCAGTGCTTCCCTGTTTGTGAATATGAGGTCCAGCAGAGGCTTCTTGTAGGCTTCTCTGTCATTTGTTGTCATTGATGCTCTCCAGGAACCTCCCAGATTGGTTATGCCCTGCTGTGTTGTCCCTGCAGCAGATGTTGGGGTGGTTGAAGTGCGTCCTAAGGACCATGGCCTGCAAACGAGGCTGCTTATAGCTATCTGTAGAAGGTCTCATCTATTTGTTCTTCCTGGTCAGGCAGCCTATAGCAGACATCCATTACAATGTCACCTGTACTGCTCTTTAATCCTTACCTATAAGTTCTCTTGAAAGCACACCCAGATTGTCTTCAGCTTTGAAGACAGTGAACATGTTCAACAGTAGAGAGACATCAGGTGGAGCAGGAGCCTTACTCTTGGTCCAGAAGTCACGGTCTTCCAGCCTTGGCCTTCCATGGGTCTTCACTTACCGTTCTGCTAGGGACAGACTTTTCCTGAGTCTGCACTACAGTTGGGGTCCAGGGCCCTTGAAGCTATAAGATCTCTGAGAAGATCATGTCTTTCTTTCATCCTCTTTGATGCTGCAAAGCCTGCTCACTTCCTCCCATAACTCCTCCACTTGGTGGCACAGCTCTTCAACAGCAGCATATCTGCTGCAGGAAAGACATCTCTGCAAGCCTTAGGGAGAGGCCCTGGGCAATCCCTGCAGCTGGGGACTTGCAGGCCTGCATGTGCTATCCAAAACTCAATCTGGGACAGCTGCTCCAAGAGCTGCTGGAGAATGTGGTCTGGTGCATCACTACCATGCCTGAGAATGTTTAGGCTAGTCTGAGTTGAGATGAGGATCCATTCATTGCACCTTTCTGGACAAATTGCTATGTTTCTTAGCTACGCTCTAGGGCTACCAGCTACAAAGGTGCTTGTCCCTTTCTTAACCAGGCAGCAGCTGTAACAAAGGCTTCAGGTACCCTGGGTCAAGGGCAACTGACTGAACACATTAGAAACTGATGGAGCTTCCTCAGGTCCACAGCTATGTGGGCTCCCCTTACTTTATCCTTACCTTGCAGGAGTACGTACCCTCAAATTTCTCAGAGGGTACCCAGGGGTCCCCCAGTGTTCCTGGACCCTATCACCAGAAGTTCCTAAAGGAGAACCCAGAAATGGTCGTGCAAACTGCTTGCTCTCTTGCTTTTTCTCTTCTGCTAGTTGTCTTTCCCTCTCCTCTCTCTGTTGCTCTTTGTTCCTCTCGCTCTTCCCTTTCCTCATGCTTGTTCCCTCTGCCATTCTCTCTTGCTCACTTATGCTCTTTCCCTCTCATTTACTCTTCCCTGTTCACTGTATTTCCCTCTCTTTTCCTCTGCCTCTCTTTGTCTGTTGCTGTCTTTCCCTCTTTGTTATTTTCTTTCCCTTCCTCTCCTAATCAGTCTTTCCAAGTTACTCTTGCCCTTTGTCTTCTCTCCTGTTCTCTTTCCCCCTTACTCTTTTCCCTTCTCCCTCGCTGTCCTTACCTCTGCCTTTTGCCTCCTTGCTCACTCTCTCCTCTTGACTCACCTGCTCTCCCCTTTGTTCCTGCTCTCTCTATCCCTGTTGCTGTCCCTCCCTTCCCTTGTTACTCTGAATCTGTCCAACTGTGTCTCTTTCTGTTTTGATCTCTTTATCTCATGCTCACTGTCTTTCCCCTGCCTCTTTTCTTCTGTGTCCTTCTCTCTTGTTTGCTCCCTGTCAGTCTATGCCTATGCTTGCTCTTTCCCTCTCCCAGGAGGAGATCCTTCTTGTTTGCTGTCTTACTTTTGCTTTTCTTTCCTTCTGCCTGACTCTGTTTCCCTCTCACTCTTTTCTATCTGCTCTTTTTATTTTCTCAATCATACTCTGGCTTTCTATGCCCCTGCTTCTATTTCTGTCTCCTTGCCTCTCGCTCCGTCTGTCTATCCCACATGCTCCTTTCCAACTGTTTCCCTCTCACTTGCTCTCTTTCCCTTTGCCTATCTTTTTGTCTTGCTTGCTCGCTCTTTCTGCCTTTCTTGCCTCATTCCACCTTTGTATCTTCCTCTCTATTCCTGTCTCAATGCTGTTTTCTCTCCTCCTTTCCACTTAGTCCCCTCATTTCTGCTCACTGCTTGTCTAACCGGTCACTCTGCCCACTGTGCTCTTTTTTGTTCTTTTCCCTTTATTTTCTCTGCCTTCCTATTTCTTTCCCCTCTCCTCTTACTCTGTGCTCCCTTCTTGGTCTCTGTCTCTGCCTCATTTCTCTGTCATGCCAACATACGCAATTTTGCTGTCTTTCCCTCTTTCTCTTTCCAACCCTCTTCCCTTTCCCTCTGTCACTTGCCCAGCTTCTCCCCTTTCCTTCTGTTTCCCTTGCACATGCGGTTTCCTTCATGCATGTTCTCTTTCCACCTTTGTCTTTTCCTCTTTCCTACTGTTTTTCTCTCTTTTTCCATGTCTCTTTGTTTCTTGCTCCCCTTGCCTTTCTCACCCTGTCCCCATTCCCCCTCTTTCCATATCTCATTCCCTATTACTAGCCCTACTTCCCCTCTCTCATTCTCTTACTTTCCATCTCTTCTGCCAATTTTCTGTTCCTCATTCTCCCCTCTTCTCTGCCCCTCTTTCTGTGCACTCCTTGTCCCTCTCTCTACTCCACCAGCTTTCTTGATCTCTGTCCCTTTATTGTGCTTTCTTTGCATACCATTGTCTTTCTGTCTTCCCTCTTTCTCTGCCCTGCTTTCTCCTTTTCTCTTTTCTTATGCTTCCCTTTCTCTTTCCCTTTTCTTCGCCTTTTTGGTCAATCTGTCTCTCTCTCAATGTCTCAGTCTCTTTGAGTTTCTCTCCCTGTTGCTGTCTCTCCCCCATCCCTTTCTGACTTTTCCCTTCCCTGTCACTCTCTTGCCCCCTTTCTCTGTTTTTCACTCCACACCCTTATCTCTCTCTCCTCTTTTCCCTCCTTTGCTTTCACGCTCTCTTGCTCTGTAAAGACCACCACCTTTTCTTTCTTTCCTGTTTCCTTTCTTGCCCCTTCTCTCTCTTCGTCCCTTTATGTGTCTGTCACTCCGTGTATGTCTCTAGATTTCCTTCCTGTCTCTCTTTTTTTTTTTGTTCTTGCTACCTCTCCTTCTCTCTTGCTCTCTGATTGTCTCCTTTTGTCTCTCCCTTTCTTGCTCTCCCTTTCTCTCTTTTCCTCTCCCCATGCACTCTCTGTTTCTGTGTGTCTCCGTCTTGCTCCATCTCTCCCTTTCTCTTGTGTTCCCTGTCTTTCTGCCTCTGCCCCTCTCTCCACCTCTGCTTGTTCCCTATATCTCACACCCTGTCTCCTTTCTCATGCTGCCTTTATCTTACTTTTGCTTATTTTCTCCCTCTCACTTTTCCTGCTTCCTCCCTTTCCCTTGCCCTGCCCCTTCCATACTTTTAGCTGTCTCTGCTCTTCTCTCTTTTTCCCCATTTTGCTCTCAGCCTCTCTCTTTTCCTTGCTGTCACTCTTATTCTTCCTGTCTCCTTTTCTCTCCTTCTCTCTTTCTTTCCAACAAGTGATGTACATGTTTTCCTCAGAGCTATCTTTTTAGGTTCCTTGGCCACTGAACATACTCAAACTGTGAAGTAACATTTGCAATCTTCTGAAAGTTATGTCCTGTCTGTTTAGTTACATTTTCTATGTCAGAGCCAATATTAGCATTACAATATCACCAAAGCTATGGCATGAAAAATCCTATGCTGATTTTTCTGCATTCTCCTCAGCTAGAGTCAAGTGAGGAGGAGGGTATGCAGATAGGAGGATATCTTCCTCAGAAATCAAATTGGTCTTGCATTTAATTTCTTGCCAAAGTGAAACCATTTTTGTTTATTGTTCCTTTTGTACTTCATGGTATTAGCATTGTCTCATCCTCTGCAGAGATCCTAGGGTATGAGTTCACAGATCCTGCTGCAATCTATTTTCCTTGCAAGAGAAGGCATGTGGGGCTCTACAATCTTTATGTTAAAGTTGACTATTGTTTTTAATTATTCAACTTCATGCAAATTATTTATAAGTCAAACGCTACTCTAAACTTGCCAAAGTAAAATTATGTATGATAATTGGTCTTAGTAAGAGTATCTTTGCATAATCCCAGAAGTCATCTCATGGCACTACAAGGAATAATGAGTCTCTGAGGATTAATCGATGGCACATTGCACCAGAAAAAGCTGTGAAGATAGTTAGGGGCAATATTCTGATACACTACATGATGTATACACAGTACACAGAAGGAATTATCTCTTTTCTCTTCAGTACTTTGGATATTCCTTCCTCCTAATTCTGAAACAGAAATCTTCAGATTGAAGGGTAGTACCAACTTTATTTCTTCTCTATAGCTAGGGTGCATGATGGTGCTGGGTTCTCTGCTTAAGCAGGAGCAGAGCCATTCAGAGGGGCAGTTCTGTCAGGAGAGGACCATAATGATAGACTTTTGCTTTATTTTGCTTCTTTACTGTAGATATATTTCTCGATGTAACCTGTACTTTTTTGTGTTAAAAGCCTTGTCTTCTTACTCACAGGTTTTTTTCCTTTTCACAATTGCTTTTCTGTCCTTCTCTATTCTGTAGATAACATAACTGACTTCATGGTTCTGGTGTGTGTGGATAGGACTGTATGCAGAATACTGTACTTATGCAATTATCTAGGATTTTTGTATCTTCTTTTCTCATGCCTTTTCTTGAAGTGCACAGGTTCTTTGTGTGTGTTATTGGGGGGGCAGAAGTAATTTGAGGAGAGAGCTGTTAAGTCACAAGTTTAAAAATAGTTACTGTAATGGAAAAATACAAGAAAGAACTGAGTCTGCCCTCGGTGCAGAAGAGCAAGCATTGCTTCACAGAACTGTAGAACAGCTCAGGTTGGAAGGGACCTCGAAAGATCATCTGGTCCAACCTTTCATGGGAAAGGGAGCTTCGATGAGATCATCTAGCATCCTGAAAACCTGCAGTGATGGGGAATCTACTACATCCCTGGGGAGATTGTTGCAGTGATTGATTGCTCTCACTGTAAAAAATGTCTTTCTTATACTGAGATGACACCTCCCCTGGTGCAGCTTGTACCTGTTGCCTCTTGTCTTCTCCTGGTGAAGAGACCACCTCTGTCCTCTTTGTAGCCACCCTTTAAGTACTAGAATACTGTGATGAGGTTTGTCTGAGCCTTCTCTTTTCCAGGGAGAAGAGCCCTAATTCCTACAGCCTTACCTTGTAGGGTGGGCTTTCCAGCCCTTTTATCATCTCCAGCCCTCCTTTAGACCCTTTCCAGTCTGTCCATGTGTTTTTGAGTTGCCAGGACAAAACTAAACACAGTAATCCAGGTGTGGTGTGACAGGCATTGAGTGGAGTGGGATAATCACATCTCTGTCTACCCATTTTTTAATTTCCTACCCATTACTTAAATAACTGCCTCATGTCTCTAGAAATGCCTTGTGATGCTGTTCATGTGTCCTGTTAGACTGGTATATTCTAAACTGGTACGTTTGAATTTAATTAATTAAATAACATGCTGACAGTCTATTTTAAGTGTCTTCGCAGCCTGCTCGTCCAGAACAGTTGTTGGGAGCAATTTTTCTTTACATCTTTAGCTAAGATGATGAAGAGCTGTTTGTTTACAAAGATGGGCAGCAAAGCCTGTAGAAGCACCTTAACAGAAAATCACACTGTAATTTTCCTTGTTGTTCCCTGATGTATGATGCTGATGTAAAATTCTTCAGGCTTTGTCTACCAGAAGTCTTTAGAAGTGCTAAGTGGATTTTGGAAGAATGCTTGCAGAAAATTGAGTAGTGCTGGGCCTTGAAATAATTACGATTTGTATTTTGCTTGTTAGAAATTTTACTGATTTGGTTATATCTGGTTGCTTTAAAGTCAGGGTCAGTGTCAACAGGAACAGGCTGATTTAACTTTTTTGGTTTTCCTGGAGCTGAATGGAGTAGCACATGCTAAGGATTAACCTGAACAGAGCCCTATGGGAAAGCTTGGAGGAGTGATAACAGGCAGGAACAGTCGCTATGCACATGCCAGTATGGCCTGCCACAGAAGTAGTGAGGAAGAACATTTCAAGCAGAGCACTTGGGATTTCATGCAAATCCTGGCTTTGAGGAACGGCTGGAACTCATCAATAGCCATCGTAGTTTACAGGGGCAAAGCTGGTTTCCTAAGTCAAAAGTGCCTACTGAAAAGGAGTAGCTGCTTTGTGGTGAAGAAATCTGGAGATTACATGGCTATGTTGCCTAGAGTGCAGTTTAGCTGCAGTCCTGAAATAGACATGAATGTTTGAGCTTGTGAAATGTTTTCTCTTTTCTATACTGAAAGGTGAGGATTCATCAAGTGAAGCTGAAGACCACAGAGTTTCCAGTCTGTTTTAAGTTGATTGCCACAGGATCAGTATTTGAGGAAATGAGCACATGCAAGGAATGAATTGGATCTAGTGGTCATCTTCCCAGTTAGGTTGACAAGATTTTAAAAAGCCTTTACTAAATGTGTGGTTGATTTCTTGCCCTAGCAGTTAAATGAGGATAGTAGCCATTCAGAGTGGCTCTTCAGACTTTCTAGCTCAATGACAGCATAATTGGATTCCTGTTTGTAATCTAGTATAAATCTCTATTAGGTAATCAAAATAGGTAGTTTTTCTGGAGCTATTTGCAAGGGCCAAGCCTGACTGAAGACAAGGAACCTGAAACTTAATTGATATATGTCCTGTGTTTTAGAGCTCTGTTCTTAGCAGGTTAGCTTGTAGTAGATACTCCTCTGCTGGGTGACTGAGAATACTTCTCTTTCTGACAGGAAGCTCCCAGCACAATTGATAATGCCAGCAGTGAAAACTGGCAAAACTGGTGATATGATTCTACTTTTCTTGCTCTTGATACTGAAAAAAAGAGAATCTAAGTTTCATGTCTTAATGGCGTTTTATAGCTAAGTCTTTATGAGAACCTGCTGAACACTATATACTACAGTCCACTATAACTTACTGCCATGTACACTTATCTTGCTTAGGTAGTTATAGCTTCTCCACCTTTCTTACTGGGAAACAGGATACACAAGAAAATCAATGGTCATCCCCAAATTCTTTAATTTCCATGGTTGTAGAATATGCCTCACAAACCTTTTAACTTGCTGGCAACCACCCTTTTTGACATCTGTCCATTGATAGGGTTTGGTGTCATAAATTGTGACTGTATAGAATTAATGTTGTTCTGATTGATAGTCTACACTGGAGTTGATCATGCAGATTTCCAAAAGACTCTCGGTTCCTTGGGATCTGTTAAAAATACAAAGTGGTTTTCCATGACGATGGAGGATTCTGTGCTATGATCTAAAATAGCACTGTAAGAATTATACTAGGTGAGAGTAGGGCATGTGGGAGAGATGTAGCAAATTTGTTCTTGCTGCTAAACGAATTGATACTTGCTTAGATCAGTGGAATTTCTTACAGATTGCAGATACTCTAAGATGTCACAGACAGACACTTGGAGTGCTACTGGGTTTGTTTCTGACTGCAACCCTTTATTAAGGTTGGGGAGGAGATGGCTGGAGAGGATGGAGGAGATTAGGATGAGGAGAAGGCTGAAGTCCTGAATGCCTTCTTTGCCTCAGTCTTTAGTAG
>JAOXJM010000019.1:49881152-49908305 GCA_026413425.1 Tringa solitaria | reverse complement strand
ATGGTTGGACAAGATGATCTTGAAGGTCCCTTCCAACCTAGAGGATTCTGTGATTAATATATACAGGACAGATTAGCAAAGTGCCAACTATTTTTCAGACGGCACTAAACAGGGAGATCTTGCAAACTGAAACTGCAGAAAGCCTAGAAAGAAAAGTGCCATTAATACAGTGAAAATTGTCTTCAAATATGCAAATTCAGTATTCCAAATAAGAGGTAATCTAGACAGTGATACTCATCTAGAAAAGAGGAGCTGGAAGGGCAGAAATGCTAGATACTGAAACCCTCCAGGCATGACCCCTGTCCCCCAGTCCCAGAAAAATTAGGGTCCTGGGATATTCCTCACTCATATGCTTGCATATTTCTAAAATGTTTATTTAATTTCGTGGGTTAGAACAAGGATTGGAACAATATAAACTTGTGTATTTTAAAATTCTTTGTGGAAGCATTTGTTGGGCTGTCTGTGGAGGTTTTCTGCTTGATTTTTAAACTACAAAACTTGTGCAACCATTTGCCAAGTATTCCATGTAACTGGGAGACATCCTTTCACAAGCAAATGGTTGGTTTTCTTTCATGTTTTTGGCATAATAATTTTTTTCATTTTACAAACCTTGTATTATCCATTTTAATAGCACCTTAGATATGGATTGAGAGGTGAAAGATTTGTTGACAAAACATTGGCAACTAGGGTTTAGAAGACCCAAAGAAGCAGAAAACCTATTAATAGCACAATTTCTTGGCCATATTTTTCTACATATTAAATATTCAATTAAGAGACCATTTCTATTGAAAGCTGATATATGCTGTAGACTGTACTTAATGTTTGCAGTCTAAATACGGTGTGTTCAGTGATGTGAATCTGTACTGTTCCTCACTTCAAAAGTCTCTAAAAATGTTGGTTTTTCTGGATCTGGCAATCTTTAGCATCAATCTCGCATGAATTTCAGATATGCTTTGTCATCTTTAACACATTTGAACTTCTCATTAAACTCCCCAGAAGCTAACTTGATATATGAGCTCAGTATTAGAGGCTGGGTACTTATTTTTTTAAGTCCTGCAGACTCCTTACTATTGAGCTGGTTCTGCCAGAAAGTAGTGTGTACGGTTTTTGTCACTCTGTGCTCTTCTCCTTTAAATAAGAAAAGTCATTAACTACTGCAGAAAGAGTTCAGTATGGAGTAGTTGCAGGTTGATGCTTTAGATGTTTCCTGTAATCTTCTGTTGTTTTCATTGAAACAGCACTGAGAGATTCAAATGTTATTCACTACTGCCTGATCCAGCTCATGAACAGTAGGATACATGAGTGGTATGCCACAGCCAGCTCTCTGTGCTCTTCTGGTGACTTCTTTTTAAATAACTTGGGAACTAGCTGAACTACATAGATTGTCTTGGTCATGTCTTGGGCAGCCTGATCCCTGCCTATTGCTTTCCCTGTGACGTGGTGGAGCTCTGTACCCTGTGGTCATTCTGTGTGTGTAGAACGAGTAGAAGGAGTGTACAAAGTCACTGTTCTTAGTTGAACACTCAGGGATTTGATTCAACATAATCTTGCAGCCAGTTTCTTCATTATTAAAAAAAATAGCCATTTTTTAAGTTTCAGGAGCTTTCTCACAAGAAGGTACTAAATACGTTGTTAGGTGAGCACAAACTAGGGAAAAAGATGTGAACTGAAATTTAAATTTAAAATGCAGGGCTCTTGAAAGATCTGGATGTACAAGTTTGTGGACATTCTCCCTTTTGTCTTTTAGGATTCCCTTGAAAATATCATCATTGAGCTTAGTAAGTGTGATAGCCACAACCACCGATAGCCTTCATCTAGCTGGTCTATCAAATGTGGTTTTTTTACTGTAGAAAATGGTTTAAAAATTGCCTGTTTGCCTATGTGACTCAAAAACTATTTCCATTATTTATTTAGTTGTATCATCTAACTACTACAAATACTGATTTTACTCATATCAGATGAAAACAGCCAAGACTGAGAGAACTGCAGTTTGTTTAATCCTTGTCAACAAAATCAGTTATTAAACATAAAGCTGGTTATTTGCACAGGCTCACTGAAGACTAAAATAGTCATGCAGAAGCAGGGAGCAGCATAGTTCATTCCCAAGTCACAGTTTCCTTGGCTAAGCAGCGAGGGAAATCGTTTTCTGTGAGCTGAATGTATGTTTTGCATTCATTCACACCTGCTGTTCTTAGTGGATTTTTAAATTCTGCTTTCATACCTGTTCTTCCTTCCACTCAAAGGCTTGGGAATTTTGCTCTTGACTTCACTGGAAACCAGGACTGTATCCTAATTATTTTGATTTAAAGAACAATAAGTTTAATGGTTTATGTAATGTACTGTATTCTCTAGCTTACTTAGTCATAAGTGACTGATTTACATCTCATAGAAGTGCTAGTCATCTTAAATTTTTATTACTTGGAACAAGAACAGAATTAAAAACCAGGAGGAGCAGAACAGTCTCGGATCAGGATTTCACTGTAAATTATTTCCACTTTTTGCCGATGTGTTCTTTTGGGAACTGATGATATAAAATATTCTGATGGGGAGAGGAAATTTCACTGCATATTATTCTAGTGAAATAGTTTTATTCCTTCCTTTAGAATGAACCAGTAAGCGTCTGAATTCGGTGTTTATTAGTCTTTGCATGTGATTTGTCTTAGATGTGATTTGGGGAAAGTGAACATGGTATCATTGGTTTGAGCTGGCATCTCAGGGGAGGGAGGACAATTGAAGTCCAGAAAACCCTTTCACTTCCGTTTTCATCTGACTCCTGTCACCCACCAGAGTACCTCAGTGTGGCAGATTTGGATTATGTAGGTTAAATGTGGAGCAGACATTTCTTGCAATAGAGTGGGCCCAGCTGAGCTAAGCTGCCATGACAGGAATGAAATGTATTGCTGCTGTAAGGCTAGGAATGTGGTATTCTCTGGAGAATGTTATGTTAGCTAGCTTTGCAAAGTTTTCTAATATCACAGTGTTTATGTTGCTTTATGCAGCATTACTGGCTATGGGCAGAAGTGTACTCTGGCAAGTTTTATGCCCTTTACAAGGGGAGCAGACTCCATCTGATTATTTGTTGTACAGATTAGGCAGCTTTGTGAAGAATACTGAAGTCTTTCTTCTCTGCCTTTTACCATCCAGATTCTGTGGAAAGGCACTGGAAGGCCAACCAGAGATGAAGCTATCTTGAAACTGCTTGATGGAGCCTTTAACAATTAGAACAAAGTGTATTAAAGCACAGAAACTTCTAAGTGTGAGGTGAACTACTGGGTGCCTTCATTGCAGTGACAGTTGCTATGCTTACACTTAACATACATACATATTGTAGGATATAGAGAGGTAATAAGGACTAATAAAGGACAAGCTTTATTAGTTATATCGTCACATCAGTAATCACTTTTCTAGCACATAATGAAGATCTGTGAGTATTCTTTGTGGTGTGAAATAAAAGAGTGGAGGAAGATGGATGTCAGTAAAGACAGTAAAGTTTGGCTGAGAATTAACTCTTCTGGTTTTTTGTTTTTTTTTTTAACCAGGAATTCAGCAGCAGTGGGTCACGGCTGTTTCTGCTACGCTCTAATGCGTTCAATTCCAGTTGCTGTCTACATTGTTTTGGTAACAGGTCTACGTTACCACCTGTTCATATGGAGTGTCTTCTCGCCCAAACTACTATATGAGGGAGTGCATGTGTTCATCACAGCCACTATCTGCTTATTCTTCACAGCCATGGATCAGAACCACTCTCACAGAGTGCAAGACTGAAAATAAGTGTGGAGTATGCATTTCTGCATTACAGTCTCCATTGTGTCACTGGAATGGAAGAAGGAAAATAATGGCTTTAAATTGTTGTGCAGAATTTGAAGGGTAACCTTGTTTATCGTAGTTAAGGAGTTGAAGGGCCTGTCCTGTTTAAAAACTGAGTTTGCTTTAAAAATGTTGAAATAAACTTTTTTCGTGGATAACTTTTGTTCTATAGCTGTCATTATAGCACTCTCCAAATAACAGAATGGCAATATTATATTATTTTAATTTAAAATTGTAGATCTTAACATATAGACTAGTGCCTCATGTGCACTGAAAAAATCTTTTGCACACACAGTTTTTTTTACCCTTCTAGACTACAGAGTCCTAAAAATATGCAGGTTCTCTTGGTGCTGTTCACAAGATCTTGTATTCATTAGCCTTGGGGGTGGTTTTGTTTTGTTTCTGAGTGTGTGCTGAAATTATTATCAAATTATTGTACAAATATCCCAGGTAAGAGATCTTTTTGTTTACTTTGCCTAGGCAGCATTCCTATTTAAAGGCAGTGTTTTCTTTGTAAGATGAGTGCAATCATTATCTGTAATGGATTTCCATCTGCCCTTCAGGCACTGAATAAGAAACGCTAAAGGGCTAACAAAGTAATGAATCTTCTGTGGAGTCCACTCACTGCTAAGATGTTGTGCTTCTTTTTATTAATATAGAAATGTTAAATCAGGTTGGTGGGCAGCTGTGCTGAAAATTTGATCATGTTTTCCACACTAGGAGAGTTATGAACCATGAGCAGGAAAATAGTTTAATGGGCTAACTTACTAGCAGAGTAAAAGCTGTGTTTGCATCACTTCCCCCTAGTGACCTGTCTAGCCAACTCATTTGAACATGCTATAATTAATTCCTAACAAATGTTGTTTTCCTTGCTTCTGTCTAGAAGATATACATTGATGACTATCCTGAGTGTTAGTATTATTTATGTGGGGTTTTTTTGCCTCATATTTTTGTCCATGCTAGCAGCCAATGTGCTTTAATTTAAATGTATTAGAGGTGTAGCAGAAGAAAAGCATACAGGGAACTTTATTTTTTGCTATAAATCTGAAAATTAAAAGCTTTTAAGCCCAATGTAGCTGACAGCACGTTTGGTGGGATCACTGATAGACTTTTCATGTTTATTTCAGATAGAGCAAATCTCAGAAAGTGGGCCTTGTCACGTATTGCTGTTCACCTGGACAAGAGACTATTGGATCTTAATATGACCTGTTGGAAGTTTGAAAATTACATACTTTAAATAAATGGTTTTTCACTGCAAATTATGGAATATTTAATACAGTTTGTATTTGTGAATGTTGTATGCATTTACCATTTTCATCATTCTCAGTATTTTTCTGGTTACCTGTTGCCTAGCAACCATATGGGGACTATCAACATCATCTCTGTTTGCTTACTTGGTTAATTCCTAAGCAATCCTCCCTAATGTTCATACGTAATACCTTTGTAAGAGATTTGTCTCAGAGATAAAGGGTGCTAATGAAGAGATGGAGGGTCTGGAGGGAAAGTTGCTTCTGGGGTACAGAATCCTGAAACAATGTGGGGCGACAGCCACAAGGTTTTTTATTCCTTCCTTCTGGTATTTTTTGCTTTTAGTGTCTGGGACATTTTATCAAATAGTGGAATCTAAACTATTGTGAGTGTATTAAGATTGCATTTCTTCAGATTATGTAGTTAAATAATCATAGTGTCCCTTTCTTCTCTGAAGTTGAAAAATGTCCAGATTGAATCCAGGAGAAAATGAGTGGATTGGAAAAACTGTTATTTAGGTCTTCAAGGCCAGAAATGGAAGGAAGAAGGACTGCATCTCTGTCTTGAGTTAACACATGAGTTTGGGTGATAGCTCAAGAAAACACAAAAAACTTCAGAATTGCCATTTTTATTCTTTTCTACCCTTTCTCTTTGGGTCTAGGCAAATTAAATACTATTTTAACTTCATCAGCTTTTGGGCTATGGCAACACTAAACTGAGGCAATGAAGAAATGAGCTGGTTTTTGCTGCAGGCAAAACTTGAACTGGGGAATTATGTAAAAATCATTTTATTTTAAATCAACTCAAAGTTTTGGCAATTTGTCTGAATGTACAGAGAAAGCAAACTTCTGAATACAAATTCTTACCTCCCTAGTTAGCTGCTCCTCTTCCGTCCTAATCACAACTCCTCTTGTCACATTCAGCATGTCCCAAACCCTCAGACAAGGAGACAAGCAACGTGGGAAGCAGAAATGGCGTATGGGATGATTTCTGCTGTTCGGAGCATACCCCATTCTTCTGTCCAGGTCTTCTGTGTTCCCTGCTCTATGTTACCCTCTGCACAGGCTCCTCCTTAAATACGTTCTGAGCAGGGATGTTGTGTACTTCTCTGTTTGGATAAAGTTTTGACACATGATAAATTTTTCTACTCAACATCTTTGCTGCTGGTCAGAGGCAGGTTCAGCCCATTACAGAGGTCTATAGTTTCCTCCGCTAGATTTCACTAGTTCACCATCAGTCAGTGCAGCTCACTGCCTCTCAAAGCTTGTAACATATATCCAGTATGGTCCTAGAGACCCAGAGTGTGATGAAGCTTGAGCTAAGAAGAGGCTCTTGTAAATGAATTCAGGTTTAAGAAAAAAAAATCTATTCGTATTTCAGATAACATGTCTCTGTATTTCTGCTCTGTAGAAAGCCCCCGATGTTTTCCTTGGCTCTATGTAAACCAGCAGAACATCCACACCATGCACCCCAGCCTTTGCAGCAGGTGATGAGTGTGTGCTAAACCACTTCTCCTGCATGGTGCTGTCAGGACAATTTTTGGAATTCCTCATGTAAAGCATTTGTACATTAAACTAGATCTATCTCCACAACTGCTCTGTCACAGGAGGAGGGGCCACAGATGCAAGTTGCCACGAAGGGCTTCCTCTGAAAAAACAGGGCTTCCTTGAGTCCTTTAGCAGCACAGGGAGGGGGAGGAAACTGCAGTCCCACTGATCAGTGGGGCAGGAGAAGGAGCTGGCTGATCTCATTGCAGGCTGTCCACTCTTAACTGTGAGCGGCTGTGACTGGGGGGATATTCCTGAGGCTAGCATGGTACCATCTTCCAGAAAGTAAGAAGGGTCTGGGGAATGACTGGCCATCAGCTGTTCCTCAGTCCCCAGGCAAAGGATAGAGAGGGAGACAGTTTCCCAAGAACTGGGCAGAAGGGAAATGACCAAGAGGGACTTACCAGGACAACTTGTACCTGGCCAATTGGTGGCTAATTGCCTTTTCTGAAGAGATGACAGATGACTCTGTGGAGAAGGGAAGAGCACTGGATGCTGGAAAACTTGACTTTAGCAAGGCCTTCAGTATGGTGTACTTGGTGCCCAAGTGGCTATGGGTCAGTGGGCTTGAAGGTAGTCTGGATCACAGCTCTTTGAGGGTTGACTTCAGTGATCTGAGGTCCCACAATTGGCTGGTGAGCAGTGGTGTCCCTAGGGTCAGTGCTAGGGCAAGGCAATTTAAGATCTTTCTTAAGCTGGATAAGGGGATGGCAAGACCAGGGCAGTCTGGAGATGGTACCAAACTAGGGGAACATGGTATATGCTGGAGGGGATGGCTACCCTTTGGAGGGACCTTGACAGACTGGAGAAATGGTCAGCTGGGAGCCTGGAATACAGCCTGATTAAACACCAAGTCCTGCCCCTTGCTGGGAGGAGTCTGGTAGTGGTGTGTTTGCATAGATAGTTATCCAACACCTATCCCAAATCCCGGTGGCCTCCCCTGCTGGTGGCACCCAGACAGAGGAACCCTAGAGGTTCGCAGCCATGCTTCGGTTGCTGTTATCCAGACCTCTTGTCTTCTTGGTGAGTCCAGCTTGAATCATGGAGTGGTTAGAGTTGGAAGTGACTGTAAAGATCATCAAATTCCAAGTACCCTGCCATGGGCAGGGACACCTCCCACTAGAGCAGGTTGCTCAAAGACCTGTCCAATCTGGGATTGAACACTTCCAGGGATGGGGCATCCACAATGTCTCTGGGCAACCTGTTCTGGTGTCTCACCTCACTCACAGTAAAGAATTTCTTCCTAATATCTAATGTAAATCTCCCCTCTTTCAGTTTAAAACTATCACCCCTCATGCTATCACTACACTCCCTTATAAAGAGTCGCTCCCCATCTCTCGTGTAGGCCCCCTTTAGGTACTGGAAAGCTGTTACAAGGTCTCTCTGGAGCCTTCTCTTCTCCAGGTTGAACAACCCCAATTCTCTCAGCTTGTCCTCACAGGAAAGGTGCTCCAGCTCTCTTCGTGGCCCTTCTCTGGACCTGCTCCAACAGGTCTGCATCGTTCTTATGCTGGGGGCCCCAGAGCTGGACATGGTACTCCAAGTGGGGGTCTCACCAGAGCAGAGTAGAGGGGCAGAAGCACCTCCCTCAACCTGCTGGCCATGCTTCTTTTGATGCAACCCAGGATGCGTTTGGCTTTCTGGGCTGCCAGCACACATTGCTGGCTCATGTTGAGCTTTTCATCCACCAGCACCCCAAAGTCCTTCTCCTCAGGGCTGCTCTCAGGGGTTAGTACTGGGGCTGGTGCTGTTTAACATCTTTGTTGGCGACATGGGCAGTGGGATTGAGTGCACCCTCAGCAAGTTTGCCAATGACACCAAGCTGTGTGGCACTGTCGACACACTGGAGGGAAGGGATGCCATCCAGAGGGACCTGGACAGGCTTGAGAGGTGGGCTTGTGCGAACCTCATAAAGTTCAACTAGGCCAAGTGCAAGGTCCTGCATCTGGGTCACAGCAATCCCAAACACAAATGCAAGTTGGGTGGAGATTGAAGTTCACTGGTTTTCACACATAGCTACTAAGAGCAAGACTGCACTCACAATGGTGTAGGATTTAATGAGAGGATGGGGCACACAGTGGTGGTGAAGAGCTCCACTAGAGAAATAGCACTAACAACCTGATTATACTCTACCAGCCGTTTTTATCCACTTTTTCCTCTTCTTTCCCATGTTTGTTCATCCCAAGCCATCTGGACCCCCTTTTTCCACTTCTTTGGTTCTTTCCCTAGGCATAACATAATGACATACACATTCCATTAATTCCCTTTAAAAAGTCCCGTAGGTTTTTCAGAATCCGAAAGTGCTCTTCCCTGTGCATCCCATAATAAGTCCTATGCTCCTTTAGGCAGTAAGCTTCTTCAGTCTGCAAGGTCTTCCAGAAGAGGAGTTTCTTTGGTTGGCTAACCCTGGTGGGCTTCACACCAGAGACACTTGTCCAAATGCTTAGTGAGTGATTCGATTATCATCTAAATAAATTACTATAAATTACTGATTAAGAGATTAGGTTAGTAGAGATCCAGAGATCCTCAGCCTGTCCTTGTTCATCTAACTGTTTCCAGACCTTTGTGTTAACCATGAATAGTCTTTGGTCACCTAAGTTCACAGTGATTAGTGCCTTGCTTCAGCCTGAGAAAGCATCAGGGAACCCTTTTCGCTGCAGTCAGCTCCCAGGAGGGAGGGCGTGGAGACCATGGGTTTTGGTTGGTGGGTGCTTTTTTGTGGGTTTTTTTGTTTGGTTGTTTTTATTTGTTTTTTTTTTTTTTAAATGTGGTTGGACTCGATGATCTCAGAGATCCCTTCCAACCATGGAGATTCTGTGATTCTGTAGAATCTTCTCACAGAGACAGACCCAAAGGCAACAGCAGAAGTTGCAGTACCAGGACATTCCCAGGAAGTCAGAGAACCTTTTGTCCTCTGGGTGTTAACTGTCTGGGGTGGAGCCCCATTGGGTGAGATCTCACTGCATTGGGTGAGTTCTAGAGGTCTCTTTCAGCAAACGTTTTTCAAGGACTCTCTGGCTTTGTTATGTTTAAAGTTGACTGCAATTTTTTACTGGCCACTTCACAGACTGTTTCCTGAAGTCAAAGAACTTTACCGGTTATTTTGTAATGAAAATAAAAAAGTTTTACTAGCAGGAAATAAAATGTGACACTGTTATTTTTTTAAGAGGTTAACATTGCAGCTGAAAACTGTTGTTAATTTTGGTTTTATTTTAAGTAGCTGTGTATTTATATTTTAGGTACAAGAAGTAAGCATCACCGGAGAGGGAGGTTTAATGTCATCTGCCCTTAAACATGCCAACTTCAGTGCTTCTGTAGGTTGAGGCTTCCCAGATTCAGTGACAACGGGTCCTGTTTTGCTGTTACTTCTGTTATGATTCAGATGATTTCCCAAAATGTTCAATTTGTCTGTCAGGCCTGAAGTGAAAGTTGTGGCTTTGCTGTAATCTTTGTGGGCCCATGCCGAGTACATTTGGTAGGATATACATACAAAGAGGTGACTTACTTTCTGAAGTTGTTTTTCTGGCTTCAGACTGAGAACTAGGCTGGTGAACATTAATTCCTGCATTTTGCCTGATGAAAGGCATTGGTTCATCCTAAAGTACCTGTTGTCTCCCAATGTTTGATAAAAATCTTGGGTTGCCCTGAGGAGTAGCTCAGCTCCTTCAGCAGCTGTCTCACCCACTCAGTGTAACACCATTGTCCTCCCCAGTAGCAGGGTCTTGAGAACACATTTTCAGCATGGTGCTAGCTTAAGGTGTAACTCAAATTCAATCAACAATTCCAAGTGCAACTTTTTTGCATGATGTTGTTGTCATCTTAAGACTGAAGGTGCTATCCACCAGAGAAAGGCTTCAACAAAACACTTAGTTTCAAGACAGACTATACACGGCAAAACTTTCATCACCTGTGTCTTTTTTAATGCCTCTGATTTTACTGCTGAAGCGTGTTATATTTGGTGATGCCTGCAGCAGAGACCACTAGTGATGCAGAACATGACACAGCATGGCTTGCACAGCAAATATGCACCCCACACTGCAGGGGTGGTAAATTGGTCACCAGCAGGAAGGCATGAGGTCCAAAACACTCAAAAGCCCTTGCAGCTTTGGTTATATCTGGTGAGATAAGAAGACTTGAGCTGTACTTTTCCAGATAAAGAAAATGAAAGTTGCTCAAAGAGCAGTCTACAGTCTTTGGAGGCTGTAGGACTTCCCAGTGGGTCAAAATAGTCCCACCTGTCCCAAGCTTTTGTTGAGCAGCAAAAGTTGTATAGGCTGGCCATCTGAAAAAGCCTTGTCTATGGTCCCAGAGATGGTGCTGGAGAACAGTCGGTGATTGCTTAGGCTTGCTAGTTTGGCACAGGTTGGTTTGGCACAGGTTAGTTTGTCACCATTTGTGCAAAGCAGTTGCTGAGTAGATCCTTTGGGTTGCTGGGCACAAGATCAAATTAAAGAAATTGTGCTGCTGAATCATGCCTAGGGCCATGAAAATCAACATCTTATTCTCTAAACATGGCCTTTAGAAGGGAAAGTGACAGATCCACTGGCTCTAATTCTGCCTCAGTCCCTGCTTGTAGTACTTCCAACAGTCGGCTGTAGACTCTCTTGGCTAGAGAAAAGCCAGGCATGGGGACAGAAGGGAAGTTTTGGAGCAGCATTTACATGTATTGTGGGTGGCTTTTTATTTTGAAGAGATGCTTAAGAAGACACTAACACAACTGGTATCGCTTGCTTGGCTGGAGTCAACAGCCCAGAGAAGCAGCTTAGGAGTGGCTGAGCAGCCCCTTGCATTTTTGGCTGCACATGAACTCTCCCTGCATGTCAGTGCTCAGGACTGTCGGCAGTGGCACTGAAAGCCTAGTTCCTCCACAAAAGCTGCATTGGAGGTCCCTTGTCAGTGGGGGAAGGTCCTGGGTCCTCCCCATTCACAACTGGGACACAGGAGACCGCTGCCAAGAAGAGACAGAGCCTCGTTAGAGAGGACTGCCAGAGCTGGAGATGCAGTTATGCCTTGGCTTTTGTTGTCTGCAGCTCTGCCAGTGGCATGTGTGAACACCTCCATTCTGCTGAGGGTGTTGACAGAAAGTGTCCGGCATTGCCTGTTTAATCTTGCTAGGCAGTATGCTGCTGCACACAAATCCTAGACTTCCCTCCTGCCTTCCCATAAATTTACTGAGCTAGCCTGGGGAGGTACTCCATGGGAGGTAAACATGTGTGTACCACCAAGGAGACCACGGCGCAGCACTTTGTGTAGGCACTTGCACCAAGATGCCTGCATGCAGTAAATCCTCTGGTGAGCTGCAGCACGGGACGCAGCTTTGGTTTACAAAGCACAGCCTGATGTATGAAGCATGTTAAAGATTAATATGTGGAGAAACATTCTCCTCTCACTCGTGTATTTAGCGTCCTAGAAGCAGGTGCCTGTGGGGTGGTTAGTAGCCCCACGCTCTTCAGGTCTGGATGCACAGGGGGAAGTCTTGTGGAGGGCACTGTGGCTCCTTCCTGAGGATTTCAGTAGAGTGCTGAGATGATCCATAGCTGGGATGGGAAGAGCACTTCAGGGAAGGTAGGGTGAGGGACTTACAGAGGCAAAACAAGATAAGAACTACTGGAGGCAGCTGGAAGGAATTTTCCTGTTGTGGGGTAGTTTCTGCAGGGTGGGCAGGGCCAGGGGAGAGTGCTGTAAATCCCCTCTGCCCTTTTAACACCTGCAGTATCTCTGAGAGAGACAAAATGAAGCAATTTTATGAAAACCCCAAGGCAAAAAAATAACACAAAATCAAGCCAGTTGTCTGTCTGGCACCGATAGTTCACCTACACATAAATTCACAACAGGTGATTTCCAGTATGCTTTCAACTCAACATCCTACTCAGAGAAAGAGTTTTACTGGTGGGTGAGAGAGGGGACACAAGGAAACAAAATGTATGTGACCTTATTCATACTGCTGACCAAACCAAACCTGGAGCAAAGCAGAGATCTTAGGATAACCTGAGTTCCTGTGTCTCTCTGCTAAGTATCAGTAGTGTGTCATGGATAAGGATCTCAGGACATGGCCCCACTGAAGACTGGGCAGTCAGGACCTAGCTAGTGTCCAGTCCATGTAAAAGCAGCTGTCTGGCCAGTCCATGCAGGTATGCTTTGGGCAAAGGATGGATGTTGAAACCAGACTTTGCTAGTTCCCCTGGTCCTGGAGCAGCTTTGGAATGCATACTGAAGAAGTTCCTTCAAGTTCCTTCTTACTCACTCCAGAGAGAGAGTAGTAGCTGGAGTCACCTGGCAAATGTGCCTCAGTAGCAGAATTTTACTGGGCTTGTGACGTAGGCTTCTTAGCTCAGAGTATGGTAAACACCTGCAGCTCTGCCTTAGGAGCCTGGTGGTGGAGTGCAGACAGCTGTTGCCTGTTTTGGCTGATGAGTACAAACGCTGGGTGGAAATGAGACACCCCTTCCATCCTTCTCTGCTCTGCTGCATCTGTCAGTGTATGTGACACCGTCTGCACTGGAGCCTTACCTGAAAGGAAAGGGAGTCAGAAGTGACACACGGCCTGCCTGGGACTTGGACTGTGAGCTGGGGGTGAAAGCCTTTCCCCCTTCCCAAAATGTTGTGGGGACATGCCTGGGGGCTGTCTGCTACCAGAAGGGGCACACAGTACTCTCCTAGCTTGCAAATCAGCAGAGATAGAAAAGTCAGTCTTTCCTTCTGCATTCCCTGGAAAAGTCTTGTATAGAGCCTGCTCACTTGTCCTAGAGTGAATTTTGCAGAACCAACATGATGATACCAAAAGTGTACCATGTGCTATACCATGGCTATCAGACAGGTATAGCACAAACAAGCTATTTAAAGCCTGCAAATCTGATGAAAAAATACTGGATGATTAGCAAAGTAATTTTGCTCTATTTGCAACAAATGTGCTCATTTGCATGAAGAGTGCAGTGAACGTAGATTAGCTAAAACAAAAGCACAGAGATTGGGCAGTTTTCCTCTTTGATGCAAAGATTATAATTAGTTCGTATTTTTGTATGTGATGGTTTGAAAATGTCTTGGCTAAATACAGAGCAAGTGCAACTTCTCCGGAAGTGTTTCACCTGTTGCTGGATGCTTAACTCAAATTGCTGGATTCTTTTACCTAGATCAATTAGATTTTCTTACATTCTTACATGTGACACACACCCTCCTCCCCACCCCCCCCACCCCCCCAAAAAAAAAAACCCTCTAAAGATACGGTTTGCCTGGAATGGGCTTTTTTAATGTTATTGTTTAATGGCCTTGCTCCATTCCCACTGAAACCAGTGGAGTTTTGCTCATCCTGCCAAGAGAGCCCTAACTTGCAAATCATTTCCAGTTCCCATCATTGAAATCTTTTGCTTGCCTGATGCTGTATTGTTTAGAATGTCTTAAGTACTCTTAGAAAATAAAGGCCAAATCAGTTTAATTCTGCATTTGAAATGTCAGTGTCATGCTGCTTTTATGTAGGCATATGCATATTGAGTATTATTTTCTGAGTGTAATTGCCTTAAGTGCTGTTGATCGTGCAAAGAGAATGATGTGTTCTCTGACTCAAGGGTCTGAGAATCAAAGATCCACATCTTGCAAATGTTTAAGCATGTGGAGAAAGCCCTCTCAAGGGATGATACAGACATCCAGCTACTCCTGTGTTCCAGGCTGGGGTCCATATTTAGCAGACTGAAACCAGCAGAAGCACACAGTATCTCTTCCCTGAGCAGTACTGGTAGTTGGAGGGAGAGACTT
The DNA here is from genome assembly GCA_026413425.1 of Tringa solitaria. Classification (NCBI taxonomy): domain Eukaryota; kingdom Metazoa; phylum Chordata; class Aves; order Charadriiformes; family Scolopacidae; genus Tringa; species Tringa solitaria. The sequence continues at coordinate 49,893,954 of JAOXJM010000019.1, read as the reverse complement.
GGCAGGAGAGAAGGAGAAGATGAGGACAGGTGCAGGTAGGAGAACAGTGTGGATGGAGTGTTTGGCATCAGATGAAAGTAGCCAGACGGGGCACAGAAAATACCAGGAAGACAAATGCACAGAGGAAAAAGAAAAGAAGACTGGGAAATATGTGAATCCAGGGTCAGTCAGTGATTCTTCAGCTTACTGGTAGTGGCAACATGAAAATGGTAGGTTGAAATCTGTTTTCAAGGTGTTTGTAGTGGTCTTGTTGTGACTAGCTTCACTCTGCTCTATCCATGATTTGAAATGCCAAGAAAATAAAGGGGCTGTTGGAAAGATAGGCAGGACGAATGAGCAGTGCTGCAAAATTAGACCAGTTTGAAGACAAGTAGCATTTATAACAGTTGCCAATTCAAACTGCCTGCTTCTACTGAGCACCCTCTCTCTGCATTTTGAGGAACATTCATTCTGTTAAGGTTGCACAATTTATCATGAGCAGCCCCCCACATTACAAGCTTAGGGTGCCAGTGTTTTATAATCCACAGTGTTTTGTGTTGCCTATTAATCTTTAACCTGGTTTGCTGACTAGCCAGCACTTCATGGGATCATGTCATGGTTACCCTGGCAGCTACAGATGTGTTTGGAGCACTGTGTCTTGATGTAGTGGAGGTAGAAAAACAGTAGAAGACATAGACCTGTTGGAGTGTGTCCAGAGGAGGACCACAAAAATGATCAGAGGGATGGACCACCTCTCCCATGAATACAGGCTGATAGAATTGGGGTTGTTTAGCCTGGAGAGGAAAACGCTCCAGGGAGACCTTATTGTGGCCTTTCAATACTTAGAGGGGGGCCTATGAGAAATATAGGAATGGACTTTTTAGTAGGGCCTGTTGCGACAAGACAAGGGGTAATGGTTTTAAATTCAAAAAGGGTAGATTCAGTCTGGATATAAGGAAGAAATTTTTACACTGAGGCTGGTGAAACACTGGAAGAGATTGCCCAGAGAGGTGGTAGATGCCCCATCCCTGGAAACATTCAAGGTCAGGTTGGACAGGGATTTGAGCAAAGATGTCCCTGCTCATTGCAGAGGGGTCAGACTAGATGATCTTTAAAGGTTCCCTTCCAATCCAAACTGTTCTATGATTCTATGAAAAACAGGGAAGGGTTGGGAAAGCTGTATATGTAATGTACAAACATCCATAGACATTGCATCTGAGAATTGCTAGAGCTGATAGTACAGAACAATTTCCTTTTCCATGCATGAATGTTTTACAAAACACTCATTTGATGGCTCTTACTTCACTGAGTTGCTTGCTCCCTGAAGGCGTTGCCTGATGAAAGGCTTTCCCACAGGTTGTGAATGAAGGAGGGAAGCTTATTTTAAGAAGGACCAAGCCAGAAGTCTTTAAAGTGGTTGGTGTTTCCTTACTACAAAGAGAGAGGCTTTTGCTGGTGAAAGAAAAAACGCAGCAACCTGTGAAGAGATATTATATCTGAGAAATCCCTTCTTTTCCAGACACGCCCTCTTAACAGGAATGTGCAAGATCACTGCAAGTGAAAGACAGCATGCGTATTTGCTTATTTGCCTATTTCTTTGACATCCCTTCTACCTCCTGCGTAACTTCTACTCTCTCTTGCTATACCTACTGCAGCTGCTGAGCCCCTGCACTACTCAGCTGCACTCACACCAATTTGTGGGAGCAACACTACCACGTGCTTATTTCAGGATGCACTTTGTCCGTGCCTTTTTGTGTTTGTGTTCATCCATCTCCTGCATTTCACATGAAATTGAAAGGAACTCAGCTAGGTTTCAAGAGTGAGAAACGCTGATTTAGGTAGTAATCTAGTAGGACCTTTACTTCCACAGGGAAAGTACTGCCTTGTTGGTATGTACACACATGGGGTGTGTCTGGGATCCTGCTCCAGTAAATTAAATGACAGAGATCAGACTCATCCTCTTCTGCAATCTTCTTCATAACTGCTGTCTACCAAGTGAGGCAATACTCAGGAAAACAAGTATTTGCGTCTAGTAACTGATGAGGCCAGCGGCATGCTACTGCCTCACAACTGCAGCTTGTCCAGGCGCTGGTCCTGCAGGAAGGAGCATGAGGAAAGCAAAACGGGAAGAGTTAGCCTATCCTTTATTCTGCAGTGTCTGAGTAATGTATTCACAGGAAAATGAGCTTCTAGCCATGCTCATCTCCCCTGGTTCAGGCTGAATTCCTTACATTGATTTTGTGGTTGTAGGGGAGGTGGTAAACTTGGAGATCAGTCACAAAATGGGGCTGAAAAGTGGCAGTGGCAGCTTTTACTCCAGAGCCCTTTGATGAGAGCATTCAACATGGGGAACACAAAGGGACAGCTGTCTGAGATCCTCCAGCTCCCAGGCAGTCAGGAGCACTTACCCCCGTATCACTGGTATGTAGTTTTACCCCCCCTCTGTTGACCCTGTTCTCCTTTGTATGAGGTAGCTGACTGTCTGTTGGAGCTGAGGTCCTTCCTCTTCAGTTAGTGAGCTGTCTTCTTCTGCATGCTATGAATATTTACATGTCTTACGTAAGCGGAAGAGCTTTGTGGGAAATTGAGGAGAGTTGCCCTCAGCACAGCTTACAGCTTGCACTGTGACCTGCAGGGATCCAGGTAAGATGTCCATGTGCACAGGGACATCTTGACAGGTTGGATTTGGAAAGGGCATGACTTGTAATATGACTGAGAGAAATGAAGCAAGGCTTGAGGGGGAAAAGGACAAATTTCATTAGCTAAGATAAAAATCAGGGAAGTTTTCGTATGCATGTGCACACAAAGGACATGCAGTGGAGGGAAATATCAGTGGTAAAAGACAGCGGGGGAAGCCAGAGGAAAACATGGGCAACCTTCCAGAAACCCTGTCTAATTATGTCTCCTGATGTGTGCTCTTCTGCAAAGGCTTGTGGTAGAACCCATTGCTTCACTGCGGATGGACTGGACAAAGCCCTGGAAACATCTCCCTCCCATTTGACGTGCAGGAGGGAAGGGGTCTGTGATCCCTGCAGCTCTGTGGTGAGCTCTTGGCTGGTGTCCTTTGAGACTGGGGTCCTTTGAGAGAAGGCTCAGCAGTCCTGTCCAGACTTGTGAATGTCCACATTCACGTAAGCGCCTAGACAGGAACGATTTTCTCTGGTGTGTCTGCTCCTCTGGTATGTGAGGTGACATTTCAATAGTTACTTCCAACTGCTGAAGAGTTTCTGGACCACAAGTCCAAGTGTTTTCATGACCTCAATCAGAACTTGTGAAGGAAAGGCAAAAATTTCTCTGACTGTGTAGAGTGAGCAAAGTTATGTCTGGTCCAGAGGGAAGGCTTGGAAGAAAAGCAACACAGAGTTACAATGAGCTTGTGTTCGGTGAAAAAGAGAGTCATCTGAAGGTGTGTGCAGACCTCCAGTGTCCAGTCTAGCAGGGAGGGTGCTGCTGGGCAGGCTGTTCTCTGGAGTACAGCTACAGCCAAAAAACCAGTAACTAGTTGGATGATGAGGTGCCTGCTGAGGCAGGCGAACGTGCAGCTCCCTGGGGACATTGCCTGGAGGACTCCAGGGGTGCCAAAGGACAAGACTTCCCAACTGCAATGGCAGTTCTTAATTTCTGTGACTGGCTTCTGCTGTGCAGAAAGCCACCGCTGTTTTCCCAGGTGTGTGTCAGCTGGTTTGGGGGAAGTTTTGTCACAGGTGTGTTGTGAGGGAAGACAGAAACTCCGTATCTGTGATGCCAGGCACAAGCACTGCCAGGAGGCCACTGTTGCGTCCAGTCCTGGGGTCTAACACGGCACTGCACAATTCAGCTTGGACATGGGAGGCCATGGGAGGTCATGGGAGCTTCTGAGACCCCTGGGAGAAGGCCAGCCCCTGCAGACGTGGATGACTGAGATCAGGCCCCGGTGCTTACACCAAGGCACTGTAACTATACAAGGGTGAGCAGCTGCAGCGCCTGCCAGAGTGGAGGGTAGAACTCTTCCCTGGGTTAGCAAGGTCTCTCTGTCTCCACAGGCTGTTTTTGGTGGGTTTTCACAATGCCCTTGAAAGTGGGAGAATGCCCCCACATGTTGCTGAATCAGTGGCCCAGGCCTTGGCCTCCTGTCTTGCTCTTGGAGATCCCTGCATGGCCCCTGTGCTGAGATGCCATCTGGTGAACCGAACAGCAAACCCAGACCCAGCCCTTTTCAGTTGTCTGCTATCTGCTGCCGTAATCCACTTGAGAAAATTTGGCAGCAGCAATCAGAATGAATTAATTTGGGATTTGCAGGCTGTCAAATGTTTTTCCTCAGGCAGCTTTCTGTTGAGTTTGTGGACTTTGGGGATTACCTACTATTTAAAGCAGCGATGTATGAACTTCCTTGATGCCTTGTGCTCCAGTCTGTCCAGCTGAGCTGGAGGGAGAAGTGGTGCAAGTGGGCTCAAGCCTGCAATTCAGTGTTCTGCTGCTCTGCCTTGGCTCCCCCACCCCAGTCACTGAGTTTCTAGCATCAAAGTGTGAGCTTTTGAATCTTCCTGGGCTCTGCTCTATGACAGATGTAGCATTGGAGACCTGTAGAGCCTTGACCTCTCCAGGAAGGGACTGTTACTCCTTGACAGCCACTTCTCTGGGGCTAAAGCAGCTGTTATGCCCTGTTTGCTTCTCGACACAGGCAATTCAACCTGCTGCTTCCTCTTCCAGAGTTCATTCTCTGCCTCAGGAGAGTAAATTTTCGGTCCTGGGCATGAAGCAGGTAAATAGAAAGAATGAGTTATGAAGAAGGGGCAGATGAGTTTGGGGAGTGCTGCAGGCACATGGACAACCCACAGCAGCAATGCATCCAGAGAGGATGTGCCACATTTTCCTGCCTGTCTGAGCACATGATTCACATCTTTCCATACCTGGACATCCATACCCTTTTTTAACTTACACTTTGACTTGGGTGGACACAGTGAGAGCAACTGGAATCACAGAAGGCTGTGGTAAGATCCTGGAGTCTGGAAACCACATGTTGAAAGGCAGGTGCTTAAAAATGCATGTAGTGGCTGAGATCTGCATCTTGACTTTCAAATGTGCAGAGAATACAACATTTCCCACAGACTTTTATATCAACCATGTGGAAACGAAACAACAAAACTACCCAACAGATTTGTCTTCTGTGTGCCTGACATCAAATTTTCACCTGCTTTTTATCTCTGGGTCCACATTTTCCTCATTTTTTACTACAAAGAAGCTTTTGTGTATTTTGCAGTGGAAATTTAAAGGAAGAGCCAGGATGAAGAATAGAGTAGGTGCATTGGGTTTTCTGGTCTTGATCTTGCAATTGCACTTATCTGGGATGTTGCAACCTGACACAAGGACTCTGAGATCCACAAAGAATGCTGTGTTTGACCACGATAGGCCTGCATTGGCAAGAGCCTGACCAGCAATCCTGTGTTCAGAAGCTATAGTTTCATTTCCCCCAGCAGCTGCTGGAGCAAGCTTTCTACCATCTCTTAGGTAAACCAATTCTTTGATCTTTCCTGTAAGCTTTGGTTTAAAACATGAATATGTTTTTTAAACGTTTAGATAAAAATCAGCCTTCCTATTTTCAAACTAGGAATTTTTAACTGGACAGAAGTATAGATCTGTGACAAGAAGATATAGCAGCTAGAATTATCCTGGTGACTGATTTTACATTTGAAAGTTACTATAGAAAACTTTTCAATCCAGAAATATTTTAGCCAGCACTTGTTTAAATTGGATCCTCTTAAATAGTGTGAGTTATTTTAGAAGGCTTTTCTGCCTTGAGCTTCTTAGTACCTATTAGGAAATATTAAGTGTGCATTCACTATGCTAAAAAGAATAATCGAGATCTCAAAGCAATCAGTTCTGTGTGGGATGCTTAAAGCGTTAACATATTTTGAAGTGATTATTTCCAAATTAAGATACCTAGAGTTGGAAGTGATCATAATGTGACTTCTGCGGTTGAAAGACATGGAGTAGGAAATACAGAGAGCTGGCAGCGTGTGTGTGTCCTGAATTAGGATTAAGTGCTCATGTGTGCACTCTTTCAGCCCATTGCTATAGCATTATTAATATCCATCCATATATAATTGATTTAAAAGTTATTCACCCTAAGAGTCAGTTTCTGTGATCTGAGAACCTCACATGGAGCTGCTAATCTCAGCCAATCTAAAGCAAATAATGTTGTTATTTGTTATTGTACAGCTGGCTTTATTGTTTCCTTTTTTTGTACACAGGAAGAAATTTTCTTTTCAGTGGAAAAATAGCACTGCTGCCACAGCAGAGAGAACAACCTTTTGCCCATATCTTCATTTCGGATGGAGAGGCACGTGCCGGAGAAAGCCACATGATGCTGGACTGGCACGTGCAGTGGTGAGTTTCTGTCAGACATGTCCACCCTGCTGTCCCTTGGGACCCTCATAATTTTGGGACTATTAATATTTGCTTCTCTCTGGAAATCCCAAGGAGTTTCAGGATCCCCAGCCAATCTGGGATGGGAGCTCTGGGTAGCGACTGCAGTAACACCTTCAAGCTTTAAGATGCTTTTTCATCCTGCAGTCATGAGGAGGTGGCAATTGTATGACCCTGTGGCAAGCAGGATGGTGATGCTGCAAGGGACCTGCATCTGAGGCAGATGATAACTAACTGCCTGCCTCCCCCCAGGGGAAGTCTGTGGTGTGGAGAGGATGGTGGTAGAAGGAGGGACCCACACCTCAGAGCAGCATGGCCTAGCAGGGTGAAGTAGTGTTGAGAGGGGGTAGTTGTAATATAGGCTGGAGAAGCAGCAGTTCGCACATGTATTTTTGCAAGCTTCTGGGGGCTTTCTTTTTCTGAAAAGAAAGAAATATTGCAGGGAAGGGGCAGCTTGTAGGGATGATGATACTAGTGCCCATTTTCCTTGCTAAGTCCCAGGGCAGACCCTGAAGAATGAACCTTCCTCTTTATGTGAGTACGTCCCTGTTTATGGCAATTTTCCTGTAATGTGTGTTCATTAAGATGCCAATTCCCCCCCAGAAAACAGAAAATGTTGCATGACAAAAAGTTGGGTTAAGCCACAGCACGGTAAAAATTTCATGCTCTTTCTATTTCTTTGTCCTGCTGCTGGGAGCCAACAGTTTAGGCGTATCTCTTTGTAACTGCACAATCCCAAAGAAAAGAGATTTCTATCCCCTTCTTGGGCTGACGCAGCTCTTTCTAAGTCCACCTTATTACTGAAGTTGCTGCTAGATGCTACTTAGCCAAGGAATTCAACACAAATGCATATCACACACACAGAGACAATTTTATAGTTCTGCATGGCTCTTCACCCAAAGATGAAATCAAAATATGTCTGGCCTGCATTTAGTCGAAAAAGATTCCCCCTAGTCTACTGAATTAATGATTTATCTTCTATGCTGTTAGAAATGAAGGGTAATGTCTGCACTTGGGACCTTCTCCTTACACAAAATTGCCTCAGCCTTCAAGCTCCTTTGTGTTGTGATCAGTGCTCTGCAACAGTACCTCCATCTTTATCAAAGGAAGTGATAGTTTTTCCAGCAGTTTTGGTTCCACTTGAGTAGTAGTGGAACCAAACAGCTTCTAGTGGATGTCAAAACACTTTCCTAGTTTGAAAGGTTCATACAGCAGACATTTGCAAAAAAGCACTGGTTATTGGCATCTGCTGTAAAGGCAATAAAATTAATTCAAATCAAATTTGGCACAGAGAGGGCACGATAATCCACCTTCTTCTCCCATGCTGCAGGGAGCCACCCTGAACTTTGCAGCAGCGACTGTAGCGTTGCTTTAGATGGATGCTGGGTGAAGGAACGGCACAGGTTTGGAGACCAGCAACCTGCCACCTTGGTCAGATCCTGGTTGCCCCTGGTGCTCAAGTGACTGACTGACAGCAAGAATGTACATTGGCCATAACACAGTAACATAAAATGAGGAGGGAGCTGGGGGATGCTATGTCCTTGTGCGAACATCAGCACTCACATGATGATTTAAAGTTGTTGAGCTGTGTCATTGTTCAGTGAATGGCTGCAACAGACATGGCAAAGGGACAGGAACATGGATCCTACCTGCAGTGCTGCTCCTTTGTGGTGGTGAGGCCACAGCATGCTGGCCATCTTCCTTGCTTCTGGCTTTTACTAAACAAGCTGCAGAGCTTGGGGCTGAAGTCCCACTCTGTGCTGGAAAGCCTGTCTTCTCCATTAGGTTCTTCTGGACAGTTCAGTGTATTTCAGCCAGCCATAACGTGAGCTTGCTGGTGACATCCCCCCAGTAGCCCTCTTAGACTGACAGCTAACGGGACAAAGCTTGCTGATGCTGCCTGGGATGCTTGCCAGCACATCACCCATTGCTGGATAAATTTTCCCATGTTGTTAGGAAGAGGGGATTTTTCTGTCCACTGTAAGGAGCCAGATAACCGGGGGACCATGTTGCTGGATGGGATAGAGGCATTAGGGGGGGCATAAAAGAAGTTAAAATGCAAAGGTTGTGATACACACATGGAAAGAAAGGATATAATTACTGAGATAGGTCACTTGTCTATGAAGTAACTTGAAACCCCTTTGAGTTGGGTGCAAACAAACCATTTGGACAAACAAAGTTCTTTCAGCTGGTGGAGAAGAATACAGTCCATATTCAGTATGACAGAGCTTATCCTGGACGTTCACGTGAAGGTATGCCCCAAAGGGAGGCTGGGGCACAGACAGGAGCACTGGGGTGGAAGAAGAGCGATGGTGTCACCTCTGTGCTTGCCACTGGAACAACTGCAGCAGAAATGTTTTGTCCAGCCCTAAGCTGAGAAACACGCCACTAATTTAGAGGAGGCTTTGAGAAGAGCAATGAGAACAAGGAGGAGACCAGAAAACTTGCCTTTTTAATGGAAGAGTTGGGAGTTCAATCTATTTGACTTATCACCCAGGAGGCCAGGGGATGACTTGATCCACACCTTTAATTACCTGCCAGGAACAGGGATGTGATGACCGAGGGCTCTTTGGCCAAGCAGACAAACAGACAACAAGACCCAGCTGCTGCAGGTTAAAACAAAACAAATTCAAAGCAGAGTGAAGGGTAGTTTTTACCAGCTGGGTTAATTGAGGGCTGCTGTGGGGTCTCAGTTCCAGATGTTGCCCTTGAACCTCAGCCATCCTGCCTTGATCCTCCATTAACTCACTGGGACTTTATGGAAGGGCAACTTTAACCCCCAGGACCATACAGCTCTGTGGATAGGCCCAGAGGGACTCAGTCTTCTGCCCCACAATTGCTTGCAAGGTTGTGTCCTCCAAAGTGGAGGAACTGCACAGGAACGCAGCAGCAACATCTCTCCTCTCCTGGCTCAGCTCAGGCCTTGATTTAGTGCTCTCTTGGGGCATGGGGCAGCCCGGACCACTGGCACCTTCCATGGCACTAGCACCGCAGAAAGCACTGCCCTGGCATGGGTTCCTCTGCCAGACGTCTGAGGTGAAGGTGCTACCTCTCTGCTGATAGGCCCCCAGGGTGCCCAGCCTCTTGGATACTAGGGAAGGGACTGCCTGCAGATCAGGGATCTAGCACCATGTCCCATCACTCCTTTATCTCAGCATAACCTTTTGCTACTTCCCCTTGGGCACTAATCTTGGCTGATTGAAGCACAAAGCAAGTCTGTCCTGCTTCGGCCTATGCTGGTGGGAGCTGCGTGGTCTGTTGGAGGGATGCAGCAAGGGAAGGAGGGAGTAAAGGGCCACAACTGGATGCCAGGTCCCCCCTTTCTTACTCACTACCTCCAGAAGAGAAAGGCTTGCAGGTAGTACCTCCTTAGACTAGGTAAGGAAGGCCACAGACACAAGAAGCATGGACAAGGTACATATGATTACCAGCATAAGGTCAAAACCTAGCTTTGGTAGCACATATGTTTGGTGTGTCTGTGTTCCCACCACTCTAGGTGGTCTGCAGAAACCAGCAGCATCTCAAGCTAACTGGGGTGGATGGACTTGTATCTCTCTTGCTTAGGACTAGCACATCTGCATTTTGAGGCAGATGACTCATGTCCTCTGGATCCTCTGCAGTGTGTATCCTGAAACAGGATGAACTTTTGGAGCGGACATCTTATAGGATGATCTCAGGGAGCTGTCATGGGCACAAGACAGGCAAGAGCATCCGTCTGTCTGGAGAGGATAGTGGAAAAACTATACTATCAACTGTGCCCAGGTTTCCTCCAAGAGGGATTGCATGAAATCAATGCTACCAGTCTGGGATCAGAGTCTGGGAGTGAAACAGTCTAGGCTTGGGCTTTTGAATGGCTTTGTCTGCTGCTGAATTGAAGTAATACTTCACTGCTATTGCTACTCCTGGCTACATTAATATTTTAGAAGACCTTGCACAAAAGCTCAGAAGGGTTTTCCTTGCTAGCTGAATGGCCAAATTTTCACTGTTATCCCAAGGATTAACTCTAGTGCTCAAACAGCTATGCAGTTTTCTTTCCTAGCTGTAGAAGTAGCTGATGCTGTCTCTGAGAGACTGTACGACTTCTTGAATGAAAAGGAAAAGCACAAAGATTTTCTGTGAGCTTCTCTGCTCCACTATTCAGTAACACTTGGTATTTGTTCACAGCAAACCCCTTCTCCCTAGGAGAGGCTTTTCTGCTCTTCTTGGTGAAATATGTACCGTAACATCGAAGTCCTCTAAAGAGGATATTTTCTGCTTCCAAGGGAAAAGCTTTAAAAAGCAGTTGGATTCAACCGTTCCTCCCTTGGAGGGAGGTGAGAAGATGCATGATAGAAGCTGCTTTTATACCCAGTTTTCTTCCCTGTCTTAGCAAATTCCACTGAGATAACAAGATAACTATTTATTACCCAAGGTTGTAATGCTCTTCTAACCAGAGATCTAACACTGGTTTTCCTTCTGTCATAAACATTTCGGACTGGAAGCTGCAGACCTCGGTGATGTCACCTTTGTATGTGCTCCAGAGCTTCACCTCCAGTGGCCTCACAGCTGTGTGTGCCAACTTTGTGTTTTGGAGGAAAACACATTCCCTTTTTCCAGGTTTCTCTTGGGGTTTGGACTGTGGTGAATCTGGCTGAAGCTCTTGTGATTTCCTTTCTTTTTCCTTACCGCTGGTGTTTCCCGTGGTGGCAGACAGCTTTCCCCATGGGCCTGCTTGTGTCTGTACTTCCACACCAAGCAGGGAGGAGGCAGCAAATGCTGGTTCAAAGTGGGCTCCAGGGGACACTTGCAGATTCCTTTAATTGACTCCAGAGAGCTCTCTTGAGTTTGCATCTAAATGGCTTTGGACTGGATAAAGGCCAGTCCCTCCCTGACAAACTCTCTGGAGGCTGCATGTGTGCTCAGGGCTTGAATCAGCAGAAGAAGTTGTAGTGACTCCATTGGCTTTGAATGACGCACGGGAGTACAGGCCGGTGGTGAAATTGAGGAAAACCTGAGAGATAGTAGCTCAGAAGGAGAGGGTGAAGGTAAAGAGCCGAGATTGCTCTTCTTTTCTCCTCCATAAGAAATCCTGTAATAAAAGCCAAAAAGACTTGTTTTCTGTTGTAAGGAAAACTGATTTCATAATGAGTGAGTAGGAGATTTCAGTTCTGACAGGGTGGGCTGGCTCAGGGCTCATAAAACTGTTACACTTCCAGCTCTTCCAGATATGCCATCTCTTCTGGAAATGATGTTTGGCTGAAATCTGCCATGTTTGGATGTTTGCCCGTAATTCCAGATGTTCAATGGCCTGGTCAGAATTGTTATGCAGTAATTTAGAGTCCATGCACTGCAGATGAGCTGGTGTGTCCTGTGCAGGTGCTCTATTTGCTACAGACTGAAATGGATGTGTTGAATATTTTGTACATGAGGCAGAGAGGGTTGTGTGCTCAGGATGCCAGGGGATCAGTGCAGAGGCTTATCTGTGGCAGGTGGCCCTTGTGTAAGCACAACCATTTCCCGCTTGCTCTCGCAGCCCTTAATCTCTGATCCTCATAGCATGGCAGCTAAAGCATCTTCTTGTTACTTCCAGTCATAGCTGTCTTTGCTGATGTTTGGAAAGTGAGCTTGCAAAATGTCCCTGGTTTGCTGTGAGCTGTAGGTGAGAGAGTGAATTTTAATTACCCTCTGAATCCAGTGGGTTGGACAACCTCTCCCTGCAGCCTGAAATCACTGTGCCTTCTGTTCTGTAAATCAGGTGCTTTATTAGATACACCATAATGGAAAATGCAATGTAAAACTGAGTGTAGACTTATTTTAGACATGGTAGTAGCAGAATTAAGAAGGGAAATATCTTTGACTTACTGGGGGAAGTCATTTAGGAAGAAATTGGAATGGTTAATTAGAGAAAATTATCTCAATCTAATACTTTAAAGCTAATTTAAATGCTCCAGTCTCTTTCATGTAGGGAAAAATCTCTTCTAATAGCTTAGATTATTATCAAGGACGTAAGTTTAGCAGTAGCAACAAATTTTTATAAATTTTCCACCAAGAAATATTGTTAAGATAGTGCCCAAAATACTGTGACAGAGATTTAAAAATCATAGTGGCCTTCTTTTTTTTTTTTTTGGGTGGTAGTGGGAAAGTGGTGGCATGGGAGGTTAGCGACAGGGAGAAGATAGGGAAAGATTTATTAAGCTTTTCCAACTTTGATGTACAGCATAAGGGCTAGAAACTTTGAGATCAAAAGCCATGCCTGTGTGATTCCTGGATTTTAAATTTCCAAAAGAAACAATCGCTTGCTAAATCCCAGGATTTATAGAGATGCCAGTAGAAATGCTTCTATTTCACAGTAGGTATCATATTACAAATATGCAGAGAGATCTCGACAGGCTGGATCGATGGGCCGAGACCAACGGGATGAGGTTCAACAAGGCCAAGT
>JAOXJM010000019.1:49862925-49881052 GCA_026413425.1 Tringa solitaria | reverse complement strand
AGATGATCTTTAAGGTCCCTTCCAACCTAGAAGATTCTGTGATTCTGTGAAATTCCCAAAACATTTTGTTTGGCTTAAGCTAAGAAATTAAAAAAAGCCTCAGGTTAATTAACTACGCTTCATTTATTTAATCTTTTATTTAGGCTCCCAGTTTTTAAACAAAGGGCTTGGGAGTGATGTTTGACAGCTTTCCCATAGTGGAATTCTGGCTTTCACCTACCAAAGACCTGAAGTTTTGCAGGTTGTTACTGCTGCCCTTGAGGTGATAGTAGATGGTCAGCTTGCAACCGCAGAGTTGCTGCAAAGGTATGACCAAAATGAGAGAGAAACCCAGCTTGTCCCATTACCACTATGTTCCAGCCTCCTTTGCCTTGGTTTGGGTTGTCTGTTGTTTCCTTGGTTATTTCCTTTGCTTTCTAATGCAGTAGTTTTCTAGCTGAAGAGGCTCCTCTCCCTGATTACTTGCTAAAACTTTAATCATTCAAGAGAAGCCTTGGTTGGATGTTACTGATTTTTCCAGTTAGAAGAGAACATTGCTCTTTTCCTGGCTTGCTGAGTTTCCTGTGCTGCCCAGACTATCCCATCTGATGCAAACAAGGTAGTGTATTGGAGAAATAAGGACAAAACAGGGCCTGGAGATGGACGGTGACTATTGCTGTTCCTGTGAGAGAGCTGCACCAGCATTTGCTGCTGTCAGCACTGCACTTTTTTCTGCAACAATATGAAACATTTGGATATCAAAATTTTAGTTCCTACTTTCATTTACCTTCATTCTCACAAGAACTAAAAGCAAGCCAGCCAACAGCTTCTCCCTCACTAAAAAAAACCACCTTTCCTTCCACAATCAGTAAAACCCCGTTGCATAGTTACAAGTTTAGCATGAGTCTAGGCACCAGCCTGTGTATGGCCATTAGGCTGTGCGTGAGGGAGACTTTGTATGGGAGACTCCAGAAAATTGACTTAATGAGTCAGCACCATACAGCCCACACAGGGGTAGCCCTTTATTTTCTCCTCAGAGGTGGTAACCTATTAAGCTACTCTAAGATGCAGCTCTACCCTCACACCTCCGGGGGGGTGGGTGGGTGAATGCCATTTAGTCACTGGGTAGATAACACATGTCTCATGACAGTATCTGCAATTACCTAATGAGAAGTTGTAGGATATTTTTTCCCTTTGGGAGATACATTTTCAATGTAATTATGCATCTCCTACACCAGGGATGCTTTGCTTCAGCTAGCGTGAATTCTGCTTTTCACTGCAATTTTTGCAGAGGAGTGGGGACAGATTCTGTTAGTCTAGAATAAATATGTAGTGATTCATATTTTCAGTAGAATAATTCCATTATGCCAATGTTACTATAATAAACTTGTCATCTTATTATTTTTTTTCCTGTATAGCACAGTTCTGACAGTATTGTGTTTTGAAAAGCATTAGAAGAGTGGATTAATTTCCATAGAAGTGGTCAGCACTCCACTTCTTATATAAGCATGATGTGGCAGCTTTGGGACCAGAATACAAATGGCTCCTGAAGGTATCTTTCTACCTACAAATTTTAATGTTAGGAACTCTAATAACAGTGAAATGCAGTGATGACTCCTTTGTGCCACTCTGGCACAAAGCTGGCAAGCAGGGAACATACTGAACTGATGACTGCATTCCCAAATTTTCATTAGCATTTAGCCCACAACTTATGTAAACAGGACCAAAATTGGTATTCACCTTGTTACAATAAAAAGATATATGAAAGTAATCAGCACATTCAGTGCTGTACGTATGCTTTCAGGCATCGATCGACCTTCTGCCTCAGTGGAGGCTGGGAAGAAACAACCCACAAGCAGGTTGCTTGGTAATAACCTAATGTCCAAGACATTTGTGTCTTTCCATGGAGCAGCTGATTCTGGCCAAAGGATTTTAGCTGGGTACACCACTGGAGTTTTCTAGTATCACAGATGCTGTGGTTACAAGAGCAATTAAAGACTTTTGGAAGAGATGACATAATAGCACATGGTGCAGAACCTGAAAATATGGCCAGATTTTGGTCTCATTTGGCTTAATTTTAATGTGGAACAAATCCAAGAATTTAAGCAAAATTAGTTCATGTACAACTACTGTAATTGAGCCTGAGTTTGCTCCCAGCTGCCACATGCCTTGGTCCACCCTTCCTCAGCCTTCCTCTCCAATGCTCAGGCAGCATGCTACCTGATATTGTGCTGGCCACAGGGGGATGTTTCCTGTGTGTGTGCTCGTGCTCCTTGGTGCCTCGTTTGCTCTGTGGCTTTGCAGAGGTCCAGATTCCTACACCAGATCCTGCCAGCTGTCACAATCAGAAGGCATGGCAGCAATGAGGCTGTACTTAAAATGATGGCTTCATATACCCTCTACCTGCATTTGTGGTGCCTTAAACATGCCAGTACAAATAAATCCTGATGAAGAAAGGAAATTTATAGGGGTAGCATGCAGCTGTAGAAATGCAGCATGCAGCAAAAGCTGGAGTGGCATGGCAGAGAAGAGGTGGGGAATCTGGGTATGAAATGTAGGAGCAGAGAATGGCAGGTCAGAGCTGGGAAAGGCTGGGAAAGGAAAGAGGCAAGCAGCTGTTAAAGTGGCTTGAATCAGCGTGGAGAGCTTTCATTGAACAGGCCAAAGAGAGAAAGGGAAGTCTCTCTGCCTATTTTTAGCCAAGCAGCTGAATTGCTTTACTTCCTTGTCCTCAGGGGTCAGGCAGTAATGGAAACCACCCTCTGAGCAGCCACCAAGCAGGAGGGCTGCGCTTTGCCTGCAGGTTCAGCTGATTTCCAAGTGCTGCCTGATGGCACATTCTGAGGCATAGACCCCCCATGAGCTGAAGTCCAGGAAAATTAAAACACTGAGGGACCCAGATATGGATGGGCACATGCCTGCTGCTGGCCATCCCACGGGACCCGGGCACATTGGGGGCTGCGAGTGGCCCTCCCTTCTCAGCTGCTGGGGAACCAAAGCTACGCCTGGGCAGAGGTGTGTCCCATCCTGCAGGTGAACTCCCCATCAACCTTGTGCAGAGCAGCCAGCGTCCATTTCAGCACTTGGTGCATTCTCTGAACCTCTGAGCTTGCATGCCATATCATGTTGGGTATCTTTGGTAAATCCTCATCTATCTAGGGAGATTACCTTCCTAATTTATCAGCAAACACATTGTACTTTTCCAGAATGCAATTCAGTGCAGTCATATTGGGTTTCTGCCTTGCTTTGTGCTTTGAAAGAGCCCTTATCTCTGTCTAATGACTGCAGAGTACATACTTCCACCTCACATGCTTAAGTTAGGTGATGCTGTGTATATACGATTAATTTCCCCTGGTCCATGTCCAAGAATTAACACCATATATTCCTGGCCTTGTGGGAAAGCATCATCTCAGAAATACAGATTAAGGGTGTGCCTAACAGAGAAGATAAGACAGGAGATGATATGTAAGGCTGAGTGTGGTAAAGGAAGAGAGAGGATCAGGGCAGCTCTTACATCAGTGTGACTAACACTTACAAAGACCTGCCCGGGTTTCCTTCTCTACAAGGAATTCCTGGTGACGTGTTTTCAGGAGCCATTTTTATCAGTGGTGGCCTGTGGGGAAGTATAAAAAATCAGTTTGTTGTGCAGATCTTTTCTTTAATATTTTTATTTTTTCTGTAACCTTTTCTTCTTCCATCACAACCCTGAAGAGGGTGTTTGAAGAACAAATGGATACGAACTGACATCAATTTTTTGTCCTCAAGAGGTCTGTGAAGAGGAGGTGAAATGCAGAAGGTAATTCACCACTGGCAGGATCATACCTTTCATGCAGAACATGGCCATCAGGTTTATTTTTTGGTTTTGTGATTTTGAGTTAGTATCCACAAAGGGTGAGTGCAAGGGCCTCACACAGGATGGATTTCTTGTGTCTGCCCATTGACATAATTTCTTGCAGCTCAGCTTATGGCTGGTGAAAAGCTGGCCTTTACTGGGACTGTGTGGTTTGCCTAATGCAGGCACGCCTGACCAAATGCGTGACTTGTTGCTCCACTGCTGGTGCAACAGCAGAGGAAGCGGCAGAGCTGATTCATCCCCTACAGATTAAGAATGTCATCAATGTGGTGGCCATAACCTAATGGAACATAGCCTAATAAAAAAGGGCCCTATCAGCATCAATGGCATTCATGGCCACAAAACAAGCCATCTTGTCCTTTTGTATCTGCTGTCATTGCTTAGTTTATACTTGTGGACATATATGGCTTTCCGTAAGAAGAATAAACTCTCTGGAAAGAAGCTTGTTGGAGGGAAGGAGGACAAGCAGGCAGCAGCAGCCATCCTCTGGGCACCTTTCTTACCTTCCACTTCTATGTGGGAGCGAGAAGCTCTGGCAAAGGTTAGTGTTGAGTCCGTGTCTGTTCTGAAATTGGTTTAGGCACTTCAAAGATACTGTCTGTCAGTGTCTTCAGGTCATTAGTTTGCCTAAGTGTCTCAGATCAAGGAGTTGAAGAACTGGGGACAGTAGGAGCACTCAGTTCTAGTTTATCTCTGGCTCGTAGGAGGAAACAATTGGCATGATGTGTCTGGCTAATTGTGGCGTAGGTGTGGTGAGTCCTTTCCTGCCCAAGGTTCCTTGCAGAAGCAAGGCATTGATGACACAGTGCTTTTCCACCTTTAATTACATTGGCCTCAAGTGGCTGATGAACGTTGTCACCAACATGTATTACAGATTCACATGTATCTGTGATCTCATCCTTCTGTTTTCCTCAGTGCCTCATGACCTTGTCCCAAGACACAGCATCTGTCAGGACCATGTGCTTCTCCCCAGCTCCTGCAACAGATACTAGCAAGATGGGATATGGGCAGCATCCCTCTTCTCCTCCCAACCAAAATGTCTGCATGGCTCCCCACGTTTTCTCAGGAAAGAGGTATGAGTCATTTGAGCAGAGGGTGAGGTCAGAAATCAGGCAGACAAGATGCAATGAGTAGAGAGTCACACTTGGCCAATTTCTGGGATGGTTTCTGGGCACTTCTTGGTATGTTTCTCCCAAATCATTTGCATGGGGGGCTGGGGGTCATACCTCCCTTCATGATGTTGTTACTGTGCTGGCTGCTGCTCTGGATGAAAAGGTTGTTAGGAAAGAAGGATAGCTTGGAAGCAAAGAAGTTGCCTTTCTGGGTCTTCAGCCCAGTCTTCACAGGGGCTGCAGGAAAATACAGCTCAGGCAGGCTGGGGTTCTGAGTGGGTTGAATTTGGGCAATTTAGCCCAGTTCCTGCTCTGAATCTTTCAGCTGGTGAATGCGCTGAGAGAGCTTGAACTGGACCTGATGGCTCCTGTTGAGCTCAGGGCTGCTGACTGCCTGCTGGCCCCAGAGGAAGAAGGGTAGCACTTCATGCTCTCAGCTGAGCTCTCCTGACTTGTAATCTTGCTGTAGCAGCTGCCTTTTTTCTCTGAGACACACCTCTAGGCTTCAGGTGGTACCTCACAGCTCAGCACCTGCTGGGAGCTGTTCTTCCCTTCCACACAGAGGCAAACCAGCCTGCTCCCTCTGGAGTGCCAGCAGGAGCTCAGTGAGTGTTACGGCCAACAGTTAATAAATACACAGAAGCTGGACACACAGCATACTGCTGCATCCTACCTCTGCTCTAAGGTCTGGGCTTTGTGCTCCAGTGCAGTCCCAAGGTGGGGGCTGGCACGTTGCCGCAAAAGGAAAACCACAGACATGCCTGTCACAGACTTTTCACCAAAGGAATGCTCAAATATCAGTAGCTCAGCATCTCTGCCTGGCATAGAAAAACACATTGAGTGAGGGATAATACCACCTTGGTCCCCATCCACTCTCATGGTGATCTTGGGGACTGCAAGGAAGCTCACTTCTCCTGGAAGGGAGCCAGGAAGTTAATTTTCACCAGGGATGCCAGGCTTTCAGGCTAAGAATTATATGTCCCACTGAATGGCTGGAGATGTGCTTATCTACTTTCAAGAAAGGGCTATGGGTGGCCCAAAGAGCAATGGAAGAGTATCAAAGAGGTTTTTGAGCTGGCTTGTATAATTATTTTAATATTTCTGAAATTTTATTATACCTGTGATATCTTAGGGTACTGAAAGTCTTGGGCAGACATCTTATTATTATTGTTCCAGCTGATGTGATGATCTCAGCTTGATCTCAGTACTTGATCTCAGCTAGAGCTGATATGTCTACATATAGCTGCCTGTACCTGCTGTCCTGGTCTTGCAGCTTTTTCCATTGTGCGGTTTCTGTGTATAAGATCAGTGGTGTGATCTGAACATGAGGTATTGAGGGTACTGAAATTTCCAGGAATCTGAAAGGTACATGAATGAGACTTCAGTGATGCTGCGTGTTTGAGTCTTGACTCATTTGGAAATCCAACAGATGAAGTAATCTTCAAATTTTGCTGGCAGAGAAATCACAGATGTATCAGGAGCACTTTCCATTTTCTGGCATTACTTCATGATTCCAGCCAATCTGGTCTTTCTTCTTTTGCTTCAGGCCTGATGTTCCCCAGAGCCTATTTCAGCCTGACTCCTCACAGGTAGCACATGGGTCACAGTGGTTGACAAGAAGGTATTTAGGTCTTTTGCTTCATCTCGAACACTAATTCACTGTGCACATTTTGAGTCGCGTGGCAGCAGATGCCTCAGGCAAGCAAGGAGAGTGACTAAGAGGCAAGGATGTGTGGTGGATGCACCCTGGAAATGCTGCGATGTTATGTAAGCATAGAGGACCTGGGCTTGGTGTCAGTTTTTGATCACAGCCTTGAACACATCCCTGCCTCTCCCAGCAGGCTCAGACTAAGCCGCTGACATGCACAACAGCTTCAATTCAACAAGGCTTGATGCTCATGGGTTTAATGCTCTCTTGCCTACACCAACCCTTGGCAATACCCCTGTTTTTGGAACAAATCAGGGGTAAAGCAAACAAAGCCAAAAGGAGAGGAGGCAAAAGGAGAGGAGGCAAGAGGAACTGCTAATGGTAGTTACTGTTCAGTTCAGGCAAATGAAAGCTTTTATTATCCCTTGCACAGTATCCAGGGGAACCTCAGGAGCTCCCTAGCAACCATGCAGCAGGCAAAGGAAGTGTCTTAATTCCTGGAGCAAGTGTGCTTGTGCAGGGCTTTTGGCTCATGGGGACTATGTGTCCTGGTTGTGATGGAATGGAGAGATGCTACCTCCTTCCACAGTAGTTCCAGGCAGAAAAAATGGCAACGGCTGCAATTTCTGGAACTGAGAAAGAGGAAAAAGAGCAGTCACGGTCTTAGGGACCGTGTGGTTGCTCCATGAGGAAATTATTCTCCAGTCATTAGCTGAGATGCACTGCCAGGTTGTACATCTTATAGAGTAAAGCTGTTGTGACTTTCTCTTGCTCTTGGCTCTCATAAAAATTGAGATATTCAAGTTTCTTCCCTCCTTTTATATCTCCATTTAATCATTCTTCTGTCCAAATCTAATGTTTCCTTGTTTCTGAAGATGGCATACCTGATCTTGCCATTGTTTCTCTTACTGCTCTGCTATAAGTGGATTATTATGAGAAAATAGGAAACTGTACCTTCTCATTTCCCTCAGGACTGGCTTTTCAAAGGATCCCAAATTTCTTTGGTGGCAAAGCTTTCAAAGACAAAATGCAGGCTTCTACAACAAGCCTACAACAAGCAGGTACTAAGGTCCTTCAGGAACTTAAAGACCACTGACACTGGAGACAAAAGGCTCCATGTGTGAATGTCACTTTACAGGTTTGATTCTAGATTTTTAATTTTGAAATTGTGCATCCCTTCTTTATTATATAGGCCATCGGCGCATCTTTAATTTCCTCTGCATCTTGGATTTGTTCACCTGATGCAATTCCCCTGAAAGGCACCATGACAAGGTGCCCTTTGCATGTGCTTCACTTCAGATGAAGGCAGTGTCTGAGAGCTGGTTGTGTCACTCCAGTTCTTCCAGCACTATGCTTTGTTTTGCTTGGCTGGGTTGGCACATAAACATCTGTAACCAAACCTGAGCTTTTAACAAAAAAAATCCATCAGTCTTTACTCATAAAGTCTTGAAAAAACACCATGTTGCACTTTACCTTCACAAGTAAGCTCTGTTCTTGGCAGACACAGGAGTGTCTTCTTCCAGAAATGGGATTGCTGGGAAAGAGTTCATAGCTGGTCCCACGTGTCTGTGGGACTGGTAACTTCTTTCTGTTGCTCACCAGGGTGTAACTTCCAGGCATCTTGTTCAGGTAAGAGCTGCACGCACCTGGAACAGAGTTTGCCTTTCTGCTTGGGGAATGTGAGAGGTATTTTGTCTAAAGTATGATTTTTCCCTACATCCTTGGGATGACCGGAATCGAATAGAGCACTCCTTTCCCCCATGGGATGCATTGCCTTCCCTTGTCTTGACATGAAGAGTTTTCCCAACTAAAGGAGGCAAGGCTATAGCTGGGTAATTTTGCTGTTGTCTAGAGCTAAAATTTGCTTTACCACTGATGCACATTGCACTGCAGATACCTCGACATGGTGTAATTATCTCTCCTTTATTCAGCCTGCTATGGATATCTGTGTACTATGCCACTTTCCACATCAGCAGGGTAAAATTTTTCCAGCTTCATGGGCATCCAGCATTCCCTGTGCTCGGTCATTTGGAGTTCAATTCATGTCCCCCGCAGTTTAATGCTATTGCAGGATTTGCAACCATGATGAGCTGAGCAGAACTTGGGCTGATGATTCATTACTGGAAGGGTGCTGAGCATACAAATGAAAGGGTACAATCAGCAGTGGAGCTTGTTTTGCGTATATCTGCTCTACTTTGCTTCACCAGCAGGAACACTTCTAAGACCAGCCTGCAATCCTCTGCAGCCCTGATGGCCTGCTCTCTGGCAATATTAGTGCTGTAGAGGCTCCTCTGACATGCACAGGCACTCTCACACTTACTGAGTGTGAAGTGCTGCTGGCATGCACCACTGCTAAGCACCTCCTCTCCTGGTGGCCTCTATTAGTGCTTTTTATTACTCAGGCAAGTTAGCAGTTCAAACAGACACCGAAAGGAAAATAGTGGGCATGTGCATCTCACTGCCCTCCTCATATAAATCAGAGTGTAGTGAGGAAGCCTTATTATTTGTGTGCTTCTAGCTACTTGGAGATGGCCACAATCCAGATTAGATGCTGTGTGCCAGTACATCCGATTGTCAATAACAGGCAGCTTGACTCAGCTAAAGCAAAAGCTTTTTCTGCATATGACAGAGGAGTGTTGCTAAAGTTGGCTGACTCCTGGACTGTGTAGAATATATTCCAACTGAAATGCTTTTTGGTTTGGTGGTGGTTGGTTTTTTTTGCTAAACACCTTCCAGCTTCTTTTTGAAGAAATGCATTCAGAATTTCTTGTAAGGCATGTGGCAAAGCCAATAGTCAGTACCTTACATGCCCTGCTCTCCTTTTGGTGAAAAGATTCAGGTTTTGGTGTAATTCTATTGACTGAAGTTGTTTTATTTCCATTTTTTCCTCATCAGAGAGGACAGAATTAGGACCTGATGTTTATCCATTGGTGGCACAAAGGTCAGTGCTGGCTGAAAGGCAGGTGAAGGTGAAAAGGAACAGGGCTTAGTAAGGAACACAAGAGGATGAAGGTATCAGCTCTGTTTCTGAAAAGTCTCCTGTTAGTGCTGAAATGGGCAGCAGAAATCAGCAGTTCACTGAAACCAGCAAGCAGTGGTGTGGTAGACCAGCAACACACCCATTATCAGTGCAGTTGCTCATACAAGCATTTATCGAGCTCCTTAGGGAAGCAGCTGAACCAGGCTATTACGCAGCCTCCCAGGTGCTGAAATAGCCTATTATCTCCTTGCATTAGCTATTTGTGTTGAGGTTCTCGTGGTATTTCTAAGTTGAAGTGGGTAAATGTTTGTTCTGGAGATGCACTTTGATGCCCATCTTCTCTGAGCAATACAGTTATTCATAAAAGTGAGGAAATTTAGCCTGCGATAGCTCAGGAAACTCACTCTTTCCTATTTGCAGCCCTAATTAGAGCAATTAATCACTGCTGCTTCTGCCATCTAAGCTTCCAGGCTAGAATATATTGTCCTCTCTTGTCAGAGCAGAAATGTAAAAATGGTTTCCCTTCACCTGACACGTTGCCAGTAGAGCCTTTGTCAGTGTCTGCCTCCTACCAAATTTCATCTTGCCTGAGAGCTGGAACTGAAAATGTATCGAACAAGTTGATGTGGCTGTTCCAAAAGGAATAAGAGGTGTCAAATTTTAAGAGATCAGTTTCTACTCTGTTTGTGTGGGTTTTAGTTGGATTTCTCCACTTGAAATACCTTGCTTGGGTATTTCTCATGTGTTTCCATTTTGCTGTAACAAGATTACTTTTTTTTTTTTTTCCTGGGAATACCTGGACATTTCCACTGTAGTTAGGGGTGTTCTTTCTGCTTGATGCAATTAAAACTTTTCCCCACAAAGTCCCTACTATCAAAGTTCCCCAGGTATATGCACAGGGCAGGATGAGAATGAGGTTGCCTCTGTGTGTTTTAATCCCATCTCTGCCCTTTGACCTGTCCATGAGTGCTTAATTTAACTGGTTAAATGCATGATTGTCACTCCACTTCGCCTTCTTCCCTGTCTATGAGTGTGCATCAGCTGATGAGCTTAAGCGGCTGGGGATCACAGTACAGTGCCACGGCCTTCTCTATCTCAAAACTATTCAGCACTGTAAATTAGGGACATCAGTGCTTAGTCTCTCTTCTGTGTGGTCTTGCGATACTGATAACTCCTTCAGGAGAGAAAGGCATTTCTTGTGGCACCTGACCTCCTGATGTGCTGTGCCCTGCGGTACACTGGGTCCCTGGGCTACGTAATATCTCACAGGCCTTGACAGTAAGGCAAGCAGCTGCAGACCTCAGCTGCCCCCCTCCTCGTCTCTTTTCCCTGTGAGACCACTGCAAAAGTATGGTGGTACCTTCCTGTTCACAGAGCGGCAGGTTTCAGTAGGGCCTCCCATGGAAAGTGACTAGGGAAGAGTCAGGTGTGGCTCCATGATGCTGGCAGTGCCTGCACTTCTGTTGACATTAGTGGCTGAGTGGGGGTGTTCTCCCACTCCACCCACTGGTGAGCTTCCTCACTAGTGGCAGTGACCTGGCTAATGAAGATGCCCATCTGTCCACAGCCAGCATACACATTTTAGCTGTGCACATACGGGACTAAAGACTCCAAATATGTGGCTATGAATAGAGTAGGTACTGAACTGCAGGTCTAGTCAAGTCATGTATAAGATAGTTTTTGAATAATCATCTGGAGATTTGAAGCATTTTCAGCTGCACGTGTAACACAAGTTGAAATTCCTGTTATTGTTAGCCTTCACATTATGAACAGTGTGACAGCAGAATTGTGAAATATCCATTTTCCTTTGGTGTAAATACCTTCTGCTGCTTCCTTATCAGGCAGCTTCAAAACCTCTTACAATGAAACAATTCTCCAGATCTGAGATGTTAATGCTAATGTTTGTCTCTTTGCTCCCTTTGATGAAAAATTAATTAACAGTTCTGCCCTGTTTATGTTTTTTTTTTCTTTTCATGCCTGAATGCCGAGATGCATGTACTGAAACAAGGCCAGGGCTACTTTTTGAATTCTGAGATAAATGGGTCCAGGAAAACTTTCAACAGGAGTCCTCATTCTTAGAGCTCTGGATCTCGCAGATCTTAAACAGATAAGAACTGCCACAGCCTTCAGTGAAGGCCAGCCCAGAGCATCATACAGCTTTTGTACGATGCCAAACATAGGACACAGACCTTGTTGCTTATTTCTGTTTATTGCCTCATCAGCTGATGAGGAGCTGATTCAGTACACCATTGGCAGACTCTCCTCCTAAGCACAGAGGCAGTAAAGAGCATGCACTTTGCTGTCCTGAGCACGTGTGCATGCTGTTCCTTAGGAGAAGCTGCTACAGGGACCAGAGGGGGTGAAAATTGAACCCATAACAGAATATAACACTTCTGTTGTGAAGGTCTGCAATTTGATCGCTCTCATTTTGTTCAAGGGGCAATAAAGACAGTCCTCCTCTCCCCATTCCACTTGACTCAGTCATTTTGCTTTTGCGAAAGTGACCCAGGAGCAGTTCCCCACATGCAGCCTTGGCCCCTCTGCAACCCTGTGTACCCAGCGTGAAACAAGTCTGGAGCCTCGGTGTTGTGAGAGCAGCCTGCCTTCCCCATCCTGTAACTCAGGACAGCATTTCACCTGGGCTGCAACACGTCCTGCCTTACCTTCTCTCAACACACGCATACACTAGTGCCACAGCACACCCCTTTTCAGGGGTTGAGAAGCTCCCTGCACATACCCAGCAGGTGCTGGCTTAGTGGTGTCACAAGAGAGAGCTGCTTGCTCCCACTAGCAAGATAAGATAGGACAGTGTGTGGTCTGCTGCTTATAGGAACAAGAAGTTCAACGCACTATACAACGGTGAAGGTAAGCCTGGATGATGGTGGCGCCTTTCAATATTTTCTGGTAGCTCTCCAAAGACTGCACTGAAGAGGAAGTCTCTCTGCCAGCCAAACGTGTTTCTGTGCAGCTATCTGCTCCCAATTTGTTGAGAGAAGCACCCTTCTGTTCTATTCAGGATAACAAACCGTATTTCTTAGCAACAGTTTCAGAAAGAGCTGTATTCAAATGTCTTTCCTTTTGATTTAGAGCAAGCGACGAGTCGGAAAGCAGTTTATGATTTTCTCAGTCTTCCAGTCTTATTTTGCTGGTAGTAAATTTTTTTTGTTACTAAAACTTTGACTACTCAGGTCAGGAGGTACTGATCCTCGAATTAACACAGCTCTTGATTATACATCTAAAAAATTTGAACAGATTGAGTGGTTTTCTACACTTGCCTTTCCATTTCCTCTGTTTTCCCAGGAGTCTAATTTAGATGATCTGCATATGCTGGTAGTTTCTAGGTCATTCAGGAAGAGGCAGATATTCCAAAATGCAACAAAGTAGAAATTTCTTAGTGGCTCTCTCCTGTCCAGTGCAAGCATGAGCTTCTTTTGGTAGGACTTTTCCATGTTTCTAGGAGCCATTTGGCCCAGAGCTAGCAAGATGAGTCTCTACACAGATCCACCACTGATAATCCCTTGTGGATATCTTTGTGAGGGCATTCATTTTAATCATGAATGCATGGTAATTACATGCATCTTGAGACTACGTAGCTCATCCAAAATCCATGACTACCTGGTTGCCTGGGACTAGATATTATCACCTGGAGCTTTCCTTTCTGTAGCACAACTTTGTGCTGTTGCCTCCATTTGTGAGGCAATGCCAAAATTTGGATGTTGGTATATAAGGCACCACCTGTACCACGTGCCAAATCCCTTTTATGGATTGGTGGCACCCAGTAATTTGTAGGGCAGCTCTACTCAATCTCCCTAAATTTAATAATTTAAATGCCTGGAGATTTCACTAAGTATTTCTCTAAGTATTTTTTTTGTGTGATGAGCTTTCATTTAAAACGTAGAACCTGGGAGAAAAAGCAAATTCTAAAAGAACCTTCTCTAGATCCAAGTATTAGGTTTCCAAAAATATATCCCTGGAAAATAATCCTTTCAGATATTGTATGTATTCTTCCATCCCCAAATCCGGTGTCTTAATATAAACCCAATGAATGTTTTGGAACGTTTAGTCCTCTGAACCCATTAAGAGGATCACAATAAGCTTTCTCTCCTCCCACTCTTTATCCTCTGTTAACAATGGCCACAGAGACCAACTGGTGAGGATGCTTGTGGTATTTCGGAGGTGTTGAATCCCTATGTGCTGTAGTGAAACAAACAATTCATTTGCAAAGATGATGAAATGAACTTCCTAACATCCCCATTAGACAGAACCATGCCAGGAGTAGAAATCCAGAAGTGAAACACCGAGAATTTCTGCTGGGTTGTATTGCTACTGAAATACATCTACTGGATAGTTTCACTCAGGACATTGAAAGTTCTGTGATCTGATTTCTGATGAGTCAGAGCCATTTTTTATATGTTTTTCACTAGAAGTACTTTCTTGCTCATGGAGGTCTTCCAGAGATCTAAAACTCAGTGAGTGAAGCAGTAGCAGTCTGAAATGTCATCTCCACTGCTAACTCAGGGTAAACTGAAGTTTAAGGCGGCTGGATCTGAAGAAGGAATGAAAGAAGACATCAGGATTTTTTTCTTCTATAAAGGAAAATACACTCTTCTTAAGAGAGTCTTATGGCTTCTTAAATGACTTGGTCTTCAGCTTCAGATTATCTAGGGTGACATCAGGCTGTCATACCCATAAACTTCAGCAGAAACGTACCAGGTGCCTGAACATTGGGTGGAAAATATACAGCACAGCTGGCCAGAGGAAAATGAGGTAGTTATTTGAATCAAATTTTGAGAACACCAATTTGTGAATTTCATTCTTAGAAAGCAACACAGGGGAAAAGTCTCAGAACCAATACCATAGTGGGAAGAATATGCCAACCCCTTGCACCCGATTTAAAGTCTGAGATTTCTTTTAGTTGATTCATTTGGGCAGTGCCTCCTTTTGGGCAGGACATGCCGTACATTGAATTGTTGCAACACATATTTGAAGACATTCCCTCAGCACTACATTAGCCTATGGGCTTCCAGGGGACCATCTTTTATCTGCTGAAATGTTATTAGATAAGCTATTACTGATTCTGGAACATATACTAAGCACTAGTCACATGCCATTAAGTACTGAGAGATAATTAAGAAATCTTAAAACTAGACAGTGACCATAAGGAATTCAATCTTACCCTTAAGCATTTTAATTGGAAATATGAGCCTGTATTAAGGACATGTAACTTTAGCACATTTAAAGAGTACCATCATCGGAAAGTAACACATCTAGATTTTTACCAATGGTATTTGTCTAAAATATTGGAACAGCCTGTAACCAAGAAATATCTAACCTATGGAAACAGACTAGAATTCATGGTGAAGTATGGAATTTTGTGTCAGGGTTCCACTTGTACAAGTTGTAAGTGCCTAAAAATGATTTTGGTAACAGGCGTGATAATTAAATCCCTAGTTTCAGTTGTACTATTAGATGTTTGTCTAAGACAATGAAGCATCGGAAATGAAGAGCATTAGGCTTATCTTATAGGATATGCTGTGCTTTAAAACGTATTTTATTGATCCTAAAATTACAAGATCAATTACTGACATTTTCTTGAGGATCAATCTCAGATTAAATGGCAAAATGAAGAAAAGGTTTTCATATGTACTATGTCCAAAAGCAGAAACAGATTGCTGTTCTTATGTGAACATTCAGAAACCTTTTCTGATGATTAAACAGTATGTCTGAAATATATCTAAGTTATACCAGCCACCATAGCGCTTTTTGGTGAACCAAAGAAGTCCTACAGTGAAATCAAACTTTTGAGTAAAATCTGTACTACTTTAATACAATTTCCCTCTAACATCATTTTTTCCTGTTTTTAAATTCATGTATATTCTGTCTGTCAATTACAATGCAAAGTATAAGTAATAGATTTAAGCAAAGATGTTGGAGTGTGAAAATAATTCATGTGAATTGCTAATAGGCTGGTGGGAATACATTTTTTCCACATGAAGACAAATCCTGTCGCATCAAAGACAGCAGACTTGATTTTCCACTGTTTCAGCCCTTGACTAGCCTCTATTACCTGCAAAAAAGGACAGGAAAGCTGGGAGCAGTCTGCTACCAAATCAGTATTCTGTTGTGACCAAAACAGCAGGATTGCATCTATTCTTCCCTTTAAAAAGATGTGAGTAAAGCTGTGAGCAAACTATGTGGGGCAAAAAGCAGTCCTGTCAGCTAAGCAAAATGGAGATTTGAAAGCACATACATGATATTTCTTTTCTGTTCCCCCTGGTTTTGCTACTTAAGGCAAAAACCTTGCAGCCAACATCCTCCAGTGACATGAATCGATCAGGCTTGCATTCGCCTTGACAGTCATGTGACAGGGAATGGAAAATAAAGGGACAGTGTGAGTCCTCTCAGGTAATTAACCTACGCTCCGATGCTTCCCACACCAGCCTATTTTCAATTTCAGCACAGTACAGTTTATACACTCTAACATTATTGCTCAGAAGATAGAGTGATGATTCAGGTTTACTAAAAATGGCTTCACAATACTGCAATCATGCTTGTGAAGCTTCATCTTGTATCCTGTATTTATAAGTTTCTTCTCACTGAGAAATAAATACGTGCGGTGTTTGGTTTTTTTTTTTTTTTTTCAGGAAAGTTAGTCACCAGAAACCTGAAACACTTGTATACCATCTTTAAGAAAACATGGCTTGTTTGGTCAATTTGCCTGCCATTTTTTTTCCCTGTTTTTTTTTTTTTTAAAAAAACATGTCTAAACTGTAGGTGACCTCCCATAATACTGCTGTCCATACAAATAATAAATGAGAAATAATATGCCACTGCTGCATCCTGTCATGCCAGAAGATCAATATTACTTTAAAGATTATTAGAAGTAGGTGTTGCATATAATTTGTGGCCAGACCCACTGAAGTCGATGAAACGACTTCTGTGGGAGTCCGACTTGGACATTATTCTGGCAATCTGTCCACCAGTAAATGAAACTATTACAGGGGATAAAAGCCCAAGTGAAGAGAAGTAGAAATTTGGGAACTAAAACTGACCCACAAAGAAATATTCTAATTCAATGGTATTCTGAACAGACTAAAATAAAACAAATGCACTTACACATGCATGTACACACACACACACACAAAAAGAAAAAGTTATGAATTTAACAATCTTAAAAACTCATAGTTTAAAATTGTTTACATTTAAACAATTGAGTATAATAGGTAGCTTTCTTGACTTTCCATTTATTTCCCTGAGCACTGATCTTTGGAACATCTGGAGTTTCACAATTGTCTAGTTCATATTTCCTAAAATAGTTATCTTAAGTAAAATACTGTCTTTTAACATCAAAAATCAATTCCTTAAGTAAAACTAAGACATAACTTTAATGAACTACAATGTATATAGCCAATTTTTTTTAAAGCCAACAACTATTATTATGCTTCTGCATCTATATTTAGGCACCTAGCTGGTCTGTTTTTCAAAATCACCCTGCAGCCTAGCAGTTCCCATTTAATTCAGTACAGGGTACCATGCTGTCTCATAAATTCATCTAACTGGAGACCTACATAAGGACTCAGCCTTATTGGTTTAGTTACTAATCTTGCAAAATCTCAGCTGTATAGGCAATGCAGTATGTTACAGGATCACTTATGGGCCTAAATTAGTTTTGTAGGTAACTACTACAGGACTTTCCAGTCACTGTCCCAGAAGGGGTTAAGAAGGTGCATCTGCAGAGAGCCAGCATAAAACCAGTCTTCATTACTAAAATGGGACTTAGCTAGGACATATGTTTTAGGCTGGCTTTCCGCACAAGGAAATCTGCTGGCCAAAAAGAGCTGTATTTTAAATTTCTGATATTTAGAACTACTTGGCAAATTGGCAACTGCTGCTTTTAACTGTATTCTCTAGATTAGAGCTTTATTTGTGAGCTTCACAGACATCAGTAAGAATTTTAACATTTCTGAGGCATTCTGCATTTTAGATTATATAAAGTATGCAAGTCAAAACACTTTAGAAAACAAAACTGTGCAGAAAGATTTGAGTATTTTTAGGCTAAAGTCTTATCTCTCCAATTCTAAGGCTGTAAATTACGTCAGTCTCTCTGCAGCTAAAAATTTAAAAATCATTTCCCATCGACAACAGAAATACACTGTAACTTTGTATTCCCTTAACACACTCTCTCCTCTCGCTTTCTCTGGGTAGCTGATACACTGGCATTACGCAGCAGGCTCCAAACACAGGATTAACGGAAAGGTTATTTTGTAATATTTCACTTCAGTATGCCCTAACTGGGGGAGGGGGTACTGAACCAAATGCAGACTCAAGACTCACCTTTTGGCTCTTCATGCGAGATGAAATTAAGCCTTTACCTGTTCTTGAATGATGTAATAAAATATGCTATACCTGCTTCTCTTTAATTAGAACTTTCTTACACTATCTGGTACTGGCATTCCACAGCAGAATCCCAAAGGAGGATTTAGCAGATTTTCTCTTTGCAGAAAGCCTTTTTAATACCTCTAAGTTCAGAAATAGTTAACAGCCAACAACCCCCT
>JAOXJM010000019.1:49821949-49834397 GCA_026413425.1 Tringa solitaria | reverse complement strand
GTTAGGTTGATGGTTGGACTAGATGACCTTGAAGGTCCCTTCCAACCTAGATGATTCTATGATTCTGTGCACCTACAGCTGCATTTATGTCACTTCCCACCCTCGCCCCCTCAATTTCCTGTAGTGTAGTGGTGAGGAGGGGTTATGCTTTTTCCATTCATTTATTTTAATGGAAGAAGGGAATAAGGAACATATTGGTTTGTTGCTACCTGGGCTTCCTTTCCCAGTGGGTTGTGGTCATTTCTAGAATATTACACTCTTTGGTTTCACAGTTTCTGAACACTGCCATTGTTATGGAGCACCACCAGAAACTTGTTTTTCTACGCTAGAGCAACCTGAGTACTTGGGCTTGTAAATACCATCCATTTCACCAGTGTGACAGCAAGAATGATTGGGTCCAAAGACCCATGGGAAATAAGGGACAGGAGGAGAATAAATCTGTGCTGGTCTTTGAATTACTACATCACTGTATAACCAATTAGATTTCTTCTAGGTTGAGGCCCTTACCCTGTCTGTTTTGGTTTAGCCATATATAAAACCTTGTATCACATCAGTCATTTTCACTTGTGCTGCATAGTAGTTTTTGAGCCTGTAGACCTCAGGTTTTTTTCAGACACAAGGTAAAAATCCTGCCATTTCTAGATTTGCAATGAAGTTAAGGTACATAGAGATGAAGTGAAGATCCTGTTTTGATGCTGAATGCAGTATTTGGGAATAACTGTCCTGAGTCTGGCCATCCTGACTGGCATACTGCCCTGTGCAAGGGAGCACAGGCTGGAGATGAGAGGCCAGGACTCCCGCCTGTGAGTCACTGTGTGTGTGTGTGATGCTGGTGTCCACATTGTGTTAATGCCTGTAGACTGCCAGTGGTATGAAAATCACTTGCCAGCTAATAAGCACACTAGAGCACAGAGTGTGTGAAGAAGGTGCTCTGTGGTGGCATCCCTCTGGTGTCTTACTGCCTGAGTACTCCCTTGCCAAATAAAGCAATTACAATGGAAAGTCCCAGATTGTCTGTACCGGTGTGAGAAGATTAGGGAGGAAAATGCTCGGGTCACTGTGGAATATGTTGCCAACAGGATTTCCCAGGTGGTACACAGGGAGATGCCAGCCTCTGGAAATTCTGCTGTTTTTCATTAAGTTGTGCCTTTGTCTGAAACTGCTGAGGACCCAACGCCTAGGTCAGTGCTGTAAGAAGACTATGAGGGTGATGTTGCTCCTTTCTAGAGTGCTAATGTGTTGATGGGGTTGTCCAGGAGGGCTGAGACAGGAAGAGGTCAGGTGCAGACTGGTCACAATTGGTGTTCCTGGTGGAGGCTGTGTTGTGCTGTCCTATGAGAAGAAAATGTCACATCCTTCCATTTTGGAAGCTTTCTTAACAGGACTAGGTGGTGTACTAGGTTCTTGGTGCCAGTAATCAGGCAAATTGGTACAGACACTTACTGACTAATAAACTAATGCTCCAAAAAGCCTCATTAGTTAAAGCAAATCTGACCAGAGTTCAGCACAGCTTGTGATGCAGATTCACTAGAGGGTTGTTTTCCCATGCTTTCAG
Organism: Tringa solitaria; assembly: GCA_026413425.1. Classification (NCBI taxonomy): domain Eukaryota; kingdom Metazoa; phylum Chordata; class Aves; order Charadriiformes; family Scolopacidae; genus Tringa; species Tringa solitaria. Next base: position 49,832,842 of record JAOXJM010000019.1, on the reverse strand, counting down.
TTAGTTTCTAGCAGTGAGATTTCTGTTCTTTGAACTTGCCACAGACTCGTCAGGTCCTGCTTCTGAGGAAAGCAAGGCTGACTCGCAACGTCCTGCTTCACTGGGCTAAAAACACTGGATGCGCAGTTTCTGTCTTCCTAGTGTTGTAGCTGTGATGATCTGAGAATAAAAGGCAAGATTTTGGGAAGGAGTACAAAGTTTTACTAAATTAGCCAGTATAATGGATAAAGCAAAGTACATAGCTGGATACTATGCGAACTTTCAGACTCATGACTTTTCTTCAGGTTCACTCTAGATATTACTGTATGTTTTAGGCTTGCTTGGTCACAACTAGAAACTGTTCCAGATCTCTTCTAGAATTTTTTTTTTCTTTTGGCTTCTGTGCCTTTTTTTGGAGGTTGGGGTTTTTCTGCTATTTTTTCTTTGGAGTTTGTCTTTGCTAGAAGTTTTAGTCCTAGACAAGAATGTAAGATCATGCAAGTAAGGTGCTACTTTATATGAATGCATGCACACAAGATGTTACTGACAGAAATGTCACTCCATGTCATGGACAGTCATTCTTCTCAGTGGCTGAATCATTTTTCAAGCTGTACTTTAAAATGTACTTATGTGATTGCTCTGCTTCCTCGAGCAGGTCTCTGCAATTTTATGTAGATGAGTTTTCTGCTTTACAGTGGGAGGCACATGAGATGAAGTCTGATGGTTTTTATTTAGGTATTTGTATGCAACTCTGGCTTTTCATTTTGACAAAAACCCCAGGTTATTTTTATACAGAAAAAATGTGTGTTGTTCATTTAAGTGACTGGAGCAATTCTGCCAGTTCAGGCATTAAGAATGCTTTAGCAATACTGATTGTTTTCTAAAGGACAACATAAAGTGACAACATTTACTCCAACTGCTAGAGCTGAAGTTGTGAAGTTGGCCATGTTTTAAACCTGAGTTAGTGCATTCTAACCCAACCCAACCTGTCTTAGTAAGTGGCTACACCTAGGCCTCTGTTTGCTTTAATATAATTTGTAGTAATAAGCAAAACCAGATATGTAAGTCAGTAAGGGAGTTGTAAATTTTATAGCATAAGTGATAAGAGTGTATCACTTTTACTTTTTCCTAACGATCTGTAAGACACTCCACTGGGTAACAGAGGAGAAAAATAAATGGTCAGTTTGGGGATTTCAGTACAGAAAGAGGCCACCAGTAGAGTCAGACAAGGGCCTATGCTGCTAAACATGTTTATAAGTGTTATGGCAAAGGAAGTGAATAGTGAGGAGAAAAGTTTGCTGATATTACTAACCTTATTCAGAGTTTTAAAGGCAAGAGCTGTACCAAAGAAGGATTTAATGAGACTGAGCGAGGAATAAATAGACAGCTGAAATTCTGTGTAGGCAAATGCAAAGGAATACACATGGGAAGGACAATCCTAGCTTTACATATAAGGGGCTCTAAGTTGACTGTTTCTACAGAGATGTGAGATCTGGGGGTTGAATTGGAGCTATGGAAACGTGAGCTCAATTCACAGCAGCAGTAAGCAAACAAGTAAGAGCACAGAACAATATAGCGCTGAGTAATACTAGGAAGGGAGCAGAAAACCTAATGAAGAACACCATTATTTCACTGCACAGTTCTGTGGTGCTCCCCAAGTAGTCCCTACTGTGTACAGTCCTAATCGGTGATAGAATAGAATCAGTAGAAGGGACCTACAATAACCATCTAGTCCATCTGCCTGACCACTTCAGGGCTGATCAAAAGTTAAAGCATTTTGTTAAGGGCGTTGTCCAAATGCCTCTTAAACACTGAAAGGCTTGGGTCATTGACCACCTCTCTAGGAAGCCTATTCCAGTGTTTGACCACCTTCTTGGTAAAGAAGTGTTTCCTAATTTCAAGTTTGAACCTCCCCTGATGCACCTTTGAACCATTCCCCTGCATCCTGTCACTGGATCACAGGGAGAAGAGACCAGCACCTCCCTCTGCATTTCTCCTCAGAAAGGTGTAGAGAGCGATGAGGTCACTCCTCAGCATCATTTTCTCCAAACTAGACAAACCCAGAGTCCTTCACTGTTACTCACAGGACATTTCTTCCAGCCCTTTTACCAGCTTTGTTGCCTTTCTCTGGATGCATTCAAGTGCCTTAACATATCTCTTAAATTGTGGGGCCCAGAATTGCACCCACTGTTGAAGGTGAGGCCGCTAAATACAGCAGGATAATCACCTCTTTTGACTGGCTGGTTATGCTGTGTTTGATCCACCCCAGGATGTGGTTTGCCCTTTTGGCTGCCAGGGCACACTGCTGACTCGTATTGAGCTTGCTGTTGACCTGCTCCCCCAGATCCCTTTCTGCAGGGCTTCTCTCCAGCCACTCTTCTCCCAGATTGTAGTTGTGTCCAGTATTACTCTGTCCCAGGTCCAGAATCCGGTATTTATTTTTGTTAAATTTCATGCCACTGATAATTGCCTAAATCTTACAGGAGTTACAGTCAAAGATGAAAAGGTACAGTAGGTGGTAGCATAAATAAAATTAAGAATAGCTTCTACTAGGTTGGCTTCTTCAGAGTTAAAACCTGGAAAGTACACAAAGGTCTATGAAGCCATAAATAGCATGCAGGAAAGATAAGAGAAAACTCACTCTTTCTTCTGGTCCCGAGATTAGAGGGCTTGCAATGACACTAAATAGTAATAGCTCAGATGAAACAGGAAAATATATCTCTCCAAAGGGCTCACACCCGTGGAAGTCTTTGTCACAGGGTATTGTGCATATTGTAAGTTTTATATATTCTCATAAAACCACTGAGTAAACTCATGGGAGAAGGGCCGACTGTCTTCATATGCTTGATGTCATAGCCCATATATTTATTTTTCAGTTAGAAATAATGTTCCCGTTGAATGTACAAATGAGTGGTTGTATTGTTTTCCCTCTTTCCATGACCGACAAAATGTTCCTTTCTGGCTGCTTTAGCATCCCCAGATACAGCCAAGTGGGATGGTATTGGTCTTGTTAAAGCTCCATTGGCAGCCTGTGAGGGAATTTTTGTTCCAGGAAGGAACATGGTCAACTTGTTGTGCACTGGGTCTCCCAGGTCTCTCTCTGGAGAGCTGCTTTCCAGCAGGTAAGCCCCTAACCTGGACTGGTACATAGGGTTATTCCTCCCTAGGTGCAGAACCCTACACTTGCCCTTGTCCAAGTCTCACTGTATGGCGGCACAGCCTAGTGGTATATCAGCCACTCCTCCCTGTTCTGTGTCATCAGCAAACTTGCTGAGGGTACACTCTGTCCCCTCATCCAGGTCATTGATGAGTATATTGAACAGGACTGGGCCCAGTACTGAGCCCTGGGGAATACCACTAGCTACAGGCCTCCAACTAGACTCTGCACTGGTAGTCACAACCTTCTGAGCTCTGCCATTCAGCCAGTTCTCAATACATCTCAGTCTCCAATCATCTAACCCACACTTCCTAAGCTTACCTATGAGGACGTTATGGGAGACTGTGGCAAAAGCCTTGCTGAAGTCAAGTCCACTTGCTGAAGTCAACATCCACTGCTCTTCCCTTATCTACCCAGCCAGTCATGCTATCATAGAAAGCTATCATCAGATTGGTCAAGCGTGATTTCCCTTGGTGAATCCATGTGGACCACTCCTGATAACCTTATTTTCCTCTACATTCTTGGAGATGACATCCAAGAAGAGCTGTTCCATCACCTTTCCAGGGATGGAGGTGAGACTGTTTGACCTGTAGTTTCCTGGGTTCTCCTTTGTGTCCGTTTTGAAGACTGGTGTGAAATTGGCTTTCCTCCTTCAGGCATCTCTCATGTTCTCCATGACCTTTCAAAGATGATGGAAAGTGGCTTCATAATAACATCTGCATCATCAGCACTTGTGGGTACATCCCCTCAGGACCCATGGATTTGTGGGTGTCACGTTTGCCTAAACAATCTAACCCAATCCTCCTCAACCAAAGGAGGGTCTTCCTTTCTCCAGCTCCCTCTCCTACCATCAGGGTTTGGGGTACCTGATGGCTGATCTTAGCAGTAAAGACTGTAGCAAAGAAGGTATTCAGTAGCTCCGCCTTCTCTCAGTAGCTCACCTTCTCTAGTAGCTCACCTACATCATTCAGCAGCAGGCCCACATTTTCCCTAGTCTTCCTTTTGTTTGTAGAAGCCCTTCTTATTGTCCTTGACATCATTGCCAGGTTTAATTCTAAGTCAGCCCTAGTCTTCCTTGTTGCATCCTTGGATACTCTGACAATGTCCCTATACTTCTGCCATGTGGCCAGTCCCTTTTTCACATTCTGTAACCTTCCTTCTTCCATCTGAGTTTTTCCAGAATCTTCTTGCTCACCCATGCATAGTCCCCAGCTACCAGCACAGGATCTTCCTAGGCCTGGTGAATCCCTGAAGTTAGAAGCTGGATTTTCATTGATGGATTTGCCTAGATGTGCTTTCTTGCTACTCCAAAGTGGTGTCACACTTTGAGTTTGTCCCTGGCACAGGCAGGCTGAGAGCAAGACTGGGGCACCACTCAGCTCCACATTTGCTGATGTTTGTTTGGTAACATGTATTCCTGTCTGTCCCTCCATACCTGCAAGGGGCACTGCCTCCCCTGCCATTACTTGGTGGTGGTGGGGCAATGAAGCATCCTCAGACTTCTCATCCCAGTGCACATCTAGTGAGGAGGAGTGTGCCTGTGCTTTGAACCATGTTAGCGTGGGCACCCTGGAGGGACTCAGTGTCGTGATGTGATTGCGGATGTACTGAATAGCATCAGGCATGTGGCCCAGGTAATAGTAAAATGTTATGCATGCATACCAATGCTGAAAAACAAAGTTAAAGATCTTAACAGTGCAGAGATGAAAACAAACAAGCAAAACCCACCCAAACCCTCAGAAGAAAAGAGTTAAAAGAAAGTTGTGTTCTGTGAGACAGGATCCAGTAAGGATTGTCCGTGGATGAAGAGCAAGAACTATCTGCCAAGTGGCACTCAGAGATTTTGCTCAGAGGGTCTCTGTGTCAAAGGAGATCAGAGTAAGGCCACTGCACTGGAAAAAGATCTGAAACTGTTTCCAGAGAAAGATAAGCATTTTTCCAGCTGAATCCTCACACAATACTGCAAGAATAGGTAACACTGCTTGAGCCTACTGCAAATTGCCTATTTTCTGTCCATTAATAAATTTTCCCCTGTATTGTAAGAATAAATTTCATGCAGAGGTCCACATTGTGTCATCTTTCTCATATCGACAGTTCTGCTATGCAACTGTTGAATTAGCCCTAACAGAGTGACTTTCTCCCAAATTCTTCTTCCTTACAAAGATCCCCCAAAAAGCTTTGGAAATGATGTGAACATAGTTGCCTATAAATATGAAAATCTGAAAGGTTTCTAACACCTGATTTTTCTCAGCAGAAACTATAAAACCTTTTATTGCAGACTGTGTATGCATGTGTTACAATTATGACAACTCTGTTAATAAATTATTCCACTTGAGACCAAAAGGAACAAGGGCAAAAATCAAAAGTCTGTGAAGAGTTTTTAAGAAGAGGGCAAATAACAAATGCATTGCAGATTTTCTTTTAACTTTCCTGTCTGATGCAATCTCTTGAAGCATAAAAATGTGGGGAAATTATGAATCTAAGCTCTGCAAAGAGGAAAAAGAAGGCTGTCGGGTACTTTGAAGAGATGGGCATAGTATTAAAAATGTCATTATACATACTGAAACAAGTGTGTCCACACTCTCCCCCCCAAATTATTGGAATCAAATCACAAAATCTTGAGCATATAAAAGTGAAATTGAAATATAATTTTAGTTCTGGTGAGAAAACAAAAAAAATCTATAACCTTCAAATAATTTCTTACATGAATAGAGATCATGACATGAAACAAATTATTATTTTTTATCCTTGAGTCATGAAGTAGAAATAAAAAACAACTGAAAGATTTGAGCCAATCTGCCTCAGGACACATCACTAGAACTTCACTGAAGTTACAGCTGTAACTGTGGGCTAAATACAAGGCTTAATTTCTATTGATATAGACTGTAGCTTTGTATTAATAGTAACTGTATCCTGTGTAATTGTTCTGTATTACATGTGAACAATTGCTCTTCCTCAGTTCCAAAACACAATACAGCAAATCTGGCAGAATTAGATGTGGATGATGGGATCAGTCTCTTTCGCTTCCATTACTGCTTCCACCTCTGTGTTCTCTGACACCTAAACAAAAGTTATTTTTTCATAAGTTTAGTTATTGAAATTCACAGTATGAAGAAGTTTGTATTTATGGAGGGGAATGCTCTCCAAAATCTTCAGAAAAGGTTTTTATTATGCATGCATGGTTATCATTATTATTCAAAGCATTATTTTTTTATCATTCACATATTAGAGTTACTGAATCGTTAAAACATCAGATGGAGAATTTATGAGTAGAAGACGAGGACCTCCCTGTTTATTAAGAAGGTCACACAAGTAGACAGAATCATATAAATCTTAATGACCATTCAGGAGGAACAAAAACTTGTATTTATTATGTCATTTTAATGAACAAGGTCTAGGTTCAGATTAACCAGGGCTGCAACTATTATTTGCAGGTATTGTGACTTTCAGTAAAGGTTTATGGCAGTGCCACTTCTAAAATTGACAACTTTTTAATTTTCTTGCCAAGCAACAAGAAAGAGGAGCACCTCTGTGCAGGATGAACCTGTGCTCGTTCAAGCAGGTCTGGTCAACAGACAAACCTTCCAGGTTTCAGTGCTCCCTCTTTAGTCAAAGTTTGTTACCATTGCAGTTCATGAGAGAGCCAAGTTAGGTGGCAGCAGAGCCTGGCCAGCCCAGGGCTAGTCAATGCATTACATCTTGGCTTTTACCTGTGGATGACCTGCTCTCAGAAGTGAGCACCTGGGAATAAAGTTTGAGACCCATTGCCCAATACTGCATTAATGCTTCAAATGATCAAGGGGATGCTAGGTGGGAAGGGCTGACAGATAGAATACATACTCTGTGTGGTAACAGAATCAGACCTCTGCCTCCACAGATCCACAGAAAGGCTCAGGAGGTACTGAGTCCTGGACACACAATGTAGTAGACGCATGGTTGTAGCCCAGAGAAGACAGTGTAGGGATCATCTCTTGAACTATTTCTTCTCTCAGCTGGGTACAGACAGGAGCGTTCATAAGGCATCATCTAAGCGAGCACTGGGGCTGCCTGGTCACCTGGAATGTGGGGCTCCATGATAAAAGCACTGCCAAGTGGCATTGTTTCAAATATTTGTTATCTCATGTCAGAGGCTGTGCACAGAATTCTGCATGAAGAGGATGCTCATTGAAATATGTGGGAGCACCCTAGTACTTCCTATGCCCAGGACTGCCTTAGTACACGGAGCTACTCCACATGTTCCTTTCCTTGGTAGAGCAAGAGCAAGATTTTGTAAGTGATTAATCCTGAAGATCAAAAGTTTTCAATACCTATGAAAGCCTATTTCTTCATCTAGCAAAAATTCCCCAGGAATGCATATGGGCAGGTGCAGACAGATGAGTCCTGGACTGGGTGGATGGACTGGTATGGTTCTGCCATGTTTGTATGCGTTTACTTTGTACCCAGGAGCTGTAGTCTCTAGGACAGCCTTTAGTTTCCTGTTTTGAATGCATTAGAAACTGCATATGAGTAGTAATACCTCTTTAAATTTTTATCCAGAAATTATTTGCACGGGTTCAGTCTAATGTGAGTTCCCCCGACAGTCTGAGAGAACATTTATAACATATTATAATAATATGACCTAATATAACTGGTGGGAAAGACTGGCTTTGCTTTGTATCTTCTGTTAGACAGATGTACAAGCTGTAAACCAAGTTGCAGATATATTTGGAGCAGCAGACTGTTCTGTTTTTTTTTTCAAAAACTGCAGTTAAAAACTGAGTTCTGTGCCTAAATGCAGCAGTCTCACAGAGACTTTGTAATCTTTGAAACACCTTTTATTAGGGCTCTGAATTCAGAATAGTTTAGATTTGGAGGGATCTCCAGAGATCTTCTAGTGTAATTCCGTGCTCAAAACAGGTCTAATTGGATCGGGTCGCTCAGGGCCATGCCTCTTGATCACCTCCAAGAATGAAGATCTGATATGTCTGAACAACCTCCATCAACCACTTGTAACAGTAACCACTTTCATGGCAAAGATATTTCCTAATACATAATCAGTATTTCCTATGTTCTAACTTGTCCTGTCACTGTTCACATCTGGGAAGGGTGTGGCTTTGTCCTCTCTATATCCTCTGATCAGGTAGTTGTGAATAAAAAGGTGTCCTCTTTCCCTTCTCCAACATGAACTGTTTATGCTTTCAGAGCCCCTCCTCATACATCATGTACTCCTGTTCCTGACCATCCTGGTGGCCTCCAGTGGACTCGCTCCCACCTCTTAATGTCCTTTTTGTACAGGGAAGACCAGAACTGGACACAGCACTCCAGATACAGTATTACAAGCACCAAATAGAGGGGAAAGATCACTCTACTAAACCTGCCTGCCACACATGTACTAATACAACCCTGGATGCAGCTCGGTCTCTTTGCTGCAATAAAACACTGCTGATTCATGTTTGACTTGCTGTCCACAAGGGCCTGAGATCTTTTTCTGCAGAGCTGACGCTCTGACAGTCAGCCCCAGCCTGTATGGTTGCATGGGCTTATTCCATCCCAGAAGCAAGACTAAATTTCTCCTGTTGGACTTCAAAAGGCTTCTGTAGCCCATTTCTCCAGGTCCCTCTGAAGAGCAGACTCTCTGAAGAGCCTTTTCATCCAATGAATTGGCCACTCCTCCCAATCTGGTGTTATCCACAACTCTGCTGAGAGAAGACACCATGTCATCATCCTGGCCATTGATGAAGACATTAAACAGTCTTTGTGTCACTCCCCTGAGGGATGCTGCTGGTCACCAGCTGTCAGGTCGGTTTCTGCCCACTGCACTGCTCACTTATCCAGTCCATATCTTGCCAGTTTGGTGGTAAGGAGAGTATGGCAGTCAGTGTCTAAGGCACTATAAAGTCCACGTATACAACATCACTGCCTTGTCCGTGGCACTGGTCTCCTCACTGAAAATGATGAATAGAAATGACCTTGAGTGAAATTTCCCTGGAGAATTGTCTAGCAAAAGCAGATATTCCAGGGACAGTGCCAGCTCTGTGGGACCACAAGGCACTGGCAGTCTCACTTAGAAACAGACAGGCTCACTGATGAGGGTGTGCTGCGTGTATTGGTGACATACCCCGTGTCCTCCAAGCACCAGCACCAGAAGGATCCCTCCTAAAATAGCTGTTACCCGTTCTTCCACACAACCTTTCCTGCTCCGTGTTCTGGAGATGAGTGTGGATCTTCAGTGTGCTTACCGAGTGCAGTACAGTTATTACAGGAGGCTGACCACTGGCTGCTCTTATTTTTGGCAGTTATTTTTTCTTTTTAAGCTTATGCGCCAAACAAACCTGTAGATCTAGCCTCTAGAGGAAGTTTTCATCAAGGAAAGCTGTTTCTTCTGCCTTTCTTGTCCAGTCTCCTTCTGAAAGCCTCAGACATTTCTCAGTTATGACGTGCAACTGTCATGCCAGACAAGCTAAGGGACAGTTTGTGTTATAAGGCAAAAGGAGGGGCACACCCCACACAAATATTTCAAAAACTGCAGGTTAACTGGGAGCTATTGTAATTTCAGTTGTGTGGAAATCAAATATATTCCTTAAAATTGATCAACTGATGGAGACAGAAAGACAAAGTTTACGTGGAAGAGTTCTCTGGAGAAAAGATATCTGTAAGCAGTTCTGCATTTAGAATTCATGTGAACTACTCAAGGCTAATACTTGGAAAAGCAGTCTATGCAAGCTATTAAATAAGAGAAAAGTTCTCAGGGATACGGAGGACAGCAGTCAGATTTTACCTGCACACCAAAGCTCACCTCTCTGATGTTTTACAGAGATTTCTGGCCAACCTTTCTCTGTCTTTGCAGTTCTTGCATTGGTTAACTACAGCGTGGGCTGCAAAGTCCGGCACGGCAGGCATATTGTACAATCCTGTCTTCTCAGTGCTCACAGAAAGGCTTAAGGATTATATTGCTGCTGGTGTTAGTGTGGATGAAAAGATGGTATAGGTGCAAAATTCCTTTTTCACTAAAAAAAAAGAAAAAGAAGAAACGGTATTCTGCTGGTTTATTAAGCACTTGCTCAAACCTTATAGAGAAAATTTGTAAAGCATATAAATACATTTCTGAAAGCAAATGAAGTTCTGCTCTGTTTTGTACACTTTACTGACCAAATGACTGTATTACACAGAATGCACATATTTTAGGAAATTATTTGACAATGGAGAAACTCAGAGGTGCATTCTTGCTACTCAGTATTGCATTTTGTATGATAGCATGATATGCTTTGACCAATGATGGCTGCTGAGTTTGCTAAACAGAAGCTTTGAAGTATTTTCCTGGGTTTCTTAACGTTCCCAGCTGATCAGCCCAAAAGAGCCATTACTCTATATGCATGGATAATGGCTCATTCTGCTCTGCTTTGATCCTCATGATGTCATTTAAATCTGTGCATAAGGATGTAAAAAAGATTTAAAGGTTTAGCTTTCACATTTGTCTTGTGCTTGCTTTAAGTAATCACTTGTATGGTATGGAAAGGAGCTTGATTTTTCATGATGGAGTTCCAGTCAGGTTCCTGAATAGTTTTTTAGTGCCATTTCCTCTTGTATTATTTGGACTGACATGAGGCTGGTATTTCAATGTCACCTTAATAGCAATGAATATTTGTACATGATGTTTTATGTAAGTGATTTAGGGATTGTTCTTCTGTCATCTCTCTGCAATATTATTTTGTGTTCTCCTAGAGGAGAAAAATATTCTAGCTCTTGTTTTTATCTACAGGCTGAAATAAATTACTAGA
>JAOXJM010000019.1:49784415-49812558 GCA_026413425.1 Tringa solitaria | reverse complement strand
TCCTTCCTTCCTTCCTTCCTTCCTTCCTTCCTTCCTTCCTTTCCTTCCTTCCTTCGACTTCATTTCACATATAAAACCATGTCATAAAAACATGGTACACGATATCTACATGAAATGGCCTGTTTCTTTACAGGTGTCTCACTGACTTCCTGGCTCCCTGCTACATTGGCTCAGGGTAATTGTAGGGTTAATTTAGGCTTGTGCTTTTCGGATAGATTGTCAGACCTTGCTTATCATTCATTTGTGAAGATACCTAATATGATTTAAAAAAATAAAGAGGGAAAAAGGAAGAGAAAAAAAAGGCAAAGTAAAGGGAATGATGAGTGGTTCACCACAGTTGGGTAATCAGTTGACTTTTTAAAATAATCTAAATCATGCTAAGTATAAGCAAGTATAAGTCTTGCCCCTTATTACAGATGGGGGAAGCCTCAAGTAAGTGGGTGATTTTGGCTGCTCCAATGGATGCAATCATATGGAAAAAGGTTATCTTTTCTACCTTATTTGCCATCACAGAATCTGCATTACAAAGGAGATCAAGGGAGATAGGTACTCTGTGGTGTCTGGAAGGGCATAAGCTGTCTTCTCCGTCTGGATTCTTCGGTGTCTAACAAGTATCAAGTTTATATTGTATTTTCCTCTTTAGAGAAGTACTGATAGAATCTCTCTCTTCTGTCTGTCTGATATTTATGAAACTTCTCAAAATTTATAATTTTTGTCATTTTTTGCCTACTATCAAGTGCTGTTGAAACTGGTTGAGGGCAGAATTTTTTTCAGGTGCAGAAGAAGGAGGACATCAGCAGACAAGGAAAATATGATCATGTATGCTGCATTTTAAGATGTCATTAGAAATGCAGCTAGGTTTAAAAACACAAAAAGTTCATTACATTTGCTAGTCTCTCAGGATCTGACAGTCTTTTAAGAGTCACTCTGGACAACATTTAATCATAAGGAAATGGGGGAAGTATCTTTTATTCAATAAATGTAAGGGGGTTTTGTTGTTTTGCATATATTTTGGGTTGGTTTGGGTTGGTTTGTTTGTGTTTTTATGTTAGTGAAAAAAAAGGAAAGGAATAGATGATTGCTCTGAGTTTTGCCTTGGCAAATCACAAAGCTACTTTACTTACTGAAAACCCAGATGTCCCCAAAACACACATTCTGCACTGTCAACCAGCAGCTTCAATACATTCCCCATGGTTTAAAGGCCAGGGTGAATATCTTGGCAGTGAGATATCAGGACTGAATTTTGCAGAATGTCATGATAATTAACAAATTTTCTTCCACCAATGAAAGAATTTTTTACTGAATTTGCATTTTCTAGAAATAAATATGCTTATTAGGAAGCGGGAGATTTTTAATGATAAAAAAGTTATTAAAGGCAGTAAATTAAATCTCTTAAATGAAAATCTTACCACAATGAGAATACATAACTCAATACTAGAAAATGTAATTTCTCTGGAAGACATGAGTGTTTGCAAATCTAATGTACTTTCTTTTGATAAGTAATAGAGGTTTGCAGACAACTGATGCAACACACACATCTTGATTTATTGATGTTTAATACTAGCAGTATGTGAGATGTGTCCCAGATGTAGAGGTAGGAAGTGTGAAAGATTTTTTGTTAGCTTTTTGCAGGGCACTTGTTCCTAAAAAAATATTTTTATCTGTGATGTAATACTTGCTCACCTTTTTCGTGCTGATGACACAGCCTTTGCAGAAGCCAAATCTGAAGGATGCAATTCTAAGAACCAGCAGAATGCATCTGTGTCCATTTAGGTGTTGGTAAAACCAGATAGACAGAGCAATAGATCAGGCAGCATTCCTGGAGCTATTCAACAATCATGGAGAAACTCTTTTCTCATGGCTGTTAGACCAATAATCTGCAGAATGTTTTCTCCTTGCTACCTCAAAAGAAATACTGTAATCTGAATTCTTGAGATACACTAATTTAAACTGTGCAAGTTGCTGTTTGTTAACAGTTGGGTAAAATGTCCTAGATGTAAAAAAACTCCTTAAATTCATTTTATATCCTTTTATTCCCATTCGTGGGGCTATGAGTAGGACAGGTCTGGTCTTTGTGCTTTTATGAGGCAGGCTGCTGTACTACCCTGGGCTTCCCACTATGGTTAGTATGCACTGGCAGAGTACTCTTCTGACTGCTCATGAATAAAGTAAACCAGTAAAACTCCAGTGGCTGAGGAACTACAGCAGAACTGAACAGGTCTTGCTTTCACTCCTGGCTTTGCTGTAAATTTTCTGTATCACCTTGGATGGAGTTTGGTTTCTTTTATATGGAGATAGGAGCCAGATATGTATTCTTTCTCCTGTTTATTTCAGCTGGAGCTTCAGGGCAGGGTCTGACTTTCAGTGTGTTCTGCAAGACAGACAATGGAAGGACCTCCACAACCACGAATTCAGGGCTGATATGCTTTTGCACTGTTGAGGAGTCAGTGGCTCCTAATTCTCACCACATGTGGCTGCTCAACTGTTTGCTATGGAGGGGTGTGCAGTCACACTAGATAGTGCTAGAGCCCCTTGAATGAGTAGGTCTCGTTCTTCACAGCAGCTGCACTCAAGAGAAGTTCTAAAGGTAGCCTTAGCTGACAAGTGAATCAAAATGGTTGTCTTGCTACTGGATTAGTCATGGGCGTGTCATAGGGGCACAGTCTGGCAGAACTTTGTTGTACTTACTTGTGGAAGAAAGTGGAAAAACATGTTCAACACAAGGAACAGAAGCCAAGCCAAATCCCCAATGACCTACTCTTCTTTCTGCTAAGTGGTTACATGTACTTTACTGCTGAGCATCCAGATAAAACTTTCAAGGCAATTTTGGTGGGGTGTGCTGGAACTGCTGACTCAGTACAGCTCTTGCAGCCTATTCAACAAAAACATCTGGTACAGCTCCGATTTCCACTTGTTTGAAGAGAGAAAAGCAGGTGCATCTATTGCTGCAGCGGGAAGCTGTTAAAAGAAGGGACCTTCTCCCACACCACCACTCATCTGGGTGACTCTGCTGTAGCTTGAGAGCCATCGCTTCTGTGACTGTTACACTTCAGAAGCCTCATAGTCTATCTCAGCACATAAATGTTAGCCATCCCTCAATCAACTGATAATGAGAAAATAATATTTCCTTCTTACATGGGATAATTCATATGACTAATGAAGGATTTGTCTGTTCGGTTAAGTGCCTTGTTTTCAACCAGCAGAGTGAATTCAAACTGATTTGGATGTGGTGGATTAATTTAGCTTACAATGAAGATCTTACAAGAAACTGAAATATTCACCCAGAAACTAAATGACTGGTAAAAATTGTTTTCTCCTACAAAAGAAGTCTGACCTAGAAGATCTATATAATAGAAATATTAAGTCCTCACCACTTTGCCATGCTACCCTGCCACAAACGAGTTGTGAGGTGAATCTTTACCTCCGTTGTTGGTGGTGAAGAAGGTTGAAGGCTATGGGTGTAAGCGTGTACAAGCACCAGTTCAACTGTGCTGTTTCATAGCATTTTTGGCATGAATGTAACCATCCATGAGAAACACTGAGATATATTCCCATCTGGAATGCTTGTTTTCTGCTATGCAGAATTTGGCAGTGTAGTGACTGTTTGCATTGTAAAGCTAAACTTAATGAAGTAGATAGTTGGGCCTAAAGGCTTCAGTGCACCAGTGTATGTCTCCAGGATTAGGCTGACATAGTTTCTTTGAAATCACTGGAGTTAACACCAGCACGAAGTTGGAGTAAGTGCCAAATGGAGATATAACCCTCTGTCATCAGTCAGCGATTTGCTCTTCTAGCAAAGTAGGTCAACAGCCCCCTGGGCTGAATTAGGAAGAGTGCTGCAAGCAGATCGAGGGAGGTGGTCCTTTCACTCAACTCAGCACTGGTGAGATGTATCTACAGTGCTAGCTCTAACTCTGGGCTCTCTAGTACAACAGAGATATGGACATACTGAAAAGAGTCCAGCAAAGGGCCATAAAGACGATGGAGAATTTGGAGCACCTGACATAACAGGAGAGGCTGAGACAGCTGGGGCTGCTTAGGAAAAGTGGCAATAGTCACAAAGTGTTTCTTGGTTGGTATGGCTTTTTTGTGGTTGGTTTCTGGGATTCTTTTTTTTTACTGTTATGGTGGTTAAACACTGGCGTAGGCTGGCCAGAGGTGATGTGGCGTCTCCATTCTTGGACATATTAAAACCTGAATGGATGATATCCTGAGCAACTTGCTGTAGGTAACCCTGCTCCTAGCATGAAGTTTGGACCAGATATCTCTAGAGGTCCATCCCAACATGAACCGTTCTGGAATTCAGTCATTGAAGAAAGTCTCAGTGTTACAGCCAGCTGCACAATGAGTTCAGAACTGCCATAATCTCTAACTTACCTTAATTGTGTGCAGATCCAGTTCACATGCTGCCTCAACTTTGCACTTCAGTCTCTCTCTTCTAAATATAGTTCATACTAATTCAGATAACAAGGAAATACTGTGACAGATTCTATTAGGGCACAAAGGTTTGTCTAAATCTAAGTAACTCTAAGAATTACAGAAACATGTGGGGAGAAGAGTGAACAATGCCCTGACTGTTACTCAGTGACTGTTGGAGCCAGTGAGTTTAGCTAGAAAACAGACTGTGCTCCCCTGAGCCAGTCAAATGCAAGGTTGGATCTGCAAGTCAAACCATAATTCAGTTTTGCATGTCATTTTGTTATATAAGGCCCCATGCATTAAATTTCACATACAGTTTTCATGTGGTTTTGCAGTTACATCTACTGGGATTAACCCTGCAACTCGTACTTCATTAAAAATGCTTCAGGTGATGGTTGAGCTGAACAGAACACAGATAAATCTTTCACAGTTGCCTGAACTCTGCAGGACCAGAAATTCGTAAGAAACATGATTAACATTGTAACTAAATTTAGTTTTCACAGGTTTGCTTTGCCTATAGGATGACATTTCTGTTCTCCAAAAGACAAATATGGACAGAATAACTTGGTCAGAACAAGAGTCCCATAGCCAGTCTGTGATGTGTAGCGGAAGACAGCCCAAAGCATCCAGACTACACTGTAATCCCAAGATGTTTGGCCAAAGCTGCTCTGTGGTTTGGGAGCACAAGTTTGCCTCAACCTCAGGGCAGTGTTTGTTACCTGGCAAAGGCCTTGCAGGCCTTTGAAGCCTTCCTGGATGGAACAAAAGCACTCCATGCAATTCTAATATTTTAGATCTCTGTGAGTGATCCCTAAACTTCTGAGAAGCCCCAGTGCGAGAGGGCAGTGAGGCTTTACTAAAGCAGCTTCTTTAAAACACTATACTATCTATGCAAAACCACTTCCATACTAGATCTGTTGAAAGGAAAAAAAGAAAGCATCTGAATGTTTTGTGTCAATGCCAAAGAGTGCAAAGGATGAACTTGCAGGATTATGACGCTGTGAGAAAACATTTTAACTGCTGGAACCCATCAGGTCCACCCAGCCAGTGTTCCTTTGTGGTTGCAGGTGTTTGCTGTATTCCTGTTTGTTGACTGCTATTTTCTCATTTCAGGTACGTTCGCTGTCTTGGAAGACTGAATGTGTTTTGGAACACAGCTATTATTTTTGATCACTTACTCTCACCCACAATGAACAAACAGGCTTTAAAAGCAAGGGTGACTTTTTTTTGTTCATGTATGTGATGAGGTCTCTTACCTGGAAATTGACCTTGTCACCCATTTTCCTTCTCAGCTTTCAGCTCAGCAACCACATCTTCTGTTAATGACCAGGCAATAGAACATATGACTGTGGTGTAATTAGGTAATGAAGATACACTTTTCTTCCCAGATTCAAGAATGTGGCTGCAGTGTTCAAAATGCTTTCGTATATGTCTTGGTCCTAGGTGTAACGTGGTGGAAGTGGTGCTTAGGGACACAGGATACAGAGAAGGCAGTGGCAAGGCCTTCCCAGCCTGAATGTCCAATGGTGGGTACCCAACACTATAAAAGGAGAAGAGGTGCAGACCAGCAAGGTTTTTCAGGGTGCTTGCCTTTGGAGTGTGCCTTCAGAAGCACCGGGGCTAGGATGCCACTTGCCCTGCAGACATTTGCGTCTTGAGCCTCCCTGTAACCTGGCTCAATCTTCTTTACACATGTGACTTAAGATCCTCAATATTAATAGGACTGAAGGATACTTCAGTTTGGAAGAGGCCCAACCTTTGGCCAGTCGGGTCTTAAAACAGGATTGAGACTGCACATCTTCTTTGGGTTCCAGCCCAACTGCTGTACTGTCCACAGAGGGAAAAGCTTCTGCTTATACCTGGTCTGAAGTGTTCTTATTCATCTTTTGTCCATTGTTCCTCAACCTACCAAGATGAGAAGAACCTAGCACCATCTCATTAGTCCTGTCCCCATAGGTGCTGGGGTGCTGTTAGGCTGTGGTGTGTTCACTGCTCCGTGCAATTTAGTGTCTGCTGAAAACTGGACAGAAGTTCTGCTCTTCCAACTTCTTCAGCTCACTAATAAAGATGTTTTCCGGTCTCTCCCCACAATTAAGGTATTACTATTAATTATGCTAAATCAGACTAGCCTTACTAGCCTGAGCAGCGCTCTTTCACCCTGACTTCAGCCCCACAATTACACAGAGAGTGAACAAATATTATATCCTATTTGGTTTTGAATTTAAAACTTAGTATCATTGAATGTCTTTTTTATTTTCTACCCTGAAAGAAACAGGACAGCATACTGTTCATTTTTAAAAAGCCTTCTTTCTTCTCCCACCTTACTCAAGTAATCTAATCTTGTCAGTGTCTTGAATCTTTCTTTTTATTCTTTCAGTGTCCTCTGGGAGGTGGGATGACATCTGATTCACCCCAGTGTCCAGCAAAGGACAATTGATAGGTGTTCTTTTTCTGTATTATAATTTATTTCTTATGCATCCCATTAGGTGTCTAACTTAGTAAATCACTGTTTCATGTGAAAGAGAAATTCTTATGGATCTCATCTTGCTTGGGCAAAGTTGGTGAATTTTAAATTCCAGATAGTGAGCAGGAATGTTTATGTGAATACATTTGTACACACTTGCAAGCACATACATACAGAATAATTAATTTTTTTCCTCCTGCAGCATAAAATTTTACATATAGGAATGTTTTGTCCAACTGGTATATTATTTCTGCTTTTGCTTTTTAATGTTATAGTTATATAATAGTCATATTGCCTCTTCACATGGATTTAAAGATCTCAGCTGACTGAACTCCTTAGTTCACAAAGGTGCTGAAGAAGGTGGCCAGGAGTGGTTGTGCTACAACCCATGATGAATCCCAAGAACAGCATGTCTGGGATGTCTGACCCACTAATATGAATTCAGGTTAATTGGTAAGATCAGCTAGTTGTGTGGTGATAGCAGGGAAGTTTGATCCAGGGAGTCTGTTGGGGAGGTTGATTCAGGTGGTTGCAGTTGAGTGATGAAGAATGCCTCCACGAAATTAGTAGCAGTAAGTCAGACTCTCCACTGCCATAAATCAGCACAGCTACAGCAAAGTCAAAGGTCTTCTGTGCTGAACTGCAGCAGATGAAGCCCTGGCCTGTTATTTATTTATTTGCTTTTTTTGTTTGGCACCACTGAGATGAAAGCCCTGTCCTGGGACATAGCAGTAGATTGATACAGGGAAATAGCATCATGTGGGTATTGCAAAATCTGGAAAAAGATGAGAAAAAATTTATAGAGTGGCATTGAAATAGGGAAAATGTAAAGTAATCTGAAATGGAGCACACACTCATTCTCTGTGGGTGAGAACAATGTGGGAAGCATGGAGCTAGAGGAGTGAGTAAGGCACTGTTGTCAGTGCTGAATTAGCAATGACTATGCTGTATTCCCTGCACTGCCTGAGCAAAGAACTATGTGTTGGTAAGAGGAGAAAACAGGCACTGCCTAGAGTAGGAGGCACCTACTCCAGGTGAGCTTCTGCATTCAGGGCTTGGCAACATACTTCTAAAAACCTATTAAGAGGCTGGACGGAACAGCCAAGTGATTAGGGTCTTTGGGGACTGGCTGATGTGGAACCTATGAAATTGTGAAGACTGAGATCCTGGTTAAGTAGAGCGTTGTGATTTCAGCCTGTCTGTCTTCAAGGCAGAGGTGAAGGAGCCTGTGGCTGAGTTACAGACTTCAGGTTTACCACTGACAGCTCTCAGCTCATGAATTTTCTGCATTTATTATGGAGAAGACTAAAATGTACATTCACACTTGGTCTGCTAAAGCCCTGCTGGGCTTTCAGAAGGAAAAACTGATCCATAAATGAAGAGAACTCCTTAGAGGTTGAGTATAGAATAAAGAGACAAACATTTAAAACAAAGCAAAGATGAACCTTCTGGGACTGTTGAAAACATCCTTAAGCCTTGGGTTTTGCAAGGGACTGCAATGGATGATGTGGTCTGTCTGCCTTTAACCTGTACAGGTTATTAGCAAATGCAGGCACAGTATGAAATCTCTGCTGGTTGTTTCCATCTGGGAAACAAGGATGGTGGTAAATTTGCCAGAAGATTGTATAAGGCACTGCCAGCCATTGGGTCTCAAAGAGCATGAGCTGCATGGACTCATGTGAGAGTCTAGCAGTTGTGCTGGCCTGCATGTGGGAGTGTATTTGAGAGCTGCTCGGTCATTTCAGAGGGAGGGGAAGTCAACTGTGGGTGCCACAGGGATTGCTTCTGCAACAGATGGAGATTGTTCCCGATTTTGCATTCTTTTCTACCAAGACAGAAGTGTGGTAGATTGGTACTGAGCAGGAACAGTGTTGCTGTCTTCGTACCATTTCTTTCACACCTCTCAAATGTTTCTTGGACTGGATTATGAGGCACAAAATTTGTTTGCAGATGGCAGCTTTTGCTGTATTGCTGTGCAAAGCATGTTTACCTGGTTGTATCTTTCTGCACAACCCTTTTTAACCACCTTGCATTAGGATTTTGCTGTAAACTGATGTATGTAACATCTCGTCTTTGGGCTCTCTCTGTTAAGTTAGGCTCATATCCAAGCAAACACTTTACTATGTATTTGAAGATAAGCCTCCTACCCTTGCTGAAGTCATTAAGACTGCTTGGGTTATTAGTTTTGATGTATATGTGCATACACACAACTCGCAATGTTGTTTAGTGGCTATGAGAAAATACTTCCCCTTAGATAGATTGCTGACAAAACACAAGACAAGGGGCTCTCTCTGTAAAAATCATGTAGTTACAAAAACTCTTCCCCTTGAGTTTAGCCTGATGAAATCTGTGGCAACCCTCCAGATGAAGACTAGAAATGTTTTCCTTCCTTTATTAGCTAACTAGGTTTGTGTGTGCGCCACAGTTACTTTATATCGTTCTAGTATATTTATACTTTCAACTTATTGATTGGTAGATGTGATGATAGCCCTTTGGATTTATTTTGCTGCTCATTTATAATTAATTTGGCACGGGCATAAAAAAATCAACCTTTATTAATTTACCATCTATTCACCATGATTGGTTTTTAGAAGGCTTAAAAATACGAGAGCCCTGCACTAGGCAACTAGCTGATATGCGAGTGGTTCCAGACATGTTGCCGTAAGACCTGGCTGTAAATTTTATCTGAATTTTCTGAAAAGGGGGTGTACTCTTGGGTCACCTGTACATGTGTGAGGACCTACAGCCATCCTGGTGAGTGCCTGTGCAGGGCTGCCAAAGTGTTTGTCAGTGTGGCTTCCCCCAGTGTGTGGTATGGTCCTGCTGGAGGGAACTGAAGGGCTGTTGTGTTCAGGGCATCTCTGTGTCCTTGCAAGATCTTGAGGATGATCTGCACTGGCTGAAGCAGGAGGCCATGAGATAAGGATGGCCAGATAAGTGAGTTTAGGACTCTTGCAGAGAAGGCAAATCTGCTGCTTTGCTCATTGGCAGTCCTGTTGCTGGAGCTGAGTGAAGGGCTCGTAGAATAACCACACTGCTCCTGAGTCCTAATCACTCCTACTTCACTGGGCTGATCATAGGGAGTATTCTCTGTATCACTTTCCCCAGCTGCCAGTAACAACTGCCTGTAATTTACCTTGACAAATACAGCAGGTATGAGCATTTAATTCAAAATGACAATTTAAGGTTTTAAGCAGTCCACCTGCTCTGTAATGCTTTAAAGATCTCCCAAATGCAATCTTTTGTATGTGCTTAAAATCTGCCTCTGCCACTACTCAAATATATTTATAGGCTACTGGTGGGCTGCCTATGAAAATTCTCATCCCACAGCTTTTCCTTCAGATTGGTGAATGCTACAGAGAGAAGCAGCTATTCAGGATAGGATTGTAAATGCCTGCTAGCCCCCTTAATCTGTGATCTCAGTAATGCATTCACTGCACACTGTAGAAGCACAGTTCTGTATCGCTCATGCAGAATCAAAGGGTTGTTTCACTTTCCTTGATCTTTGCGGTATATCCACCTATGTCTCCTTTGAATCAGTCCTCCAAATTATCTTCTGCAGTATTCCAATCCTGTCCGAAAAAAGAAAAGGCTCAGTTCCCCCTATTTTCCTGCCCCCCTCTTCCCAGTGTGCAAGTGTGCCCAAGATGAATCACAGCATAATTATATTTCTATTGCTTGTATCCTTCCGTTGGCTCTCCCTTTCCGCTTGTTTCATGCTCACTTGCCAATCAAGCCTAACATTTGGGGCCTGGTTCTTTGCTGGGGTTCATTAACCCAAGGGAAGACCTTCAGCAGCAGTGTAGGGGACACTGGTGAGTCTTCAGCCCATGTCATGGTCCTACAGGGCAGGCTCAGAACAGCTTTGCAGGTACACCATCCCGTAAGTTGCCTTGAAAAACTGAGCCCTGCTTTAGGGTCTTGGCCATACTGTGACTTTGAACTGGTGTCTGAGGTGAGAGAAGAGTTTATTTGACTTTTCAACTGTGCACAGGGAAACGTGAGCCATGGGGGGCACTGGCTCTCATGGGCAATGGTGGGTAGCAGGGCTGCGCTTAAACTGCAGTCTCCTGTAATAGCGGGGGTGAGAGCAGGGAGGGGGCCACGGTAGGCCAGCATTTGGTAAACGAAGCGAGGATATGAAAGAGGGATTTTGGGCTTCAGGCTCATGCTGTATTTTCTGCAGACATGCTGTTGATCAAGATTAAATAAAAAATTAAGAAACCAGGGCTGGACACTCATGGAGTTGGAGGCCTGACCCAAGTAGGCTTGGTCCTGAGCTTCCGTCTCTACTAATGAGTTACTTGGGTTGAAGCTCTTAGAGAGACCCTAAGTATGCCAGGAGCCTAAAGTGGCTGGGTGATGTTCCCATGCCATCCTTCAAACCTTCCAGCTGCAGAGCTGAAACACACAGCTCCATATAGCAGGAGTGAGGAGCCTGCGGTGTGCAATTATGATCTGGTTTATGTGCTGTGAAAGTTGCAGGGACACCATACTGGTGAACTCTCCCTTTCTCAGTGCCCTCATTACCGACTCAGCCTGTCTGTGAGCATGTCTTAACCCATCTCTGTGCTTTGAAATCTCTCTTCTTTGGATTCCATTTCAAATTGATGACCTAGGTATCCTCACTATAAGCCCATTTGACCAACCAAGAACACAGCCCTGTTTCTATAACAAATACCATTCACCTGTAAAATTTTGGGACTGAAGGTTACAGATTGTAACACTTACAGAGTCTGCCTAGCAGCTATTTGCATATCAGCACTTGTGTGCCAATGTAAACTAATTCTTATAGCCATAGTGGTACAAAACAGTGACTGGCAGATGAAGTGGCTGGTCTGTATTTCTGCATGTAGTATTTCTCCCAGGATGTTTAAAGAAGCCACGCCTACGGGTAGTTTTGACATGTAAGCCCTATGTGTTGTTTCTCCTGGCTTCTATGGAGGTGGAGTCTGCCATCTCTTTGTATTCCAGGCATGTCTCTCCACTGTGAGTGGAGATCACTTGGTGATTGGTTAAATCATAATTCTGTTTTTGCACAGGGGAATGTCTTGTGGGAGAGTGAGCTGTGTCTGTTTCTGGAAATCTGGCACTGGGGCTGGCTTGATGTGAGATGTAATGCTGGTTTACTTTGTGGAGGTGCACTCAGCCTGCACCCTATTTGCTTTGTAGTTCCTAAAGAAATACGAGACACGCACAATGGGTGTTTCTTTCAGTAGTGCTAAAATACTGCGATGAAAAGCTAGTCTGAAAACACACTCGCTTCAAAGAAATACCAGCCCAAAATGTGCTCTTGCAGAGTTTGAAATTTAGTCAGCTTAATTAACATTTTGACAACTAAATATTAGCACTTCTATTTACAGGGACAATGGCCAGGTAATAGGAAGAACATTGTCGTTCTGATCTGCAGTTTGTGCCCTACCTCCAATTCCATCCGCTCCCTTTGGTCTCGCTACTTTGCTCAGCCTGTAGTGGTAATAAGGGCGTTCTTGCAGTGTTAGAGGACGTTGTCTAACAGAGCTGCTGCTGGACCACCACTCTCAGTGGTTGTCAAAGCTTCTTCGTACCCCGAGGTCCCCACCCTTGGAGAGCCATGTAGAGCCACCAGCCCCAGCCAGCATCCCTGCTTTCAGGAGGGACTGTGTTTCCTGGTGGAGCTGTGGCATTTTACTCTCCCTGTTCTGGCTGTGCCTCACCTTCTGGAGGTCACTGCTTCCTGCACCTGGTTTCAGTCATTCCTGCTGCACTGCTCTCTTTTTTATCTGGCCCTGGGCTTTCTGTTTGCAGAGCACTGGACTGCCTAGGCTGCAGTTTGACCTGCTACTTTTCCCTGCTCCTGTTGGTTTCAGCTGCATCTGGGCTGCTCGTTTTTCTGTTTAGGTTTATGTGATGACTTCTCTTCTGTTTTTTTATTTTTGTGCTGCAGTGCTGCCAGACCTGTTAATGGGTTTACTCTGCACATTAGCTCCCGTTTCATAGCTGTAAGGTCTCCTAGCCCTGAGTGACCATGCAACACCAGCACCTTTGCCAACACCACACCTGGGCTTTCTGTGGAGCAGGGGTCTCTGTTTCCTGGAAGGCAAAGTCCTGCTTTGCCTTAGCTCTGTGGCTGCTTCCAGCAGAGGAAGGCAAGGTGTGGGAAGGCAGCAGTGCTCAGTTCTTCCTGCAGTGCTGTGCCCTCTGCAACACCCCGCAGAGCTGGCTACGAGAGAGGAGTGTGTTGTGTCCTCCCCTGCAGCACACGCTCCCTCCAGCGTGTGCTGGGCACCATCCTCCCCCTGCTCCACCCTGCCCAGCGCACGATTTTCCCAAATAGATACAATACGGTTCTTAATGCCTAATTCTTATTCAAGAATTCCTGCTCCTTGCTGGAAAGATGATTAATACTGCATTGCCTAGCCAGTCACACTATCCCCAGTAGAACTATAAGTAAATACCACCCAGCAGTTGCATACTGCAAGCCCTATTTTATTATTTTCCATTCATAATACAAAACATGAGAAGTGACTGCCGTTTAGAGAAGAGGCTGAGTAACAGTTATAGTAGGCACCTCGCTCTTTCATCCTCCAACATCCAGGGGGCAAAGAAATCCCACACTTATTCTTCTTTAAGTTTTACTCTTCTCTAGTTATGATGGCTATTTGTCCATCTAGTTGGCTGGGACACATGATTAATTGTGCAATGTGCTTCATGTGGGCCCAGGTAGGAAGGCTTTTCTAGTTAAAAATTCGGTGAAAACCCTCTACCAGGACTTGCTATGTGCAGTGTAAAATTGGTTTCTTAGCCAAAATGCAAACAACTATTATGGTTGCCATGGTATCTTCATTTCTTATGAAACAGAAGTCCCTTCCAATGTTGGGTAAGCAGTTTTGGTTCCAAAAAAAAAATTTTTAAAAATACTCCAGTTTTGAATACTAAAAATGTCAGGGAAGGATTGAAGCCCTTCACAGGAAAGATTTCCACTGACATTTTACTAATTTATTTAAGATTTGGAGATTTCGTTTTAGAAAAACATAAATCATGAGAACTATTAAACACCAAGCTTTAGAAATTCCCACCCAAAAGTAATTTTCACCTGGCTTTATTAACAACCCTGCCTATCTCCTCAGCTGTGAATCGTTCCAGAAGGCAGGTGGCTGGGGGAAGGGATGCGGGAAGGGGCAGGGGCTGGTGTATCTCCCACGTGGGATAGGGTTGGCTGAGGGGAATGGTGGTGGAGATGCCTCTGCATGGAGAGAGGGTGGGCCGGGCTCAGGGTGGGCTGCCAGGTCCCTGTGGGCACAAGCCCCTGCCCAGCAGAGAGCTGCCTTATGAAGTCTTGGGCTGCTGCGTGCTGTATACCAGCCCCTTCAGTACCAGCCCCTTAATGGGACTGTAAAGCCTTGCAAGGGAAATGCAGTTTTTCTTCTCTTACTGTCAGTGTGTTGCTCAGGGACTTGGGAAGGTCTTTCACTGCTGTTATATGAACGCTTCCAATTAGGCGGGTTTTGTTTTCATACAGCTGCTAGCTTTCTCAAACGTACTAGGAAAAAATACCTGCCATGATGGTATTATTCACCAAAGCCTAGTTTTCATCAAATACAGCTCACAAGAAACTTGCAGTAACTACATGATTTGTTGGGAAAAGTTCAAAGCTCTTAATAATGTTCTTCATTGGATTCATTTCTTTGTTTGTTACACAAAAACCTACACATCTCTAAAAATGAAATCCCCCCTGACCACTTGAACACAAATTGTTTTATGATCTTTTTGAGTGATAATTTCTCCAGCTGACTAAGGCACTTATTTAATGATTAAGTGAAATGAGTTAATTGGTCCCAGTAAAGACATACTTTCGTAGAAATCAGCCTATTAGTATGTCCTTGTAGGATTGTAGTCTTTATGGTTTTGATGTAGGAAGTCAAACAGAGAACTAATAAAAACATTGTTGAAGAAATAAATTAGAATCAAGATAAGGATTTACAAAAATAAATTAGAGAGAGTACTATCATGATTTTGTGGAAGCCTTTGTATGGTGATCATATAATTAATTGCTAATTCCTCATTGCTAGAAGCTCTTCTTGCTAGCTTTTGGTGAAAGAGGATATTTTTTTTCTTTACAGAATGCCAAGTAAACTGTAGAGCAGTCATGAGCAAAAATGGGAAACTAGAAAAAACATCAGAAAACAGGCCTATAGAGAAATATCCTAATGACTCAATAATCACTTAGTCAACTTTTTGGCCCCCTATTCTGAGAGGGGGGAAGAAGTTTGTCAGGTACACATCCCTATTGTTCCAAAATCAGGGCTATGTCTCTCTAGATTTGTAAGACTTTGTCAAATGGGCTTGGGGTTGGAGGGAGAGGGGATTTCTCACTTAAGCTCTCACACTTCTCTGTTTTTCCTCCCTTTGCTTTAGTAATGTAAAGCACAGAGATTTTCTCTCCACTGCACACATTTCAGGAACTGGTGCTGCTGAGGGTGCTGTAAGCCCTCAGAAAGGCCAGTGCTTTTGTAGGGGCTAGTGGATGGCTGGGATGCATTACTGCATGTCATGCACAGCAGGTAGCCTCATTATGCTACTGTTCTTGGTTAGGATTTATCCTGGTACTGTTAAAAGGATTGCCATGCCAATACTTCAGGCTGCAGCTCCAATAATCATGAGGTGAGGTGCAAGCTCATCTCTAGACTGTCCATCCAAAGAACCTGATGCAGCAAACCCTACTGCTTTCAAAACTTTAGCTTCCCCTTGGGCTTCATCTGCTGGCCCTGTTTGTGAGATTTTTGCTGCTTCCTGTTGAGTAAATGGCATCTATCAGAAGAAGAGGCATGTTCCTGTAGAATTTTCTGCCTTGTCAGCAGGGAGAGAGGCAGACCCTGCCTAGCTGGACCCTAGAGAGCACACAGCTCTTCTCCAATCATTGTTACAGATTCTCATTTTCTGCATGGCTGCAATGTGAAAAGTCCCCACATCTGTGATGAAACTTGTCAGGTTTAGAGTGAAGATTTTGTCATCCTGATTTACCTTTTCTGCCCCAGTTGGCAAGACAATACAATAATCCTGGATGAGCACTAAATAATATTTGTTTCTGCATGTGACAAAGACAGCAATAGCAAGGTGGCCACTTGGAGGCAGCTCTCAGAGGATGTGCA
The DNA here is from genome assembly GCA_026413425.1 of Tringa solitaria. Taxonomy (NCBI): domain Eukaryota; kingdom Metazoa; phylum Chordata; class Aves; order Charadriiformes; family Scolopacidae; genus Tringa; species Tringa solitaria. The sequence continues at coordinate 49,796,544 of JAOXJM010000019.1, read as the reverse complement.
GCTGGGCTTGGGAATCCCCTTAAACTGTCAGGTCAGGCTACCAAAGTGAATTCCCTGCATGACAGACAACGCACACTGTGCCCACCCTGTTCCCTGTTCACCTGTGACAATTCTGTGGCTTGCTTTCACATCAAGGGGCTCCTTTCCCTGGAAGGCAGAGCCAGGAAAAGCAAGGAAAGTGTGCATTTAGACAAACTTGCAAAGTGGGAACAGCAACAGCACAAATCAAGTACTAACTTGCTTGGCTGAAGCATTGTGCCGATTAAGCAAACAAAACATCTTGAAAACATTCCCAAGTGCAGACCCAGAATTCTTTTTGTCAGACCACATTTAAAATGAAAATCATTAAGTCCAGCAGAGGAAAATTTAAGTGGGTCTGCTCACTTTTTTCAGAGGTAGGCAGAGAGTCCACAATAAGAAACCTCATCTCAGCTGTAGGCTCAAAAAACTACCGGTGATCCATATGACATTTTTTTGTTTTCTGAGCCCTCAAAGCTCAGAATATCCTCGAGGATATTAAGCTAAATTATTGCCCAACACCAGACACTGGTTGATATCACTTGTAGAAAGATGCATCAGCTGGGTGTTTTCCACACTTGTGGCTGGAAGTTGCATGTTCTTCCTGCTTTGAAGGCAGGGGAAGTATGCATGTTCAGTACCTTTTTAGGATGCTTATTTAATTCAAACAGGAAAAGAATCAGGACCTGAACTAAGTAGTTCTGCTAAAACCAGCTTTGTGAATAGCAAGTGCATGAGTGACAAGTACACAGGTATGCAGATGAAGACTGCAAAATATTTTTCCATGCTCTTTTCCCTTGTACTCCAGCCTGGTTTCACACAGGGACACATATTTTATTGCTAATGTTACTTAGTAGACTACATACAGGTCAAGGTCTTCATCAACCTAAATATTTTACTTGACTTTACTACTGGTCAGCAGTAATTCTTAAATACATCATCTTTTTTTCTTCTCACCTTCTGTCTGCTCCATCCATTTGTTGCAGAAATGTGTGAGTGTGTATTACATCTGTCACGGTAGATCCTATTCCCTATTCAACCTACTATATGTTATTACAATTCCAGTGTTGGCTCCTGCATTTCAGCTATAAAGTTCTGAAATATTTATCCTCAGATGTAGGAAGTAAAACACTTCAATTTTTTATCCCCTAAAAACCTGCATATTACAGGTGCAGTACATACTCTTATGCATTAGAAAACACTGGATATTGGGCTGCTTAATGTTTAAGAATATGTACTGCACCTGGCCAATTAATTTTTTAAATGAAGATTTGGATAAAATAACACATTAGAAACNNNATAATCCCTCTTTCTGTATCTTTTTTTAAAGAAAACTATTATCTCCCTTGATACTACATTTTAAGAATTTAAAAGCAAAACTGTTCAGTCTGAAAGATCATAGCTTTTTATTTGATTTCTGACCATGCATTATTGATTTTCAGTATGTGAAAAATATCTAAAATGTCTGCAATAAAAATGCAAAGAATAAAAATGCTTTCACTGCTTTTGAAATTAAAATCTATGTTATATGCATTATGTTGCAGGCATTTGAAATTTGTTAAGTAGGTTAAGTAGTGGGAGGAATATTACAGAAAATGACTGCATTTCATCGTAAGATAAATTGGTATAAAATATAGTGTAATTAGTATAGAAATAGAATATGTTCTGCAATTAAATACCAAAATACACTAATATGTTGCTAAATGGTGAGAAACAGATAAAACAAAGGTTAAGTCTGACCTACAACAACCACCTCCTGTAAACCCCTGACAGTAACGCTTCCTTTAGTTAAGAGATCACTGGTTGCATCCTGGTTAATAATGATAATTATCTTAGCCTTTATTTCTCAATTAAATTGTCTTTCTGCAGCCTTAATCCCAGACCAGATGACAGCACAAGGTATTTACCTATTTATAGTAAGCCAGGACTGGTGTGCTGTTCTGGGGCTAGGAAGGAAACAGTCTCTGTATTTCTCCCTGCCATCCTTCACTCTGGAGGAAAAGAGTTGTAGAGGGGCAGCAGCGAGCTTGCAGGTTTGGAGTTCATCTCACCTGTACTTGACTACAGCAGCAGGCAGGCTCAGAGTTGCCTGCTTAGGCTGTTTTTGCAGCCAGTGGGTAGCAGCAGGCAGTTTGTGGTGTCCCTGTGGTGGAGAGAGCTACATCTCTCTGCAAGCTGTCATGGAAGACCAGGCAACAGACTTGCATATCCGCCTACACCTGGGAAACACATCTAACATCAATGTCCCTCCCAGATTAGTGTCCTTGCTTTGGGTTGCTGCTCATGAAGCCCAGCTGTCCCTCACCCTGCTGGCAAAGCTGTGAGTGCGTGGCCCAGCTTCCTGGGCAAGAGCTGCATACAGGTGCCTTGGGATGTATGGGGTTTCCCCAGAGACAGGTATTGGCTCTTTTTAATCCGGAAAGGTTTTCAGTTCTGGAAGAACCTGCAATTTTGTGTGTTTGTTTGTTTTCTTGAGAGAAAACCTGTGTTTCTTCTTTTTCTCCTGAGAGCAGTTCTGGTTAGTTTTGCTATTGCACAGTGTAGGATATTGCCCCTCCATCCTGGCCCTTTCTGAATGGAGTTCCCAGGGGAACCAATCTTCTCGCTGTCTGAGCAATGCTGCAGGCAACTTTTTAACACAAATCAGTCCTATTTCCCTCCTCCTCCTCCTCCCACCCCCTTAAAGTGCCATGTCATGCACACTAACATTTGTTCCTCCTTAGTTTCATTAGGTATTGGAGACAACAAAACAACTCTTGCCCTCTTTGGCTTGGATGTTTGTATACCAGTGGGAGCAGTAATGACTGGACAGTTTTGATTCACTCTCAGTTACATGCGGAATCCTTTCACAGACCCCCCAAAAAGCAGACACTAGCCAGCAACTTCTCTTATTTGCTACCTTATTCCTAGGTTCTGCTGCCAGCTCTGCCTGGTACAAGAGGAAGTGTGTACTCTGGATTTTCCGCCTTCACAATATTTATTGGCAGTCTCTCTCTCTGAGTGCAGACAGCAGCCTGTCTAAGGGATAGCTGAGCTTCTTCTGGGATGCCTCTATACCCCTGGCACTAAAAAAGACTTCTTCATTATTGTTTATTTTGTAGTGATTTTAAATGTATATTCAACTGGAAAATAGTCAATAGAAAAGATTCAATTAGCAGAGAGTAAACACTTAGTCTCTTGACTTTGTGACGACTATCTCTTCTCTCCAGTAAGTACAGACCTTAATCAGATGCAATTGCTTTTTTCCCCATAGTTTTCTTTCTGTTATTCTCCTTAAAGAAAGGATAGTAAAAGTATATACCTGTGCTTTTATATAGCTGGTGCTGTTCTGACTTCTGAGCTTGTCCACTCATTTTTGAGAACCCTTATGATTTTCAAGGAGGTCCAAGGATGCCCTTGTTTTCCCAGGGTTTGGCTGAGTTTGTACTGCACCATGTTCCAAAAATACATGATTTGTCCCTTTCCCTTTGGTCTTCTTTTGTGGTTTTTTTGTTTTGTTTTTTTTTGAAAATAAACTGCACTTTGCCCTCTCTTGCCACCAGTATAAGGCACCTTTAATTAGATTAATAGTAGTACACATACTGTTAGTAGTAATAGTAGTAGTAGATGTTTTGCTTTACTTGGCCAAGGAACAAGGTAGCTGTTCTGTATAGAGCAATTTTTGTGGTGGTTGCTCTTTTCAAGGGGAATGTGAGATCTGCAGCTGTGTATAATTGACTATATTGCATCTCATTTTCTTGTTTCCAAGAAGCGGCTAAGAGAAAGAAGCCACTGGTCTGCAAAGTTAAGATAAAGAAAGAAAATAAATCTATCTATACTAACAGGTAACTAATTTTCCATGAAAATCTGTTTTTCTTGTCTTAATGCAGTTAGCTTTCTTTAGCTTTGGGAGTTTGTGACTATGTAAAATAACAAGATAATACATAGATTAGCATAATAGCAATGGCAACAATAATGTTTTTTAATAGATCATTTAGTAGTGCTTTGATGTTTTTAACAATCCGTAATGGTGCAGCATTAGAAATTATTTTCTAAGTGCTCAGAAATGAGGCCTGAAAAAGAAAAAAAATGTTGCTGTCATTATAGAGAAGGCACTTATTGATCCCTGTCACAGAACCAGGATGCTATCTCACCCTGTAGTTCTGAATAAATAATGGCCTTTGACATAATGCAGCACTGGACAGGTTAGAAATAGCAGCTAGCCAGTGAGAAAGGCTTAGATATAACAGCTTTTCAGCTAAAATGAAGCTGAGAACTGCTGGGATGGGATCACACTTCCACTCCGTTTCTGCCACAGGATCTAACCAGAATGACATTTATTTGAAAAATTGCCTGAGGGATTATTGCTGAAGAGGTTCTTGTAATCTGAGAAGAAGGGATCTGAGACACTGTGGAAGTCCCCAAACAGACTGGATCCTGCAGATGTGCCCCAGGTTCTGGGGCTGGATTTACATGACCCCAGTGACAGAAGGGGGCTTCATTGCTTGTTCTGTGGCACACCCAGAGACTTTTGGTACTTGCACTTGCCTTTGCAAACACTCAAGCAGGATCTGTGCAATTTCTTCCCACTTTTCCAGAGCAGGATGTGCCTTCCTGAGCTGTTAGCAAGGCAGTCAGAAATGCCATCTGCCAGGTATACTTAATGATACAAGACCTGTTATCCTCTAACACAGGATAACACAGCCCTTCACATCATTTGGTCTCTGCTGAAACCCTCCAGATGAAGCCTGCTGATCAGCACAGGCTGTGCAGCATTGGCTTGCGTGGAGGTCTCCAAAGGAGGTCATCTGCAGGCAGCACACTGCTTGTCCTCATGTGTGGTGAGAGGTCCCTTGGCTTCTGGAAGAGAAGCAGTCACGTTGGCCCAGCATACTCCCAAGAGAGTTAGGATTTTCTGAGAGTCTCTTTAGGGCAAGAGGATCACTGGCACAACAAAGCCTGTGTCTGTTTCTGCAGCTGGCTTAGCCCAAGCAGGTCAGCTCTTGCTGTGTGGTACTCCAATGCAAGGCACCGCCATCAGGAAAGCCACAGGCTCTGCAAGTGCCCTGCGAACTCTGGGAAGGTGGTTTGTGTGGATATGAATGTCACCTTTTGGGACAAGCCTCAGACATAATGTCAGAGGATTAAATACCACAGTATGCATTTGCAAGTCACTGCCAGGGTTGCCATTTTACTGTCATCCATGTTGCAGCTCTAAGTGCTCTGGTGGTCCCAGCTGAAAGCCTTTGGGCTTTTGTTACAAGCCATGGTCCCTGTTGGTTTTTTTTCCTGACACAGACCTGTAATGGAGATGTTGCATTGATCAGTAGTGGTGGCCCTGATCGGGCATGACAGTTTATGCTCTTCCCTTTGGAAGCACAAGTATCTTTTACTTAACAGAAGGATTAAGGGATTGAAAGAACAGGCTTTCAAAGTATCAACAAACACAACAGGCCAGTTCTTTGAGGTGCCTGAACAGGGTCTGTGTGGTGGTCTGAACCACTTCCCGCTAGGCTTTACTGTGTCTGCATAAACCACCTTTCTGTCCCTTTACCATGCAGAGTCTGTAAGAGCTGCACTGAGATAATAATTACTATTGGCTCTTACGAGAACAAGGAAGTCTTATGTGCACAGAGATAAGTAGGTCCAGAGATAAGAAATTAGTAAAACCCAGTTGCTAAGAATGAGGTCTTGGGATTCAGAATTTCAGTGGTGAGCCAAAGCTGCTGGAAGGTTGGTAATTTCCAAGAAAATCAGAAATAAATGGTTATGATTTTTAATTACTTACAGAATGTCTCAAAAAACTTGATGTGCCAATGTCCTTTCATTATGTACTTGGGCATGAACTTTCATGAATGGTCTCCATAGTCCTTACAGAACTGAAAGCCAAGCTCAAACTCAGCCAAGAGTTAGATGAATTACATCAAACAAGTCATAAGGCTCAATGTGGAATCCTCTGAGAACATGAATTTTCTATACTAGGAATTTTAAAATCGAGATTTAAAAATTATACATACATTTTTTATACTGGTTTCATCACCAAAATGTGTCTCCGCAGCAGCAATCAAAGCCTCGGGAGATATATCTGTAAGTCAATGTTGGGAACCATTTAAAGAAAAAGCCTCCAAATGTGATATTTATATCCCCACAGACTATCTTTAGGTGCCATTTGTCATGTTCTTGCACAGTGTCTCACAAACCTCCTCTTTCCGAAACAGCGATATTCCACACCTCATTCTTAAATTTTGGGAAAATACAGAAAGCTCCTAAAGTAATTTTCATTCACTTCATAGAGCAATAACATCAATGCCAGTAAAATTAAGTTGAGCCATCTTGTGTTTCATCAAAGACGCTTTTGGAATAGCTCCTTCACATCAGCTGTGAAGCACTTGCAAAGACACTAAGTTGCCAGCCTTATTGTTTTCTGTGGGATGAGCAGAGGAGCACACCATACTTGGGATTTGCTGCATGTAGAAATAATGTCTTCCTGCAACACAGTGTCTCTGTGGAGTGGCAGAGAGTGTGCAGGAAACACCAGAAACAGTGAGTGAGCGACTGAAATCATATGTAGGGCTGATACTGAGTCTGTGAATGGAGAAGGAGACACAGGGAAATGCCAGAACAGACGTTAAGGGAGAGGGTACAGCAGTTGTGCGTGTGTCAGGGAAGAGTGTGGCTTTTTACAGAGTGAGGAGAAAAAAACAGAGAAAAGCACATACAATAATTCTGCATGGAAAGTATACTCCTGCTGGTGCATAAGAGGGGCAAGAGCAAAGCAAATGTGAAGGACCATGCAGGGCTGAAGATCAGCACAAGAGTGGGAGAGAGCTGTTAGGGAGTGTCTGGTATCTCAGTAAAAGGTATTTACTGACCCTCAGAACTGTGAATCCAGGACAGTTTGTGTAAAAGTCTTTTTAATGGCAATGAGTGTGGGCTGCAGATGAAGATAAAACAGAAGATAAAAAATGGGTGGGAGAGGGAGGAAGATAGGCATGACTATGTAAGTGGGTTATTTTGAGGGTTAAAAAAGTTTATGAGGAAGACCAAGGTCATCAGAACAAAATTCATGCTTAGCTAGACCAAGGTAGTTTGGGTCATATAAGGCCAGTAAGTTCTTACATGAGAGTGGTAAAGATGTTGATAACACAGGAGAGATAAAAGTATTCCACTTATTTCTATCTTCTGTGCTTGGAAGAAGCCGCATGAAATGCTGCCTACTCTGTTGGAAACTAATGATAAATCAACTGGGATTTTCAATCAGCAGTCTAAGTAATTTGCTCCCATGACCTTAAAAGCAAGAAAGAAGCAACTCCCTTCCCTCATTGTGAAAGAAAATATTTTATTAATGGTATAAAGAAATTCTATAAAAATAGTTGGAACACTGATTAAATATCTGAAGACTGGAAGCTGGCTATTAGCAGGTAAACAAGATGACCCAGAAAAGTATAGATCACTTGACCTGCCATCATTCCTGAGCAAAATAATGGAAAAATTGATATAGGATTCAATTAGTAGAGAAATAAAGGGCAGGAATATAATCAATGTCAGTCAACATATCTTTATGCAAAATAGGACTTGTGAAACAGAATTTACGTCATTTCTTCACATTATAAGTTTGGGTGATGAAGGCAGCTATGGAGGTATAAGATTTTTTGTAATGATTTTTGTCTTATACCATTGTGTTTCTGAGACAAAAACGTATGCTATTCCATGCTGAAATGTGAAGGCACTAAGAACTAGCTAGCTGACACAAGTGGTTTCTAGGGGAAGTTATCATAAATATGGGTCATTTCAATTTGTTCTGTAAAATTTGGTATTTACCCTATACTATATCTTTCCCAATACCTGAAGGAAAATATAAACTCTCTAAAAAATACAGTTGACACAATGTCAGGCACAACGGCTGCAAAACCAGGGAGGGGGGAAAATACTGTGCAAAAGGAGAAATCAGCATTATTCAGCAAGCCATTTGAAGACATATGGGTTGGTACTGTTCAATGGAAGGCTGTGCATGTATGGGCAAGGAACAGTGGCATGAACTGCAGAGGGTGGGATTGCAGCCTGGAAAGCAGTTTGGGGATCAGAGTGGATAAAACATCTGAAATATGAACATGCAGTTGATACCACAGCAGGTGGATCTAATGTTGTCTTTGGAGATATATGCAGTTGAGAAATGAAGACTAGAAATATGATGCTGAAAATTCAATACAGGCATACAACATTTGCCCATGACCACAGGAAATACTGCAGAAAAGAGATAAGGGTGTGGGAGTCAAGGGGATGGGGAGAGAGAAGCAAAACTGTTTTGAAATGCAGAAAAGGGGCCTTTCCTTTGTTGCAGTGTTTGAAAACGTTGTTTGAATTACATGCAGATATGAATTTTGGAAAAGCTGAGCTCTGCTGAGATGCTTTTAACAGGACTTCGTTCAGAAAGTGTGACCTTATTTCATTATAAAATAGTTCCTTCCCTCGGAAGAGGATGCAAAACTTAATTACCTTGCACTCTGACTGCTGATTTCCAAAAGGATTGTCACTTTAAGCATTAATTCAGATCATCTTGCCTGATAGTCCCTGTGCAGGCAAGGTTGGAAAGCATTCAAGAGATCTCATTTGTCTCCTCCACACAAGTAACATTAGAGCACAAGTAGCAGAAGGGAACTCAAGGGAAAAGCTATAGATATCCTCTATCTGGCCTTCTGTAAGTCCCCCACAACAGAGAAGGTCCCTTCTTTCTAAATTGGAGAGATATGGGTTTGATGGACTGTTCAGTGGATGAAGAATTGGTTGGATGACCGCGTCCAAAGGGTAGTGGTCAACAGTTCAATGTCCAGGTTGAGATCGGTGACAAGTGGTGTTCCTCAGGGGTCCATATTGGGATGAGTACTTTTTCAGATCCTTCTCAGTGACATACATAGTGGGATCAAATGAACCTTTAGCAGGTTTGTGAATGACACAAAGCTGCGTAGTGCTGTTGACATGCCTGAGGGATGGGATGCTACCCAGAGGGACATGGACAGGCTCGAGAAGTGAGCCCATGCGAACATCATGAGGTTTGACAAGGCCATGTGCAAGGTCCTGCACCTGCACTGGGGCAACCCCCAATATTAATGCAGGCTGGGAAATTGATAGCAGCCCAGACGGGGGTACTTGGGGGTACTTGTGGTTGAAAAGCTGGACATGAGCCAGCCACATGCACTTGCAGCCCAGAAAGCCAACTGTATCCTGGGCTGCATCAAAAGAAGTATGGTCAGCAGGTTAAGGGAGGTGATCCTGCCCCTCTACTCCACTTTGGTGAGACCTCACCTGGAATCCTGCATCTAGCTCTGGAGTCCCCAGCACAAATAAAACATGGACCTATTAGAGTGGGTCCACAGAAGAAGGCCACAAAAATGATCAGAGACATGGAAGACCTCTCCTATGAAGACAGCCTGAGACAGTTGGGGTTGTTTAGCCTGGGGAAGAGAAGGATCCAAGGAGACCTTGTTGCAGCCTTTCAATACTTCAAGAGGGCTTATAAGAAATATAGGAATAGACTTTTTAGTAGGGACTGTTGTGACAGGACAAGGGGTAATGATTTTAAACCAAAAGAAGTTAAAATCAGATTAGATATAAGGAATAAATTTTTTACACTGAGGGTGGCAAAGCACTGGCACAGGTTGCCCAGAGAGGTGGTAGATGCCCCATCTCTGGAAACATTCAAGAACAGTTTGGAAGGGGCTCTGAGCAACCTGATCTTGTTAAAGATGTCCCTGCTCATTGCAGTGGGGTTGGACTAGATGATCTTTAAAGGTCCCTTCTAACCCAAACTATTCTGTGAACTAATAGTTAGAAGTCAGATCAGAAATTCAGGCTAGAAGAAAGGTAGATGTGTTTTTAGCCCTGTTGGAACAAAGCCATGAAAGAAATGCTGTCTCTCTTTTGCTATCTTTGAGCAAAAATGGGAGACTTTTCTGGAAAAAGTACCAAGAGTCAAAATTATTTGGGGGATATGAGGATAAGTATGAAATATTAAGCAACGTGAGATATGCAGGAGATCCTTACCATATTTAATCCTAAATGTGGTAGCTAAAGTGAAGCTCATTGGCCAGTGAAGCATGTAAGGAAAGAGAAACACTAGGAGTCCCAGTCAGAGGTAGTGCTGAAAGAGATGCCATAAATGCTGAAGCCATGCTTTTGCTTAAAATCAAGGAGACTGGAGCTGAGCAAGGATGTGTGGCTGTGTTACATTGACCATGGCTCAGAGACCTACCAAAAGGGTTGGGTGTACCAGCCTGTCACTCTGCATTAATCTTTATAGTTGCTAGTTTATGGTCTAGTGTGGTTAAGTGCGCATAAATGTTTTCAAGTCATTACAGTGCTTCTCCAACACCTGCTCTGTTGTTTCCATTTGGCATTGAACTGTCCCCTGTTACAGAAGGGAAGTTAGGTATATCTTTGAAAAATATCCTCTTCCGTTTTTCTCAGCAGCCCTGAAAAAACCCTTTTAACAGGTTCACAAAATAAAGAATATAGTCTTAAATTGTCGAGAGTAATTCCTTCTGCTAAATAAATGCAACATCAAGCAACTGTCTTTATTTTTTCCTCACTTTATTCCCTTTGCCTTTGTCCCATAGGTACAAGTGACTCAGAATGGAAGCTTATAAAATATGAAGAAGAACATGCAAAGCCTCTCTGAGAATAAACAGTATTATTTCCTGACAAAACTGCACACTGACAATTATTGAGCAACAGCATGACATGCAGAGGATATAGAAACCATAAAAATGGAACTGATGTGATTGTGAGACTCCCACACAAACCAAGAGTACATGAGATTCACAGGTAGGACTCAGTTACACTCTTCTCAACCTTGCTGCTCAAAGATTACATCCCCAAGGAAAGGAAGTGTTTTTGCCAGAGGTTAATGATATCGGTTAGAGTGTCTCGGTACTTGCAGCCTATTGCTTGTGGGAGCAGGGAATGTGCGTTTTAACACTTAAGTGCTTCTCAGAGAAGTTCATCTTCCACATGGGAACACACAGCAGAAGTGCTTAAGTATCCAAACATGCTCAGTGCCTGGCACTTGCCATCTTCACTAAGATTTCTGTTGCCTGATGGTGCTCTGTCCTCTCCTGAATACTCTCTCGGTGTCTCAAGTTGGTTTTTTCTTTGTCTTGACCTCTTCTGTCCTCCTTCCTCGGAATGCTCATGTGACTTTCACCTCTGTTTCCATGCTCTGTTGCCGTATATTTATCTTTAAGAAAGATGTGGGGTTTCATTTTTATGATAACTCTCTTCTACCTCTCGATTTCGAATCAGTTGCTTTGTGTTCTGCTTCCTTCCAAGTATCTCTCAATGCAGGCAAGAATTTTGTTTTTCCTTTCTGACATCTTCTTATTTTGTCAAATGCAGTATGACCAAAATGGAATTCCAGATATCTCTTGCCAGAATTATGCCCTTTCATTATTGATGTTGGGGATGGCAGTAGTACCATGTCTAATTCAGTGGTTTCAGAGAACAATGTTAAATGCCCCCAAACTCCAAACCCCAACACCAAAGCAGGCAGGTGTGAGATCTTGATAAACAGAGAACTGCTTATAAATGAGGAATGTGGTTTTATCTGTCTTTTCTGCCTCTCTGGTATACTCCGGCACAGCTTCTCACTGCCCTCTATTGTGGCAAGCACACCTCTTCTGGCACTGGGCTTGTCTGCCTCCCATTTTAGTGCTCTCTCCCCCTTTTAATCACTTGACAAAGTGCTGTACCCATTCTTCTCTATAGCTACCCGTTTTACTGTCCCATGTGTTTCTCATCTGATTCCACCTCTGTGGGATAACACCTAATGAGAATAAGGCTGGTGGCAAAGTAACCAATTCCCCCTCCTAATATGCCAGCAGTACGCAGTGCAGTTAAGAGCAGATCATTCCCTGTTTGCAGCAGAGAAGGCAATTATTGACCTGTACTCAGCACTGATGAGTTCTCCTTTAAGGAAATCAGAAACGACTGGAGAGTCTGTAGGAGTTAAAAAGAGCAATTAAAGGTGAGAAAATCTGCAATCAGGAAATGTTGATAGAACACAATTTCTACTGCCTTAAAACATTGATGCCGTGAAAGGCGAAGTCAGGACTCAATAGTCGGGATGACTATTAAGCA
>JAOXJM010000019.1:49763169-49774780 GCA_026413425.1 Tringa solitaria | reverse complement strand
TTCAATCCACCCTTGAGATACTTGTAAGCATTGATAAGGTCGCCCCTCAGCCTTCACTTCTCCAGACTAAAGAGCCCCAGCTCTCTGAGCCTCTCCTCATAAGGGAGATGCTAAATGACACAGAATACAAGTTAATTTATACTGAAGTTATTTATTTGCTCTGTAATGGCAATACTGGTGCCCTGGTAAATGGAGATGGAGTTTTGATATTAAACATTATCTACAGTGCTATCACATGTTGTGCAAACTTTGGTTGATTCAACAAAAGTCTTTCAGGCTGCTGAGACTCATTGGAAAAATGTATGAAAAGAGAATTAAATTTATGCTGAACTTTTTAAAAGAGGTAACATATTCTGAATTGCATAGGTTTTGGAACAATTTTGTAGGAAAGATTTCTCTCAAACTGTACTGTAAGACCACTCTACTTTGATTTGATAAGACTTGGGGTCGACTGATTACTTTAATATTAAGGAAAGGGAGCTTTAGTTAGGAGTGATTTCTGTTGCTAAGACAACCATTTCATGACCCTGCAGTACAGAGAAAAAATGGACTATTGTTAAGTGATGCAATGAAATTAATGACTTAGAAAAAACATAGTGCCAGATCCTCAGCTGACACAGACTGGAGCCATTTTCTCTTGAGACCTATTCTGATTTGCACAAGATAAAGATCTAGCATGCATTTCCTAAAGGGAAAAGGTAATGATTTCTAACATGCGCTGTCCCTTCTCCATCCATACTGAGACCTACATGGTTTGCTGTTGCTGGGCAAGGCAGAACTCATGACTTGGGAATCAGATCTGTTCTTTCACCAGCCCCCAGGAAAGCCTAGAGGAGACCACCGATCTTCATGCTGCAGTTCCCCATCTGGCAAAAGGCAGTGGCTGACCTGACTTTCTTCTCTTCATCTCCCTCCCCCAGACTGGAGCTCAGCTACCACATGGTGCAATGTAACAGCAGGATTTATTATCCCATCTGTAGGGTTACAGAAGCTCCAGTGCCACTACTGGCATGGTTCTACTTCTCCAGCATCAGTATAAATAAATGTTATGCAGATGATTGTAGCCCAGACAATGAAACCACTTACATGGATGAGGAATTGCCTCCAGGCGTGATCCAAGTTCACATATTAGAGTCACAATAGGAAAGTCCCCTCCAGACACTTGATGACCTGGACCTCCCCAGTTTTCTTCAGCCTTTTCAAGGTATTTTCTGCCTTCTGAGGGATAAAAGTACTTTTTTCCCATAGGACCAATATCACTGCTTAAATACTGTTATTACTAACCAGCATTTTCTATTCCAGAAACCAGTTTATTATGGATCTGAACTCTGCTAAAAAACCTAACTGTTTTAAGTTTTTCATGTTCGGTGTTAGTGTTAGGCGTTTCCTTTATTTTTAAAAAATCACTTAGACTCAGGCTGCAGTACCTACCAATAGCACCTAGAGGGAAAAGACACTCCAGCCACCCCAAAATCCAGTAGATCCAGGTGATATTTCATTTGCTGCACTTAACATCCCTGTCTTCTGGTATGTGGGTCTAAATTTAGCAGGATGAGGTATGCCTCTCACCACTTATGTGAGTGATGTTTCAAGCTGCTATTGGTGATACTTTAGTAAGGTTGGTCAGCATATTCCTCCATGGGCACCTGTTTAATTTGCCTGTAACTTTGTTTTCCTGGTAGGAGAATGGTAAGGACCTAATTGTGTGATTTTTCCATGCTTGTTTTCCTTCCTCAGACTGCCTGTTTTGAAAAGTTACTTGAATTTGAAACAAACATTTGAAATTTTTCTGAGATAAGGAAAGGGTGTGTTAGGAAAGGGATCTTGAAGCATATTTACCTTCAAAAGAAAATTAATTCTTCAACTATCTCAATATTTTCTTGTGTCTGCTTCCCTAACTTAAGTAAGAAACTTGTTCAAGAACAGATTAACATTTTTCTTAAAAAACCTCCACTGTTATGTCAATGTCTTTATTTCTTCCTCATATGCATCAAATTGTTCTTAATGAACTGGAAAACTGGTCTGAATCAGAAAGATGAAATTCAGTAATGAAGCAGCAATCAAATGCACAACTTACAGCAGAAGAACAAGAGGTTACACAAAAGCACTGTGGAAAAGGATGAGGAGATATCATGACCTCAAATAGAGTTTGTTAGAAGATATTGCTGTGAAAAAGCAAAATTTCCTTCTTGAATTTGTTACTAGGAGCATAGTCTGAGACAAAGAGTCAATTTCTCTGAGTTTAAGGTTGGTAAGGCTGTATTACAGTAGTTTTTGAAGTTGTATAACAGGCTTTAAGAAGATACAGACAAACTGGGGAGAGCCAAGAGAATGATAAAAGACTTAGAAAACATGAGCTCTCAAGAAAGGCTGAAGTACCTTAGTTTGATGAAGAAATAGGAGTGGTTGAACAGGACTTGGGAAATCTTAAGAAGTACAAAAGGGTTGTTTTGAAGAGGATGATCACCAATTACACTTTGTATCCAAAAAAGCAGGACAAAAAGTAGTTGGTTTAATTTGTAGAGAGAGAAATACAGGTTAGGTGTTGAAAGCCTTTTCATATTTTTGCATCACTACACACTGTAATTGAAGCAGTCATTAAATAAGTATGTCCTGAGGAGGTGGTGAACCCTGACTTACTGGATGCTCTGTACAAGCGAAATGGAGGAATGTTTGTCAGGGGTGGTTTAGATGTTGCTTTTTTTGCCATTGGGCCTGGTCTTCTTGTGGCTGTGTGTGTATTAAGCACACCACAACCTTCCCAAGGTAGTCCTGTAATAGTGGGACTGACCTTTGACCCCTTCCTAAGACCAGTGTTGTGGACTTAGGCAAATCAAAATTACTAGCAGCAAGTATCATTTCCAATTCAAATTCATTTTCCCATTTGATGTTAAGCCATAACAAAACACAAGAAGGGATGTTATGTGCCGAAAAGAGACAGTCGTTTGTGGATCAGGAAAATTCCAACCTGGCTGTGCTTGTACTTACTTACAAAAACGTTTTCCAACACCTTCTAGAGTGTCAGGGCTGACAACTCGACCACACAATTTGGTTGGATCTGTAGACAGCGAAGTATGGGTGCAAATGAGACCTGAAGAGTAGAAATGCTGGAGTTAGCAATAATAATGGTGACTTGCCCTTGCTAACTTACGTAAGGTGTCTTTTTCTTGTGCTGAGAGCATGACCTGTTCAAATTAGCCCTGCTTGCAACACAAGGCATTGCTTTAATTTAATTTAATTTAATTTAATTTAATTTAATTTAATTTAATGCTATAAACCCCTTATCTGATGAAGTTAGCTGAAACAGTACCTTCATTGTCTGATGTATGATTTGTTTTCTTTTACTCTCATTTTTATTTCTCATAAGACACCTTTTTCCTAAGTATTTTTTCTTCTTCCTCTGTAGGCTTTTAAAATCTAGTCTTTCTTCTCAGTTTCTCCCATTAAATTCCTTGTTAATTTCTAATGTCAGCTACTGTAGGATCCACCTACCCAAACCCACCCAATTGTTAGTCATCTCCCCACCCCACCATCTGCAGGCCATGCCATTCATGGCATCAAATCATATTTCAGCTCATCATATTTCAGTTACTCGCATCTTCCTTTCAAGGCCAGGATGCTGTGCTTCTGCTTCCTCCTTCCTGCCCTCCTCTCCTACTTAACCCCATTTCAGGCTTCCATGTTACAAGCAAAAAGATTTGTTGGATAATGAGAGACATAGTCTAGCACCATGATGTGGTACAGCTTTCATCCTTCATTCCTGACATCCAGGTATGCATGTATGGTTATGGCAGCACAGTCCTTCTCTTAATAGCTTTTGAAATCTATTAATTACTGGCTGCTATCCTCATATGATCGCTAATGATGTTTCCAGGACATTAGCTCAATGACATGTCCTAGCTCATGTTTGCATCTTGAGAGGGGAATTTCCCCAGTAAACTCAGAGGCCAAAAAATTTCTGGATGCTGAGATTTTGGGGCATGTTTTACCTTGTACTTTACAAACCTAAGTGGGAATTGAACTTTTTGGGAAATGCAGTGGTGGCTACAAGTGCTAACAGGGTAAAAAACTGACCCTGGCATGTATGGCATTTCAAGGGCAGGTCAAGCTATAGCTTTTTTGATTACTGCAAAGACTGTGGCATTTTAGAAACGGAAAGAGGCAATGAGGGTAGAGCTGCCCACCCATGTAATGCAGTGGAAGGAGTGTTAACAAGTGATAACTGTTTGCCAGATGGCTTCATGCCTGTGGCATTAGGCAGAGGGGTGTAGGTGCAGCCAGTAGGAAAGTCAGATGGCCAAGCCCTTATCCTACACCTTATCATACCACCAACAGTGAGAGACAGGCTAGCAGTGGATTTTGTCCGTTGTATGTGGTGAGTATGATCAGTCTTGCTGGAGAGCTGAGCAGAGGGTGAAGCAACTTCTTCCATCTCACTACATGCTTGTTGGGCTCCAGGACCTCTCCCAGGACATCTTCCCTGACTTTCTGGGAGCAGAGTCATGTAGGGGCATCCCAGGTAGGGCTGCTCACCAGGACCACATTTTATGAGAATACTAGCTCCTTACAGGGGTGTTGTTCATGACCATGCAAGGGTAAGACCCCAAAGATCAGAAATAAGAGTAATTTAGCAACATGTGAGTTTTCTTCTGCTGGCTGTGGGAGGGAGGGTGAGCAAGAGAGAGCTTATTTTAAACCTGAACTAAACGATTTTTAGCAACTTCTTTGAGGAAAGAAAAGACACATTCTGTAGTCTTCCTGAGTAATTTAAAGTGACAGAATCCAGTGAGAGACAGCAACATTTTATTAGGCATAAAACCCTGAAAAATATCTCGCAGTCGTAACCCTGAGACAGAAATAGATGTGCAAAAATTCTGTAGTGTTTTGAGTGGCTTGGTAATATCAGCACATTCAGTCCTGCCTTTTCAGAAATATGTCAGCCATCAGTGAAAGGAGTATGGTGGGTGAGATGCCTGGTTCGGTCAGGGATGGAGAAGCTTTTTCGGAAATTTCTCCTACAGCAAAATCCCCTTTACATCTCAATCTGGAAAAAGACAGAGAAAGAAGGGAGGTTTCCTGCCCATTCCTGGTGTTACACCCAAATCAGAAGTCATTTTCCAAACAACTTGGGTATTTGCTGAAAACAACATCAGATGCTGCCCATGGGGAAACAACACAATGTTTTACAAAAGGGAACTGTGAAACATAGCGCGTTACAATCTTAGAAGCTCTACAGTACGGTACAGAAACAAGTATCAGGTAATAAGTAATGATTTGGTACACAAAAAGAAGGGCATGACAGTCTTTTCAATGTGGAGAGGCTGGAGAAGGATTCAGTCCAAACAACATGCAATGCAGCTGTAGCTGCCATAGCATGAGAGACAGCGAGTTTTATTTGTTTAGATTGCTTGAGCAGAAAGGAGCCTTGTTCACATGATTATTGTGGGGAAATGAAACAGCCACCTGAACACCCTCAGGTAGTCAGCTTGGGCACAGAAGATCTTTACCCATGAAGAGGCAAGCACGTGCACCATATGGGAGATGGTCTCACTCCAGTGAAGTGTTACTGCATGACTATGTGGCAGGAGTAGGTAATAGAGCACTTTGGAGGATTGCTGGTCTTAAATAGCCAGCAAAGTGAGGAGTACTTGTTCCTGCAGTCATGCCAAACACCCTGGAGTTGTTTGTAAAACATTGCCCTGAAGGCAAAGAAGCCTTTGTGGAAACTGTGGAAGTATGTGGAAACTGGAGCAAGTAGAGTTCCAGGAAGGATGATTTCTAGGATGGAACTTTACAGGTCAAGGTTGGGTAAAGGATTATGGACAATAACCATGTATTCAACTTTTCAGAGTTCAACCAGCCTCTATGTACTACTATGCCTATGTGGGCACAACGTCTCATCTCTACCCGGCTACAGACCCCTCACCATACTGCCAGTCTTTCTCAGTTGCATTGCATTGTCCTGACTGTCTGCTGCCTTGTATGGTCAATGACAACATTTCCAACCTTTTTGCATAAGGATGGTGGGTAAAAAGTGATGCCATGGCACCTTCAAAGACAAGGATGGGATAGGCCTTAACATCCTGAGGACATCTGTTTGCTGAGACACACTGGAGAGCAGTGTCAGTGCACTGTAGGCTTTGTTCTGCACAGTGCACCACTACTTGATGGGATATCTCTGTGTTACCAGAAGGAAGTGGGAGATGAGGGCATCTGCAGAAGGCAAGCTGGGTGAAATCATAACAAGCAATCCTGCATGCTCACAAAAAAAAAACCAAACCAACAACAAAACTGCCCACGTGAAGTTTTTCCTGCAGAAAGATGTGTGGGCCAAAGATGATAGTGATCGTAGGGAGGAAAGAAAAGGGAATGGGTGAAAGCAAATGCAGAAGGTCACTGTGAAGGTCCTCAGAGAAAAAGGGAGAGATATATGAAAACTCCAGGTCACATGCAGACTATATGAAAATCTTCATGTGATTTCCATAGGAGGGATCTTTGTTGTGTTGCAGTGATGTTGTTGCTTTGGAGGTCATGTCATGGAAAGTGAGGCAGTTTTGTGGGAGTAATACTGAGACTGCTGCACCTCTGTAAGAGATAAAAAGTAAAGGAAGGGCAAAAAAGCTGGCTTGCTCTGCGGAGAATCCTTAGGAGGCTGAGGGTATTGGGAAAGGGGTACGTGTGCCTTCGCATTACCACATGGGGATCTCCTCTCTCTGCCAAGACACCACAGGGCCGTCTCACTGGGCATGCAAGTGACTGTCAGTCCTCCAAGGTGCATTTCTTTCCCTTGTCCTGGCAGTCTGGGATGCATTCTGTTTGGAGGTAACAGTCTGTGCAAGCTGGGTGGGTCTTTGTCCCACTTTCCTCTGCAGAATGCAAACCCACCCTTTGTGTCCCAGATGTCTTTCAGGAGTCCAGTGCCGGGCTTGGGAGTTTCGTCCCATGATTTATCATGCTGACCTTGATCATGTCAAGGATTTGAGACATCATCATATATACTCTCTTTTTTCATAACAATAAGGAACCACAAAAGGAAAACTAAGGCACAGGGAAGCTTCCAGTAAGTCATTACTTTGCAATCATTACCCTTTTTTTCAACTGTGCAATGATTGTTTCCATGGAGACTGAAGCAAACCAGTGGCTACGAGCGTGTATTCTGATGGTTCCTGTTTCCACAGAAACACGTACATTGGACTGCCAGAAATGAAGTTACTGCTACCCAGCCAAACTCACCAAGTGGTGCAGTTCAGGAATAACAAGTTTTCTTCCAATTTTGTGCTCAGATAGTCACTTGCAGAGGAGTGGCAGAGCAGTTTATGATGATCCTTTCACAGGTTCACTGTGCTAATCCCAGGACATACCAAGGAGATTTGCTGGTTGTAGGGTGAGATTACCAAACCGAAGACACCATAAATACAACCTAGAAAACATCAGTAGTGTAATACAGTTAGTAATTAATGCTGCAAGGATTGAGTGATGATTTCTGTGCAACTGGAGACTCCCTTATCCGGTTTGGTTTGGTTTGGTTTGGTTTGGCGGCAGTTTGGTGCCATCCTTGGTAGACTGTGAGAGCAGGTGTAGCTCCTTGTATGCACACACAAGATATATGAGTTGTTGTGACGGGCATCCGATATACATAGCATAAGGATTTCCCAGAGACATATGCTTGTTCTCTTCAGAATCTGGGGGCAGCTGCTCCATTATTGTGATTGCAGATGCTTTTTGATGGCCAAGCAAATAATGATTTGTGTTTGCTGCTTCAAGAAGCTCTTCCTCTGTACCTGGTGTAACTGCTCAGATTGTCTTACTGCTTGGTACAACACCAGCCTGAATTTAGGAAGCAGACATGATGGTTGATGTGAACTTCAAGTTGGATAATTTAGGGAATACACTGTAGTGCACAATATTGTCAAAACCAGAGTTCATTTAGATGTCAGTAAAAAATAAGGTTTGACTTAATTTCTTATCTATCTTTACACAAATTACTTTATATGTAATAGATAGCTAATAGAAAAGTTGGTCCCTTGTGTGGCTACAAATATATGACATTTACTGTGCTTTTATTTATAAGGTTTCTGCCACTGACATTTGTTGTTATATCTAGAAGATGCACATTTTTAATTGCACTTATTCTGCTCTTTATACAAGCGCAAAGAATAAAGTTCCTGGCACAGAAGGTCACTAGAGAAGGCCTTGAGAAATGATACCCACTCCAGCTACCGTTGCCTTCAGTTGGGGCACCACATCAATTTCATGTTGATCTAATTGCATTTCTTTAGGAATAAAAAAGGAATTTATTTTTAGCTTGGAGATATGGTTTTAATATGCTGGATTGTCATTAATAACCAGATTAAAGGCCATTGTGAGATAAAAATTCTCTTGCAAGTCTAATCCTCACCTTCAAAACTCTATTTGCAGTAACCATCAGGTTGGGTATTTTTCAATTCATTCTAGAGGAGGCCAGATACAAAGGCCAGAAGAGACATCCAGCCCAACCTGCTGCAGTGGAGATTATGTGCTTTCATCTATTGCTGCAGAATATAACATCATAACCTTGTGGAATAAGTTTCCCTGCCAAGAAAATATTCTTGCTGAATTTGAAGCAAAAAAAGAATCCACTGCTTTCAGTAATGGCTTGTCCTAATGGTTAATCATCCTTTTTGTAAAAAATTGCTCCTTGTTTCTAATTTATCTAGCATAAACTCCCAGCCAGTGAGTTTATGCATGTCTTTTTTATCTGTGTTAAAAATCCCTGTAGTATTTGTGATTTTCTCTCTGTGAATCTGCCTGTACTCTGTAATCAAGTCACCCCTGTATCTTCTAGATTTTTTTTTTTCTGATAAGATAAGCAGCTCAGGCTCCTTCAATCATTTACACAATAAGGCTGTCCCTAAACCTCAATTTCTTTTTTCATGACAGTCTCTTCAATTTATTTTTAACACCCCTTCAAAAGTATAGGGCAATCTATTTTTAACATCCCTTAAAAGCATAGGCATTTGAACAATTTATGGCATTCTGATACTGAACTCGTAAGTTTTCTTTAGAGAGCAGGAAAGACCTCAGTGCTAAATCCAATTCCCTCATTCATACACCTGGAAACCCATTTACTTGTTTAATATCATATTGCACTAAGGGCTTATGTGTAATTTCATCTGTTGTTAGTCCTATAACTTTTTTTGCCTCTCTTCAGCGTACAGTTCTGCTGATGTGGTTTAGAGTCTTTAAATTTGATGGTGCTACCTGTTTACATCAGACAAAAGCTTACAACTTTTAACTTGCATATCTAATTTTAGCCAACCAAGCCTCACTCACTTGACCAGTTTTACAAGGAATTATGGGTGTCTGGATGTGGACATGCCTACAGAGTTGCTCTTGTATACCCAGTGTGGTATGGAGTCTTGTTGACCAGGTGCTGCCTGTCACAGTCCAGCTCCAAAGACTTGGTTGTCCTAGAAAATGCAAAGCCTGGCAAATTAATTAAAATGTGTATAATACACGTGCTCTGTACTAAGGAGTTGTACAACTGCAGCACAGGGAACTGGAAAAGCTCCTTACACTGGCATGGTTACCTTCACTGGAACCATTATTCATTTATTTGCTTTTCATCTTCTACAAAGAACGTTTATTTCTTTAAAAGATATTCATTTTCAGTGGGTGTATTCTATTTTTACACATCCATTTCATATCATTAGAATATCACCCTGCAGTTCTAGGGCGTATTTTTCTTTCCTTCTTCCTTTTTTTTTTTTTTAATTTTCAGTTTCTCATATCTGTGACTGACTGTCACTATGGCATCTTTCCTCCATGTGAGTCAGGAGAGGAACTGATTTCTCAAGTCATCTGTGTCTTCCATGTGTCAGCTGGCAGCTGTACACCAACAGGGGTGGAACAAAGCAATCCTCTGCAAATTGCTCTGGGGATCCACTGGCAGGAGAGGCACGGGGATCTCCCACACCCCTGAGGATGTTGGGGAGCTGAGTGGAACAGGTAACTAAAGAAACTGGTCTCACCCTCCTGCACCCCTGAACACAGCCCTAGCTGAGGTCTGAGATTGGATTCCGATGTCTAGTGCTAGGCTTTGTTTAACAGTCTGGCTGTCAGGAGAAGAATGAGGGGTGCCCAACAGGGCACGCAACCTCGACCGCAGGCACAGAGGGGGCCTGGGTGCCCTTGACCCCAGTGGAAGCAGGATGCGGTGCATAGGTGCAGCAGGGGAGAAGTGAGCTGCTGAGGGCTGCCTCTGTCCACCCATCCCACATCCACTCCCTGTGTCTGCAGCTCCAGCAGGGGGGAGTATTGAGAGCTTCAGTTTGCCAGTAAAATTCTTCAGAATTAAAATAACCCTTTCCTTCCTGGATCTCTGGAAGGAATCACAAGATACCTGTGCTGATGGTTACTGCAGATGGAGGTTTGAAGGTGAGGGTCAGGCTTGTGAGATAAACAATTTTTACCTTGCCTCTGCCAGGTGGGCTTAGTGTTACCCTGCTGGTAACTGCCCGAAAAAGATACTGGCCTAATCAGTGTTGGCTTCATTTGCTGGCAGGAATCCTTCTGTTCATATGAAAACTGGTATTATGACAAGAAGAAAAAAAGATGTTTAAGAGTCAAAAAAAAAAAAAGGGTAATAAAGGGGATTTTCTGAACCAGCGTTTATAATCTGAATGGGAGAACAGTTGGGAAAAAATTGTATATGTGTGTATGTGCATGTACACATGTATGTATGTGTGATATAAAATGTTTACAGTGGTTACACAGTAAAATCTTAGGCGGAGCTTTACACAATCAAATGATTCCTTCAGCTCCAACAGCTGGGCAAATAGTTTTTAAAAAAGGTTAAATAACTTATTACAAATCTGCTACAAATTTTTGCTGAGTTGCTCAACGCTCTGTGGTGCTTTTCCTTCCCTGGCAGGGTGCTGCATGGTGCAGGCTGTCCACAGTCAGCTGAGCACGGGGCAGGACTCAGAGGGATTCCCGAGCAGGAGGGAGCAGTCACTGTGTTGGAGCTCAACAAGCTAATGAGTCATTGCTCGTTTGGAAGGAGCATATCCTGAACAGATAAATGTAGGCATCAGGTGGATCGGTAATGCATGACAGCCTTTAATTTAACGCTTGTTCATAGGATGGCAGAATTGTCTCAGAGCAGGGGAGAAACAAAATATGGTGAAGCTGACTGGAGCATGTTTATCACTCAGGCCATTGCTTCAGCCTGTTTCAGACATTGTCCCCCTTGCAGGCTGTGCTGTTGGGTACAGAACTGACTTCAGGGCTACATAAGGCTGCATAAGTCACCTCTGCCCTACTGCCAGTAGGTCAAGCAAAATGCTAATTCAGGAGACAGCAAGAAAGCACCCCTGGAGCGGGCTGTAAATCCTGCCACAATCTCCAAATTCTCTATATCATTCAGCATCCAGCCCCAAGCTAGCCAACAAGTTTTGTTGCTTCACCAAGCCTCATCTTTGCCCTGTTGGTAAGCAGGTAGCATGGTACATATCTTGCCCAGGTGGCCAGGAAGGCCAACAGCATCCTGGCCTGTATCAGGAACAGCGTGGTGATTAGGACTCGGGAGGTGATCGTCCCCCTGTACTCAGCACTGGTGAGGCCCCACCTC
>JAOXJM010000019.1:49705118-49733604 GCA_026413425.1 Tringa solitaria | reverse complement strand
TGCGTCCAGTGCTGAATAAACATACCTCCTTTATAACCCTCTACGGTTGTGAAGTTGCCGTTCCGCGTGTCAGTCACAGGTGGTAGAGGAGCTAATAAGGAGAGGTGTGCTGCTGGACCTTGTGCTGACGAAGAAGGACTAGCTAGGGATGTGACGGTTTGTAGCTGCCATGGCTGGAGTGACCATGAAAAGTAGAATTACAAGCATGGATTTC
Source organism: Tringa solitaria (assembly GCA_026413425.1). Classification (NCBI taxonomy): domain Eukaryota; kingdom Metazoa; phylum Chordata; class Aves; order Charadriiformes; family Scolopacidae; genus Tringa; species Tringa solitaria. The sequence goes on along the minus strand of JAOXJM010000019.1, from coordinate 49,733,390 downwards.
AGGAGAACTTCAGGAGAGATACCTGGAGCATCTCTGTTATGAGGAGTGGCTGAGGGACTTGGGTCTTTTTAGTCTAGAGAAGACTGAGGGGGGAACTGATCAATGCTTATAATACTTAAAGGGAGGGTGTTAAGAGGGTGGGGACAGTCTTTTTTCGGTGGTGCCCAAGGATAGGACAAGAGAAAATGGGCACAAACTTGAATATAATTTCCAACATGAGGAGGAACTTCTTCACTTTGAGGGTAGCAATAGGCTGCCCAGGGAGGTGGTGGCATCTCCTCCTCTGGAGACATTCCAGCTGTATGTGGACATGCTTTGGCAGGGCAGTTGGGCTAGATCTCCAGAGGTCCCTTGCAACCCTGTATCATTCTGTGATTCTGTGATTCTGTGAGAGCTGACTTTGGCCTCTTCAAAGACCTATCTGGGGGAATCCCTGGATTAAGGCTCTAGAATGTAGGAGGTCCAATAGAGCTGGTTAATAGTCAAGAACCACTTCCTCCAAGCTCAAGGTCAGTGCATCTCTAGGAGTAAGAAATCAAGTAAAGGAGGCAGGAGACCTGCATGGATGAACAAGGAGCTTCTGGAAAACTCACATGGAAGAAGTAAGGTTACAGAATGTGGAAAAAGGGACTGGTCGCTTGGGAGGAGTATAGGAGCATTGTCAGAGTATGCAGGGATGCAACAAGGAAGGTGAGGGCAACGTTGGAATTAAACCTAGCAAGGGATCTGAAGGACAATAAGAAGGGCTTCTACAAGTACATCAGCAGAAAAAGGAAGACTAGGGAAAATGTGGGCCCTTTGCTGAATGATGTAGGTGCCCTGGTGGTGGAAGACACAGAGAAGGCAGAGTTACTGATTGTCTTCTTTGCTGTAGTCTTTACTGTTCAGGCTGCCTTTCAGGAATCCCAGATCCTGGAGGTAAGAGAAAGATTCTGAGGAAAGGAAGACTTTCCTTTGGCCAAGGAGTATTGGGGTAGAGATCACTTAGGCAAACTTGACACCCACAAATCCATGGGCCCTGATAGGAGGCAACCACAAGTGGTGAGGGAACTAGCAGTTGTTATTATGAAGCCACTTTCCATCATCTTTGAAAGGTCATGGAGAACAGGAGAGGTGCCTGAGGACTGGAGGAAAGACAATTTCACACCAGTCTTCAAAATAGACACAAAGGAGAACCCAGGAAACTACAGGTCAAAGAGTCTCACCTCCATCCCTGGAAAGGTGATGGAACAGCTCTTCTTGGATGTCATCTCTAAACATGTAGAGGAAAAGCAATAACCTTATCGGGAGTGGTCAATGTGGATTCACCAAGGGGAAATCATGCTTGACCAATCTGATGATAGCTTTCTATGGTGGTGTGACTGGCTGGGCAGATGAGGGTAGAGCAGTGGATGTGGTCTACCTTGACTTTAGAAGGGCTTTTGCCACTGTCTCCCATAAGATCCTCATAGGTAAGCTTAGGAACTGGGGGTTAGATGAATGGGCAGTGAAGTGGACTGAGAACTGTCTGAACGGCAGAGCTCAGAGGGTTGTGATCATGGGTGCACAGTCTAGTTGGAGATATTTAACTAGTGGCATTCCCCAGGGTTCTGTACTGGGTCCAGTGTTGTTCAACATATTCATCAATGACCTGGGTGAGGGGACAGCACATTTGCTGATGACACAAAAGTGGGAGGGGAAGCTGACTCACCAGAAGTCTGTGCTGCCATATAGCAAGCCCTGGACAGGCTAGAGACTTGGGAGGAGACTAACCTAGTGAAGTTCAACAAAGGCAAGTGTAGGGTCTGTACCTAGGTAAAATAACCCCATGCAGCAGTACAGGTTAGGGGTTGACCTGCTGGAAAGCATCTCTGCATTGAGGGACCTGGGAGTCCAATTTTTCATATAAGCCCTGTTGAAGTACTGAAATACTGCAGTAAGATCTCCCCGAAGCCTTCTCTTTGCCAGTCTGAACAAGCCCAACCATCTCAGCTGTTCTTCATAGGATATATCTTCCTTCCATCTTTCTGTTCATTTTAGTGGCTCTTCTCTGGACCTGCTCCAACAAGTCTATGTCTTTCCTGTGCTTAGGGCTCCAGAGCTGGACACGGTACTCCAGGTTGAGTCTCATCAGAGTGGAGTAGAGGGGCAGAATCACCTCCCTCAACCTGCTGGCCATACTTCTTTTGATGCAGCCCAAGATTCAGTTGGCCTTCTGGGCTGCAAATGCACATTGCCAGCTTCTTTCAATCCCTTTTTCCCCCAGCCTGTATTGATACTGGGGATTGCCCCAGGTGCAGGACCTTGCACTTGGCCTTATTGAACCTCATGAGCCCATATGGGCTCACTTCGGGAGCTTGTCCAGGTCCCTCTGGATGCCATCTCTTCTATTCAGCTTGGTGTCACCTGCAAAGTTGCTGAAGGTGCACTCGATTCCACTATCTATGTAATTCATGAACATATTTAACTGTACTGGTCCCAGTACAGACTGCTGAGGGACACCACTTATCACTGATCTCCATCTGGACACTGAGCTGTTAATCACTGACCTTTGGATGAAGCCACCCAACCAATTCCTTATCCACTGAATGGTCCAACCATCAAACGCCTATCTCTCCTATTTAGAGAGAAGGATGTTTTGGGCAACTGTAGCAAAGGTCTTACAGAAGTTCAGACAGATGACATCCTTAGCTCTTCCCTTGTCCACTGATGTAGTCACTCCATTATAGAACGCCACTGGGCTTGTCAGGCAGGACTTGCCCTTGGTAAAGCCATGCTGGATGTCTTTAATCACCTCCTTCTCCCCCATGTGTCCTATCATGGCTTCTAGGATGCTCTGTTCCATGACCTTGCCAGGCACAGAAATGAGGCTACAGGTTGGTAGTCCTTCTTTCTACCCTTTATAAGAGTGTAATGTTTCCCTTTTTCCAGTCACCGGGGACTTCACAGCCTGGGACTTCTCCTGTCATGGAGAGTGACTTCACAAGTACATTAGCCAATTCCCTCAGGATTCCTGGATGCATCTCGTCAGGTCCCATAGAATTCTGTATGTTCAGGTTCCTCAGGTGGTTACAAACCTGATGTTCTCCGGTGAAGACTGAGGCAACTTCAGCCTTCTCCTCGTCTGTTGATACCATTTTCCTAGTCTTGTTCATTGGGGGGAGTATGCTTTCTTTGACCCTCTTTTTCTGGCTGACATATCCGTAGAAGCCCTTCTAATTATTTTTGCATCCCTTGCTAAGTTCAGCACCAGCTGTGCCTTGGCCTTCCTGACCCCATTCCTACACAACTGGGCAGCGTCCCCATAGTCTTCTCAGGATACCTGCCCCTGCTTCCACTGCCTGTACATTTCCTTCTTGCACTTTAGTTTCACCAGCAGGTCTCGACTCAGCCATGTCAGTCTCTTTCCTGATTCCATGCTTTTCTTTCCTGATTTCTTACACCTGGGGACTGAAAGCTCTTGCACTGTGTGAAAAGTATCCTTTAAGGTCTGCCAGCTCTGTTCTGCTCCCTTGTTCTGAACACAGTTTTCCAGGGGTTCCTATTGTCTAGCTCCTTGAGGAGCTTTAAGTTTGCTTTCCTGACATTCAGAGTCCTGATTTTACTCTTTGTCTGACTTATATTCCTCAGGACTGCAAACTGTTCATGCCCTACTGCATGAACACTGCAGCCCAGGATGCCTCCAATCTTGCCATTACGGATGAGCCTGCTTGCATTGATGACCAAGAGATTGAGTATTGCATCCTCTCTGGTAGAGCTGTCTATTATCTGCCTTAAGAAGTTATCCTTTATGCACTCCAGGAGTCTCCTGGATTGTTGACACCTTGCTGTGCTACTTTTTCAACAGATGTCAAGGTGGTTGAAGTCCCCCAGCAGGATGAGAGCCTTCAAGCACGATGCCTTCTGTAGACAAAATAAGAAGTCTTCATCAATAAGCTCTTCTTGGCTGGGAGGCCTGTTGTAGACACCAACGACAAGGTTCCCTTGGTCTCTAATTCTTACCCACAAGCTTTCAACCTCCTTGTGGCTTTTTTCAGAGGCAGCTCTTCGCACTCCATCCATTTATTGATGTAGAGGACAATGGCTTCACCCGTCTTTCCTTTCCTGTCCCTTCTGAACAGCCTGTAGCCATCAATAGCCAAACTGCAGTCATGGCATTTGTCCCAAGTTTCAGTAACAGCAACTAGTTTATAGCTTTCTAGTAGCACAGTGATTTCCAACTCCTGTTTGTTGCCCATGCTGCATGCATTGGTGTAGAGGCACTTCAGCTGGGCTATTGGCCGTGTCACTTTCTTAGAGGAATATCCCTTAATTCCTTTGGCTCCTGTTACCTCAGGATACCCTGACTCACCTCTGTAATATCTCAGGTATGCTGCAGAGTAGCCAGCACATCTCAGAGCAACAGATTGAGGGCTTTCACTAGCACCCAGTCCCTCTAACCTTAGCATGTCGTTCCACAGCTTGTCACAGGCAAGCTTGATATTATCCCCCTTCCCCTTAGAGCCTAGTTTAAAGCTCTGTCAGTGAACCCCTCTAGCTCATAAGCAAAGACACTCTTCTACCTTTCAGAAAGGTGAATTGCATCTGACAATGGGATTACATGGTCTCAACAGTAGTTCAGCAGTATGGCTTCTAGTCTTACCTCCAGCTCCACCTGAGGTTCTGTTATCTTAGCAGAGGCTACACAACAGATACAAAGGTGTTTTGGCTTACAGGTCTGTCTCAGGCAGTGACTGTCATCTGAGGTTGTCCAGGTGACATGAACAGCAATAAGGGTCCCTAATTGTTGTTACATGAAAGGTTAGCTGAAATCACCAGGACAGTCTTTTGGCATGGAAGTGTGATGAGCTCCTCACAGGAGTTCATATTCCCTGGAAACCTCATTGCTGAATGAGAAAACATCAGATTTTATTCTGCCTTTGTTGCTGGATGCCTTTACATCAAGTGAATTACACATTTGTATTTACTGCTTGAACATTTCAGAAGCCATGGTGTCAGTACCCACATGAGGTACAGTGGTCAGTATTGTACATGTCTTTTGGGAACAACTTAGCAGACGGGTTCCAGCCTCACCTCACTTTGGGGACTAACAGACAAATGGGAGATGTATTGTGTCTTCAGGTAGATGTTTTGTAACTGGGTCCGTCACTTTATATTTCTAAATTCATCTCCAGAATATACCTTAGCAATTTATGAGCAGAGATTTTGTCTATGTCCCTCCAGTGGGGGGACATGTTAGGCCCGTGCAGTGTAGTTTGTGGAGTGCTCCCATGTTCTCTGAGGCTCTGCATTTCACTGTCATGCTTTCTGCTCTAAAGAGCATCTGCCTTGGTAAATGGTATTTACGTCAGCAGCACATTACAAAGCAAAGCCTGTGCAGAAAAGTCTGCCTTCCTTAGGCTTTGAGAAGGCTTTTTCCTCTTTCACTTTCCCTATCTCATTTTGGGGATGCTGTCAGCTTTTCAACTGCTCTACTCCCCACAAAACAACCAGGACACTCTTTGTTCGACTGGCCATGTTGCTAGAAATAGGAAATGATCTCTTCACTTCTTTGTCACTCTTGGTGATTATAGGAATGATATTGTCACTAGCTACAGGCCTTTTTGCCCTAAATGTTTCTTTTCTCTGGTTCATTCAACTTATAAAGTCTCTGTTTTCTTACAGAACAGGGATGAAAATATTTTTCATGTGTTGAAGCTACAGTCCCCTTACTCCAAACTCCAATTTACTTCCACCTAATTACAACCATGTGTTGTCCAAAAGCACTCCTTGGGAAGAAAAGGGCTTGACTTATTTCTCCCATTCTCCATGCAGAAAACCTTTCTGTTTAAGGAGCAGCATCCCTTGCAGTTGACCATTTTCCACCAGTCTTTACTCAGGCATGAGTCAGCAGGATCCTTTTCAGCAACTTCAAACAGCTGCTGGATCACTTGCTGCTTGCTAAATAGCAGGGAGCAGGAAGCCTTCTGCTGCCTGTGCTGGCTGGAGCCTGACAAACAAGCTGACTTTTACAACATACTTCCCTCTCTCCCTTTAATATTCTTTTCATGAAAAGCTACACTGGGCACCTCATATTCAGAGTGTATTAGGTACATTTTACTCAATCTTTCTCAACAGCAAAGATGTTCTGCTACAGCTGAGTTCTAAGCCGTACGCATAGGAGGTGGGTGTGAGGGATGCAGTCGTGTGTGGGTACAGAGGGATATGACAAGGCTGTTCCCAAAGTCCTGTGAGGAACAGAGTGTCCCAGGCACCATTGCCTTTCTCCAGTCCATTACCTTTGTCAGGTATGTTGTGCAAGTAGCATTTCAGAGAAAATCTCTGCTTGTGATTAAGGATTTCTAACATCCCTAGCCTGTCATCATTAAGGGTTGCCATCTACCTTTTTAATGAAGATTTTTTCATCAGTTAAAAATAATCAGCAATGACTAAATACTTAGGAATGGCTTTTTTATTCTTACAAAAAATTCCATCTTTGTATGTTGCTATGAATAAATTAATGCATGAGGGAACTGTAGGTATTTTGTGCCAGGAGATCTCTATCACCACGTGCTGCTGAACTGCAGAACTGAGTTAAACATTCTCATGTACATAAATTAGTTTTCTCGAGCAAAATTTGGCAGGTGTGACAAACTGTTGCTTGGAGAATGCAGCCTGATAAAGCATAGACAGCATCACTGGAATGGGGGGCAGGATATCACAAAGTACTTAGTGCTGTCTTGAAGCTATAGTAATGTAAGTAAGTGAGGTGAATGTTTGGCCAATTGACCAATACAGAACATGGGTATATTTCCCACTTAGGAACCCTGCTGCAGTTTCTGCATTCACTCAGGAAGGGCTGTGGGTTTGGTTTCCGTAGGAATTATAGGAAAATGAAGGAAAAACACTTACCTGAAACCCAGTTGCATTTTAGCACTGCAAGACTGTAGTGAGGCACAGGGTACAGACCACTGGCACTGGCCAGACCCTTTGAAGGAGACTGGGGAGTCTACCACAAACTTAGCATTTATGATGGAGATTGGTCTTGTAAAACAGACCCAAAATTCTCAGAATCCAAGTCTTTGAGCACCATGAAAATGAAGTTGTTCTAAACTCCTCCTTCTATTTTTTGAGATCAAAAAGAGACACTCGTAATTTTTTTGAATCCCATTTCAGTGGAACATAGCTCTCTGAAGGATATTAAGAGGGTGACAATGAATTACAGTAAAAATCTAAATGGTGATGTTTGCTGCCATAACCATCAAGGAAGCAGATTACTGGGACAGCTACTTTGCCTAGATTAGAAAGTAACCAGGTTTTTTTATTTGAAAGCAATGTTTCTGTAGGCCCTACGAAAGCCTATAAATTGGAATCTAAAAAAATGGTCCTGATAAAATCACGGAATCTACGCTTATGTTTTCTGCAAGTGCCTACAGATTGGACTGAACTATAGTTGGGATGAACATAGTTCATGCAACCCGGAAACAAGAGAAGTCCCTGGTCCCTCCTGTTTCTTTCTCTGCTAGGTTGCTGTGTTTGATGATGCCTTAACAGCCCTAAGTTTGTTGAAGAATTTATATGGAGAAAGGCAAGGTGAGTTAGTTTGAGGAGCCATTCCCAGGAGCAATGCTGAAACCTATACTTATTGACCCTGCCAGTCCTGTAAATTGTAGGTAGGGCTTTCATTTCATCTAGCTGTTGCTGGTGACATTGTAGGACCTTGGTTTGTTTACTTGCCCCTATATACTCCGCTTACATAAAAATCTCTATAGGAAAAGAGATGACTTGGGCATGGGAGAATTCAGACTGGACATTGAATCTGCAGGAACTTCTAGCCTGATGATTGACAAATGTAGTCATGCTATCAAACTGCTTCAGCCCTTCTCCTCTGCTCATATGCCCCAGCATTACTGTTCCTGCATAGGTAGCAAGGCACCTTTCCTTGTATCCTTTACTTTGCTCCAGCAGGAGCTGTGTGACTAGTCCTGGAAGCATGCCTAGATTTGGGGTTCATCATTATGTGACGAGAAAATTCGGCCCAGCATGTATCCTGATGCATAAGTATTTTGTTTGGGATCCTGAGTAGTCGAGGTTTCTCAAGGGGAAAGGTATTTAAAAGCACTTGTCTGCACTGGGTGATGAATGTTTCAGGAAATTTAGCATATCAGAAATTTCATACCAAATATACAATGCAGCAGTTTTTTTCCACAGTATGCTGAAACAGTTTTTGAGAATGGAGAAATGGATTTTACATGTAACATATTTTTGAATATTATATATAACCTGCACTGATATGCACACATTAGGCTACAGCACACATCTGTAGCAGTAACAGCCTCTGGTTAACACAAAGAGTCACAAGAAGGATGCATCACTCAAAAGGAAAAAGAGGAAACAGAAAGCACTCTGGTTAAATTACAAAGAGTGGGAATATATTCATGGCAAAAATATTGCTTAAGAAATGGAAATCTAGCTCTTGTAATGCTAATGGTGTGGAAACTAATCTTCTTCTTATATCTTACCTGCCACAGTGGAAGCAGGATAAAAGGAAATTTGAAGAGCAAGTAGCCAAGGATACCAAGGGCAATAATAAATTATCTGAAGTATATCAGAAATATGAAGTTTGCAAGACAATCAGTGTCTGTATGAAATGGTTGGTCAAATTGCAGGGATGCTAAATGATATTTTTGCCTTGGCCTTAAAGGTAAAAGTTATTGGAAAATAAGTATTCTGGGTTTATTTTCTCTTACAGATATAGCTAGTAGCCATGAACTATGCAGCCTCAAAAATCTCAGGATATTCCATATAATGAATTGCTAAAATGGCACTTCTGAGGCAGGAGTTATATACTTTAAAAAAAAAAGAATGTAGCTGTCTGTAGCCCACCTGTAACCGTAGCAGTACCAGAAGTTGTTGAAAGAGATCAGAATTGTACAATCCAAGCAGGTGAGAAAGAAGAAATATGATCTTTGCTTTCCATCCAGGGAACTAAAGCAGAGAGAAAAAACTGCTTGCCCTGTGGGAAGTCAGCAGCAGGCAGGCAGCATGGAAGGAGGACTCTTGGGCCCCTTGTACAGCCCTACACCTTTGGGTCTGCCTAGTCCTCTACATGCCCAGCCCTGCCACCATCTCCCTGTGTTGTGAGCTGGGATGGCAGACCCTCTTCTCCCTGAAACACCACCTGCCTCTTTCCCAGAACTAAAAATCACTTCCAAAAAACCACTTACCCTTACCCTGCCTCTTACCTGAGTACTACTAAAGAGCGCCACAAATCCCAACAATTCAGGTTTAAGGCTTTTAAATGTGGAAATATCGCTGGGCCCATTTTTTGAATGCTTGACAAATCCTGATATAAATCAAGTCTTGGAAGTTCCTGGACATTTCAGGCTGCAGAGTTATTTGGGGTAATTAAATTATTAGACATAAGGGGCCCCTCTACTTGTTAACTTTTCATGTTTTACAGTCATACACATCCACATACTACATCTTCTCACATCAAGCTATAATAAAAGCGTGGCCTTTTCTGTCTCAAAACACAGTGGTGATGAGCTTGTTAAACATGCATGTTTAACATGCTTGTTAAAAAGGATGCCCAGCATTGAACCATGTGCTCTGCATTTCATATCAGGAGGTAGGGAAATGAAAACATTGAAGGCAGAATTACAAAGCATCTGGAAGTGCATGGGACAACTTGGCAGGTAGGGGCTGGTCTTTTGGAGGAGGTAACACACCATGAAGGAATGGAGAAGCAATACTGATGTTTACTCAAGATTTCAGAAGGCTTTGATCAAGGCTATTCGATGAGTGGAGGTGAGGTGCAGGGGTCTAGTCATAGACTAAAAGGTAGGAAACAAAGGGCAGATAAGACCAGACAGTTTTCAGCACAGCAAGCAGTTGATAGTAAGGTCCCCTAAGGGGAAGCACTAGGGCAGCTGTGCTTTAGCATGTTTAGTAATGACCTGGAAAAGGGCAGGGGGGGACAACTAGTCATGTGGCAAATTTCCTGATGTTACAGAATGATTTAGGTAGGAGAGACATGGACAGCATTATGAGAAGCACCAGAAAGCCCTTAATTATTGGGCAATCCAATGGTAGTTGATATTCAATTTAAGGAAGTGCATTGCAAATTGTCAGTGCACAATGAAAAGAACAATTGAAGCTACCTACCTGAACATACTGATGGGTTCTGAGTTAGTCATAACCCTTGCTCCTGCCCAGGGAGAGAAGGAAAAAGAAAATAGTTTTTACCGTGGACATTCCATTTTGCAGAAACAGGTCAAAAAAAAAAAAGAACTATCTGTGTCAGCGTGTCAGGAACAGAAAAATAAATACTCTGAAAATTCAGACACAAACCCCATAATCTCATCTTCATCTTGAAGCCTTCATTGGGGCCTGGTGACTTCATCTTGCTGAAGCCATAAAAAGGTAATGAAGGTGGCAAACATGACAGACACAGGAGGAAGGAGAAGCAGGATTGCCTTTTGCAAGAAATTTTAAGATTGAGGGCTATAATACAGGCACCTTAACAGGGAGAAGCTGTGATAGAGTTATGGTAAATAAAATAGAAGTACAGGGTAAAACCACAGATATCAGGAGCACCAGAAAGACCTAGTTGGATTCTTGAATTGACTTTGCCTGGCCAGAAGGGCTCAGCCCTGCATCCCCATCTTGTCTGATCTGGGGAAGGTGGCCATGACTGCTGCCTAGGGTACCCTACCAATTATCTCCCACAGCAAGACTAAACTCACCTTTTTAGGGCCTCAGGACAGCACTCACTAGTATGAGGGCTTGTCTGTAGGACAAGAACTGTGGTTGTCCTACCCTTCGGGCATCAGCACCCCTGCTGCTGTGCCCTCACTGCCTTTCCAGAGGGCCTGCATTATCCAAGAAACAATTCAACCAAGTCACTGCTTCTGCACAGCAAGCTGGCATTCACTTAGAAAATGCTAGGTTCATCTTACTGAAATACAAATTCCAATTGGAGTCCCTCCTTGCAAAATCCCCTGTCTCTTCCTGACCTGGATGGACTGGATCATTAAAATGTGTAGTTTGGGCCCTGGGGTCACTCACTGCATTCTCTTATCTGGGCTTTTCACAGTCCTGAACAAGACAAGTAAATAATTTCCTCCTTACTCACACCTTTCTACAATTTCTTGTTAAATAGCACAAAGCTCTGTTGTTGCCAAGGTGCCCTCATTAGTCCATTCAGTGGACAGCAGAAGCTGTCTGACAGGCATGGATGGTCTGAGATGATTCCTCCTCAAGGAGTTATCTTGGGCCTCATTTGTGGTGATGGCAGTCCAAGCAGCTTTGGTTCATGTAAAGCAGGAAATCTCGCTCCTCACTTCTTCCCCTTTGGTTCAAACCAGGGCCTTTCTGGTTCAGCTCACAGTCAAGGCACATCACTGAGTTTCCACTTTATGATAACCACAAGAGTAGTCCATTCCAATGAAGTAATGTGGTCTCAGCTGTGTATTGCCTTTCAGAGCTACATAAAAGTCTTGAAGTAAAGACTTCAGCTGGTTTAAATATTTTAGTGTTAAATAATCCAAATTAAGTTCAATTTGCTTGTTAAATGTACTCAGAACTTTTCAAGTGTGTTATTAGGATCCCTAAGCAGTGGACAGAACAACAAAGGTGATATACGGACAGCACTCATGTAGATGCTATACCAAATGAGCAGATGAATGACATTCCATCAGTCCACGAAGAGCAGAATCCTCTATGGGGATGTGATGGACGGATACATAAGTTATCCTATGGATATGTTGTCTTGGGTCATCTTGGCTATGTCACTGCACAGGCAGCCTGGGGGCTTGTCTTGATGATGTGGTATGGCTGCAGTCAGCACTCAGTGCACTGTCATGCTGGGTATCCACAGCTCTGGTTCCTGCTTTTTTGTGCTGCTTATTTTCTTTGACAATTCTCTCCAGACTGAACTGGGATGACTGTATGAAATGGGTAGTTTTCCAGGAAGAGTTGTGTGTGGGGAGGCTTGTAATAGCAACAAGACAATCAGGCAGCCAGCCTGTTGTACATCATTTTGTTGCACAAGGTGTGATGCTCACTGCATGAAGGTTTGTTGGAAGGGTTTGTAGCTGATGGCTTACATGGATTCTAATGTAAAAAGTTACTTCCAGTGAAAAACAAAAACAGACCAGGGAGAGACAAAGTAAATATTCAGCTAAATATTAAAAAATACTTCAGGAAAGACTTTCCCCATAAGACATCTGTTTTCAAAACTGATTGGGTGCATCACTGTGATGGGACTCAACACTGTTCAAGCACAAATGTCAGGAGATGATTCACTGTCCAGGACAAAAATTCTGTGGCAAAGAATAGCCATCCCCCACCCTGCTGCCCCCTTACTGGAGAAACAAGGGCTGTGGCCTCTGTCAGGAAAATGGCATGTTCTGCAGGTCTTCCCCAGTTGCTCTGCTAAGTGATCTGATCCAAATTAATTCCCTGAGCCCAGAGGTGATCTTGACCCTGGTGGAAGACTAGAGGTATGGGACCAATTCCAGACACCGCCTTTTCTGGCCTGACAAACTGATTATTTGAAAATGCAGTGGTGATTCTTTTATGCTTCTGTCAAGCACCAGATATTTGTGTTTCTTTGTAGTCTGGCATGAAACTTGGTTCATTGCTGTTTATATTCTGATTTTGCTTCCTAAAGGGTCTCATAAGCTGTATGGTTCTCAGTGTTATCCAAATATACTCCAGAATTAAATTTGGCTTCCCCTAAAGGAACACAGGAATTGTGAGAGGTTTTTGCTTTGTGCTGGGTCATACAAGGCAAATTCTCAGCACTTTGTACACTCAGCAGGTTCTGAGTTCTGATTCTACAAGAAAGTAGTAACCATCACAGGTACTAAATGCTTCTGTGATTGAAGACAAAGAATTACCAGTGGGTAGCATGATTCATCTCTACCCTTAATGCTGAATACGAGACAAAATTTAAAAGCTTCAAAATCATATATCCTAACCTATAAAAATATTAAAAAGTCAATACTAAAATAGTACATTCTGGGCAAAGTTCCCCTAAAAGGTAGGACAACAGCTTCTGTTTTTAAATTGATTGTCTGATTTCATTTTTTTCTGTAGCACAGGAAACAGCAGTGCCTCTCCATAAGAAGGAAAACTCAACCAAGTAATATGGTAGTGAGAAGCAGCTTATCTTTACATTAAACATATCCCAGAGGTTCTTCACTACCACTTAACTGCACTAACAATGTCTCATCATCATGACTGATGACACGAGAGCCGTGACCTCATTCTGGCTCAGAATGTGCTCTGAGAGAAGACATGGAGCAAGATGACACCAATCCAGACAGCCAGTCCCCAGTGGAGCAGCTAGAGTATAAATCAGATGTGGACTGTACTTCAGTTCCAGCTTTTCACTTTGACACTTATTCTGTTGGACATGTAGAGGGGACTGTAACAGTGTCCTACCTGTAAAAATCAAACTGACCACCAGTGGATTCATAAAAAGTGTGTAAATCCCAAGACAGGTATCATCTCATGCAGATTGTCTTTAGGACAGGTTTCCCAGGAAACTGAGTTATGCCACTGTTCCAGACTTAAACTTCTGATAAGATGAACTTTGTGGGCTGAGGGAACATACTCCTTCCCCTGCTGTGAGCCTGTTGCTTTCTGCTTGTGGTGTTGGGCTTGCTCTGCTCTGGCTGATCCCTCCTCCCCACTTACACTGCCAAATTTGGCAATATCCCAAATTTCTTTCAAAGTTGTAGCAGGTGTGGGATGAGGGCAAGCTTGTCTCACACAGCCAGCTTGAAGCTATCTGTATTACCTGTCTGACCACTAGACCTGTTCAGCATCTCTGCCTGTCCCCTTCTGCCCTTAACACAGGATTAAGGAGTAAAGTGAATTGCTCTGTTCATCTCCCTCCCTTCCTTCACTGATGTCATTTGAGCTGGTTGTTTCTCCATTGCTCCTAGTCTGGCACACCTCCCGCCTTTTTCACCCACACTAAACTGCTGGGGTCTACTCCCAAGCGTCTATGGTGAGGCATGGACTTTTGACTGAAGCTGTCAGAAGGATTCTCTTTGGGGGCCCATCAGCAAGACATATATCAATGGCCTTAGATAACACCATTCTGACACCTCTGAGAGAGTACGTCAAAAAATCATGAAGAGCCTGAAAGATCTGGCAACTTCCCCTGCAGAAACAGTGTCTGTCCCCTACTATGATCATCTTACTTACTTCACCCAGTTACTTCACTGGGAAAAGGCCTCGCTGTCTCAGGCACATAGGATTCAGATTTGAGATCTCACTGAAAGCAATGGATTTGCTTTTTCTCTGCCTCAGTGAGCCCTTAGCCATTTTTCGAGTACAAAAACCTGTATGATGCTCACCTTTTTGTAAGACAGGCCCACTGCAACTCTATTGCTTCCCAGACATCCAACCTAGATTACACCTGTTATGAAATTGTTCTTTTTTAAAGCCCATCACAATGCTGGTCTCAGCTGTGCCTTTAGCTCTATTATTGATCTTCAACTCAGCAGCTGCCCACCTGTGGATGTGAGCTGCATCCATGCATCCTGCTCCTGTCCCTGGGAAGCAGCATTTTTCTTGAGATTAGACCTCGCTCTCTTTCAATACCCCTCAACTTTCAATGAGGGCTTTGGTTTGGGCCCAGCTCTCCACGGCCACATCACACAGAGATTCCAGGGTTATAGGTAAAAAATAGAATGGCAGGAAGTGAAGGGTGAAGAAAGAATGTGTTGGCTTTGATAATGATCAATAACCAGGTGATGATACAGCATCCATCAGTGGTGCCCCCTTCTGCTCACTGGCTGCAGTTGTCAGGTGGTTGGCTCTGTGCACATGGGTAATTGCAGGTGCAGGTGGGATCAGAGAGGGCAGAGCTCTTCATTTCAATACACGCTCTTAGCTGCACCTTCTGCATTGAGGCAGGGCTGCCTATGGCTTGTGTAGATTTCTGTCTGTGTCTTTTGTATGTAGAGCTGTGGGTTTCTGCCATGTGGCTGCACCAACCTACTGTATCTGACTCCAGACATCAGTTCTGTAGCATTTGGGAAAAGCAAATGGCCAAGAGATGTGAATTTGCTACAGCTTACCTTCTGGTTTGTCCCTACCTCACACTGTACATTTCAGTTCAGCTGCTCAGTTCCTTATCTTCTCTTGCCACTTTCTCTGGACCAATTAAATATAAGCAACTCTGGTGGTGCTGCAGAAAGTGCATAGCAAATGAGCTGTACCATGAAAGAGTAAGCCATTATCAGCACTGGTTGCAGCATAGCAAAACACTTCAACTTTACAGCGGAGGACATTTTAGTTAATAGGTATTAAAATCAGTTATCATTGTACTGACAGGCAATTATAATGCTGATCTCTGGTCCAGGTGACAGTGACTATCTCCAGACTACAGCATGTTTTTTGACCTCATTGAATAGGTCACAGAAGGGAAGAAAAAAAGCCTTTCATTTGCACCAGCAAATGCCTTGACTCTCCCCAAACTTCAGTGCTGAAGATACGGGAGTCAGGCATCACTAGTGAAAAACCTTTGATAGCTGAGACATTGCCTCTGTATCGTACTAAATAACCAATGACAAAATGCAAGCCAGATGAGCTAGGAATTTCTTCATCAGTTTGTATATAGGTTACTAATCAAGTGGGTGTAGTGCCTTTTGTTTAATCTTTGAGGGGGAGTCCCTTGTAAGTGAAGCTCTGTTCTCCTTGGGAAAAAAATAAAGGAACTGCTGGGAGAATGATAAATGCAATGTAGGAAGGTGGCTTCTTAGCTGATTAAGAGTTATTTGTACTTCTGGTTTTTTCTATTCCTGCCTGCAGTGCCATTTTGAGTTGCAGAGTTCAAGTGCAGATAAACACTGTTTTGGCAACTTAAAACGGTGAGTTTTTTGTCCTCAGCTGAAGGCTTTAGAGGCCTGTGGTTCATTTCCTTTCTCTTGCTCCAAATGAATCACACTAGAAATACCCAGGGTTTTTCCACATTTGGTATTTAACAACCCCGTGTGGAGGATGTACTCAGTTGTGGCAGAGACTCAGCTGGTTGAGGTACCAGCTCAGAAGGAGAATTCTCTGCTCACCCCAGCTGATGGATTCTCCCAGGAGATCCTCAGCACTGTGAGACACAACAGGCACAACACAAAACCACACAGTACTTCACACTTTTCTTGATTTCAAAGCAAGCTGTGTTAAAGCAAAACAGAATGAAGCAAAACAAAATTGCTTAATATGGAGAAGTCTGTTCAGAGTTTTCACACCAGTCCTGGACTTGGTTCACTTTGGGAGCTTTAGTCCCTTTCTAGGAACACCGGTATTGCTGGCAGGAAGACCTGAATGGCTTGATGGGCTCCTTATTCACCATCTTGTCTCTTGGAGCGAGCAGAAGGGGTGGACAGAGGATCCACTCCTGATGATGTGGCACCTTCAGAAAGGATCTCACTAGTGAGAAGGGAGGAGGGGAATGTATGACACAGCTCTTTAGATCTGGGTTTGAAGGTTAAAAGAAGAATCCATTTGGAAAAAAGGCAAATAAATGTATATCCTTGGGATCATACACACAAGGCCTAAACATGTTAGGCATGTGTGAGCCTGAATGGTACTCCTTAAAAAAGAGCATCAGTTAAGATGAACATCTTTTGTCTAATCCTGATTCTGCCAGTAAGTTATATCACAGTTGGCCTGATTTACTAATAAAAAATATATTACTTTAACTATCAATGCTGCAAAACAAATCCCTTTTTCAAAATATCAAATTTGTCTTATCCTTGCTCCACAAGTAATCACCAACTATATTTACTTTGGTCTTGAGGCGTAAGGAGCTCTTGTACCAGTGATGAATGCAGCATAATCACAGTGCTGGGAGAGACCTGACAGTATGACTGCCAAACTCAAGCGTGACTATATGGCTCTGGAGTTGATGGTCAAGGGCATAGAGGCCAAGGCAGTGCCTCCTCTTTTCTTCCAGTGAAAAGGAAAGGCTTGAAGAGAATTAGGTGGATCCTGTAGGTCAAAACTACTTGTGAAGCTGATGTTTTGGTAGAGGTGGAATCTGCCTAAGTGGGGCAGAAGTATCTTTGCCAACGGACTATCCAACCTTGTGAGGAGAGGTTTTAAAAACAAGGGAAGGAAACAATGACTTCCCAGTTAAGTGCAGAAGTGGTAGACTACTCTGGCCAGCAAATATTCCAGAGTGATGCAGGCAGGAGAGACCTTATGATCAGCAAAACAGGATGGAAGTGGGGTCACCCCAAGTATATGCATACAGGTAATGAAATGCTACCAAGCAGCATGATGGGGAAAATTCTCACAGCTCTTCTGAGAAATCAGCACAGCTGGATGCATCTCTGTGTATCCACATGGGGAACAAACAGGAACAATGAATCATCATGCAGTTGCAGGGCTATGATCTCATTAGAATCAGGGAGATGAGGTGAAATAGCTCACACAAGTGGAACGCTGCCATAGGTGAGTATAGGGTTTGGTTTTTTCTATAGGACACAGGACAGGCAAGGAAGTTAAAGAAAGGGAGTTGCTCTGTGTGTGAGAAAGCAGCTGGCATGCATTTAGCTTTCTCTGAAGATGGGTCAGGAGCCAGCCAAGAACTGATGGGTCAGGATCAGTGAGCAAATCAACATAGTTGAGATTGTGGTAGGTGTCTGCTACCAGCCAGATCAGGAGAGATAGATAATGCCTTCTTCAGGGAACTGCAAGAAGGTTCACTTCCACAGGCCCTGGTCTCCATGGAGAACTTGAACCACTCTGATATCTGCTGGAGGGACAAGTCAGCAGGTTCAGGATGTTTCTGGAGTGCATTGATGATAACTTCCAGAGACAGGTTGCCTGAAGATCTGAAGGGGAGAGAAACACTGCTGGACTTGATTCTTATATACAAGGAAGAAATCGTAGGGGATGTGAGGGCTGGGCTGTCTTGACTGCATCCAGGATCCTGGGAGAAGGCAAAAAGCCCAAACAGAGGTTCACAACTCTGAACTTCAGGAGAACAGACTTTGGCATTTTCAGGGAACTGCCTGGGAGAATCTCATAATATATTGTTCTCAAGAACAGAAGGGTCTAGGAGAGCTGCTGAATTTTCAAGGATCACTTCCTGCAAACTCAAGAAATTCAAGACTCCAACTGACAAGCAGGAAAGCAAACAAAGATGGCAGGACACCTACTTAGATGAACAAAGAGCTACTTGCAAAGCTTAATCATAAAGAGGAAGCATTCAGGAGGTGGAAGCAGGACCAAGTAATCTGGGACACTGTGAGATCACATAGGAAACTAGGTTAGGAAAGTCAAAGCCCACATGAAGTTGAATCTGGCAAGGGAAATGAAAGGCAAAAGAAAAGATTTTACAAGTTCAGCAGCAGCAAAGTGATAACTATGAAAGATTTGGACACACTGGTGGGTCAGAATGGAGACATAGTCTTAATGGACATGAGGAAGTCTGAGATACTGAACACCTTCTTTGTCTTGGTCTTGACTGGCCTTCAGCAATTCCAGGTCCCTGAAACCAGTGGGTATATGTAGCATAAAGATGATTCATCCTTAATGGAGGAAGATCAGGTTACAGGCCAAACAGCCTCATATTTATTGCTGGGAAGATGATCTAATCCTTGAAACAATTACCAAACATATGAGGGACAAGAAAGTGATTGAGAGTGATCAACATGGATTTATAAAGGTGTAATCATACTTCACCCAATTCATAGCCTTCTGTGATTAAAAAGGAGACTGTTAATAAGGGAAAAGCAGGGGACGTTGTTTCAATTGAGTTTGACAAATCTTCCCGCACTGTCTCCCATAATAACTTCATTGAAAAACTGATAAAGTATGGACTAGGTATGGGTCAGTGAGGTGGAATGAAAGCTGACTGAGCTGCTAGTCTCAAAGTGCTCATGATCCAGCCATGCAATGGTGGCTGATCCCAAGGATTGAAACTGAGGCCAATACAGTTTAACATGTTTATTAGTGACCTGGAGAATGATAAAAAGAATGGCACAGAATACCATACCTGCAAGAAGTGGGAGGAGTGCTTGAAACACCAGAAACTCGGAGAAGTGGCTGGTACACCAGAGGTCTGTGCTGGGCTCTACTGTATATTACAGCCTTCACAGTAAAGGATATGAAAGGGAAGACTGGCAGTGGCATAAATGAAATTTCTTGTCCACAGAAAGCACTAGTAAATCAGAACCCTGTGAAAACCAGAACAGCACAGTGTGCTGTCTCGTCATAGCACTCATTTGCTCTGAAATTATTTCAGTGCTGGTCTGCTGAATGTCACAACCAATGTTTGGTCCCTTTCTGGACAGAAGCCCTTCTCTTACCACTGTTTTTTCCCTGTCTGTTGCTAGAAGCAAGCAGGATCTATCAGATCCTGCACTTGCTCAGGGCCTTGCAAAGCCAAGCCAGCAGTGTATGTCCCAACTGTGCAGGTGCTGATGTGCTCCGAGCACCAATCCAATCACCCTCTTTCACTATACATCAAGTCCAGAAAGGCAACTTCTCTCCTGCCCGTACAGACACTGAAAAGTATTTCCTCAAATTGTCCACCTTCTTGGCAACAGTCTTAGCAAACAAGGAATGTAACTTACACCTATTTTGCTTAAATTCTGTGAAAGGGCATTAGGCAATTTTTGGCACTGTGCAATGTACTAAATTCTCCTTCCGTCTCCTTTTCCTTCTCTCAGTCTTATGCTCCTGTGAATCTACATACAGGATGTAATTTCAGGATGAAAAATATCCCCCATATATTCTCTCTCTCTCCACCTTGGGGATGCAGATATTCTTCTTCCTGAAACTTTCTTCTGGGGTCTCATTGGTCATTATTCCACAGGGAAGAACTTGGCTATCCACCATCTCTGTCACAATTACTGCCTTATGAGTGGGACCATCAGCTAAGTGGCATTTGGGCTCAACAGCTTGGATTCCCCATGTCCCTCACTTGTGGAGTAGCACCTGCAGTAAGTTGTCTGGCTGAGGTCAGTCTGGCTTTTCAACAAAAATTAAACTGGGTTTGCAAAGTGAAGTAAGACTCATTATGTCTAAACACAGCCCTACTCTGTCACACTGGTATCAGCCCACATATGAGCAGTGCCATTCCAGGTGGCCACTGCCATTAAGAAATGCCAGCAGAGCTTTTAAAGCTAAACATTTTTTGGATATTTCCACTTATTTCGTTTCAGTTTCAGGAGACATTTGGCCAAACCAGCTTCCTTGCATGCTGATGCCAGAACTGTGGATCACTGAAGAACTGAAGACCTGCATTTCTCCTCATCAGTCTTCTAAACACAGAATGTGACTGCCACTGGAGGACAACAGTATCTCCTTCTTCACATCCTCAGCTCCTGCTGGCAGCACTGTTGAGGTCATCAGGATGACCTGTGTGATCAGTGATAGCAGAGAAGAGCAGGAGTGGTGTCCTCAGAACAAGGCCTGTAGGAAGAGCCTTGCACTGTCTGTAATATCGTCCATCTGCAGCCAGGTTCATTCTGTAGCCACTGTCCCCTCCCCCAATGGCAACAGAAGGTTGCTAAAATTTAAATCCTCTCTGTATTCCTTCTAGAAAATATCTCCCTTTTTCAGCTGCCTTTTACACATTTGGAAGCTTTGAAAATCCTCTTCTGATTGTTTTTTGTGTGTGTGTAACACTGAGAGCAAGGAAGAGCCTTGTAAAAACTTGAGCCTGCACTGCATTTTGTATGCTCTGTTCATATTAAAGTGACTTAACTCTGTTATTAGAACCAGATCCTTGCTATAGCTGAGCATTCAGCACAAGGTTGTTGCATGAGATATTGATTCTTTTGGTTCTTAGCAAATGTGTGCTGTTATCCTCAACCAAAATTTTAAGAGAAAGGTGTATTGATTCTATATATAGACAAGTATACAAATAATATAGTCACTTGTGCTTCTCTGCACCCTGCTCATACATGGCATCATTGTCAAAAAGGGCTATAACAGGTGAATAGGCGAGGAATTTTCTCTCAGCATTACCGAGTTGAAGGAGTTTTCCCTCTCTCCCCTTTTTGGTCCATACCTGGTTTAGCTATACAATGTAACTTTAATTACCTGAATACAAAATTTTCTTCAGATTCTCATGACTCAGATAAACACGAGCCTTCTGAGTCTACAAACACTGCAAGGCAAAGATCAGATAGTCTTGGAATCACAGTGAAAAAGATTTGGGTTTTTTTTTTTTTTTACATTTTAGGATTTGTTTGTGTTTTTTTCTCAGCAGCCTGGGAGCTCCAGTTAACAAGGGTTTGGGTAATCACAAAGTTTTCAAGCACACAGTGATTGGGGGACTGTATTGTTTTTGTAGGCTGTACAGTCCTGCCCTGCAGTAGCAGCTCCACAGAGCTCTTCCACTGTGTTTAAAGGGTAACTGTCTTACATACAAGATTTAAAAAAAAAAAAAAAAAAAGGTTGGTTTTGGGCCTTCTGCTAAAATCAGCTGTGTAAGTAAAAAGTGAAAGCAGTTCTGTGCCTGAAAGACTGACACACTTTCTGTATTGTCCCGTGCAGCTGTGTTTGTGCTGCAGACCAAAGAATGAACACCAGCAAGCAGCCAAACTTCCTCTGCCCTGCTGCCTCTAAGAAAGTCCTTCCAAAATGATGCACATTAAGGGCAGAGGATACAATGGCAGGACACTATAATAATTCTGAGGACATCATACACATACACCAGGTCTTTCATTTTCACTGGTGCTTGCTTCATGAAGCAAGGCATACACATGAGGTCCTCTAGAGGGCCCTTGCATGAATACGGGGGAGTATCATACGGGAGAATACAGGAGAGCAGAAATGTCAAATTTGTTTCTTTACCAGTCAGGATGCTGTAAGAAGCCTAGCAGACCCCCACTCAGCAGCACTGCCCTTAAATGGCATGTATGACTGAGTACCAGCATAAACCAATAATCACACCTTTCTTTGTTTATGTTAAGGTTTATGTCACATGAATACTCTCATTTTAGATAGATTCTAAACAATACAAATAATAAAGTCAAAATCCTCTACAGTTTTCTGATAATATTTATTACTTTCTAGATAGTCTTACAGACTCCATAATGCTCCAGCTTTTACCACATGTATTATGGGACTGTAAAGCAATTGTACCTGTTGAGTTTCTGTCTAAATTACCTTGTGGCCATTTGGTGCAGCTAGCATTTGACATATCCTGCCAAACACGAGATGATGTGGAGCTGAGAAAACAAACAGCAAACTGCTTCACTTCCAGTGAGAGGGTAGATAAAAGTAACTGTTTACTATTTTTTGTCTAAGTGATAGTTTCAAGCACTTTGATGCATGTATGGTTATCTTCCTACTGTGTAGAAAACTACATAGATAATATCCAATAATGCTTACAGAAGAAAAGCATGTACTTCCCTGTATGAGACAGGAATATACTCCTCTGGTTGTACTCTTCAGGTTAGCAAGGCTACTGGAAGTACACAAAACACTCTTCATTTCTTTCATGATGACAGCGGCAGAGGTCCACAGAGCCTTTTCACATGCACAGCAAAACTAAGCACCTTGAGGAGCTGTTGGCGCACTAGTTGAGTGTCAGATGCATGCTGCACTGCTGAGAGAAATGAACAGCCAGTAGCCTAGCACTGCAGGTGGCAAACAATTGGGTGTATGTGTGAAAAACAGTTAATGGTCTTCTGAATGCTCAGGCAGAACCTCAGAGCTCTGTGGACCTCTGCCACTACCTGCTAGCAGCATGCAGTTAGGCTCCAGCACCTTTCTGACTCCTTTCTAGGCACCATTGCTGCACTGCAGCATTCCTCGATGCCAAATGCTGCCTGCCTCACCCCTTCCCAAATCCATGGAAATCCTGCTGAGGCAGAATTACAGCTAATACAAGGAAGAGGAGTGGAGCACAGCATTTACCACAGGAGCACAGAGCTGCTTAACTGGCAGGTTTATGCTTTCTGTCATGAGACAGCATGTGAAAGAAGGTGGGGCTTTTAACTTCCTCACACCGCCATCACTTATCATAATATTATACCCTGGAGAGAGCTGGGGATGAGCAGTGAACACTGCAACAATTGTCAAGAAGATCAGAAGTTCCTTCGTGCTGAACTGAAGTCAAGTACCCTTTCATGTTCCAGAACTGGAGGACTGATGGACCCTGAGTAGTCACCTAGATCATCCCATGCAATAGGTCAGGATCAAATCCGGTTACAGTTATGCTGACAAAAGTGAGTATGTAAATTTATGTATAACCTGTTCTTAAGGACCCTGCATCAACTCCTAGTTACAACTTTTTTTCTAGAGTCTAATAAAAGTTTAAAGTATTAAACCAGTGACTTTTTATTCTATCCACAATGGATAAGAACAACAGCAGGTCTTTCTGTTCCACTATCTGCAGGGGGTGGCCAGCCCTCCATTCATGCTGTAGAAGATGATATGAGTCACAGTGACCTTCTGAAAACTTTGCTGGTATGAAGATTTTTGTTTTCTGTGCTTTTAGAAAACTATGCAAGACAGTCATTGCGCTATTTCAACAGAAGTTACATTTTGGATAAATGTTAATATTAAACTTACATTGTCATTGTTCTCCAAGGTCTGTGCATTTCCTTTCAGTTTGTTCAATACCTCTACAAGAATTGCCGAATATAGTTTAGAATGAGCTGCTACAGCATAGTAATTCCCCATAAAGACTCTGTCATTCCAAACAAAAGGATTGGTTTTTCTGTGGGATGCAAATGGTTTGCAGCAGGCTCTCCACAATGTTTCCTCCCGTGGTTGTTCTTTGTGCAGACAAAGTACAGCTGTCTTGTAACATTTAGTAACTGAGATTAATAGCGGTTCCTGTTATTGTAGGTTACCACAGGGTTACAACTTTATGTTTCTGGGCACCAAATTCTGCATGGAGACATCTCAAAAGAGTGCTTTCTTCAGATTTAGGTTAACCCACTTCTCGACAGTATCTCCTTAAGGACCACAAAACATATAGAAAACACTTGTTCAACACTAAGTATTCTTCTGCATTGCAGATGCTGACCTTTGTCCCTGTGCCATTCCTCCCTATAAACCTCAGTTCAAATATTCAGTTTTCCAGTTGGCCTGAAAATAATTAATGGAAGAAAGTAAATGCTTCATCTATTTCAGAAATTTGAATTACATGTCAGTGAAGTTACATACAAGCTCAGAGACTGGTTTTCCATAATCCCCGAAAACTGCTAATAAGGACTCAATTACTGTTTTGGAATCATCTAGGAAAGAGCAAGGTACATCTGATAGTTAACGAAAGCAGTCAATTACCATAATAACATAACAGTAGTGTGGCTACTCTGATGTTCTTTAGGAATTCTTGTTATTGCATAGACTATGTTATCTCTAGCTATGCTTAGTAGCACCTGATTCATCAGTTGGCTGCATTAATTTCTAGGAACAGACTAAAGGGAAGGTGTTACTCTGCATTAGCAGTTCAACTATATTTTCACTGCTGAGCTTGATGGAGAACCCAAATGCGTGTGTCATTTAACAACTAATTTGTCATGTACTTGGTAATTATCTCAAGATTTGTTGTAATTTTGAATGTGTGGCTCTTCCAGCCCTTTAAAAGAGAATGTGCGGTTTGCCTCTATTTGCTTTGGACAGTCTGACCAAACATAATTTGGGAAGCAGTGAAATCAGCATCAAAAGCAAAGGGGCATTCATTTCTTGTTGAGTTATTCTCTGAATGTTATGTGAGAACATGGAGCATGGACTGATGGATGGAAGAATATCTACCTTCAAGGCAGACGCAAGTGAAATGTTTCCTCTATGTGAGGCAAAGCTGATGTCATGGGATGGGTTGCCTTTCAGTATTTTGCTCCTACATTCCTAATAGCAACACCCTTACACAAAAGACGAAGGAGTGTATGCAAAAATAGAAAATAAAAGATAGCCAGGTCTTAAGTAGGACCCTATCAGAACTTTTAGAGTCACCACACAAAACAAAATAATATAGTAGGCAAATGTTCATGTAGAAGTACCAAGCTCCCTTGCTAGCAATACATGAAAATGAAGTGTTGTGTGTAGAAGAGCAGAAGGAAGATTGTCCTTTCTACTCAGCTTTATATGGACTGTAATTTAAAGTATTGACCTGTGCACATCATGAATAACGAAGAATTAGATTGAGTCTACAGAACAGGTACTAGGGAGATAAGTGAAAAGACAAGGAACTTGACATTCTTAGTTTTGGGGGAAAGCGAGGGGGTGGAAAGAAAGAAGAGTGCTGGCCACCTCCTTGGAGGTTTCTAGAGAAGAATTAGACAAGCACATGTTGAAGTGGAATTGATATTCCCTGGGAAATAAATTTAATGACATCCAGAGGGAAGCCTTATATTTCCTGAAGCACCTAATGCACTCATTGAAATCTCCACCCTTGCAGAACCTCTGTGGGAGCAGATTATCTGCGTCAACATTTAAATGCAACTCCCAAAGACAGAATGTACTGTCCCTGAGCCAGCCTCCTTGTCACAGAAGGACAAAGACCTAGGCTAACCTTCAGACTTGACAGCATGACCTAACTTTGAGTACTTGTTCTCTGCTTTCATTAAAGCAGAAGTCAAATATTAGATTTTGCTCCCGTCCAAGTCATTGTCTCGCTCCTCCTCTGTATCTGCGTCCTGCAGACACAGTGTGCCTGTTCCAACTGACAGCCCATCCAAATCTCCTGTGAATCCAGAGCTTTGGCCTAGATGGGTGAGGCCATCCATCACATCATGAAGAGACAGGCAGTACTGGGTCACAGTTACCCACCACCAGGATGCTACATCTGGGCCCAGGTACACAGCAGAGATTTCTGTGCAGGGGACGTTTTTGTGGACATGTAGTGAAGCAAGCAGAGTTTTCTCCTTAGATGCTATGTATTTTCTGTCAGAATTATGTTGAGATGCTGTTTCGCATCAGCCCTTTCATCACTTCTGGCAGGTTTCCTGGAGAGAATGCTGCATCAGAAAGGTCCACGAGATGGCACTCTAAATGCTGGCAGACCGCAATCTGAAGGCACAGCTTTGTGTCCATGCCTTTTCCTCTGATATTCATTGTGAATTTCATCTAAAAGCCTCCCCAGCATAATCTCAAATGATTGATTACATGAGCAAATTGGATGGATAATTGAGATAGTAGTTAAAAAGCAGGGCCTGGTCCTTCTCACATTCACAGCTGTGCAAATTATTCCTATTTAAATGCGGTGGAAATGAATTAAGGATCAAGCCCACTGTGCCTTTTCTTTTTACATCTGCAAAGGAGCAGTCTAACAGTTTTAGAGGTTTTTATGGCTCTAGAAGGTCTTTAACGAAACTGCAGAATGAAAGAAAACGAAAATCCACAACAAACTTTCAGAATCAGGGAAAAGTGCATTATCCGGCGTTACAATTGTAGTTTTCAAGTGCCTGGTAAAAGTGCCTCTAGCATTTAAAATACTAATATCTACACCACTGCATAGATTTTTTAATAGACATACAATGCCAATTTTAAGCACATATTGATGTATACATACGAGGGGGAGATTGTTTTGCGTTTTTACATCAGATTTGTCCAAATTGCTAGGTTTTCTGCCTGATCTTTTATCAGGACAAAATGTTTACAAATTATTCAGCAATAGCAGTGAATGTCATCCATTTTTTAGTTTTTTCCCTTTCTGTCGGTATAGTGACATGTATATGCATTTCAAGTTGTACTTTTCTGGTGCAAGGAAGGATACCCACAGCAGTTTCTGCTATAAATAAAGGCAGCATTAATCCCTTGTGTGGAGTTTATAGTTCATAAACATACATGTATGCTGAACTTGAATTATGTAATAACATTCTCCATGAACTTAAAGATTATCAAATACCACAGGGCTTTTTTAAATTGTGATTGTAATGACTACTACTGCAGTCGATCATGAGCATGGATTTTTCAAAGTATGACACAGAGGAAGATAAAATGTTCCGAAATATTTGCTGTGAAATTTCAATTTTGTGTACCAGCTAGAGAGCAGTTTATTGAAAAGAGAATCCACCCAACTGGTCTCCAAAGACACAGCAGTGTCTGGAGACTGCAAAGAGGCAGCAGTTGGGAAACAGGAGAAAAAGAATTAATAAAATTGTTTAAAAAAGGAAATCTGTCACTTCCAACACCTCTCTGAACTTCTTCTTAAGAGTTTAACATGATCATGTTAAAGTTTCACCAGCCTTTCACCCAGATTGCTTGTCCACTGTTATATCCAAACAAGAAAACAGTGGAAGGCTTCATATGAGCCATAAGTTATTTCATTCAAGGAAGATCTAGTCTGTGCTTCAGAGCAAGACAGACAAAAGAGGAGGTCAGGGACTTCCTTCCTCTTGGCTTCCTAACAATTAGGTCATTGTAACCTCTTAGCAGCCCTGGAAGTGTAGAAACTACACTTCCTAAGTGCAGAGAAAGTACAGTTTTAAAAGAACTTAGTACATGAGGAGACCAAGAGAAGCACTGGGTGATTGCTCCCTAAGACTGGGTGAGTCCCCCAGTGTCAGAGTGAGCAAGGCTCCTGTACGGATATCTGTATTCAACATGCTAACACTCACACCTGTAAAAGATGACATGATGTTAATTTTCAAACAGAAATTGTGAGTCTGATCAACAGCACAGTTTTTGCACGAAAGAGAAAACACTAATGTGAAATAATTAATAAATGATAATAAATTATGAAAATGAAACCTTGCCATTGCAATGAACAGTCACAACAGGCACATCTATATTTTCACAGCAATAGTAGGCTTTTATGGTGATATGGGTGGTTTTCCTCAATGATTGCATATTTTAAGAATAGGTAGGTCAGACCTGCAGAGAGAGCGTGAATGATACACCTGAGTCAGAAACACCTTTCCTTGAAAAAGAGGACTCTCTGATTTCAAGTCATATTCAGTGTTGAAGAGAATCTGAATGATTGTGGCAACATTTCTTATTTCTCAGGAAAATTATAAAAGAGAAAAGTCCTAGAGACTTTTCTTTTCCTAGAGAAAAGAGAAAATAAAAGTCTGCTTGAGCAGATTGCACCTGACTGGCAGATAGTTGCCTACAGACTAGCTGTGGAACAACATCTGCATAAACAACAGCTCTCCAGTCAAAATGCATCTAGCAGAAACCATATGTATCAAGCAAACAGCACATATTTCTAACTAGGTGTTGGTACTTGAAAGTGAAAACAAAACTCTTTCACATTTTTCTAAAAGGAGATTTCTATCAAGATACTCTTTTAAACTGAAAGATAGTTCATACTGCTTCTGCATTCACAGAATCACAGAATCCTCTAGGTTGGAAGGGACCTTCAAGGTCATCTTGTCC
>JAOXJM010000019.1:49685612-49700066 GCA_026413425.1 Tringa solitaria | reverse complement strand
ACTCTGGCTAACAAGGACTCTTGCTGGCTGCGCGGTCCCTGCGTTCCCTGCTTGCTTCCCCCCGCCCCGGGTGCTGCTTCAGAAACTCTCCGAGTTGTGAGGTATTGAGATTAAACTTGTTCTGTTCCTTTATTTGCGGTTTCTTGTTTGTTCCTGGGGCCTGCCTGCATCCACTCACACACCAGGCAATCTCATCCCAGCCAAAAGAGAGAACACCTCCTCAAGACCTCAGAGCCTGTGCAAGATGCCCTGGAGATATTCCACTCCCTCCATGGCCAATAGATGAGCTAACTTAGCTGGACCTGCTGTTCCCTGATGTGTTTCTGAGCTATGATTTGTTTCTCTATATCCAGTGCTGGCACTGAGGTTGATAAAACCAAAAATTTCCCATGCCTGAAAACTGTAACTGTGGGATACGTGGTGTCAGTGATGTTGATCAAAAGAACACTATTGGACAACTCTCTTTTCCTCTAACCAGAGAACTGAAGAACACATTGTACTCCTTAGTCACAAAGGATCTTTAATTCACCAGACATAGACCAAATTTTGCACCTCTTTCTTTGAGACATACTGGGGAAGAAAGTGAACGCTCAGATTAACAGTGTCACCGGAGAAATAATACAGTGCAGTAAAATGAAATAGCCTTTATAGGGACTATCAGTGCATTTTTAAAAGCTTTTTTTAAAGACTGGGAAGAGCATCAAAAGCATCTTAGAATACTCCTGAGGTATTTGACTTGTGGGATAGATCCAAAAGAGATACAACGGCCAGACATTACTACTGTGGCTAGAAAACAAAACAGACTTTGTAAAAAGCTTTCTTTCTACTCTCAGGAGAAGTCTGGAATGATGTCAGTTACCCTCAAGAATACAACTGACATAAGATGCAGGTATCTCTGGCAGCTCCTGTGAAACAAATTCTCATTTGAAAAATTCTCATGGAAATTCTCATGGAAAGCCATGTGCCCAAATGTTCTCCTTGGAAACACAGCCCCAGTGAGGGGAATTTTCACCACACTGAGAATGTGGCTAGCAGTTAGTTCATCTATGGTATATCCATAGGCAGCCCAGTTGTTGATTAGCAGTGAAACAGCTGGGGAGAAATACAAATGCAAGGACACATCAATGCAACAACAGAAATCCTGCTGCCAGCAGAGAAACCCATTGTAGTCAGAAAGAAGAGAAACCCCACATGGGATACAGTGAACAGTGTATGGCAGTGGGTTGTTAAAATTGTTTGGACTGTAAGATCTACGAGCTCCGGAAGACAGAACTACATGCTGTAGCCAGTCTTTGGGAAGAGCCTTGGAAGGACTGCCCTAGAGTAATCGCAGGTAGCAAAATGGTGTCCAGCTCATACACAGGTGATCTTGCAGGAGGGAGAGTGAAATTGCAGTGACCAAGAAGGGCAGGTGAATCACAAATCATGAACCAAAGAACGGAGAAACACTGACCTTTTTTCCTGGAACCTACCCTATGAGGCTGGAGAGAGGAAAAGAAATGCATCTTGTTGTGTCTGGAGATAGATAACAGAGGATTGTCTGAAGGTCTCCTGGCTCTGATTTAAATACAACTGTGGGCCTTCTGCATGTTGAGTACAGTTCTTCCTGCAGGTTAGGTTGCCCCACCCCTGCCAGACATCAAGCACAAGCAGCTTCTCTTTCAGATGAGGCAAGCAGCAGCACAGATGAGGGATGTAGTCTGGATCTACGTCATTGGCAGGCTGACGTCAGACCCTGCTGTGAAACTGAAGTCTGCATCTCATTGAGCTGGTAAGACTCTCAATGTGCATTTCTGGAAGCAGAGCTGAAACATACTTCCTGCATGATGTTCAGCAGCAGCAGCATGATGCTCTGGGGCAACTGAAAGTCAGGCTGTAAGCATCATAGTATCCCACTGGACTGTGTCTCTCCTATCATGTAAAAGGTAGTTATGCTTACTGGTCATACCAGTTTGCTCTCCAATCCCATTCCCTGAAGATCTTAGCACCTTCTGTCACTCTATGCCTGCACCAGAAGTGGAAGGAAAATTGTGGCTTTCTTTCTTCCCAACCTGTTTTGGTCCTTTAAGCTCCCCAAATTGCTTACGGTTTTGGAAACCCTGGCCAAGGGGTAGGAAGACTGATGGTTTCTCTTGGCTTGGATGGAAGTACTAAATCCAGCAAGGTTCAGAAGCATTTGTATGAGGTGATTGGAAGCAGAAAGGCTGGAAACCTGCCCTAGTTTAGTCTTGCTACATTGTTTACATGGACTTTACTAAAGCTTTTGATACCATTTCCCATAGCATTCTCCTGGAGAAATACGCTGCTCGTGGCTTGGATGTGTGTACTCTTTGCTGGGTAAAAAAATGGCTGAATGGCTGGGTCCAAAGGTTGTGCAGAATGGAATTAAATCCAGCTGGCATTTGGTCACACATGGTATTCCCAAGTGCTCAGAACTGGTGCTGGTTATTTTTAATATCTTTATTAACAACCTGGACAAGGTGATGGAATTGACCCTTCTAGAAGTTTGCAGATGACATCAAGTTGGGTGTCAGTGTTGATATGCTTGAGGGCAGCAAGGCTCTACAGAGGGATCTGGACAAGCTGGATGAATGCACCAAGGCCAATAGTATAAGGTTCAAGAAGGCCAAGTGCCAGGTCCTGCACTTGGGTCACAACAACCCCATGCAGCACTCCAGGCTTGCAGAAGTGTGGCTGGCAAGCTGCCTGATGGAAAAGAACCTGGGGGTATTGGTTGACAGGCAGCTAAATATGAACCAGCAGAGTGCCCAGGTGGCCAGAGGACCAATAACATCTTGGCTTGCATCAGAAATAACGTGGGCAGCAGGACTAGGGAAGTGATTGTCCCCAGGTACTCCACTGGTAAATCTGCATTTTGAATACTGTATCCAGTTTTGGGTCCCTCACTCCAAGAAAGATATTGAGCTGCTGGAGTGCATCCAGAGAAGGGCAATGAAGCTGTTGAGGGTGCTTATGAGGAGCAGCTGACAGAACCGGGCTTGTGTAGTTTGGAGAAAAGGAGGCTGAGGGGAGACCTTATCACTGTCTACAACTACCTGAAAAGAAGCTGTAGCAAGGTGGGTGTCAGTCTCTGCTCCTGAGTATCAAGCAATAGGAAAAAAGAAAATGTCCTCAAGTTGCACCAGGGGAGGTTCAGATGGAAATTAGGAAGAAAGTCTTCACAGAAAAGGTTGTCAAACATTGCAACAAGCTGCCCAGGGAAGTGGTTGAATCACCATTCCTGGAGATATTTAAAAGACAGGTAGATGTGGTGCTTAAGGACATGGATTAGTGGCTCTGCTTTCTGCTCTGGTGAAGTATCCTGCTGCCTAAAGATGGTGTTGACTCACTTTTTTTCCCCTCTAAGTAACAACAATGCAAGGTGAAGCTTTTTTCCCTCACCCACTTCCTTTGACATCTTTGGCCCTTGCTGTAAATGGTTTCATTAGTCGTGCTCTGCAATTATGTCTTCATAAACATGTGTGCTTACAGAAGTGTGTTTGCCCTTTCACTCCATCATGCACAGGTTGGTTGCACACAGGTATTTCAGGGATTCCCCTAAAAAAAATGTTTTTCCAGGGCTTATATCTGGATGAATTGAGCTGTGGGAGCTGAGTAGTTTATTTTGCAAAAGCTTAAAAGAGTTCAGTTAATCTTCTTGTAGGCTTTTAACAGTCTTTTTGAATCAACTTAATGATTTAACTATGCAGCTAAGCCACATGTAATTCTTTGTCAGTTCTGAAATATTTAAAGCTTCTTTATTTAATAAGAAAAAAATTTATATTAGCAATATGGGATAATGGAAGTGAAATATTACATGGTATTCTGGTTTCCAGGAGGTACAAATCAGAAGACAAATTTCCAGCAGCTAAACTATTTGCTCCATTGAACTTCTCCTTGTAATAGGCTGAGCTGAAGGCTCAGAGCATAAATTGATGAAATTCAGAAAATAACAACAAAAGGGAATGAAAAACCTGACCGGAGAACAAAGGTTTTGGAAAAATCATTCTGCTACATTGAGCTAAAGTAGAGACAGTGGGAATACTTTCCAAGTAGTATAAACAGGGTGGAGGGACAGGACTAGTAGAGAGAGTATGTTACATGACCTACTGTCGATGGACCTGCAGAATTCACCAGCTGCCTTCATAGTTTTGTCTCAGCTTCCTTGAGCTGCCCGCGTGGATGTCACTTCCTCTTGGTGCACTGCAAACAGAGAGAAAGGTTTGGGGATGCATCTTGCTCTCCCTGTTGCTTCCTGACACCTGGCCATGAGGAATGGAAAGGAAACTGTGAAATCTCTGATCCACCAGAAACATCTCAAAGCCATGGGCCAAGCAGACATGACACAAACATAATCTGCCTATCACCTTTCTCAGCAGTAAACCTCCTCTTAGCTTCTGCTCTTTATAACTTTGTCATCATCTTTATCTTCTAGTTGTGTCCCTTCCTGCAAAGCTGCCTCTCTTCACTCATTTTGTGCTCATCAGCTCCTGATTTTAGGTTGCTGAAGGGCTCAATTCTCAGTTCACTTATTCTTGTATGTGCTATTCCAATTTATATACAAGTTTGGGAATAGCATAAAAAAGTTGTGTGTGATGAGAATTTGAAACTCTTAAAGCTAAAAAAAAAAAAAACCAGAAAAATGAAGAAAGGCTATAATAATATAACATGTAACAATGAATTAGATTTCAGGCTGCATGTGCTGTCACTCTTTTCCTTCCACATTAGGTAAGGGACACCCACTGGAGCACCTTTAAAATAGCTTATGGGATCCTGTGATATTCATTGCTGCAAGTTGTTGTGGGATATAATGATGTTGTGAAGCTACAAGTCAAAGTATGGCTTATATATGTCCAAAGATAAATACTTGTGTGCTTTAATAAAGTCAGGCATTTACAAAGCAGTGTTTAAAACAGTAAATCTTAATAATTAATGTGTATAAGTAGCACAAACATATTGAAACCTTCCCTAACTCACTTCCCAATACGGCCCCAAGTTCTTTTCACTGATACTTCTTTCCCAGTTACAATAGCTGTGCAAATCCTAGACTCATTTGTATTACCTTCCTGTAGGAAGCAACACACTGATTATGTAAGACAGAGTGGTCGAGGTTGGAAGGGACCATTGGAGCATTCGTTTAGTGGCCAGTCCAGCCTAAACCACAAAAATCATCCTTTGAGTATCTTCAGCTATTTCATCAATTCCATAGCATGGATTAGATCAAGTTTGTCACTACTTTTTATTTCAGTGTTACTGTTATTGGGCTTCTTATTGCAGAGAGCAAGAAGCTTTCAGCAGTTGTGGGAGGGTCTGCAGCCTTAATAATTTAGTTGACTTATTCTGAAAGATGTGTTTTAGCATTCCCAGCAATAAGTGAATGGATGACTTTCCCAGTTTTTATGCTTTTGATTTGCATGTCAGACTTCTAAAGTTTTGTCTTTGAAGTAAGGAGTTGTTTGATTTAGGATGGCAAGAAAGACTGGCTGGTTTCACCCATTTGTTGGTTATGTCTTTGTAACAAAACACACAATGAGATGACCCATGACCCAGTCCCAGTGAACTTTTCTCTATGCCACACATGTTGTAACTTTGTGCTTTCCTTTGAATTTGTTCAACATGGACATAAGGGCATTCTTTTGATACTTGCTGCTAACTAAAACTTTAAAGTAATTTTTCTTACTTCTTTTGTCAGCATAGGTTGCTAAACTTCATCATCAACTGAACTTGAAACATCTCACAGTTCTGAGTTTTGGCTTCATGTTCCTGCTTTTAGACATCCTTGCACTAGATCATAAACATTAGAAACACAGGGGAAAAAAAAGTTTAAAAAGTGATTTTCTTTGAAAATGGGTGGATGTGACTAGTAGTATTGGGATTACTTTAGAAAATGAGGAGGTCAGCACAACTGCACTGCAGGCAGGAATGTGATGCCAGCTGCCAAACCATCAGCTGCAATGACTAGAATACTGTTGGATGGCTTTGGATGTCCAAGTCTATATGTTTTTGCACTCTTCAGTGTGAGCCAGAGCTCCTCTTAAAATAGGTGTGAGGGCTTCCATGTACTTTGGGCAGTAACTGTATGGAGATGAGATACAGGATTTCCTGCAGTTTGGCTTAAAGTTGAACTTGGGATCTCTATTGATCTTTCATAAGCTTTTAAGGATCCTCAGAGTCCTACAGCCTATTACAGGTCAAAACTTCTATGTAGGTGAAGAACAAGTTGGCTTATGTCTGTCATTAGTGCTCTGTGTCCATGGAGAGGCATCTACAGCAGCGTAGGTCTAGCCCTTGGTGCTCCAAACTCGGGCCAGAAATTTCCACAGGGGATAGGTTTCTCCTTTATTCCTCTGCACTGACTTTTCTGTGAAGTGTCAGTGCTGATCCCTCTGGAGATGGTACGTTAGTCTGGATTGACTATGAGTCTGAAGGTCCTGAATTCATCTGCACTCTGTTCTTCTTCATGGAGTGCCTTCCCCAAACACCAGTGCCTTCTGCTACAGAGTGTGAGGACACTACTAACTGTCTTTTTGTCAACTGAAGTAGCACCACATCCAAACTGCTTCATGTACTGCCTTTTGCCTTGATCAGCAGCATTCTGTTTTCCTCCCTGCGCAGCTCCTCACCTCTCTTCATGTTCCAAGCTCTGTGGCTGACACCACAGCCCCCCAGTCTCCATGTCCTTTGGCCAGGGTCTGTGCAGTGGTTATACACATACTTACTTTTGTGCTTTGGTGAGATTCAGGTGCCTCTCACTCAATGATCTCAGCTCCTCTTTGCTTTTACCCTTGGCTCCACTTATTTGTCTGTGTTTATTCATCAGGCTATCTCCACAGTCCTATGCTGGGTCCAGCAGAGAACAATGCAGAATTTCCATGCAAATTGTGATATTACCTAGGCAGATGAGATACAAGTGGTTCAGCATCTGCAAAGCTGTAGGTGAGGTCTGTGTTTCTGCCAGAAAGGTGGAATTGTTGCGTCTCCAGAGATGCACATAGTCCATTATTAGGATTTCTACCTCTTTATTTTTTTAGATTTTCTTTTGCTATTTCATAGCACTGACACTTTGAAGAGTCAATTAGCCTAGCCCTGCACACTTGCTACAGATGTGTCTTAAATCTCACCTAGAGATTCATGGGGACTTTGTGCTCCTACATCTGTTAGGGCTTGGGGAAATCTCACCTATACTTTCCAGGATGTTCTCAGCAGAAGAGACTACAGATAGCTCTAGGCAACTGGAATAGGACAGAGCAAATGCTTTGCTCCAGTGCATGGATGTTGCAGGCCTGGCTTCAGTTGCATCCCTGGGGGAGCAGTCTGAGGACCCTTGCATTGCTGCAGCCTCTGTTGTTTCACTACTAATTAGAAGAGACTTCTTATCCCTGGAGTTTGCATTTTTTCCCTTGAGAGAATACCAGCAAGTGAGATTTCAGAAACAGAGGAACTTGCTTTACCCTCCTGTCACTGAAATCACTGAGTGTTTTGCCTTTGAGATCAGTAGGAGGAGAATTAGGCCCATACTGAGCTCTTTTGAAAATCCCATTCTTTAATGAAGTGAAAAATGGGATGTTGATGCCTGTATTCTAAAGGCTCTTCAGAGAAGATAGAATTTAAAAAGCACTGAGGAGAATAAATAGATGCTGCAATTGCTTGTCTGACCTGCCATTACATCCCCAGATGATAGTTTTTCCTCTGTGAATGATACTTTTAATTGCTTGTGAGATACTGTGCCTCATTTGGTGAACATTAATGTGACAGAGCAGAGACTATAGAAAAGGTGGTAATCTGCAGTAACTGAATTTGGCTATTGTGAAGTTGTCTTTGATAACAGCATGATAACAGAAAAAAAAATAGGCCACATAGGGAGACTAAGCGTCCTAATTTTTTTCTGTGGAGACAGTGGTTAAGTGAGCAGTCATAGCTCCCATAACAACAGAAAATAATCATGAAAGAGCAGATATTACCTCTTAAAATACACTCAAATGAAGCACATACTATATATTGATAGAGAGAACACCTCTCAAGGTGAAACTGTACAGCTTGTTTTCTGCAGGAATATAGGCTAAACCGTCACAGAAGTTGAAAAATTTAATGATACACTACTGTTATGAAATGAAACAAAATGGATGGCATCCACCCTTTGAGAACCCAATACTCAAGATGGTGAAGGATAATGCAGCCCCCATCCCCTGAAGTTTTGCTGATAGTAGTTACAGAAAGAGTAGAAAATTCTAAGTCCCATGTTTACACTGGTTCATTAATGGTTTGGGATCCTTCATTTTAATTTGGGGTTTTGCTTTTTTTCCCCTGCCTGCATGGAGTTTTGCGTTAAGCTGCTGCCGCTTAAATTTTTGTTCAGAATACCTTTCTCCTCTTTCCTCACTTTCCTTGTTCTCAGCTCTGCACACTGTCTTCTGCGGGCTGATCCAAGAATCTGATTTTTTTAAACACATTACTCATGCACTAAGGTTGCCTCTGGCACATGGGTGAACATTAATGTGCTTCACTTCCAGCTAAAAAGCAAAGAGAAGTTCCTTTGCAGTGGAAGAAACACAGAGCTTCCTGATATCTCTGCTATTTCAGTTGTTCTCAGTGGATAGAGAAGGGAATTAAGAAAATCTTGTGCCTGGCTTGTGATTCTTTTTCAGGCAGGTGAACAACTGTGCTGGAGAAAGGTTCAATACTGCTGGTAATGTTGGAACAAGACTCCAAGCTTTAAACAGTGATGCCAGGTCACCACTGGCTGATCCTGGACTGTAGTTCATAGAAGGTGTGTGAACCATCTTTGCCTTCCAGCTGTGCTTTGAATGATTAATGCGTCAAACCTGGCTCATAACTTTTTAAATAAGCTCATAATAACTGTGAGAAGGCACGGTGCAAAGGCAACACTAATGCTTTTTCACTGGCAGACCTCTCAGAGGAAAAGTTTATAGGAAATATATGAAGGAAAGCGTGTATGTGTGAGCACATATATCTCAACTAAGTTTTAAGAGAAAAAAAGTAAAGAGAAGAGCACAGTTTATTCACTATCAAGATGAAACTCTCAAGGCAAAAATATTTAGCTGTCGTATGCTGGAAGAACATAAAAAAATGGTCATAACTGTGTATAAAATACCCTGTAACTTTTTCCTAAATTTTCCATCCATGGAGCATGAAGAGGTGGAAGATACTCAAACTGACCGACCTGTGATTTTTATTTCCAACACTCGAGGGCACTGTTGTTTTAGTTTTGGAGCAGTCATGGTCCCCTGCTGGCATGCCCCATCTCCAGAACCCACCAGCAGGAGCCTGGCCTCTGCCCGGACGTGAAGATTTGGGGGGTGTTTTTGGGGTCCAGCCTGGGCTCCCAGCTCTCAGCAGGTATCAGACCCCAACCAATGTTCATGGCTGAGAGAGTAGAATAAGAGCTTGCCAAGCACTGATGGAAAATCAGGCACATTGGAGCACTTTCCAGCTGCTATGGGCAATTCACATTAAATATCTAAACAGGGATTTCAAAGCAGAGCTTCAGCACTTTTTATTTTGATGCCTCAGGCTTTAATGCATCTTCAAGTGATGCTTTGTGGATTAGGGGAATCTTCATTTTCTCAAAACTTGAGTTTTGGCCTGTTCCAAATGAGGATATCCCATTGCTGTGCTACCTGAGTCTGCCATTTCAGTCTTGCTTTTTGACCCTTGTGGAGGTAGATATGGCAGTTCTTTGCGGCAGGAGGAATGAAGCCATCTCTATGTGCAGTAGGATGTCTTTGAAGATTTTAAATGTCAATGGGTTTGAAGCAGTTTGGTTTACAACTAACAAAAACTTTATTATGAAGACCACTTGTGCAGGAGCAGTAGGATATTTTGAAAATACTGAGTTTGTGTTGTCCCAGAACAAATACTTAGGGGCAATTATTGCATACTTGGACAACTTACACGAATCTAAATAGTTGTATCATATTTCTCTGGCTGCCATCTGATAAGGTAGGTAATGTGCCTAAGAAAATGACAGGCCGAAATCTTACAGGCTCTAGGAAGGACATTCAGAGCCTATGAGCACTCTGAGCATCTTCAGGAGACCATTGTCTTTTGCCTTAAACATACCTCAGCACCTTAAAAAGGTGTTAATCCCTGCAGTCTCCAAATAGAAGGGAGCATCACTGCCCTCATCTCTTCTGGGCTGGCCACTATGCAGTCCTTCAGTCTGGCATCAGACTTAACATAGGCACAAATTGTCAGTGTTCTCCAATTAGTTGCGTGCACCATTAGTGGGCTCTGAAGAAAAGCTGTAATATCATATCTGTTTTCAATTATCAGAAGGCAAATGGAAATGATAAATCACCCATTTTTTTTTCTGAAACATAAACTCTATCCAGCCAGATGTGTATAATTTGGCTTTCCCCTCACATTCATCCAGTGATTTTCACAGTCATTTTCTCTGTGCTTGGAAATATGCTTCTATTTGTGCATGGGTGCAGGTGGTGATCTTAGTGCTAAGTGGCAAAAAACATTCTCTGGAACATCAGGGACCACACAATTGTTTCTGTCTTTTTCACTTCTGGTGAACCTTGATTTGTGTTTGAAATCATCTGGGTGGCCTTATGCCAGCACACCGTGTTACTAAGTTTTTTTCTTGGAGATGTAATAAAATACTCCTGCAAGTCAAGGAGGCCAGCAGCAGGCGAGGTAACTGCTGCATTTATTGGTGGCTTACTAGCTTTGAGCAGCAGGAACCACAGGATAATACATATGCATTACATCTTTGCTACAGCTAAACTAGGCTGAACAACATCTGGTGTTAGGTTAACAGATGTCAGATCAGATTTTGATATGAACAGCAACATGCCAAACAAGTCAGTGCCATTAACAATACTTCACACTTCACTCCTTCCTGAAGCTGTTTAAAAAATAAATGAAGCTGGTAAATTTAAAGCAGAACTGGAGGTCAACCTAAAAATGGTCAAGTAGATCTGGTGCGCTTTAAAACTTGAAGGCTAAATTTTCAACCTTCCTAGTGGCTTGGGACTTTTCAACAGTGGGATGATAGCTAGATACAACTTACCTGGAGAGCAAGTAGAAGCTCTGATACTTTTGCAGGAAAAGTCTAAACTTAGGGGTTTTTGTAAAGAAATCAATTCCTCAGATTGGCCATTTCTAAAACCAGATATTGATAACACCAGCTAATAGCCATGTGTTTCAGGAGTGCATCACCCTTGTGGCATCAGTATAACTGAAGCATGAGTCCAAAATCAAGTGTTTTCTCAGTGGTATACGGCAGGAAAAAATGGTATTTTTTTCTTCAGAAAAAACAGGACTCTGATGTTTTGAAGTTCTCAGAAGATTTTGGTTCAGACCTTTTGTTTAATACAGTTGGATATACAACGAATTGACTCCATGACTCTAAAGGGCATGGACAGGTAATCATTTTGATGTCCTACTTATCAAAGGTTCTTTGATTTCCCCTCCCTCATCCTTTCTGTAATATCAAAGGAGACCTTGATGCTTCTGTACTCCTTGTGGAGGTGTGTCTGCTGTTGACTGAACACAGTTTGGACTTGTTGACACTTTTGAAGTAATAGGGAGCTGAAGCTGCCTTTCCTGTTCTCTGGCTCAGTGAATGAGCCTTCCTCTGAAAGTTCATCACTTCGTGCAGCCCACTCTGTGCAATGATATCACACCTCCTGCTGAGCACAAGACTTGTAACACAATTTCATCAGACTTTTTACTGGTAGTATGATATTGTTTTTCAGATACTAGAATCAATTTTTCCCAGCACTGAGTTACTCCATAGGCTGAGACAAGCAGCACCTCTAGCAGTTCTTAATCTCAGTGTGTTTCAGGACATTTACTGTGTCCTCAATGAAACTCTTCCCTTCCCCTCACCTTTGCATGGACTCTTTATCTTCCAAGGACTTAGAGAGATGTGGCAGATTCAATCCCACTGGAGTCAGGTGCATATATGCGGAAAGGGTGGAGAAAGGAGTAGCCTGAAGGGTCTTTAAGGCTCTAGTCACCATGCAGCACAGAAGAACTTGTCCAGTGTCTGCCCTGATGATGTGAAATCTGGAGGTTAAAGCCTACTGGGAGACATGACTGAAAAGAGTCAAAAGAGCTTACCTCACTCTTCTTATGTTGTGCATGTCACTTCCATCAATACTTTCTGCTGAATATATTGTCCACCAATAGAGTCGTTTCCAGGCAACTTGGGGGAATACTTACGCTATCAAACAAGGGATAGGTGAAGCATCCTCCAGAAAAGTTTGTACAACTGCCAATGTTTGGGAAAGCTGACAGCTCCTGCACTAATTTTGGTGGAAGTATCAATGAAGGAGTGCTTGGCTTGCCTTACGCAGCAAAATGAATTCTTGGAGAAAACATGTTTAGCAGTAAACATTCTAGCAAACATGCAGAGGAAAAAGAGCTGTTCAAGCCAAAGGACAACATTAACACCAGTGAAAACAGTGTAGACTATCCTAGGATACACAAAGAGCAGCATTGGAAAGGCCTTGGATGAAAGGACATAGTAGAAGAGGGGACGATATGACGTTTCTGTATTATTATGATAGAATTTGATCCCTCTCTGAGCAAGCATGCCATGTGTTAGTCTGCAAAATAAGATGCTGAGCTCTACCCTAGATGACCTGCTAACCTCCATTCCTCTGTCGACCAAGTGATTCAGCACAGGGAACATCTTTTCCTGCATGAGGACAATGCCTGGAACGCTAGAAGAAACAAAAACCTTTCCTGCATATTTCCTGCTCCAAAACTTATTTCAGACCTCAGAAAAATATCAGGTAGGTCTTAAGAGGCTTAGCAGCACAATGTGTTATGTGATTTTTTTTTGGTAGAAATGACATACCCATATGCTTAGCAGGCTGCTACTCCAGCTGTGTCATGCATACATATGTATCACTTCTTCCCTCCACCTTTTCCCATGTGACTTGGCAGCAGCTCATTAGCTGAGTGGTAAGCCCATGAGCAAAGGCAGTGTATCAAATACATCAAAAGTCAAATCTTCACAAGTACGCACCAAATACATGATAAGTATCAGATGCATTACAAGTCAGATCTTCTAGGCCAAATAGAACACATCAATTTAATGTACAAGATTAAGGATACATGGCAGGCCAACACACAGGGATTTGAGGTTCTGCCTTGTGCATTTCTTGAGCTTGCACTCTACCTGTGGATGTTTTGTCCATTTCTTTTTACTTTAAGATATATCCTTGCATACAGAGGTGCAAGATACATTTGAAAAAAGACTGTCCTGCTTCCATGGAAATGTCAACATTCTTCGTGTTAGCTGATGTGACTTCTTTGCTTTCTAAATGGTAATGATTGTATGTCACACAAGCCCATAGGGACAAAACTCTGGAAAGGCACCACTGGGGACAAAAAAAGAAGTCCAGAGTCATCTGGCTTTCTGCTTTTCCCCCAGTCTTGGCAGAAAATGCATTAGAAAACCACCTCTAATACACCACAGCACCACTGCCATCATTTCGTAAAAGTTTCTTCTGAATATCAATTTTAGGCAAATTGTCCAAAGTTGAGCGGGACTGACCTGTACAGCTCAATTCATTCCCCCATAACTTCATAAAATTGCAGAGTTCTTGGGATCCAGAACATCTCCTTGGACATTTGCTTCCACACGCTCTGAAATGTTGCTGGCAATATGGACTGGGGAAACATGCTTGCTCTTTCACCATAGATTTCATCTTAGATTATCTGTGAATGGTCTTGAACAGATTGGGCTGCTCTAGGTGAAAATGCCAGTTCATCAAGAGTAAGCAATTCTTATGAAATTCTCTGGGGAAGCAGGGAAGGCTTAAAAATTGATTGAAAATTTGATCTGATGGAATGTTTCAATGGGAAATCTTTAGCCTACCAAGTGGCTTTTCATGCACCAGAACTCATTGGGAATGTTGGTATAAGACAAGAGATCTCATCTCTCAGAGTTTTAAAGGGAAACGTAGCCTTTATTATATTGTTATTTCCATCCAACAAGTAAATAAACAATCTGAGCATGGGGAAAACTTAAACATTAGTA
The DNA here is from genome assembly GCA_026413425.1 of Tringa solitaria. Taxonomy (NCBI): domain Eukaryota; kingdom Metazoa; phylum Chordata; class Aves; order Charadriiformes; family Scolopacidae; genus Tringa; species Tringa solitaria. The sequence continues at coordinate 49,686,043 of JAOXJM010000019.1, read as the reverse complement.
GAACTCCAGTTTTAACAAGGAACACTTGAACTGAAAAACTGTTGTCGTAACACCAGCTTTATATCTCAGCCTTCAGGAAGAAAAACAGCTGCAAATATATGTTCTCTGGCTTGAATTGTCAAAAGTGGTCACCTAATTTTATGTTTAGCATAGCAGGCCATGGCATTTGCCTGTGTTCACTCCTGCCTGTAGTTCAATATCTTCGCTTGAACACAAGCACACTCTTTCCCGGACCATCTCAATGGTTGTGATATCTGCTCTCTATTGAAAAGCTTACAAATGTATGGTTCAAATTTATCTCAGTTCAGCTCCCAGACTTTGCCCAAGAGGCCTCTGTGCCCATGTCTTTGCCAGCTCATAGCACCTCTTATGGTCAAATTTCCCATGGATGCGCTTTGAGGCTGTTGATCAACCTCTCCTGCCCTTTATGC
>JAOXJM010000019.1:49666580-49679791 GCA_026413425.1 Tringa solitaria | reverse complement strand
GTTGTTTTTGCAGAGGGGGGGGCCTGGGCTGGGTGAGGTGGGGGCTTGATTAACAAGGCCTCAGATTCTGGAAGTCTGGTCCCAAAGTACATTGCCCATAACTGCAACTGAGTCATTCTGTCTTCTCTTGTGTAACCTAAACTGCAAGAGCTTCCTTTCTCTGGAAGATGGATTTTCCACACAATGGCTTGTATAAGAGATGTTCTAAAAAGAGTCTCAGAGGGAGAATACAAACAAAAGATAAGATCCAGTAAAAAGAAAGACATTCAGTGATTCTCAGCAGACCAGGACACTTGTTTGGAAGCAGCAAAGCATCATTAAATATGGGTTTGTCAACTGCTAAGGGAATAGGAACGGGAAGAAACTGAGCCATATGTGTTGAAGAAAAGGAGCCATGACAAGTCACAGAGGATAGAGAATGATTCAGTAATAGAATGGGGGTGTTTTGCAGGGGGAGGAAAGTGTTTCGCTTAAAAGGATGAGATGGGTAATAAAGTTTGAGGCAGAGAGGTCCTTATCTGTGTTGGCAGTGAGTGTAAAACTTTGTTTCACTCCCACAAAGGGTCACCAGTATATACAAGCAAGCCACGCAGCTCTTCATTAGTATCATGAAATGGCCTCAGCTGGGTAACATTCCCATTCTGCTTTATAAATACCTGATCTCTGCTGGGTAGAAGTAGCATAAACTGTTCCGTCTGCTGGAAGCTCTTTAACTTCCCCTACTTCCTGTTTCAGAAGTAAAATGGGTTTTCTTTCCCCTAAGCTCCAAAGTCATGCGCTAAGGGAGTCTAATGAATTATGGCTCTTCAGCACTGAGCCAAACACCCACAAAATTCTTGGAAAGAGCAGGGTAGACAGGTATGGGATCCTTGGGGGATGGCATGCGGAGCAGATGGAGCAAAGCAACAAGCAGAGAGCACTGGGTAGAATTACAATCTGACCTGAAAGGTACCCCGCTGCTTTGTGCCGCTATGGTTTTCTGCTATGAACCCACTCCTCTCTGCCAGTAGTCTAGGTCCTTCCCTTTGAAAACAGAAAAATACAAATATGTCTGTTTGTGATGTCCACTCTAATTGGTAGAGCATTCTCCTGAGTGGCCCTGACTTCCATGGAGATGGAGATGACCAAGTTGAATAAGACACTGCCAGGGCTTTTAACCTTATCTTCAAATAACATTGGTGAGAAGTTTGAAAATTGATCTCTGTCCCACCCAGGGGACACTATTGGCACCTGTGCACACTAGTGCCTGGCCACATTGTGCAAAGCTGAGTGACTCGGTTCTGCTTATGCCTGTAGCCGCTGCTGAGCCCAGTGGCCTTGTGGACTCTGGGACCAAAGGATGGAGGTGAGTATGCATCTCCAGCACATTTAACTTTCAGTGGGCTCAGTAGGAGGACTTGGTGCTCTAGTCACCTAGAATCATTAAATGTTTTGGGTTGGAAGGGACCTTAAATATCACTGAGGTCCAAAGCTCCCTGCTATGGGCAGGGACACCTCCCACTAGACCAGGTTGCTCAAAGACCCATTCAGCCTGGTCTTGAACTCTTCCAGAGATGGGGCATTCACAACTTCCCGGGGCAACATGTTCCCTTGCCTCACCACCCTTATTGTGAAAAAAATCCTTCCTGATATCTAAATCTACCCTCTTCTAAAACTGCTATTCTATGTCCTGTCATTTTGTGCCCTTGTAAAAAGCCCTTTTCCAGCTTTCTTGCAGGCACCCTTCAGATACTGGAAGGCCACTGTAAGTTCCCGCCAGGCTCAACACCACCAAGTCTCTCAGCCTGCCTTCACAGGAGAGGTGCTACACTTCTTTGATCATCTTTGTGGAATTCCTTTGGACTCGCTTCAATTGCTCCATCTCCTTCTTACATTGGGGGACCCAGAACTGGATGCAGAACTCCAAGTGGGGTCTCACCAGGGCGGAGTAGAGGGGCAGAATCACTTGCCTTGCCCTGCTGGTCACACTTCCTTTGTTGCAGTCCAGAATATGGTTGGATTTATGGGCTGCAAGAGTGCATTGCTGGCTTATGTTGAGCTTCTCATCCACTAACACCTCCAAGTCTTTCTCCTCAGAACTGCTCTCAATCCATTCTTCCCCCAGCCTGTATTTCTGCTTGGGATTGCCATGACCCAGGTGCAGGAACCCTGCACTTGGTTTGGTTGAACTTCATGAGGTTCACACAAGCCCACCTCTCAAGCCTGACAGGTCCCTCTGGATGGCAACCTTTCCTTTCAGTGTGTCAAGCACTCCACACAGCTTGGTGTCATCAGCAAACTTGCTGAGGGTGCACTCAATCCCAACATACATGTTGCCAACAAAGATGTTAAACAACACCAGTACCAACCCCTAAGGAATGCTGTTTGTCACTGGTTTCTGCTTGGACATCAACCCATTGACCACAACCCTTTCAGTGCAGCCATCCAGCCAGTTCCTCATCCACTGAATGGTCTGTCTGTCATATCCATGTCTCTCCAAATATCAGGATATTGTGTGGAACAGTTTGCACAAGTCCAGGTAGGTGACATGTGTTGCTCTCCCCTTATCCAACAATGCTGTAATGCCATCACAGAAGGTCACCAAATCCGTTAGGTGTGACTTGCCCCTGGTGTAGCTGTGTTGGTTGTCACTGATCACCTCATTTTCCATGTGCCTTAACAGAGTTTCCAGTAGGATCTCCTCCATGATTTTGCAAATCACAGAGGTGAGACTGAGCAGCCTATAGTTCCCTGAGTCTTCCATTTTTTTCCCTTTTTGAAAAGGGGATTATGCTTCCCCTTTTCCAGTCAGCAGAAACTTCACCAGCCTGCCACAGCATTTCAAATATAGTGGAAAGTGGCTTAACAACTCATTTTTCCAGTTCCCTCAGGACTCATGGATGGATTTCATCAGATCCTATGACTTGCATACCTTCAGGTTCCTTAGATGGTCTTGAATGTGATCTTCACCTACAGTGTGGGGCTCTTCATTCTCACAGCTCCTGCCCTTGCCTTCCACAACTTGGGCAGTGTGGCTAGTGCCCTTGCCAGTGAAGACTAAAGCAAAAAAATAACTGAGTAACTCAGAGTTCTCCATATCCAGACCCACATCTTCCTTAGTCTTCCTTTTATCACTGACATAGTTATAGAAGCTTTTCTTGTTTCCCTCAATGTGCCTGGCCAGATTTAATAGGGTTTAGCTTGCCTAACCACCTAACCTGATCCGTGACTGCTCAGACAGTTTCCCTGTATTCTTCCTGGGCTACCTGTCCTTGCTTCCTTTTGGCTTTTGTGTGTGTCCAGGACTTCCTTGTTCATCCATGCAGGCCTCTTGGCATTTTTGTCTGACTTCTTCGTTGTTGGGATACATCACTCCTGAGCTTGGAGGAGTTGATCCTTGACTACTAACCAGCTTCTTTGGGCCCCTCTCCCCTCCAGTGTCTTAACCTATGGAACTCTACCAGGCAGATCCCTCAAGAGAACAAAGTCTGCTATCCTGAAGTCCAGGGTAGTGGGCTTGCTGCTCACCCTCCTTGCTGCCCAAAGGATCTTGAGCTCTACCATTTCATGATCTCTGCAATCAAGGCTACACTTGAGCTTGGCATTGCCCACAAGCCCTTCCTTGTTGGTAAGGACAAGGTCCAGCATAGCTCTTTTCCTCGTTGGCTCCTCTTCCACTTGGAAAAGGAAGCTATCATCAATGTATTCCAAGAACTTCCTGGATTGCTTGTGCCCCACTGTGTTGTCCCTCCAACAGATAGCAAAGTGGTTGAAATTTCCCATGAGGCCTGTGAAGGCGATGCCACTCCTATCTGTCTATAGAGGGCCTCATCCGCTCTGTCATCCTTGTCAGGTGGACTGTAGCAGACGCCCACTCTACCATCACCTCCCCCTGCATTGCCTTTAATCCTGACCCATAAGCTCTCAGTTGGCTCTTCATTCAACCCCAGGTGCAGCTCTGGCTGTCCTTCCTGAAGATCCTGTGTTCTTCCATTCCAACACTGCAGTCATAGGACCCATCCCACCACATCTCCATGATACCAATGAGATCACAGCCCTACAGGCATGCACAACATAGATTCAAAAAGGATTTTAGTTTTCCAAGTTTCTTGAATTTTTGAATAACATAGCCCAGAATCTGCACTGGAGCAAACTGATACAGCTCCTCTGACCTAGTGGCATCCTGGCCAAGCAATGTCTTTCTCCATTATTCACTACTCAATCCCCTTCCTGCTCTGCCCATAGCCAGCTTACCTATTCAGTATGTGCTTGGGGAAGGGAACAGGAGTTTTCTGACTTATAAGTTTAAATTAAGGCATAGAAATGCAGTTTTAAGTTGTTCTAGCTCTGCATAAAAGAACGTTATCTGTGGAAAAGCTCCTGTTCCTTGGGAATCCTACCCGCCAGTGTTGGGAAACAGGGCTGCAGATCAGCTGGTGTGGCCCTCCAGAAAATACTGTTCTTACATTATTCACCAGGACTCCTCTGCTCTTCCCTGCTCTCCTCTGTAGGAAATACGCTCTTAATATTTTCATATGATCACCTCAGATGGCCATTCTGCATTTGCAGCAAAGTGGAATTGTGTATAGGACTTGATCAGCACCGCTGCCTTTTCTGCTCAGATCCTGCATGCATGCAGCAGCAATTAAGGGAAGATTCCTGTCTCCTTGCTGCAAATGGGGAACACTGTCACAGGGAGCAACTCTTCTTTCTCTTACTTCACAGCCAGGGTAGCAGAGGCCAAGTGTACTGGATTTTTGATAGCTAACAGTGAAGCAATACAACTGGTGAGAAAGGACTGGCAGTTACCAGTTTTCCAGGAGGTGGCTGTTAACCTGCTGCTGTTTGTTTAGGACTATATCTAAAGCTACCTTCAAATTCAGACTTTTTGTGTAGTCTGATCTGTGCTCAGAAGAAATACAGGAAGTTTCCCTGTCTGCTATTTTTGTGAATGTAGCCACCATATGAGAAGAGATGCAGTAGCTATGGGACAGCTCACCCTTGCAAAAGATGTGTATACAGAAACAATATTTGCTATGGGCCTACAAACACAGTCAAGGGGCATCTTCCTCAGGGCTTAGCTTGCACACAATTCCATGCTCCTTATGCCGTAGTGGACAAAAATTGGTCCTGCAACTCACCAGCAAGTGATTTGGAGTGGTATAGGTAGTTTTATGCAGCAATGGTGTGCAGAGCTTGACTCCAATGACACGGTGAAAGGCTCACATTCATAAGTTTGCTTATACTTCAGGATGGTTAGCTTGGCTAACAAATATTCATTGTTGTTTGGACTTCTCTGGTGTTGTTTCACCTTAATTTCACATTGGAAATCTGCAAACCTGAGTCACCCCTGGGTGCGACAGGAACCCATTCCAGCCCACACATCTTCCCAAGCAGATTTTCACATCCTCTGTGAGACCTAGGTTATCTATATATACTGTTGCTTATTTACATGGCTAGCCAGAGATTCAATGCACTTACATGATCCCACAGATCCTGGATCCCTGTCCTCAGCACGCCCTTATGGGCATAGCTGACACTGTGACTCAGCTCTAAGTGTGGGGCTATATACCCTGCAGAAGAAGGCAGGTCCCATGCCTTCTCCTACTTTTCCATGTGCCTATTTTCACTCCAGCAGCTAGAAAGTCTCCAATGCCCAAGCACCAGGCAAGGTGTTCACCCGGAACAGTAGCATGTGCTGTTAAACGAATCTTTTTCCATATTCTCCAAGAAAAAGGCTTGCAGACCTGGGGAACAGACACAGTAAGAGAGGACCCGCTGAGTGCAATAGTGTTGAAGGGTTTGCAGAATAAAATTATAATATAGGCTGGGGAGGAAGGGACATGGCTTGTCCCACCAGAGAACAGAGAACCCTTGACCTGTCCTCTGGCTGCCCCAGCTGCAGACTCACGCTCTGGCCCTGGCAGTATGTCTGCCTCTCCTTTGGTGGAAAGCTGGAGGCACCTGCCTGTCCTCTGCACACAGAGTTGGAGTATGAGATGTAATCCTGTGGGGAGAAAGCCACAGAGAAGTGCATGTGGGTGGGATTCCTATGTGCCAAACAGCCTCACTGCAAGGGGAAGATGTGCACAAGCAGCAGTTGTCCTGCTGAAGGAGAACTCTTTCCCCACAGAAGAATCAGGCTCCAGCTGGGAATTCCTGGGAAGCACATACACCGCAATGGGAGGGCGACACTGCCTATTTCAAATGTGCATTATCTTTCAGATAATGTTTCAGTTTATTTGAAACCTGTTTCCAACTGACCTGACAGATTCATTTCCAAAGCAACAACAGATGGCAGCAGACAGATGGCTCACTAATTTCAAAGCCTCTCCAGAGAAAGGAAGCATCACTATAAACCTGCACTATCTTGAGATTAGGAAAGAATGGATCATAACATCTGCATTAGGTGAAAATAGTGTTAGAAAGACTTGTAGGCTGGATTTTTGTAGTTACTTTCATGTTCTCCACTGGTATAGCTCCACAATTCTCAAGCCTTCTCTTTATCTCAAAATGGTATTTTGAGCCAACATTTAAATGATATTTCACGACTGTAGATGTTTTCTCTTCATCATCTTGGTCAAACTGTGTTCCTGGTTATGTTTCAGTTTCTTGTCAGCAAAACATACATAAAAATCCTCCACTGCTTCTCATGCTTCCACCCATGTGCTTCTCATGAATGTGTATGTGTAAACAATCTCTTCCCCTGAGTTACTCCTCTGCATAGCCTTATCCACAGGAATTATGTCCCTGATGCAATACATTATGCACAACACAAACTCTGAGATTATATGTATTAGTATGGTGTTGAAGGAGCAGATTGAAAGCAACTGTATGTGTTGCTGACCTTATCTCCAGGCTGATGTGCACTAAAGGTAGTAAATGCCTTGGAAGAGCAATCTGTTGAATGAGTTTGTAAATCAAAGGGGTGGCTACGGTGTAGCCAGATATTAAACCAGCCAAAGGCTACGATACGTCTTCTACAAATTATTAGCCAACCTTCCTTTCCCAATCCAACCCCCTTGGTAAAACGGTAAAACTGTGTTGCCAGACCTCCCTTGTCTGATCAGTCTTGGCAATGGTCCCTGGTCCTGTTCATTTAGATGGCAGATTCCTTGACAGAGATTCTTTTCCATATTTTCCTTCTTTTTCTTTTTGTACTCTCCTTTGGCTGGAATCTTACCGCATGCAAGAAATAATGTCTGGAGGGCTGGATTCCTTTGATACAAACTGATGAGTAAGGGGACCTCAACTTAGACCACTTTTTTGATATATTTGCCTTGCTTCATTGTTGTGGGGATTGAGGATGGATATTATAATTTGTGCTGGTAAGAGTGTGTTTTTTCTTGTTGGGTTTTACTGCTGTCTGTCCATTCCTAGATGCATCTAGATGCATAAATTCTGTTTGGGACGAAATGGAGAGATGAAGTCATGAGCATGTGTAAGCATCTTATTATTCTCAGCCAGGGTAAAGCACAGCTTAACCCAGTGGAGCTACATGCTAAGGAATTTTTTGTAACTGAAAGGAGCATTACTTATTCCAGGAAGCCCAGTCCCCCCATACCATTGTGCCTGTACTTCAGGGGTTAGAAGGCAGTTGGCTATCCTGAACTTCCCCTTCTCCTTTGCTAGCGAGAGAAAACTTGGTCACTCGTAGCTGTTGGAATTACAGGGAAGGAATGGCTTCATCTGGTGGTAATGGATCTACGTTGAGCTCAGGCCCAGAACTTCATTAGCATTTCAAAAGTAGGAAGAGTAAGGGGTGATAGCATGTTGGTATTGTTTAGTGAGAGGGAAAGGTATAAAGATATAGGCAATATGGAGGTGAGAAGATCCTTATTGTCACTGAGTAGAAAATTACCTTGGACTCAGAAGGAGAAAGCAAACAACATGAGGTTTATTGTCATGTGGGAAGATGCAAATGGGGTGAGGGAAGAACAAGTCATTAGGATGAAGCCCATGAACAGTGACAGAACTTGAACAAATCAAGTGGTGCACTGAGGAGCAATAAATAGCAATGCCCATTGAAACTAGCATGCAGAAAACAACTGTACTGAACTTCAGCAGTTACCACAGGGCTGTTTGCTGATCAGAAAACCCTTGGGTGGGTGTTGCAATGCAGGACCCCCATATATAAAAGGGTAGAGCACCCTGAATGGGAGCATGACGAGTAGCTGTACGCAAAGATGAGTTTGGCACAGCTGTGACACAGAGGCAGAGGCATGCTAGGATGGAAAAGGAAGGCCACTGTGGGCCTACCTTAATGTGGAAGGGGGTTATATCTGTCTTTTGAGATACACAGGTCTGTGAAAACTCTGGCTCTGCTTGCCCCTGCAGAAAGGATATACCAACTTGGAAGGCTGGGATGCTGACAGCAATGCCATTTTGTCCCCAGTTTTTACCAAAGTGTTCATACTGTCCTACTGCCTCTCATCTTTTCCTTTCAGGATTCAGCAGTAAGAGCTATCCTGCTTACAGAATGTACCCTAAGATCAAGCAGGATCTGCGGGCTGATGGATGTCATTATGTCCCTCTAGCGGAGAGCTTGGTTCATGCCTACCGTACTCATCCAAAGTTTTGATCCTGGGCTGGTGGCTGGATGAGGTAGGTGGACTTCCACTGAGAGCAATGGTGTCTCCTACACAATGGAATCTGCCTTGCCAGTTGAAGGAGGGACTGATAAAAAGGTGTATGAGTAACCAATGGAGTTGGCACAAGCTACTATAGATGGAAAAGGCACCAGTCCCTGGGTGGAGTTAAGTTCAAACTTAGAAGGACGAGGACTGAAAAACACTCTTTGTGGACCGGGAGAAGGGCAGGGGGAAAAATACAGAATCCTGACCTTCTGGGAAACCAGCATTACATAAATTGCACTCTCAGCTCCAGCAAATATTCTGCTGACTCCACGCAAGCCATGAAATCAGAGAATTAACTGCTGGATCTGTCAGGAACATTCAAATTAAAACAGAGACATCCTGCAAATATTCAGTAAGACAAAATGCAGGCTGTCGATGCAAATACAGCCTCCATCACCAGAAACAAAGCACAGTATCCCAATAACTGCTCCAAAGACATTGACAAAAATGATACAGCTGAAGCCAGGTTATTTTTCTAAAATGTATTATTGACTTGTCTCCTGGAAACATGATTTTCTGCCAGAAGTTTACCTCCAGCCAGGAGCCTTCTCTCAGCCTACAGGGACCAGGCGCTGGTCTCAGCAGGAACCTGACTGTGAGGGTAATTGAATATGCAGCAGAGCAGGTTCAGGACTCACCAGCACTCAAAGGTTTTAAAATGAGATTAGGCATTTCTTCAGAAACCAGCTGTCATCTGGCCTCTAAGAAAAATGCTAATGCCAGATTAAATTTTTCTGGGTGTTTAACAGGCAAAAAGGTAGAGCAAACACATCATCTCTGCTGCTCAGTGTGGTATTGGCAAGTCTTGACCATGTGCTTGGAGGCCTTGTGATGACCACAGGTAGGAAAGGGAAATAACTCATGTCATATGCCACTTGTGTTCTCCTAGTAAAGCTTCTTTAGAGAAGGCTATAAGTTTCCAGGTGTCAAAGTCAGATGATCTGCACTCAGTAAGACACTCCGCTGTACTTACAGAGGTTATAAATGGTGCTGCACGCCATCACAGATGTGAGCTCTTTCCACCTGGGAAAGGACAAGTAACTCTCATCCTCCCCAGTTGGTGGCTTGTTGGTCATGTGTTTTGTGCATAAGCCCAGAACTTGGCATGAGCCTCGGAATTTTGCCTTTTATTTCTGATAAGCCCAGATCAGATAACTCATTGGAAAAGGAATTATCATAGCAGATGTTGAGGAATTTTATGGTATTCCTCAGGGTCAATTAAAAACATTTGTGCTAAAATATAAAGAAAACAATTAATGAACAATACACTGAGGAAAGTCCTATGACAACAAGATGTGGAGACAAGAAGATGCATCACAAGCAGATTCCTTATATACACTTGCACAAGCAGCAATCCCAAAGGAGAGTGCATGGGACACCTCAGCCCAGCTGTGGTCCATCCCCCAGCCCAGCTCTGCTGCCTAAAGTAGGCCCTTGAGCTTGGACCCCTGATGGTTCCCATTTCAGGATGGCTACAAGACAAAGGTGAGGCTGTTTCTTATCTCATCACCAAGGGATACTTCACTCCCTTGCAAGGTGTGCTTCTGTCTCTGGCATTCCTGCTTCCAGCCATTTTAACCCCTTATTGTAGTTGGGCCTTCTTGCCCTCCGTGCCCTCCAGAAATTACCACTGCTGACCAGATAGATTTTCCCCTTCATAGATTAAACTGGCTGATGAAGGGGGTTCCTTAGATTCTTAAAAAATATTCCCGAGCAGCATTTAAAATAGGAGGACAGAGACTCCAAACTGGGTTTTGTGTCAAAAGATACATTGTGCCAATGCATCTTGTCTTGACCAGTACTGCTAAGGAGATGGGCTGAAGCCATTCACAATTTCAGGTCTGCTTTGGAAAAGGGGAGCTGAGGCCAGATTTTGCAATTGTTTGGGAAGTGCTAGACACAGCTCATGCAAATCAGCACATGCAAAGACCGCCTGTGACATGACATATACCCCCATCTCTGACCCCTGTGGTGTGAAATGGCACTGACGTAAGTCTCAGAGAGGCTGTGTCCATTGCCCAAGGTCACAGAAGATGTGTGTCTGGCCTGAAAATGGTGTCCAGTTCCACTGGGACATCACATCTCAACATTGCCAGCATTCCTGCTACCCTTAGCCTGGGTTTTTTATGCCTAAACACTAGATCATATTCCCATTTACCCTGTAATGAATTAGCAAGGGTGGGACCTGTGCCCTCTCTGACAGACAAGGCTTCTCTGTAATCAGCTTGCTGCTGACACCACTTCAGGAAAAACATGATGAAGAAAGATTGCAACAGCAACATAAGCGCTATATTTGAGTTGTTTGGAAAAGGACATGCAGGACTTCTGAGATCAATGGAGCAGTAGGGTGAAAGTAATATAATACACACTTCGGAAGTGTTCCCCATTCAGCTGGTGAGTAACTCTACATACTGGTTATGTTACAACATAGAGGAAGGGAGACTGGTGACCCGCTGTCCTTCCCTAAGTACACTTTCCTGGAGCCAGAAACACTACTCAGCAAGCCTACATGAAGCTGTGTCAGACGAGCAGCATTTCCATGCTGTAACCAGTAAATTATGCTGTGCCTACTGGTACCTCTGCACAGTAAGTAAGTATTTTCATAACTGGGACAAGTGGGGAGATTCCTGCCTAAAGTCTTCCGTACCCCTTCTTCTCCACATGACTTCTTTTAGTAGAAACCTGTGCAGTCCTGAAAATTCCCCATTTAGCCACGCTCGGAGCACTCTGGAGACTCTGAGATGTGATTTCTGGCAGGACTGGGCACCTTGGAATTTGAAATTCTTGGCTGCATCATGGGACCAATTATTAAGCATTGTGTTTAAGTGGCTAATAAGCCTTATTTCAAATGCAGTGGCTTGTGGTCTCCTTTGGCTGTGAAGATGCCTAGCTATGAAAGTCCAACTTCATGTGAAGCTTCTCTTCTTCCACTGAGTGCTTGGTCCTTCTCCCTGTAGCTTTCCCCATACACCAATGTCTCCACTACCTCCCCCATCTTCAGGAAAACTGGTGGTCCTTCATGCCCTCCACTGTCACTGCAGGTAAGGCTGAGCTACACACAGCTGTGAAGAAGCAGTAACTCCCTCTCGTATCTACAAAATGACTTCAAGGATCTTTACTATTGTCCTTTCTTGGTAGTGAGGATAGCACAGCCTGTCACTGCACACCTAGCTGCACCCATTACCAGTTTGCTGATGGCACTGTGAAGGGCCTAGACCCCTGACACATCCCATGCTTCCTTTCTGCAGTTGCTACTGCCTACAGCACCTCCATCTCCTGCTAAAGACTTTCCCTGTGCACAGTCTGTTTTAAATAGGGCTTGCCCTTGTTGCCTAGCTATCCCCACATGGGGTTTAGCAGCTTAGGTTCATTGTAGAGTCCTGAGAAACCCGGTGATATGAAACCTTAGTATCATGGGGTCAGGCTCCCAAAACATTGGCAACCACATGTAGGTTTTAAGCAATGAAAACCTTTGTTGGCTACTCTGCTTATTTAAGGATTGCAGTAAGCAAGGGCCTAGGCAGGGTATAGCCAAAGGGGTCTCTGTGATTATCATATCTGACAGTTAAAGAGTGCCCATTTTCCTTCTGGGGTGAGAACTCCATGGTTGTAGACTGATTCATGCCATCCACCCTTTTGCTACCAAGTACAACAATTTGGAAATGGATCTGCTTTAACTCTTACTGTGGAAGTGACACCCCTTCTGACACTAAACCCTACTATGTGACTTCCACAGAGGTCTGAGAAAGAGGTGAAGGCTGGAAGGACCTGATGGGGACAATCCTGCAGGGGTGCATTGTCTTGAGGTTTGTCAAGATGACAGCACCACACAGTAAGCATATGGGTTTTGGTTTTTTGTCTCCTGCTCTGAGATCATAGGTTTGTGTAGAAACAAGGGAGACTGAGAAATCCCCTCCTATTTCAAGGCCCTTCCTATTTATTTCACTCTGGTCCCAAGTCTCTTTTTGTGATCGTTATCTCTGTGGGTACCTTACCACAGGCCAGACTTGAAAAGGGGCCTCTAAATGGAAATCACTAAGCAGGAATTGCTTATAAAGAAGCAAGTGGTGGAGAACCTCATTGCTCATCACCATGCATTGATTATGTTCCATAAGGAAGGAGTTTGAGTGCTTTATCTTGTCCTCTGGGACATCACTGTGATGAAGAGGTGAAGATGATAGTCAACAAGTCAACAAATACTATTGAGAAGCCCAGGAAAAAGAGATCAGATTATTTGATCCTTGCCAAAATGAGATTATTCAACAATTCGCTGAAATTATATAATTTCTACATGGTAGAAAGAATGCAGGTTGTGCAGGGCTGATGATCAGCTTTGCTTCAGCAGATGGTGGCCTTTGGCTATGCCTGGTTGTTGCCAGGAAGGACAGGTTTGTCTTTGTAACTGTCTGAAATGGATGTACTGCATGATTGCAGAAGAAAAGGCAAGATGGATCGCTTCTCTGAATAACACACTAGCTAGTTTAGTGAGGACCAAAGCTTCCTGCTTTCCACCCTTACGAGCCAGGAAGGGCAAGAGTTGAAATTTTTCTTTTCTTTTCTTTTCTTTTCTTTTCTTTTCTTTTCTTTTCTTTTCTT
>JAOXJM010000019.1:49640158-49659606 GCA_026413425.1 Tringa solitaria | reverse complement strand
TCAAGAGGAAAGTGAATATGCTGCGTGTTGGAGGGCATCTCACCCTTTATTTGTGTCCCAGCCCTAGGACAAGAGGAAAGGGGCACAAACTGGACGAGAACAAGGTCCGCCTCAAGACGAGGAGGAACGTCTTTCCTGGGAGGGTGGCGCAGCATTGCAATAGGCTGCCCAGGGAGGTGGTGGAGTGGCCCTCTCTGGAGACATTCCAAATCCACCGGGACAAGTTGCTGTGCAAGGTGCCCTAGGTGGACCTACTTTGACAGGGGGGTTGGGTGAGATGATCGCCGGAGGTTCCTTCCAAGCCCATGGGATTCTGGGATTCTGTGAGGGGTCAGGGGTGACTGGGGTCCGAGGTCACCATGGGAGCTCAAGGGTGACCACAGGGGGTCAAAGCTCACCATGAAGGGTCAGCGGTCACCGTGTGTTATCAGGGGTCACCGTTTGGGTCACAGGTCACCATGTGAGGTCAAAGGTCACCATTTGGTTCAGGAGGCCACCGTACGGGGCCAGGGGTAACGTGTGGGTACCAAAGGTCACCTTCTGGGTTCCAAAAGTCACCATGTTCAGTCTGGGGTCACCATGTGGGGTCTGGAGTCACCGTTTGGGTCACAGGTCAATATGTGAGGTCAAAACGTCACTTTTTGGGTCAAGGGGCAGCGCGTGGGGTCAAAGGTCACAATGGAAGTCCAAAGGAAACCATTTGGGGTCAAAGGTCACAATGCAAGTTCAAAGGTCACCGTGTGGGGTCGAAGGTCACCCTGCAGAGGGAAGAAGGTCAGAATGTGGGCTCAAAGATCATTGGGGGAGCTCAGGGCCACCCTGTCAGCTCAGGTGTCCCGGTGTCCTGCCAGAGTTCTCCAGGCAAGGTCAAAGGTCACCGTCGTGTGAAGGTCAGAGGTCACCATGTGGGTGAGAGGTCACCATGCGCTCTCAAGGGTCACACTATGGAGTGAAAAGGCTCAGCGTGAGGTCAAGGGGCAGGATTTGGGGTCCAAAATTCCCCTGTGAGGTCAAGGGTCAGCGTGTGAGCTCAGGGCCAGCGAGTCAGCTCCCGTGTCCCTGTGTGGTGTCAGAAGTCACCTTGTGGTGTCCAAGGCCAGCGTGTGGGTTCAAAGGCCAGTGTGTGGAATCTTGGGTCACCGTGTGGGGGTAATAAGTCAGCGTGCTAAGGCCCCATCCGGAGTTCTGTGTGCAGTTCTGGGCTGCCCGGTTCCAGAAGGACAGGCAACTGCTGGAGAGGGTGGAGCAGAGGGTTAGAAGGATGATGCGGAGCCTGGAGCATCTCCCTTATGAGGAGAGGCTGAGGGACTTGGGTGTGTGTAGTCTGGAGAAGAGAAAGCTGAGGGGGGATCTGATCAAGGCTTCTAAATACTTCACGGGGGGGTGTCCCGAGGACAGGGACAGGTTTTTTTTTTATATTTTTGCCTATTTGGGAGAATTTGTTGGACATTTTTGAATTATTTATGCATTTTTACCTGCTTGGGACATTGGTTTGGAACATTTGTACTCATTTGTGGACTATTTTGGGGTCTTTTTTTCTTTTTTTGGACTTTTTCTGACATTTCTGCTTGTTTCAGACAAATTTTTGGCCATCTTACTGATTGTGAACTATTTTTCTCTCAATTTTGCCTTTTTCAGAGTTTTTGGGGAGCTTTTGGCCTTTTTCTGCCTATTTTTTGCACATTTGTGCCTGTTTCAGACAATTTTGTTGACACTTTGGCCTTTTCCTGGCTTTCTTTTGAAACTTTTTTCTATTTTCACACTATTTTTGTACTTTTTTTTGACATTTTTATTTTTTGGTTTTTCTGAACTGGTGTGCATAGCAGTTAGGGAGTAAAAGAGGTGGTGTTCTGGTGCCACAGTTTTTGTGACACGCAGTAAAAATCTTGCACCCTAGTCCCAAAATGCGAGATGGTTATGTTGGGCTCTTTCCCCTTTCCACATCAGGAATTGAAATTCTCTAGTGTGCCTTTGCTTGGATTCTCATTCAGGCAAAAGCCATATACAGGCTGGAGTAGGGAACCAGCCTGGATAGTTCCCTACTCCAGCCTGTACATGGCTTTTAGAGGCTCAACTTTGCAGTACAGGTAATGAAAATATTGTTCAGTTTTAACAAGTTATTCACAGTGAAACATTTGGATTAAATGAAGCAACCTTTTCCTGCCCTAACTTCCCCATGTATCTGATCTCCTGACTTGAGAATGACCAGGATATACCCTACAAGACTTGGTATTCATCTCAGACAATTTTATTAAATTTTTATACAGTTATGAAATGCTATTGTCTTTGATGCCATTTCTCCCAAAAATTGTATTATCTTTTAAACATGGTCTCTATACTGTTGATATTAAAACATTGTCTGTCCATTTCAGTTGCGTGAATGTCACTCCATCTTGTTGCTGCACCTGTCCACAGACAGCTTGACGCATCTAGATACTGATCATTCTTGCTTTGTTGTCATATTGCTTCACAACAGAAAGAGATACAATCAAGAAGAGAGTAGAGGAACATAGTCTAACTGGATTTAAAGTGCTGTTACTTTTGTTAATGCTCTGTAGTGACCTGTCTGGCATTTATAAATTAGTCATATAAGACCAGGAAGTCAGGGTCCAGAAAAACTTAGTACCTCCCTTATTCCTTCTAGTAGAACTGGGCAAGATTGCTTCCTGTGCTGAACCAAGCTTGTTGTATTTGAGCATATGGCCCTCTTACCTTCTGTGCAGAGCTGTGAGAGCTGGCTCACCATGGCACTGAATGCTTGGTACCCGACTGCATGCTATGTGTGGAGTCTATACATTGCCCTGCTATTGCCCTGAGATGTTGGCAGCTATTGATCAAGAGGATCCGGGGGCAGATGGTTCATAATGTCTAACAGATACTCTGGCACCTGGTGAGGCCTGAAGCCCGCTAAAGCGGCCTGAATCTCACGAAGATGGATACAGTGGAAGAGACTAGCTTAGGAAAAGTACAGTCCTGTTCTTTAGGATGCATCAACAGAAATCATGATGCCATCTTCTGGTCAGAGTGTCTTTACGAATCAGAAGAAGACTAGGGACAAAGAACACAACATCCCAAATCCGTTTATCTGCAGAGAAATAAGACTGGAGTCAATGCTGAGTGCTCTTCAAAATCTCCCTCAGTATCTTGTGTGCAGGTACCCACTTGGGCTGCAATCCTGTGCAGTCTGAGTCAGGAAAGTAGCTCTGACTTTTTATGTACATTTTCAAGAAAGCAGATGAGATAAGCCCGTGGCTGGGCTTCAGTCACTGATGAAAGCCAACTTGGGGAGAATAAGGGAGTAGCAGTTAGTTTAACTACTTCGCAGCTGTGGAGATGAAGAGGCCTGGGAGATTCATGGAAATCCTGCTTTGGACCTTCTTGCATATTTCAGCTATGGGATGTGTCCCTGTCTGGCTGAAGGGAGGCTGGTTGAGGTTCACAGGTCCTTGTGCTTCATATGCTAGAATTAGGTTTTGCCATCCGGAATTTCATCATGAAGTGTGAAAGCTCATGGCTCATCCTAGCAAATGCCTCTGAGGTTTAGGAAATTGAAGATCTGGTTTAAAATGGTTTCAGATAGTCATGGCAACTAGGTAGGAGTCCTACCGCCATTGCAAGGCAAAGAAACACTGTGCTTTAGTGCATGGGCCTGGGGTCCAGGGAGCAATGAGTGGGCTTGCTAGTGGTTTGGCACCAGATCCTGGCTTGCTAATGGTGTGGTACAGATGGCTTGGTACCAGGTATTTCACCTTCACATGATGGGAAGATATCCTTCAGGAAGAACTCCTCTCCAGGAACTTCTCTCCTAAATGGTTTTACATGTATTCAGTAATAACCATATAGAGCAATGCAGTGTTCAACTTCCTTTGATTAGTCTGGTTTGGGTTTATTTTCTGCACATCAGGGTGTTCAACTAGATCTTAGCCTCAAAGTGGAGATCTGGTTCAGCTGTGGTACTGTCCATCTGCCTCAAGCTAAGCACGCATCCAAGAACCCTCCTGGTCTCCTTCCTGGTCTGGAGCCTGAACATGCTCCTGTTGCTTTCATGTCCCTGGAAATTCATTACTTAAAAGACACCATGATGATGAAAAAAATTGTTTTATGTCATCATAGTGGGCACAAAGGAGGTAATTGGGCTTTTGTTTGTAGCACATTCTTAACAGGATTTAGGGAGTAATCCTGTGTTCACTGAAGTCCTGGACAGAGCTCTAAGTGGAGTGAGTATAAGCCAGATCCAGACTGGTTAAGAAAGTTACACAGCATTTCCAGGAGAAACGGTCACCCTAACTGATAAAGGTTGGACATTCTTCTAGCTCCTCAAGACTATGTGTCCTGCAAAGCTAGGTGCAATAGCCATAACCAAAGGGGAGTTATTAGCCCTCCTCCTCACCCCAAAATGTTGTTTCAGCAAATAAATTCAGCATTAAAAATTGTTAAGCTAGAGTCATCCTGTTTCTTCTATTTATTGGAACAAGTAGAAACCACATTTACTGGCTCTGGGGTTTTTTTGTTTTGTTCTGGGTTTTTGTTGGTTTTTTTTTAACCCTGATGAGAATATTGCTAGAATAGAAACATAATTTCAGTTCTGTGCACTGATGAGCTGACAAGAAAGAAGAATCTCTACAGTCAACTAAAGGACAATCACTGACAGGCTCATATCAAGCTATGTGGTCTCTTAAGAGAGCTCAGGGATAATGCAAAATTGTATAAAACATTTTCAATGCCCTTTCTTTAATTTTCCTGGGACATTTTGCAGTGTCTGAAGCAAATTCTATGGAAATCTTCACAGGATCTGAGCTTTAAATGCCTTGAGGCAGGGACAGTCATTTGCTGTGCACATCTGAGTAGCAAATAACCCAGCTGGATCACTAGTGTCTGACTGCCATGCAGTTCCGTGGTGACACGAATGCCTCACCTGGGATCCACTACCTTGAGGAAAACAAAAGCCCCACTGAAGTCGGTATCAAAACTTTGTGGTTTCTCTTGTGCTGGAGCTTCACTTGAATGATGCACTCTATGGGCCTCTGTCTGCCTTTGTAACTGCAGGAAGATGTTCACCATGCATTCATCTGTTTTTACCAAAAAAAAGAAAAAAAAGGTACCTTGCACACTGCTAAGACCTTTTGTAACAAGTTGGTGATGCCTACACCGTGCCTTCAACCCTGACAGCTTTGCTACTATTTTTTTTAGAGCCAGTTAGAAAACCAGGTCAAAACAAGCGTGTTCTCTCAGAAAATTCCTCCCCTCCTTGTGGAAATCTTTAACTACGGCTGTTAAAAAATCACGATAGCTTTTCTCCCCCAAAGGCACCCTGAAAAAAAAATCATGCCAATTTAATGGATAAGCTGAACTCAATGCATTTCTGTCCATTTTAGATTTTCTCCAGTTGTTCCAGGGCAAAGTTGTCCTGATATCTCCTAGAAGACATCAGAAATCTACCTATGTAAACTGAGGGTTTTACACATTGTGAATCCCTCCTGAGGGGCTCAGATTTTCAAGCTGCTTCCCAGATGGATGCTTATGTGCACAGGAACGGGTTCCACCTGGGTTTCCAGGACTGCTTGCTCCTGCATCTTTCTTCCAAACCAGTGAAGGGCTTGAGAAGGAAGTGAGAAGGCAAGGTAAGCCTACCTCCTTACCGATGCCTAAGCAGCTGTTTTTCCATCAGCAGTGCTGAAGGCCATTTATAGGTTAGCAATGGGGCTACAGTTCCCAGAGAGAGTCAGACTAGCTTACAAGGATCTACATTTCCCTTCCAGCCCTGCAGAGCAGGCTGGGCCAATGTGCTTAGTGTCCATGTGATTTCATGATACGGCCATTCTCAATGCAGAGGAGCATCAAAGTGTCAGGTGAGAGGGTGAGCCACAGGATGATCAGGATGGAACATCCCTTTTGGTGGAGAAAACCAGTCAATTTCACTCAGACTACCTGAGCTTCACCATGGAGCTGTGGCCTGTTTCTCCTTCTCCAGTTGCAGTACGATCAAAATACAACTCAACCACGTCTTTAAAACACATCAAGGTATACATTACTTTCTATCTGCATGACATATGGCGTCCCTATTACTGAATTTTACAAAATAATGCATTAATCATATTTATTTTGACAAGCCTTTACATTTTTCCTACTAATATTATGAATTCATAGATGAGTAATTCACAGTATTTTTACTATTTTGTTAGCACTTTATTCTCAGCTTTTAAACAGTTTCAGTTTTGATTGCATTCTTATAAAGAGTACTTTCAGATTGGGGAAAGGGGTTTGTAAACTGTCCTGTAACTCTTTCTAGCCTAGCTTCAAACGATTCTCTCCTTTATTTCTAAAGTGCAGGGGCTTAGCACAATTCAGAGCTCCCTGTTCTGGTCATGTACTTTCTCTTCACCGCCTTTCAATGCCCAAGATGTTTTATTTTTGTTTAGCTTTCTCTCTCCATTCAAATTGAGATTAGTATTATTAAGATGCATTTAGAGAACAGAATTCCACTCTTTACACTTTACTTTTGGCTTCTGGCTGACTATACTTGATAATTACATGTAACCACTTCACTTCGTAATATATTCCCCATATTTCCCTTCCGGCTGACCTAACACTTTCATACAGTAACATACTACAAAGTTCACTAACCCTTTTTATCTGGAGGCGTAATTGGGGGCTCTGTGTTCCTGAATCTCTGAAGCCCACATCAATCCTTCTAAGAAAACTTCCTTTCAAATGCAGATAAAGTATTTTTTCTCAACTTAACGAAGCAAGCTCCTTTGCCTCCTTTATTATCTGCTTTATGATATCTGTTTCATAATTTTAATGGTGAGAAATACTCATGCCTAGTTTTCATGGTGTTTAAAATTGATGTTGAATTCAAAACCATATGAAGCACATGGAATACTGGGTGAATCGCAGCTGACCTGCCTGTTAATGGAGTGTGAATATAATTCTGTCCTGAAGACTGCGCAAACCTCTTTTGTGCCAGCTTCTTTCACTCAGAGCTCGCTCTGTTTGGCTGTATGAGGTGGCTTTCTTTCCCATTGTGGGTTAATGTTAGGTAGCAAAGGCACATGCACAAGCTGGAGGTCGGTGCGTGTGCTTGCATGTGGACTGTGCTGCACGCGCACACAGACACATGCCATCTAAATTAGCGTGTGCGGGGAGCTTTTGGACGGTGATCCACTGCAGATCTGCTAGCAGTAACACCCACTTGAGGGGACTGAGGCCTCTGACAGGCCTCCTAGCCATTTTCCTGTAACTGTTCCTATGGCCTGGGAAACCGACTGAACGTCAGCTAAAAAACATCAGCTGACAGAAAAAGAGGTAGGCACACCTACAAGCATGGGATGTGGGTATGAGGAACTGCCTGTCCGTGATAGCTGCTTAAACTCTGCTATAGGAGACACAGCTGTGGAGCCTGCCTGTTCAGTTACCTTGAATTAACTACCAACCAGCCAACTCAAGTCACAGACTCTCTGTGGTCTAAGGCCCTGATTCACAAAAGCATTTAAGTGCTTCAGATTACCCTTTCTGTGCAATGTACCTAAGCAAATGCTTAGCCTTAAGTCCTACTGAAGTCATTTTGCAAGGAACTGGGATAAACAAATTCGAGACAGAACTTTATTAAATACAAATACTGGGTTTATCTCTTAGGTTTCTGTTACTTGGTTTAGGATGTGGCTTTCTACTGAAATGTTGCAGTGAAAGTATAAATTACTTTGAAAGTCCCTATAAAACATTCCCTTTGTACTTCCTTGTTCTCCATTTTCCATTAGCAATTCACCACAAAGAACGCATTTCCCACCAATTAAAAAAAAAAAAAGGCCAAGCAACATCTTAATCTGCATTGCCTGATGCCTGTGAGCTGCGTGTTTCGGAAAGTGGTATTATGTATTTTGCTATTTTAGAACCAAAAGCAAAATGGTCACACAGAAAGTACCTAATCAGTCTGGCAGCACATCTCTGTGCCATGAAAGATTTATTCTTATTCTCTATAACTTAATCTAGGTATTGTATGAATGCTGGCTGGCTCCTTTGCCCAGAAATACATATGACCATATGTGGGTCTGGCTTATTGCATTCAGGGCAGAAAAGTGTCACTATGTTTTACACCTGGCTGCTAAGAGTGATGTTTGTTTGGAATAGCTGCTTAACTGTCTCTGACAGGTAGGCAAACTCGCTATTTGAACTCCAAGTGTTCAATCAGGGAATTTTTTTTTGAGAGGATGATGAAGAAAGATGTTCTATCCTCATTCCTTGCCCTGATAAACATAAAAATACCTGGAGCACTGGCAAATTGCAGGTAGTATTTTCCTCTGCTGTAAAAAAGAAACCACAATTAAAATAGTATGGGATTATAACTACTATATATGGTATAAATGCTATATTTTTTGTCAGATGATGCTTTTTGTTCTAAATGATTGGCATCACCTAACAAAAGATGCATTTCATATATTACCAGCACCATTCTCCTCATCAAAATCCACAGTATTCAGAAATACAGTAGTGCACATATCAGAAGGCAAGACAATGAAGGGGTTTGGCTCTGGTCACCATCTTCTGGAGGCAGTTACTTTGTGCCACAATACTAGGCTCTCCTAGCCAAAGGAGAGGAATGGCACCTTCGCTTTCTTTGAGTTGATGGGAAGGTTGCCATTGACTCGAACCAGAATTTAACTTTAGCAACAGAGATTTGGATCTCTGGGACTGAAAACGATGAGTTTAAAAGTAAGGATAGGGTAAAGCTAAAGAAGCAAGGACTACCTGAGTGAGCAAAGAGCCTGAAACAATTGGTGTGCAGCTTGCCTGTTGCTTTGTGCGTGGTATTTTCACACACACAACTTCAGAAGGAACAGTCAAATTATGATGAAATTATACTAGTCTTTTATCATTGCCACAGGACAGTGAGCATAATGGTGACTATTAAAGTAGAAATGGTAAAAATACTATTACTGAATGCTGAGAAAAGACGGAGAAATACATTGTGGAGAAAGGTCTGCGTTAAGAGAAACACCTTATTCTGGTACTTAAACCAGCAGATGCCAGTCCATAGAGTGGTGTAACTTTTCCCCCTTCATTTGATTTCTGCTGTCTTTTTATTTACATTTTCAACAGATTTTGGCTTCTTCTGTGTAAATCCTTAGTTAAAACAACTGGGGATGGTGCAGGAGGGAATGTACCGTACAATAGCAACATACACCATGTGGCCAATGGAGAGTCAGTATTGTAAATTTAAAGGTTTTCTTAGCTTAATCCCTGAAACTGCTAACAGTTTTGCTATATGTGGATTACACACGCAATTTTAAATTTATCAGGAAGGTCCTATTACGAATATTTTGAGAGCTATGAAAGTTCATTTAATTTGCACTGGACTAAAAGCTGGCTTTGCTCAGTATTTTCAATGCTGTGGTTAACAGCAGTATGCACCCCTGTGAGCTTTTAAATACCACTCTTCTCAGCAAATATAGCTGAATTTTACAATTTAAGATGCCGACGCGTTCTTCGGTGCATTTTTGATCTTAAAACAGGTCACACCGCTTGCCCAAAGCACACTTGGACACACAACTTGGGCAGGGGCGTCAAGAAAACAAGGATTACTGAGAATGGTTCCTCAATCACGAACTTGACGGGCGATAAAGAGGCTTGGGGAGAACTAGAATACTCAATTTCATGTTCCCTTCAGGAGAGCTGCCGGCTGGGCAGAGGCCGGGAGGCAGGGTAGGGGGCAGGCAGGAGCAGTGGAGCGGAGGCAGGCAGGGCAGCGCAGAACCCGGCGAGGCGGGCTGCTGGAACGGGGACCGACCTCGGGTGAGGGGAGGGCTGCCGGGGCGGGGGCGCAGCCGCCCCCAGCCCTCCGGGGACGAGCCGGGGTCTAGTCGCTATACGTGGAGCCCGCCGGCCCCGCCGTCGTCTGCTACAGCCAGGCGGTGGAGGGGGCCCGGGGCGGGACACCCCCCCGCTACCGGCCCATCGCCCGCCCCCGGTGCGGCGGTCCCCGCGCCCTCCCCTTCCTCCCTCCGCGCCCCCCTCCCGGCTCTGGACTCTTTAAGAGGAGGGGGCAGCGTCTGAGAGGACTTGGCCAAGGGATGGTGTCGCTCCCGCGAGGGTTGTAGGATTGGCTCGACCGACCAAAAAAAGAAAGAAAAGAAGGGGGGAAAAAAAGGCAAAAGCGGGAGAATTAAAAAGGAAAAAGGGAGGTGTGGAAGCAAGAGAAGGGGGGCGGGGGGAAGAATAGGAAAAAAAAAAAGAAAAGAAAAGGGAAGCCGTCCCCAGATTGTGCCAAGGCGGGGAGCGAGCCAGGGATGGTGCACCCCGGGTGGCTCTGCCTGCTGCAGGGCTCCCTCCTTCTGCTGCCTACAGCGCGGCAGAGCCGCGGTCCCGCCGCCGCCGCCTGCCCGCTCCGCGGAAAGGTGAGTGCCGGCGGGTGGGGAGGCGGGTGGGGCAGCCTTCCGCAAGGAAAGCCGCGGCGCCGCGGGAGTTGGGCGGGGGGGTGGACGGGGGGGACGGGTCACGCGCGGCCGTCCCTTTCCCTGGACGTGGAGGGTTTGGGGGGGTGTTGGGGGGCAGGCGCCCCGGCTTAGCCCGAACCGCGGCGGGCGCGGGGTGCGGGGCTCGGGTGGCGGTCGGGAGCAGGGCAAGGGAGAGGTGGGAGGGCGGTCCCTCGGGGCTGTGCGACAGGTAGGACCGACCACCGCTGCAGCTGACGGAGGGGCGTGATGGAGGAGGAAAAGCCCGGGATGAGCCCCGGCAGGACCTTTCGCTTAGCGGCGGGACCGGCGCGCCTGCTGCCGCTTCTGCCGGCGTCCCCGGCTGGGGTGTCCCCCTGCATTCCTGGCTGAACGCCGGGAGCCGTGAGGCGGGCTCGGACCAGCAAATGGTCGTGGTCCTAAAGTGGAAACACGGGCATGGGATGTTAGGGTTAGGTTTTGCGCGTCCCCTAACGTCATCAGCCTGAGTGCAGTAACCAGAAGCGGCAGGGGCTGACTGGGCTCCGGTGGGCGGTAAGTGCAGCCGGGGGCACTGGCCAGTGAGAAGCTTGTGAGCCGGGTGTCATTTCCATTAAAAATCAGACACGGAGAATAATCAATTCTCGCCGAATTTTCTGAGCTAAAAGTACCTAAAATCATGTAGGAAAAGCCTTCCTGAACTTACTTTGGTTTAATGCATCTGTTAGCATTGACAGGCCATCCGTGCTATCTGTTGGCATATGCTGGGACCTGGAAGCATCCTGACTGGAAGGTGCTGTACACCTGAGATGCTCCAGGGACATGTATCTCACCATTTGTGTTCATCTCCTGCCTCGGGACAGGGTTACCTTCTCTGGCACAGCTGTTAAGGAATCTGGGAGCCCTTTGAAGTTGAGTGCAGACCTGCTGCACTAGGGAGGTGCCAAACCCGTGGTGGGCAAACTGCAGGGTAGATGTGAGAAAGCTTTAAAATGCTGAAGAAAGTTTGCTCTGTGACCTACCTTCTCTCTCTCACCTGCACATGCACTTACATATTGGCCCCCTTGGTCTAGGGGCCTTGCTGCCTCCAGCTGAGCGTGCTGGCCCCCCTGCAGCCGTAGAGGGGGATCCTAGGATTTAGGGCACTGCCAATTCAACCATATCCCAAGCTACATGAGCTACATGTCCCTCACTGGAGTTGTCTGCCAGAGCTTGGGCTAGACAGAGCTCAACCCTGCCTTGGGGGAAGGTGCCTTAGCAATATGCTTGTGCCTGCAACCAGTTTGTTAACTGATCTATAGATGGCCAGCCATGACATTGCTGTAAAGCCAGGTCAAGCCTCTGTGGCAGGTCCCCCTTTCACTTTGAAATCATGAGGTGTAAAAGCTCTGTGCTGGCATGAATCTGCTGCAATGAGCTAGTGAGAGCAAAAGGAAGAGAGAGAGCCTGAGCAGCAAAATTAATACTTTTGGAAATGGGTAATTCTCTGATATGGTGGGACAGGGGGAATTTTCCTCAGGAGCCATTGACTGGACTTCAGCCAGTCACAGGCAAAACTGGAGGTGAAACGTGTTAATGGTATCTCATTATCTGCTGATTAGTCTGTCATTAAAATGTGAGGCCACCTGTAGTTCTGGTACTGGCAGGCTGTTTCCTAGGGTCCTTGGGACAGTGCTGGTAACCACACTGTCTAGAAATGGCAGCATCAGCTTTATTTGCAGAACTGTTGAATGTATCCTTATGAATATTTACATCAGCCTCTTGGGAAAAAAACATTCCTCCTTGTCCCTGCATCATGAGGGAGAGATTTTTTGTTTGTTTTTATCTTATTTCTTTATGGGATCTCTTACCTCTCTAGATTACAGATACACGTTTCTTCTGTTTGTCACGTTGCCTAAAGCTTCTGTCATGAAAGAAATATGTGCATCAGTGACTGAAAGAGAGAAGCTGCTATTTTAAGGAATAAGCATACAATACTTCAAGGGGCTTTCTCATCATCACTCCAAATTATAGTTAAAGCTGAAACCAATAATGTGACCCATCTTTTTTTTTTTAAATAGGAAAAAAGAAAGGCTTTGAAAACAGTTAATCTAAAATAAAGTATGCTGAAATCCTTTGGGTTATCTTACAGTTACTAAGTAATGTGGTCTGGTGATGCTTTCTTTTTGCTTAACATTGGTATATTGGTGAATTTAAAGCCAGAATCCAGGGATTAACAGCAAAACGCTTGTAGCTGGTTAGTATTTTATGATCTTATTCCTGATAGGGGGCCAATTAATTTAAATGGCTACCTTTCCCCATATATGCACTTCAGCAGAACAAGTAGTCTGTCTGGTTTCAATCTTTGGCTTTTTAGTTAATATTTTAATTTTATTTTTCATTTCTGGCAAATAGAGCCTGGATGTGTGTTCTTCTCATAGTTGTGCAATTTTTATCCCCGGGCGATTTCTGCTTACAGTTTTAAGCAGAGTTTGAGGTGGGCAAAAGCTGAAGTGAGTGACTATTAAAAATGCGCCTACTATTTCTGTGTGCATTACCTTAATTGCATGGGGCACTTTACATGAGTGAGGTGAGTAAAGGCACAATCTTTGCCTCAGTTAGGTACAAATGAACATGACAAGGTAAAACACCAGGGTAGATAAGAGGAGGGAAGAAGCCATATATGGAGGATTATAGGGCTGCCTGCTTGGGTGAAATATTGCATGCCACACGCTCTGGCTTCTGTAACAAGCAAAAATATGTAAGAGAATATTGTGGGTTGAGAAACAGTGCAATCCTGAGCTGAAGATTGGCAGATATGGCTATGGGGCCAAGTGGTAAGTATGAGGGTTAGACTGAAAGACACTGAAACCATGGAGGGCACCTACCTGCACAGTGAGTTATGCACTTTGTGCTGCAAAAATGTCTAATCTACATAGATGAGACAGACAGAAGATGGAAGGAAGTAGAAGCAATGTAGAAGGAAGCAGACCAAGTGTAGGTTTTCGATTGTCTGGAACTCAAATCCAGTTCCTCAGTCTTTGGACAGCAGTTTTCCTTCCCCTCTGAACCTCCATTCCCCACATCACCACAACCTTCCCTCTTGATTTTTGTTTTGTTTTGTTTTGTTTTGTTTTTTAAACTCCCATGCTCATCTTCGAGACATTCACAGTGCTGCCATGACATTCATTCTTTGTTTCTCCTTTTTTTTTTGCTGCGTTACTTCCTGAATTTTCCATAATTTTACTCTTGACAGACAGTACTTCATTTGACCCAATTTGAGTTAGTTTCTCAGAAGAAAGATGATGCTTTCTGTGATCCTTTTTGGCACCACTCTTCCTGCAGGGGCATGGGATCATAGAATGGTTTGGGTTGGAAGGGGCCTATTGTTCCAAGCCCCCTGTCATGGGCAGGGACACCTCCCACTAGACCAGGTTGCTCAAAGCCCCATTCAGCTTGGCCTTGAACACTTCCAGGGAGGAATCATTGCTGCCTCACCTGAAATGATTCATGATGTCTGACAAATGCAGTAGTATTTGTGTATTTGAAGTCTACAAGTTTCATCCTATGGTGAACCTATAAATACTGCTAGAAAGGCAAGTTGCTGGGGGTAGTTAGAATTAACAGAATCTGAGGCCTGTATTTTTTTGAATCTTAAAAGAAGAAAAGATAATAAAAAATCCTCTCAGTCAGAGCCTGTGTTCTGCTTAAGCAGATGGAAGGAAGGTGGGATTTCATGAGAGTTTCCAGTGCTACCTGTGGACAACCAGCTATGTGATTAGAGGGCAGATGTTGGGATATGGGACTAGCATGCTCTGGTTTCAGCTACTGATCTGCAATACATCACTTTACTTTTCCTTTCCTCAAGTTGTTTTTTTTGTGTTCTGGCCTAGACTCTCCCTCAGCTCCTGAGGAAAACCCCTTGATTTGCACCATGCTTTTCCAGGATTTCTGCAATGCCTGACACTGTTGTCCCATCATTTTGAGGATGCATTTTCTGGCCCTATATGCCCCCATTGCATCTCATGGTGGGCAGTGGAGTTTGTCCGCTGTGCAGCCCTGGTTGGAAGGGAGGCTTTCCCGCCCTCCTTGTAGGGAGTGGATTCCATAGGTCCCAGTGTTGTGAGCGTCAGCTTGAGTAGCTCCTTTTCCTTCTCCTTCGTTTCCCTGCTGGTTGGGGAGAAACCTTTCTCCTTTTTTTGTTCCAAGCTATTTTTTGATTGGGCTGATACCCTGAATCAGTTCACAGCCAGCTGTTGCTCACACGGGGAGGTGAGGCAGTGAAGAAAGCACTGTGCCATAGTGCTGAGGATTCAGAAATACCTTGATCTGGGACTACATAGTGGGAGCTTAAACTTGAGGCACAGTGAAGGTGTGGTGTGGCTAGTGTGACACTGCCTCAGATCTCGGTTTGGTAGCAAATTGGGAGACTGGTGTTCTCATGCGGGACTGCTGCTGTCTTTCTTAGGCTGCCCCTCTATTTTTTCCTCTTGCTCCTAGTTTTTCCCATCACAAGTAATGCATTGAATGCTACCTGTAAACTGGAACATGGAGACAGAATATGTATCTTTATCTGTATGCAAATCTGACTTTTTGTTGTTATGTTGCTGAATGTGAAATTCCTGGAGCTATACAACCCAATTTGCTTAAGCCTCCAGGACACCACCTTGACTGTACTTTATGCTGGCTTTAAAGCACCCTTTTGTGATGTAACAGCTATATAGAAGGCTCCTACTGCAAAGGAAAATTGGGTTGTAGCACCTTTATCTTTTGCATTCGCTTGGGAAATTGAGCTGAGAGAGAGGCACTGCCAGTCATGGTGTATAGTGCATTGCTGAACAAGCCTCAGCACTGTTCCTGTGCTATCTCACAGACACCTAGAACATTGTTTAGTGGTTCCCCTTTCATGATCTTGCTCATGATCAAAGCAAAAAAAAGTGAGAATGCAATACCAAACACCTTTCTAGCTTGACTGTGTGTAGTAGTTCAGAGCAACGCTGATGATTGTGTTAAAGTCTGGTACCATCCATCTGGGCTTGATCCTTCTGGCTGGGTTTATTCAGGAGCTGAATCAAAGTTTTAAGCTGGCTGGTGACCACTTATTCCTTTCGATTCCTTGCAATTGTGGCTGTTCTTGTGTGCTGCTGTGTACATGATCAGACTTGTGCGAAGTGAATGACTGTTGACCTCCTGACCTCATGCCTGTTCCAGGTGCCTCTTCTGTCTCTTCTGGACTTCTGGTCCTTCCTCTTTGCTGGGTGATGACAATTTCCAGTTCATTTCTCACCACAGCTGTGTGCCCTTCCATTTTTCCCTTCTGAGAAAGGGCAGGAGGGAACTTTGTCTTGTTTTCCTTCCTATTTTACTTTGTGTATTCATTTTCCTCTTTTTTTTCCTGGGTCTATGTCAGATTCATAGTCACCTGTTGTGCTGTATCTTCTTTACCTCTCAGTGCTGCGTCATGTTTGTTCTCCTTCTTCCTATGGTCTTCAGGAGAGTTTTTACGGTTTGTAATTCAGTGGTACATTCCAGGACTGTCCTATAGGATCCAGAGTTGTAGCGTGAAGTTACCAAGGTCTGAGGTATTGTTCAGACTCTTGATGTGCTGCAGAAGTGTAGGAAGAGCTCTTTGGAGTATGCTTGGTTTGTTGGTCCATGCTGGTAAGCTGGACTGGTGGTAGCACTTTGCTGAAGTGCTGCCTGATCTGTGGTCTGGGTTTGACGTAGAGAACTGCTGGAAAAGATTGTCCCAGATGAGCCATTGCAGAGCAGTCTTTAAGATTGACCTTTCTGACCCTGGGCCTTTTGTATCAGAAATTTATAGGCAGTGTGCTTCCAATAAATTCCTCCAAACAACCTTTTCTGCATTTGGCAGTCAGGCAGGCTTCTTAGATCAGCACACATGCACGCTTAGCCTCAGACCCAAGGTTAGAGTTATCTGCTGGCTAAAGACTGACCAGATGTTTGAGCACATCTGAAGCCTGTCTTCTTACTCAGACATACAAAGACTACCTCTTCCTGTCTGCACAGACAGGTTGAAACTGTTTGTGTCCATTGCTCCAGTAAAGACCACTGCACCAGTGAGGTTCATACTGTGGGTGATGGAGGTCACGCCTGATGCTGGTGTAAAGTGACTTTGCAGGATCCAAGCAGGATTTATTTGCCCGATCTGCTCTCCTGTCCTGCAGGTTTGCTTGGGGCTTGAGCCCCAAGCTCAAGTACAGGGAATACTCTGGTATTCCTGAAGATGCTGTGAATCCCATTTTGCAGTGGAACAAACTTAAAGTCTGATTCTGACTTCCTGATGGCTGTGGTTTTTGAGAGATTTTAAAAGCTATTCTAAAGGGAGAAGCTTTTTCCTCCTCTGTATTTAAACAAGTATGCCCTAGAACCACAGTCTGAGTTTGGCCTGCAGAATTTCTTCCCTTATTTTCCAAGGTATTGCATGCACTTCTGTGTTCCTTAAGAAAGAGGAGAACTGGGCTGCAAGGGATCTTGACAGTGTGTCTGTCTGCCATGAGCTACATCCCAGTGAAACTGTGTTTCTACCTGCTCCAGCAAGTCTGCCTGTCAGCTGTGTTTTGTGGTACTGATTTGTTTGGTGTCTTGCTCTGAGCAGAAAGTTCTCCTGAGATGCTGGAGCACCCTTTGATTATGTATTGCAGCAGTTTTTTTTTATGAAAGGTGCCTTGCTGTGCTGAAGTTAGAGGCGTCAAGGTGAAGGTGATTGAAACCCTGCTGTCATGCTGTGCTTCAGCAAAGCAATGCCAGCTTTTGACTCGATAAAAGGTGTAAACTGGATAGGCGTCTTGTCTGGAGCATGGCCTGCTTGGGCTATGCTCTGCTGCTGATTTTGGCAGATATTCGAGTGATGAGCTGGGGTGGCATTACTCTTAAGAAGACCCAGTGTTGCCTTTCAGAAGGAGAAAGCCAAGGCCAATCGTCTTATGTTTTTAGTTAATGAAAATTGAACTTTGATGTCAAGACCTGAGAAAAAGAACGGTCAAAGAGGACTCTGTGTGAGCAAAACTGCTTTAGGAAAAGTCCATGCTGGCAAGTTGCTGAACCAGGTGACCTGCTGGCTTGGCACTATTTTCCTTTAAGCCCTGTACTGCAGTTGCCCAGTATAAATGTCTGTACTTATTCAGCTGTGTCTCCTTCTCCCCCAGCAGAACGAGCTGAACTCCTTCCTGTGGACCATCAAGAGAGATCCCCCGTCTTACTTCTTTGGGACAATCCATGTCCCATACACTCGTGTCTGGGATTTCATCCCAGAGAACTCCAAGAAGGCCTTCCAGCAGAGCCACATTGTGTACTTCGAGCTGGACCTCACCGACCCCTACACCATCTCAGCTCTCACCAGCTGTCAGCTCCTGCCACAGGGGAAGAACCTCCAGGATGTGCTGCCCCGTGACATCTACCACCGGCTCAAGCGGCACCTGGAGTACGTCAAGCTCATGATGCCATCCTGGATGACCCCAGACCAGCGGGGCAAAGGGCTGTATGCAGACTACCTCTTCAATGCCATTGCTGGCAACTGGGAGCGGAAGAGGCCAGTGTGGGTGATGCTGATGGTGAACTCTCTGACAGAGGTAGACATCAAGTCACGAGGTGTACCTGTCCTGGATCTGTACCTGGCCCAGGAAGCAGAGCGGCTGAGGAAGCAAACAGGTGCTGTGGAGAAAGTAGAGGAGCAGTGCCACCCGCTCAATGGGCTGAACTTCTCCCAGGTGAGACAGAGTGGTGTGCAGGGTGCCGGGCTGGTTGCTTGGGTGGCTATACCAGCAGCAAGAGCACGGGCTGGGACGTGAGGTAAGTGCTCTCTATCCAGAGACTCTCACGTTTGCTCCGTGGAGCCCATGCCTTTCCCTTTGCCCTCAGGAGAGTTTTCTGGCTGTAGGAGTTCAGGCTACTAGATTCAGTCCTAAATTTACTTACACTTGGCCTGGGGAGAGCCCTCTCCCCTTCCCTGGGCAGCCTGGGGCAGGCTCCACCCTAAGAGACACTGGAGCTCTGGATGTCAGCTCTCTGACCCTGGCTGGGCTGCCTGGCAGGGGCCCAGGGCAGTCTGCGGCCCAGTATCTAAACTTGCTTTTGTAATGGCTAGTTCAGAAGAAAAGTGTGATCACTTAGGGGAAGCAGGGGCACTGAGAGTAAAGCTGAGAACTAAGCACTGTTTGGAAAAGTATCCCAGTGGACCTCTCAGTGTGCTCAGAAATGGGCCCATCCTCTGCATTGGGAAAAGTGTTTGGTTTTGGTTTTTTCTCTTCCTTTGAGACCAGGTGAGGGTCAGGTCAGCTTCCTGCAGGGACCTCCACGGGCTACTGCAGGCCCTTGTGCAAGTGCCTTTGTGTTGGCAAACCAGCTGGAGTTTAGCAGCGTTGTTCATGCAGTGTCACACCAGGCAAGCAGAATAACCTCTGTGTTGTCGATGTGTTAGATCGGGTGGTTGTGGCCTCTCCTCTTCATCACTAAATACACCATGGAGCAGTCTGTCGCTATCTCCGCTTGTGTGGTGGGTTCACAAGCAGGCATAAGGTTGCTCTCTGGCCTGGGATACCTTCACTGCAGGGAGGTGCTAGTCTGGGGAGAGAAAGTGGCATTTGGTTAGCCTTAGGTAAGACCTGCTGTTGGAGCACGTTCTGGTAGTCCAAGGTGGGACAGCCTTTGGCCATAGGCCAGGGGAGTTTTGACTGATGCTTGACCCTTTCCCTAACACCCTGAAGCCTCTCCTGTCGCTGATGCAGCATTTCCCATGCTGCAGGGGAACAAGCGGAAGGCGAGTTGCAGCCCAGCAAGGGGAGGGAAAGCAGTTCAGGGCAGATGTCAGAAGTGCTGCTACCCGGGGTAATCTTGGCAGGGACTACAGTGCAGGGAATAGCATGGCAGTTCGGAGTGTATCACTTGTGCAGTCCTTAACTGCACTGCAGGCAGGGCATCTGTGCTCCTCTCTTTGCTTGTTTGGAGCTGGGCAGCCTCATTTGCCAGGGAGGTTCAGGCTGGATATTAGGAAAAATTTTTACACTGAAAGAGTTATTAAGC
>JAOXJM010000019.1:49610079-49640058 GCA_026413425.1 Tringa solitaria | reverse complement strand
CAGAGTTAGGTTGATGGTTGGACTAGATGATCTTAAAGGTTCCTTCCAACCTAGATGATTCTATGATTCACACCTCCAGTATTTTGCTTAACTGTGCTTTGAATCCTTGTGCTGTCACTGTTTGCTCACAGCTACCCTAGGAATGGGCTGGGAAGTCCCAGCTCCTCCACCTCTTACCCGCTTGGGGCTTTAGTAACATTATTGGCCATGTTTTTCTTTGGTGACACTGCCTCTCTGGTTTAGCATGATGGTGGGGTTGAGATGTGCCTTATAAGAAAGTGGTAGGAAGACTGAGAAATATAGATTGCGGATCATGTCCGCATTAAGCTACATCCCCATGCAACTATTGACACTTAATTTAGGCCTTCACACAGCTCTCTTTAAAGAGTGGCTCTTGCTGTGCTGTTTTGCAGGTGGAATAAATACCATGTGATCTAGGAAGCTGTATGGGCTGGGGGCACAGAGCTGCAACATGCAGAAATGCTCAATCTGGTGACATTTTTTATGAGAGCCCAGGTGAGGGGGTCAGGGTAACCAGAACTGCAGGAGAAATTTAGCTCTAGTTGGGAAAATCACAGCCCATGATAACCCCATGGTGGATGGAGAAGTGCTTGTGCATCATGGAAGCTGTGGCTCCTCCCATAGCTGCTTGCTTCCAGGGGGAAGGACCATGCTGTCCCTTGAGGGAGCAGGTATAGAGCAGCCACTGCACCTCAAAGTCACACCCTCACTTCAGCTCACTACCTGATTTCCAATACAGGCAGCTCCAGGGTAAAGGAGAATCTGAGTTGGGTGACTTTTATATTTCTAAGCCAATTCCATGGTTGTTTCAGAACCTGACTCGTGAACTCTGTTGGTAATTCTGTAAATCTTTGTTTTCAGAGCTTTCTTCTCAGTTTGTTCAGGCAGTAGAGTTAATTATGTTGTTATTGTAAACCAAACAAAGATTTTGAAATAGGCTTCTTGAAATTATTTCCTGTGGTATTTGTGCTGCTCTCTGGGAACCCCCAGTATCAGACCACTTCTGTGTCTGCCTTTCACCTGCGTGAACATGCAGGGATGACTTAGAACAGTTGAGGAAAATGGGGGGACAAAGCCATAAGGAATGGTCTAATCCTGTGCAAGAAGTGCTCTTTTTTTTTTGTTGTTGTTGCAGCAGAGTCATGGAGAGATGATTTATGTGGCAGAGAAGCAAGTTTAGGGCTCTCAGTTCATGTTTCTGTGTAGAGTTTGCTCTTTCTTTCACTTATGACATAGCTGTACTACCCAGTGAGAAGGACTCCCAGGCCACTCACAAGCAATACATTGTTATTAGCTAGGTCCCTCTCTTCATCCATACTATCGGACAAGCCCTGGTTGGTGAGGGTATGGTATTGCAGGTGAAGGTTTATCACTGACTGCCTCCATCAGGTTGCACGATGCTCAGTAACTGCAAAGTGCAGGCAAACCCAAGCTAGACACTTCCCTTTTTCTTCCTGGAGGAGAGAGAGGAAAAAAAAATTAAATAAACAAAAACCCACATACAGCAGCTAGCAACACTGCCTGTTATTGGGGCTCTTTTTCTTTTTTCCTCTTTAGCTTTTATTTTATGACTTTCATATTTTACCTCTCTGTTCTTGCTAAACTCAGGCTGGCTGACCACATAGGCAGGTCATAAAGGTATCATTTCTTTATGGTACACGATGATGTGTACTAATCTGGGAAATACTTTACCGCCTTCCCAATTCCTCTCTCTTGTTCCAAGATCTATGCAACTTTAGGGAGTATGGAAGGATTAGTCTGTCTGCATGCCAGGGCCATGGTGTTTATTTTCCTGCTTCATGCTCTTTCTGTTCTAGTTTGTTTTAAAGACTTTTTTCTCCCACCATACCTTCTTTCACGAGTAATGCCTCTCTTGTTGTAATACCTTATAAAGATGCAGATTTCATTTCTAACAGCATCTGGGCTTATTGAAGATAAAAGGCTTTGTAGCTATACACAATCTGCCACTGCTGACTCCCAGCACTGGAGTCAGTCCCTCAGACCTCCCAACTCTTCTTTTCAAGTTATGCATGTGCTTACATGTTTGCTGGATTGGAGGCATTAGTGCTCCCGCCTAAAGCCCATGCAGCTTTGCTGTTGGCTCCAGCTATTGGGTCACACACATCAGTTTGGCGTTGGCTCAGCAAATGGGGTGGGCCCTCGCCATACTCTGCCACACACTTGTAAACAGGCTATGCTTTGGCATACTCAGGTGGTATCCAGGCTGTGCTTCTCACAGGCCAGCTACAGCTTGAACACAAGAAGTTTAGACATGTCTAACCCCTGTATGGGTCCGAGGCTTAAGCGTGTAAACACTGTCCAGCTATCACCACTTCCTAGCCAAGACTCTGTCCACTTTGGCTTCTCCAAGCTTGGGAAACTTGGGAGTCTACCTGTTTGTCATTCGATTTGAGAATAATTTTCCCCATGTGGCTTTCCTGTGTCCAGAGCTTGCTATAGCATGCTGTTTCTACCTGAGCATCTGAATACATGGGTACATCTTCAAAAGTAGTCTTCAAAGCTGCTTGGGTGGCAGTAGACATCAGGGAGCCAAAAAAGGGCTGATTGCTTCTGAAATCCTGGCTCCAGCTTTTAGTCTGAGCTCTTGAAAGTCCCATCTTTTCCATCTTTCAGCATACAGTTAGTTGTAGATAGAAGCCTGGGCTTCGTTTTCTAAGATTGACCATTTTTTGTTAAGTAGGACATTAATTGTTCACATTTCTAGTCAGAGCAATCTCTGCAAGCAATAAAGCACAGAGACATTCCTGCTTTTCTCTGAAACGTTACCAGCTTTTACAGGTCTGGACCACTAGCATGACTCTCAGCTGTAGACTGGTGCTTAGCAAATACAATGTAACAGCAGCATCTTTTTTTTTTTTTTTTTTTTAAACTTAATCTATGGACCTGTTTGGGTGAAAGGATCACCCTTAATAGCCCCTGGTATGAAACTATTATTTAAGAGCAGTCCACTTCTTTGTGGAAGCCAAGACACCACTGTCTTGTTACATGTGGAAGGAGGAGTTGGTTGGGTTTGTTTTTTTCACCTTCTAAGGAAGTTAGAGAAACAGGAGTGACAGATTGAAATTAGGCCCAGAAGATATGGAGAGGATTGTGTTAGTCTCCTCATTTCAAACAAAGGGTATTTTTGCTACAATTCTAATTCATCAATTATAATATGTAATTTCTGAGGTGATGAGGTTGGATCTGGCAGTGTTTCCATTGGCAAGATCCCTGCTCAGGTCCACCTTTGACAACAGCAGTAACAGAGAACCTCAGAGAAAGAAAGAGCAAGGAGAGGCACACGGTGAGAGCTCTGCAAAGAGTGGGTCAGATCCAAACTTGGAGAAAAGTGAAGAGCACTTGCTTTATGAAAGAGCTGACAGAAGAGTAGAGCACTCACTGCTGAACAAGTTGGACGGGACACTACTTGTGGTTACCTGATTGCATCTTCTGCCCCAAGGGTGTAACTTCAAGATGTATGCATCAGGAACAGCCTTCCCTCCTTAGGTGATGGGAGCATCGGGGTATGAACTGGAGCTCAAACTGAATTGATCCTATTTGCGTCTTTGGCTGTTGAAGTCTGTGACCCAGATTTGTTTTTGTTTTCAGTTTGTGTGTAGACACACCTGCAGCTTCCATGTCTAGACATCAGGGATGGGGAATGGGCTGGCTGGTGGGAACCAAAATAGTTAAGGCTTCGCATTTCTATAGTCATAATTAGAGTTTAATTAAGATCTTATTAACTACCTGGGGAGTTCAGGGTTCTTCCTGCAGTGAGAGTAAAAGGGGAATTCACTTGCTTATCTGCTGTCTCTGCATTCAGAAGGGTGGAGACTGTTTCAAACAGCCAGGACTCTGAGGTAGGGCTTTAAACCTCCCAAACCGCAGCTTTTGCTGTGGCAGCAGTTTGCACTGGTCATATGTGCCATTAAAAGCTCCTTGCATTTGCACTCTGCACACCTACCAACTAGCTGGATTTTCCCATTAAAAATGCCCTTTGCTCAGCGGTTTACCCAGCGTGAACAGGAGACATCAGGTGGTAAACGTGGCTGTGTCTCTCCTCGCAGCTCCCACAGATGGCCCCTTGCCTGTGGCTGGCTCCCCGTGTTCCAGTGTGGGCATGCCAATTCACTTCCCTCTTTTCCCGGTTAGCAAGGTCTGGGTGATCCGTTGTGCACAGCCCTCCAAGGGTGCTCCTCACTGGGTTGTTCCTGTTTTCCTCTGACAAGGCAGCACTAAACTGGTGGGATGGCTGGCAGGCACGCTCCGTGACACTTGGGGTCCTCTGGCTTTGGGTGAGAGTACTGTTGCTGCAGAGGAGCATAAGCCCTGTCGGTTGGCTGAGAGGGGTCCTGGGCTACTCAAGGAAGCATGCAGAAGCTTCCTTGAAGGAATTTAGAGAAATACAAAACCAACATGACATGTTGAAGACACGGGAAGCAGAAATGGTAGTTAGTAGACCTGAAAACGTAAATGCAGGTGAGAGACAACTGTGTAAACTACTGAAGACCTCTGCAGGGGAAGTTCTTTGCTGTACAGCATTCAACATACACACCAACAACCCAGAGGGCAAAAAAAGAGGGTATCCAGAAGACTGGATGCTTTTTGGAACAACTCAACCAACAGTGAGGAGTGTGGAGAAGGGAAGGGGGATGTGGGCTTGGCTCATTCAGCTGGTCAAACAGTTGAGTGCCTCCATGCTAAGCTTTGGTCTGCACGTTCTCACGTCTTGATGCAGACTTACTGTGATCAGTCATGATGGCCTGAAGCTGTGGCTCTGTCTGATGCCTGATCCTGAGGGGTCACTACTTATTGCCCATTACAAAACCCGAAGTGTGGGACTGTAGCTGCCAGCTTTTCCCTTGGACAGCAAGGCTGCAGCCAGTATGGACACTGTAAAGGCACATGCCTGCAGAGTTGTAGAAGACAATTTCCTCTCTGATCTGAAAAATGGACTGCATCGCTGTCACCCTCCCATCCAGCAGCTGTACAACAGTTCCTTTCTGTCCCAGACTGGATTGCCAGGTCCGTGGGATTCCCATCTGGCTCCTGCATCCCAGTGACAGTTTCTATCCTATGGCAGTGGTTCCAAAGACGAATTTTTAGTTTTCTTCAACAAACAGGAGAAATACCCCAGAATATAGCTCAGTACCAGACCCAGAATATAGCCCAGCATCCTCTTTCAGCTGTTTGATTTTGTGAGGGTTTGTATTCCACCAAAGAGCCTCTGCTATCAACTTTCTCTACCTTGTGCTGGTGCTGCAACTGTGATCGGTTTGTCCTTTGATGTTCTTTTTGTTCAATGAAGCAAAGGGAACCCACTGAGCCTTTCCCAGCAGGGCATGTTTTCTGTGTGTTAACTATTTCCTCAGCTCTTCCCAGCCCTAGCAGCATCTGTCTTGTGTTGCAGCAGTCACGTGTGTGCTTGGCACAGTGGTATTGTCACTAGCCTCATCTTTCCTCGTTTAAACATCTGAGTTTGTCTGTTGCTCTTTCAGGCACAGTGGTTTTCTGAGAGCTCATGCTTGGGGGATTCAAGCTTGGGGGATCCTTTTTACTCACTTCTTCACAGGAAAGAGAGAATGTTACCCTTATTGTTGTAGTCCAGTCCCTGTCTGCTCTGTGCCCGAGACAAACTGCAAGCCAGTATATAATATTTGTTTTAAAAAGATAATCGGATTACACAGCACCTCTGCTCTCTTCCCTGAATTATTTTGCTCCCTTGACCCTTTTTTTAATCTGCAAAATCCATCAGTCATAGAGTTGGGGTTGTTGGGGTTTTTTTACCCTCTGGGTTGTTGGTGTGTATGTTGAATGCTGTACAGCAAAGAACTTCCCCTGCAGAGGTCTTCAGTAGTTTACACAGTTGTCTCTCACCTGCACTTACGTTTTCAGGTCTACTAACTACCATTTCTGTTTCCCATGTGTCCCATACTGTCTTCAGTATGTCATGTGTTGATTACGTATTTATCTAAATTCTTACTGCCATACATTCTATTCAGAAGTCTGTTCACTGATGCTATTGCCGTTATCAAGTAAACTTGAGAGCTTGCAAAAAGCTGTCAGGATTTTTGGAAAAGGTATGGCTTCCATTATCCTTATTGGCTTGCAATTTTCTGTAATCTTATAATTATTTCCTATAATCTTCATGAAGGCTTTTATTAGATAGTTAGAAAGGTTGATTGCAAGTAGGATGAGGAGGCAGAAAAACAATTTTAGGGTATCTATTGCTTTATCTGGCCAAATGCAGAAAGGGAGCAGCAGAAACAATACTTCATTGCTTTTCATAACAGAGGAAAGAATGGATCCCCCAATAAAACTATTATCAGACAGCAGGCTTAGCAGGTAGATGCACGCCCACAGAAGACATCTTTCATTTCTGGCATGCCTGGATGAAGGATGCTCAGACACCAAGACATGTGAATGGTTTCAAAAGGATTAGACAGATGGATAAAGAATAGTCAGATCAGGGAGTCTCATACATGTCCCGAGTGCCGTCTCTGGCTCAAGACATCCCTCAGCCCCTGAGAGCTTGAACTAAGGGCATGCAGTAGGGGAAGAGCTGCTCTGTATTTTCTCTGCCGTTATTTGAGATAGGGTGCTGGGCTTCTACCCTACTGGGCAGCTGCAGGAAGATCATTGCCAAAATGTAATTGGGGCTGCATTTCCCAGAGGGGTGGCAGAAGTGAGCAGCTGAAACAAAGGGCATGACTTCTCTCTGGAGGTGCTGAGCTATGCTGGTGGGCAGTGCCAGTGGGGACAGAGCATGTGCATCCGCCTAAGCCTGGTGGAGTGTCCAGTGTGGGACTTGCCTGGACTTTGCCTTCCCTCTGGGTTATGCACTAGGTGACAGTGCATCTGTCCTGTCTGCTGCAGCATGCAGTCTGTGCAGGCGGATGCTCAGAGACTCGACCTAAGGCAAGTGGCAGTAAAAATTGGTGCTCAGACACAGCAGCTTTTAGACTCTGTTGCCTCGCTGGGAGCAGGAGGTGGGCTTGGAAGTTGGTAAGGAACAGGTCAGCCAATCTAAGCTTATCAGTGTCCCTGCTGGAGCACTCAGATGTCTGTGCTTCCTTCCTTTTCATGAGGCTTATCTTTTTTGAGCATGGAGAGGTCAAATGTGAACAGACAAGCACATGGGGGAGTATTAGTTGGCTGTGCAGTCTGAAACCAGGGAAAGGTTTACGAAGGGATCCATCCATGCAACTTAAGAACAGTCATGTCAATTAAAACCAAATATGTAACAGTGTTTAGTTTGCAATTTGCTGTGATCACAATCCTGTCATATAACTGTGTAAGGGAAGACTTAGGTAGCTGGCTATGTGCATTTCTTAGTCTCTTTGCTCTAACAAGATTAGCAGGATTGCTAGCTTTGGCCAGAAAAATTAATCTTTGGCAAAAAAATATACACAGTTTCAGACTTAACTTATGTGAAGGTCATACAGTAATGCATTACGGGGATGTTCTAGCAACTATTTTTTTTTATGTCAGCTTTTATGTGGTTTTATGTTGACCTGTTTTGCTTTCTGAGCTTGAATTTTTTTTGCAGAGAAGCTGCATCGTCAATAGTCTCAGAGCTAAAGTGTGATTTCAATCTTATTTACTCAAGCCTTAATTTCTGTGTTAATTACTGTCCAAACCATGACAATTACTTAAAACAGATTTCAATCCCACTCCCCTTGTGTCCCCCAAACAGTAACATATGAGAAAAATATTTATATGTCTTTATGGACCATCAGGCTGTCAAAGTTCAAATGAACTGGGTTTGCAACTGTACACGGAATCTGGCTGACCTTGCTGCAAAAAAATGGGTGCTACTTGATCCAGATGGCAAGCATGGATGTTCCTCTCTCCCAAAGCTGTCTGCTGTCTGCCTTTGTTGGGTATGTCTGGTGGCAAGTTATCCTCATGCTGGCCGCTTGCAATAGCAGTAGTGAGAGACCCCACTGAGATGCATGGCTGATGGGGAGAGCATTGTGCCTTGTTGCTGTCTTGAGAGCACTCCAAGCACAGTTAGCCCCCTCCTCCTTTCAGAAGTGGCACTTGTTGGCTTATTGGGATGTCACACAGGACAAGCCATCCTACCCCACCAAGGGGTTTCATGGCGTGCTGCACTTGGCTGAGCAAGGAGCCCACTCCAAACATGGCTTAAACTTATTTTTCACTCACAGTTCATGCAAGGCAGCCCCAGACTGCATCACTACAGCTCCCTGGCTTTGCTTTTCTGGCATTTTGAAGATCTTCCTGTGAGCTCATGGGAAGCATTCAGACTTCTTGTGGGAAACAATTATATAAATAACACCATATAGCCCTGAACTAGCTCGAGAGCTGTAGCCCAGCAGTGGTGTGCTGCTGGATGTGTCCCAGTGAAAGGTGGTGTTGAGGACCCTGCTACTCATGCTACAGCCCTGGATTCCTCTGATTCAGTGTAGCACAAATTTTCAGTTGGTTCAAGTAAACCCTATTGTGGTTTAGCCTCAGCTGACAATAAAGAATCAAGTGGCCTCTCTCTTACTCCTGCAGAGTGTGGGGGAGAATCGGAAGGAAAAGGCAAAACTCATGGGACAAAGGTGGTTCAATAGAACTGCAAAGGGAACAGGAAAACAACAACACTGATAGAGGAATGTACAAACAAGGTTATTACAATACCACCACTCACCGACCCGGACCCCAGCCTACTCTCAAGCGTGAACTCCTGCCCCATCCCCAGCTGTGGACTGTGCATGGCTCACATGGTATGGAATACCTGTGTCCCTGCCAGAGCCTGGGGAAAATTAACCCTATCCCCACCAGAACCAGGACAAAGCTTTACCCTTGTTGAGGGTCCTGGATTAACTGCTTAAGGATTTTAACTGCTGAGAAAATTTGACCTTTCATCTGGACGTTGTCCTAAGCCTGATCTTTGTGCCTCTCCAATTGCAAATCTTTAATCAAAGCATTGATTCTGGCTTGCTGGTACACCTGACACAACTGGGTGTACTGTCCTCAAGTCAGGACAAGGGTGAAAAGCAGATTTTGTTAATGCTTGGGGCTTCTCTTTTACTTGTTTTGCAGGGAAGAGCTGGCTAAATCACTCAGGTGCTCAAAATCCAATGTTTTTTCTCCCACGGTTTTACCCCTCTGCCGTGCACTCAGAAGGACAGGCAAATTATGTCAGAATCCAATGGTAGAGAAGGCTAACACAGCTTAGCTTTTCACAGTCACACAGGATCAGTACAAAACTAACTCTCCTGGGTCTTTCACTAGACTTCTCAAGGCTGTGCAGCTTTGGGAAGGCTTGATACTGCTTGATCAGGACTGTCCCAGCAAGGGATGACAGGCCCTTAGCCAGCGCTAGACAGACAGAGGATTGCTGCTGATGTTCTGAGCTCAGTTTTGAAGTTCTTACCTTATTCTGACCCCTGACTTCCATTATGCGTGGGAAATTCCTGCCCATGGACTTCCAGGGTATCCCCCAAAGTCCAAACATTCCATATTCCTTTGTAGCTCTTTGAGAGAGGAACTGAAGTCCGGTCACTGTTATGTCTGGTAAAATGGTCTCTGCTGATTTTCAGGGGTGAGATTTCTGTACTTAAGCAGTTGCAGACATCCCAAGGTGAGGTACACCTATACTGTCCTTGAGACCATGGTGGCTACCTGGTAGACACGTAGTGTACCTTTCAGTCTTGCATTGGTGAGAGGTGACTAAGGAGACCCAATCCTCGCCATCTGGCGGCTTGTTCCCAGCCTCTCAGTACTCTGTGCTCTGTGACAGCTTGAGTATTTCAACAAATTGCACTGGGCACTGCATTTCCAGTTTCCCAGGTGCCTGCACAAAGACTTGACCCTGCAAAATGCAGGCATGTAAGAAGTGGTTGGCAGTTGCTGATGTAGGCATTACTGCTGTAACAATTCATATGGTATGGCCTAAGTCTGTACACCTGGACAGTGTCTGCTCCTCAGCCTGTACAGTAACATCTTAGGCTACGGCAGTTTGATCACAAGTTTCATCCCTCTATGAATTTATAAGGTCTGTTTGTTAAGAAGAATTGTTACAACTGGAGTCCAGTGGGGTAAGTTGTGTATCTGGAATGTTAAAAAATAAAGTAGCTATACCCATGCTTTCTCAGAAGGATGAAGTGGAAAAAAGATGTGACATCACATATCTTTTTGGTTGTTGTGAAGCTGTTGGTAAGTCAAAAGCAGAAGAGAGGAAAGCTCAAGGTTGTAGCTGATCAACACCACCACAAGGGACAGAAGTACTCCTTATCAGTATTGCGCAATGCCTGGGTGAGCAGCTCCTTGAAACTCTGCCAGAGGAGAAGAAAGAGAAAAATTATGCTTCCATTTAGGTACTTCAGGTATGTTTTCATAGCACTGGAAGAAATCTATTCACCAAAAACACAGAGGTGAATAACATTCTATCTAGAAGGTATCAGGACTGGCTTGGAGTAATGCAATTTCAGACCTCATCCAGGTTAACAAAAATGAATTAATCACTGAACTGAAAAGGATGTTTGCTTAAGTACAAGTAACTGTGACAACTTATTTTGCTGTGTGAAAAGGGCATATATTGTCCCAACCAATAATATGTATGATTGGTGCTTTAAGGGGACCCAAATTCCCCAAACTGAAAATAATTATAGGCCAAATAAAGTGGGAGGAAGAACTTAAGCAAAAAAATATGAATGATAGTTGGGATAGTTCAAAAATCCTATATTAGGTCCCTGAGAAACCTCAATTCTGCGTTTGCAAAGATGAATTCTTTAGTTAAAAAAAACTGTTTTGGTTAACAGAGGAAACTAAAGCAGCAATAAGAAACCCAAAATGCAACAAATGGAAAAATAGAGGAAGTACCGTGGACAAGTAATCTGCAAGGAAATGCAGACAATTGATGGGAGAACTGAAGGGCACCAATGAAGAGCCTCTGGGAAGTATGCTTGGAACAATAAGAAGGGGTTCTTTAAATATATCAGGGATTCATGAAATCCTATGGGTCGTACAAGCTCCCTACTGAACAAGGTTGCAGAATTGTTACTTATG
The DNA here is from genome assembly GCA_026413425.1 of Tringa solitaria. Taxonomy (NCBI): domain Eukaryota; kingdom Metazoa; phylum Chordata; class Aves; order Charadriiformes; family Scolopacidae; genus Tringa; species Tringa solitaria. Next base: position 49,629,015 of record JAOXJM010000019.1, on the reverse strand, counting down.
AAGTAGAAAAGGCAGAAATAACCAGTAACTATTTCTTGTTATTTGGAAAGGAGAAGAACTGTGTACTCATAGCTTGGTCATAAGGGAGTGTTTTCTGCTCCAGTAAGAAATTACTTCCAGTAATTATGTAAAATGTTAAGTGTCAGTGTTTTAAGATGTAAGACACATTTAACAATGGTTAACTTAAAGTCCAGAATATTTAAAAACTAAGCCAAGGAGCTCTTTGAATCATTAATATAAGCACTTGAAAAACTTAAGGGGAGTGAAAAAAACCTAGTGTGTCAGCATTATTCTGGGACAACAAGTGGGTAGTTTGTCAGGCTACCCAAACTTCAGTTTGCTGAAAGCATAAAAAAGCTGACAGGCTCTGCAGGTGGTGAAGAGCTGAGAGATGGCAGGATGATGCTAGCCATTTTCCCGCAACTGGAAAACTGGCCTTGTCAGAAAAACGCGTTCCCACTTCTTGATGAGAGTATGATATCTGGTGATAAGAGTCATTGTGTTGACATAATTATACATAGATTTGAAGACCTTGTTCCTGATGGTAGTCTGATATAGGAGTACACACTAGACTAAATCAGTGTAGCTTATTGTAAACAGCCCCAAGGAAGTGATCATTCTCATAAAATGGCTGCAGATGGAGACAGAGTTATCCTCCACCAGGGAGGAGGGAAGCTAGAAGATACTTCTAAGTAAGTACTAAAGGTATATGTCCCTGCATTACCCAGTGGCTTTCTCAGTGATGTAAATAGCAAATAATTGTTTGCATAATCATAGAATGGTTCAGGTTGAAAGGGACCTTAAAGATCATCAAGTCCAAACATGGAGATCCTGCAGATGGACGGAAGGTAAATAACAGATTAGTTGTGGGAGCAGAGCTGAGTCGCCTGGAAAGCTGGGCTCATCCAGCACTGTTAAATGCAAGGGTGTAGGTCTAGGAAAAAAGCATGGATGTCAAGCTAGAAAAGCTGGAGGCCTTATCTGGAATACATTGATGGTGCAAAGGGCTTGGAAGATAACTTGCTAACATGACTGCTAGGCCCAGGCAGCTGAGAGCGAGGATGCACTCCTCAGGTGAGTTAGCAGGGGGGAAATGTGCTGGGCATTTCTGTGCAGGAACACAGCTTAGTCCTGATGTCAGCACCTCACAGCGCTTTAAAGAATTGAAGCAATATCAGAAAAGAGCTACTGAATTAATTGGGGACCTGAAGACCAAGCCTGCACAAGAGAAACCTAAAGAAACTTGATCTACAAAGTTGTTTGTGGAGAAACTGACAAGTCATTTCATGAGCATGCTCGGGTATCTGAGGAAGAGGGACAATGCAGCAAAAGTGTCAAGTCCAGTGGCCTAGCTGTTGTGGATACACACTGTCAGAATCAATATAATTGGTTTCTAGTGAAGGCTATTAGCCAGTTGAACAAATTTCCTTAGGATCGGGTGAAATTGTCGTCATTCAGGCTTTAAATTGCCACCAAATAGCTCTCTGAAACAGAAAAGATTGCTATGTAGTGTTCAAAGGCTGCTGATTCATGCATGGAATCAATGTGCATTTTGTTCTGTCTTACAAAATACTGATTTGGGGCATTTAGACATCTGCAATTAAGGCTAGATAAGTGGTTTCAAGCAGCTTTCAGATTTTTTTTTGTATTTTTGTTTTCAGATCTTTTCTGTAGATCAGGTTGAAGCTTTGTAGGTTTGTTGTCAGTGCCAGTGCAACTTCATGCTAATCTGAAACCAGACTATTTTGTTCTGTGACAATGAGACATAGGACAAGAAATTACTCTAAAACAGAGCTACTATGCCCTTTGCATGGGGGCAGGCAGGAGTCAGGGGGGCAGCTGCAGGGCAAAGCTGTGTGCTCTTGTGCTCTCTGCTGCCCATCCCCTGCAAATGGGCTGAGCTTTAGCAGGCACCAGCTCTTCTGGACTCTGTTTACTTGCTTAACAAGAAATGAAGTAGGACCATAGCGCTGTCTGGAAGCTACATTCCTGCTGATGCTAGTCGTTAGAGTTCAATACCTCCTTCATCTCACTAAGCCTGCTCCTTAACCTCCGTGTTTTATATCTGTTCCAGGAGACTGTAAAGGGCAGGGACAGCTCACGAGGAGCACTGGGCAGATGAAGAGCAATTTAAAAAGCACTTGTGTTGCCAGGTCCCTTTACTGTGAGGTTATCCTGGAACGCAAGACACTTTTCTGGGTGTCTTGTGGATATGGGCTCCTGTGGATATGGCTTGAGTTGTGTTTTATGGAAGTTACTGGAACAGCAACAGTGGCAGGGAACCTGTGATGCATACAGGTAGAAAACTCAGGCATCAGTGAATCTGGTAAGTAACAGAAGTTGGTCCTCTTGTTCATACTGTCTGGGAGAGCTACAGCGTGTATGCACAGTAGCATTGTAATGAATCCTCTGGGAATAATCCAGTTTCATTTGCTTAAAATTTGGTTGTTATTCTAGGCTAGACCAGTTTGACATTAAGAGCTAAAATTTCCAGGCTGGATTCTTTGGTCTGCACTCAGTCCTAGCTAGCTGGCCAAAGCAAGAGTTGGAGATCATTACTGCTATTGCAAAAGTTTCCAAAATGTCATTGTAGTGCCACTGTTATAGATAGCATCGTGGATAAATGGGGATGTCTCTTCTGTCCTCCCACTGTTCAGTGAGGATTGCACACCTGGCCAAATGCGTTTCCTTGCACAGGCAATTTTCAGGCTGGTAGTGGTTCAAGGCTATTATGGTGCTTTTCAGACTTGTCTTGAACATATCCATTCCCTGTGGTGGTGAATTAGGGAAGGTCGGTTGTCCTGCATAGCAGCCCATTGATTGTAGCTGCTGGAGCATAATGTTTTCATAACTTCAGGAAGTCATGGTCTTGTTGGGGAAGGTCCTTGAGAGAATGCACTATTTTCTTTTTCCAGTGCCATCATGTATGATTGTGCACATAAGATAGCTAAGGAGACATCTAAAATTTACAGGAATTGCATCCTATGGCAGCTCAGGAACCTAAATGAATTGGAGGCTGTGTGACACTGAGACAGGAGAATGAAAGATGTTACCAGGCACCTTTGTCTTTAAGACACTGTTGTGGTTTAGCTTCAGCCAGCAACAAAGAACCAGGCAGTGGCTCTCTCGCCCCCCCAAGCCACAGCTGTGTGGGAGAATGGGAGGAAAAAGGCAAAACTCATGGATTGAGAAAAAGGCAGTTCAAAGAACAGCAAAGGCAACAGGAAAACAACAATCACACTGACTGAGGAATGTACAAACACAATTATTACAATACCACCACTCACCGACCCAGACCCAACCTGGACCTTGGGCGCCCCAGCCCGCTCCAGGTGGTGACTTCTTGCCCCCTTCCCTGGCTGTGGACTGTGCATGGCTCACATGATGAGGAATACCTATGTCACAGCCAGAGCCTGGGGCAAATTAACCTTGTCCCCGCCGGAACCAGGACAGAGATGTGTGTAGGTCCATAATTGATGCTTCTCTATATCCCTCTGTTAGTGATGTCCCTCTGTAAGGAGCCAGACACCAGGCTCTTTCCTGAGCTCAGTGCTGGTGGCCTGGAAGGGGATGTGCAGGACTGTATGCTGGTATAAAGCAGGTTCCCAGGCAATGCAGAGGAGTGATTGTGGTGACTTGTGGTATCTTCCTAGCCTACACAGTTGTGATCCCATGTGCCACATGCTTTTCTGTTCTTACTCTTAAGATAGGTTCTGGACATCTTTTGAGAGGCTGTTTGTCTGCGTCTGTAGAAAATGATCAAGTGACTGTAGAGTGGCCGCTTGATGGTAGATCTCCCCAAATAAGGGGGTTTGCCATATGATGAGGAGAAGGAGTGGTGGGTTCAGAATGTGTCCCCCAAGCGAGAGTAGGCTTGGCTTAGAAAAGGCTGTGAAAAAGGAATCCTGCAGCTCGTGGGCTGCCTCTGGAGGGTCCCGTGTAGCCAGACAGAGGGTGAGCTGCTTTGAATCTATTCTAAATTTTGCAGATAAGCTGTCCTAGCCTGTGATGCCATTTTCCTTTTCCTCCTCTGTGACTAACCTTTGTGAAGTTCAGAGCCTGGCAAAGAGCTCCCTCTGCACACAGACTAAGTTGGCCAAGGGTGAAGCAGGTAGACTGTGGAAACTGGAAAGATACCAATAGTCTTGTCTTAATGGATTTTGTGAAAAGTTAGCTGCTGTTTCTTGATGCAAAGTGTATGTAAATCAGGAAAGGATCTCCTGCAGACATCAGTAGATTTCTGCTTCAGTCTCTTTAGAAGACATGGGAAAAGTCCTAGGAATAAATTCTGGTATTAGATCTCCTCATACAAACATTGGCTTCATGGACCTCTCTCTGGAAGACACGGCTGGTGTACAATGCCTTGACAGCTGTTCGTCTGTGCAGGTGATGGGGTTCACCTTCACTTTTTATCCCTCCCTGCACGCTGCTTTCCTGAGATGTGTCCCAGCCAATCCCCTATGTCAAGCATGTTATCCACGTCTGTAGTGTAACATTGAAGGGTACTAGTTCTGTACCTCAGTCACACTGGCTTACATCCTGAAAACTCCTTACTCTTTCAAATGCTCAGTGGTTGCAAATCAGCATTGATTCATAGATTTTATTAGAACTATACAAGTTTTTAACTCTCAAATGTCTCTTTTTATTCTTTATATGGGTACCCATGAGTACAGTGCCTGAGTTTCAAGTGGGGATGGAGTGACTGTGTTACATGGGCTAGAACTGGCCCAAGTGATCTCAGCTCATTAGGAAACTGTTGCAAGTGACCCACCTGTCTTCCTGCTGTTTCAGGTGAAGCAGCTTTTACCTGCTGTCCCTAAAACTTTACTCCTTCAGATTATGTGGTCAAAAGCCTTAGATATAACATTAAGAAGATGCTCTATGGTCAGTTCTGCTGTCCCTTGGCTTGTTTTCTTCTTCTTTCTCTCTCCCCATCTTAACAAAAATGCCATCTAGGACAGGCTTTGCTGCTGATGCAGGAGACAAATGAAATGTTGCTTTGCACTCACATGGTCGTATGCATAGCACCAGCCCCTAAGGTTTGTGTGCAGTAGGAGAAGGGGAGAGGCACAGGGATGGGGATTTTGGGTCTGTCTTGCCTGGCACCCTGGTACTGTGGCACTATGTACAATGATGCTGCTGTCACTTTCCCTGCTGCGTGTGAACTCCACAGGCATTGGAAAATTCAGTCCTGTTTTCCCTTCCATGCCCAGGGGTATCCCCCCCCCTCGAAATAGCAGCCTCATGCGCTTTTTTGGAGTAAGCACAAAAGAGCTAGAACTGAGTTTTAACTTTGTTCTTGCCCGGCTCCTTTTCCCAGTTTAATATCAACACTTCGCCAGAATTTGGGATTTCTTTCTTTTTATTTCTTTTTTGTTGGAATTCACCCAAGACAGGCAGGTCTAATTCAAACCAGTGGAGTGCCTGAGGACTGACTCCAAGCAAGCAAGCAGTTTGGCCTACCCCAGGGTTCATGTTTAAAAACGAAGGTAACTGTTAAGCAAACGTTCCTGGGCTGGTGAGTGACAGGTATCAGTTCTGCAAGAGCATCGCTGCTTGCACCAAGATGCTTCAGCTCTGTGCTGGAGTGCCATGGGCCTCCTGGGAGTCAGTATCTGTTGAAGCATCCTCCTCCAGCATCGGGTGCAAATGCATGTGACATCCCCCGGCAGATGGGTGCAGAGCTGGGAGCAGCAAGTCTCCTGCCCTCGGCACGCATGCACCACGTGGTGGTCCTAACTGCCAGGAGATGACTGAGAAGTAAGGCCAGATTCCTGCCGGTCTGACTGCCCATCTCCCATGACCTTGTTATGCACTACATGGAAAATGCGCTCTGGGCAGGACTGTGTTCCTGGCTGGATTCATACATCTGCATACTCTGCAGGTTGCACAGCCAGAGCTGCAGGGAGGCATCAAGAGGATGCTGGGAGGAGCGGGATAAGGCTTAGGTTTCCACTCACTGATGGCACCTTTTGAGGTAACAAGGAATGCTCCTTCCTTGAGCTGGGAAACCTTGACCATGAGGAGGTGAAAAAGGTTCAGGAGGGCATGTGTTATACCTACAAAATGCCATCCCACAGGCGGTTAAAGAGTTTTCCAGGATCTGTAGTGGTGAGAGCTGCGCAGACACCTTTCAACTTCTACCTGGTAGAGGAAGAAAAAATGCAACTTATTACAAGGCTGGGGATGAGGCAGTTGCTGTGGTGCTGCTGCATTTCCTCTGCAGTTCCTCCCGCTTCCTGGTTTCTATACTCACCTGCATTTCTCACGGTGTTCCACAATGAGCCAGGGGTTGTCCACATTGCATTTTTGTCTTAGGGAACAATTCAATGCTTCTGTTCAGAGCCTGTCTGTAGGCTTTTGATAAAGAGTATTTTCCTCCCTTCTCATGTCACCCATACCAGGCAGCGGTGCAGCACTGCTGAAGCAGGAGGAACATCTGCTTTCTAGCTGGGATCTCACACCTGATTGAGCAAGATCCTCTTCAACTCCAGCATCTCTGCTTGCAAATGTCTGCCTCTACGCTGCCAGAGCATGAGCGTGTGCTTTGGTGTTGCTGGTCTGCTTGAACTTGTTTTCTCTTCCCACTGCTTCTTAATCCAGCTTGGCTTCCCCAGAAACGAATCAATTTATCATCCAGGGTCTAGCCACAGGTCATGTAATGGAAACCTGGAAACCCACCAATGTATGAGTCTTCACCTCAGGTATTGTAAGTGTTACGCAGGGCTTTCAAACATCCTGTAGATAACTTACTCTGTTTCCAATTGCATTTGTGCTGGCCAAGATCTTTTTCTCCATCCCCTTCAGTCCCTAGAGGAGAGTAATTGCAGATTAGTTAGCCAATAACAAGAACCTTATATTGGCCACAGAAGGTTCCAGCAGAGGTTTTTATTGATGGGCTTTCATAGCTGAGAGCTAATGCTGTTGGGAAAGAGTCTTTCTGAATGCTGAGCTGCATTTACTTTAATGAGGGCAGAAACTCAGACTTGCCTCAGACTGATTTAAGTAGAAGCAGTTGCCCCTTACCTCTGCTATGATTTCTAATAAGAGTGGCAGGGGAAAATTAAGGTTCTGTCTTGTTGCTGAGACTCACAGGAAGGAAAATTGGGTAAAATCTCAAGGTCTCAGGTAGTGGTGCCTGAAACCAATGTAATTTGCAGGCTTAGCTCCTAGCAGGAAGATGATCTTATTTTCAGTCACATGCCATTTTATTTATTGAGGAGTGGTAGGACTGTGGTAGGAAACAGCTCAGTTCCAGCATGAGTCAAACAGAAAAGGGATAATTGAGTTAGGCTTCAAAGCTGCACAGCATAAGCAGCCATGTGAAGATGGGTTGTAAAATGGTTGGTGCAGAAGTGGAGAAGGCTGAAGTCAAATTTCCCAAGTACAGAGACTACTAAGCCTCAGAGGTATTGCAGAGCCATTGAGTAAGTGAGAGTGAGTGAGTGTGCAGAGAAAATGGCACAAGAGACCAGCTCCTAGTTTTGGCATCACTGCTTTCCCCTCTACCTCTCCAAACTATGCCAGTGTCAGTGTCGCTTAGCACTGTAGAGGTCTGGTTGCTCTTAGGTGTTTACACTTTCTGCATATCTGCTCATACTGTTTCTATCCAGTTTTCAAGCGATGTTAACCTTGCAGAATTTGGCTCCAATGCATTTCAATGTGACTGGTCTTTGCTTACACAGGGTTTTGCCACTGAAATGTTGTAGAGGTGAGTGACTTGTGCTGTGCATCATCTGGCAAACAGAGTGGCAACTAGAGAAAGCAATGCTTAGCAGCATAATAAAGACACAGGGTACAGTATATGAAATAGGTGTGAGATGTTCTCCATCATTCTTCATATACCCGATAAGGTTTCAAATGTCCAGGTCTTTTAAGGGCCCCCATGGAGAGCCTCACAATTTGTCGTAGTGAAACAGTGAGGACCCTGTGTGGCTTTGCTAGCCAGTGGCTCCCCGTGCTAATTTGTAGCTAGCTAGGGCTTTGTAGATTCAGTGCATTGAGACGGATGTGTTTGGAAGAAGCAGTCCAGTTGTGGTGTTGAGAGGCAGGGATGGGGGATACAGCAGAAACAGACACAGGAGTAGCCCATTACGGTTGTCTGCAAGCATGTAATGTTTCAGCAAGCTGCCTGAAGAAGTATGCCACAGATTGTCTAGGGTTGCATCAATAATTATTATGACAGCAGAGAGATATCTTACTGTGTAGTTGGTGGAAATCTCTCACATTGTCATTCTCCTGCTTTGTGCTGAAACAACTCATTCATCTGTCCCTGATTTGCAGCTTGCTACTCTGTGGACTCTGCTGAACTTAATGTGTAGTTCTGTGCTCCATCTAATCCATCATAGCAAAGGATGCTCCTGTTCTGCTTTGCAAATCAGTTTCCCTCACTGGGCTAGGAGTGTTTACAACTGCAAATTGTGCAACAAGACAAATTTTATTCATTTGTGTTTTTTCCAGCGGGCAGTGAAACATGACAGTCATAGACAGAGGGAACATAGCAATTCCCATTGTCCCAGCTTAGCCTGACTCTCTTAAAACAGCTTTGCATTCACTGCTTACCTATAAAAATTAGGAGTCATGATTCCAGCTAGATTTCACCTACAGGGTACTTAGAGAATAAGTATAAGAAACACAACATACATAAATTTACTTACCCCTGCATGGTCTCCCAGTTTCTGGTTATCAGAGGCATAGACACTTCCTGAGCTAGAGGTAGGCTAATGCTGAGGGATGGTGAATGCGTTACAGCTATTCAGCTGAACTTGGCTAACACCAACTAGGCAGGCACAGAGATGAAGGAATTGCTTTGTGTCACTGCCTTGTAATAAGAACTAGAGGAAGTTTGCCTACGTTAGCAAGATAGGAACACATGACCTTTCTGGAGCTACATATCAAAAGCACTCTGAGTTTGGAGGTAAAAGATATGTACTGGATTTTTTAGCTGGAGGAGAACTTCTGAGAAGAGGTGATAGGCAGAAGACAGTACGTGGGCACAGCAGACAGCTGTGGGATGCAATGAAACACTGGTTTGCAGGGTAGCCTAGCAGTTACGGCCTTGAAGTCATTGCTGGCTTGTCATTCCCAGATCTAGTGATTGGATCACTCAGTAAACCTTGCAACCGTCCATCCTTTTTGCTGTTCTTCTAAATAGCCACGCTTCAGTGGCTTACAAAGTGGAGAAGGGTCCAGTGACAGAGACAGGATGCTGGAAAATGTGTGCAGGAAAATGCAGTCAGGAGCAAGGAAAGAAGAAGTGATGAGAGGAAGAGCCAAATATACTCTTATTGGTGATGCATATTAAAACTGGTCATCATATCTTCTACAGGAGAACAAGTTGTGTAACAAGCTGAGCCCTTCATCTGTTGTCTCCATTAATCTTTCAAACTGGAAGTGGAAAACTTCACTAGAAATGAGAAACCAGCTCAGGAAAAGGGGATGGTTTGGGACTGCATCTGCAAGAGAAGAGTTTCCATTTAACCGTCTTCCTTGTAATGTGATTTTTGTGGCTGCTGATCTGGGCCTGATGATAAACAGTGCTACCTATTCAAACAGATCAAAGCATGTGAATCAGATCAGCTGCATTAAATAAGTGTCGACCTCTCCTTAAATGTCTTCTGTGTTTGGTATCCTCTAAAGTTGCTCTTTTCCAGCTTTGACTTTGGCTGCTGCTGGCAAGCGGTGTAGCATTTCCCTAAGCAGCTGGGATGCAATGTGGTTGCACAAGATCAGCAAGTAGGCTTTGAACTGCCAGCAACTGGGAAGGTGGTAGCACAGCTGGTGCATCCAGCCGAGGCCTGTCTAGCATCTTTTCCTGGTTTAGATGGGGAGGAAAGTTGAACGAGATGCAGTCCCATAAAGGAGTGAATCAGAGTGTAGCAAATGCTATTGGGTAATTAGTTCTCTGTAGTAGGTTCGGAGGAACAACATGCTGACATATCCAGCTTAACTGTTCACATATAATTTAGGTTGGCCTGCGCCCCACACTGCTGTGTACCATGTTTTGCAAGTATCCTACCTATGCAAAATGCATCTTCCCTTGAAAAGAGAAGAGCATAGAGCACTTCTGCAGTTGTAGATTGGGGTACATGAAGTGGAAGAGGAAGGATCAAATACTCCAAACACATAATCTAGGTGTCAGGACACCTGGTTGTGTGGTCTCTTCTCCCTTACCTCTCTCTGAGTTTGTCTCCTCAAGTGAGGAGTGAGTACTTCACTCCTCAAGTGAGGAGTGAATAGTTCTGACACATACCAGAGAGTTGCCACCAGATAAATATGAAAGGAGGCTGAGTCCAGATGACATGTACAAGAACGCCAAACAGAGCTTGCAAGACAAGGTCTAGAGTAGAGGCAGGCTTTGGTAATCAGGAGAAGGAGGTGGAGAACCTTACTTGCAAGTGGTGCTTGAGGCAAGTTTCTGCAAACTGGTCCTGTGGGCTAGAGGGGACGCAGGTGCTGTCGTGCTCCTGTGGACTTCCATATATCTTGTTCAGGATGACAACATGGTGTAGTGCCCTCCAAATCTCACTCAAGCCTGTTTACTGGGCCAGCTCTGTAGAGCACTTTGACAAGATTCGCTCTGAGGATTTCAGGTGGACTCTTTTCTACCAAAAGTTTTGTCAAAAGGTCAGGGACTCCTCAGTTTGAAAAAAAAAACCAAAAAAACATCACTGTCAAATATAGTCATGAGGATGGTTTGAAAGAGACAGTTTCTAGGATTTTATTTTATTTGGGTATTTTTGGCAAAAACATTCTTTCCTTTTGAAGGATGCCATGGCATGGTATGTGATGGAAAAAGAGCCTGATGCCTCCAGGCTGAAATATTATAATCAGAAGATCTGGCTTTAATTCCCAGCCCTGCCACTGCCTTCCTGCCTCTTTGGTGCCTTCTGTTCCTTGTATAACATCAGGATTAACAGTGCTGCTGTGCAGAGCTGTTATGAAAACGTTGCAATGAATACACTGTTCGAGTACTTGGAAGTAGCAGTAGCAAAAGAGTTCACAGGAGGGCTGGGTGGTAGCACGCTACTTCTGCTGTTTGCTTCCCAAAAAGGGTATAGCCTGTCCACATGCTTTAGTCACACTCTAGGTTCAGTTTTTTAAGGACTTCTGAGAAACTGATCCTTTTCTACCTTGAGAATCTGATTTCCTGAGTAGTAACAAGCCATTTCAGCAGCCTTTTAGAGAGGTGGAAGTAGGCAGTGAGAGGATGTGTGAGGTGGTCTGACTGCCTTGAATGAAGGTGAATTTAGCCTTCGAAAAGTCTACACTTTTCATAGGCAGTGGAGCTATGTTAATAAAATAGATTTCAAATATTTTCTTTCAGGTGCTAAGGATTTCTTTTTGGAATTGCAAAAAGTAGAAAACATGCATCAGGGTTACAACAGGTGTGCTTTTGTGGATGTGTACAAAATCTGTTCTGTAAGCAACAGCCAAATAATTGCCTAGGAGAAAAGGAAATACCAGAATAAGGTTGTTTTGCTTACTCTTTCTACTATTCTGTTAATGTATTTGTTAACCTCAGGTGATGTTTGCTATTGTTTGTGATGTTTTCTATTCTAAAAAAATGTTTTCCCATTAAATGATTTAGTGAAGGTGAATTGTGTTAATTTATGTTGGTTTAATTTTAGCACAGATTTTATTAGGATTGACAGTGGCCCAGCATTGCAGAGACCCAGCTGTAGCATGTATTTTTTGTGGTTTGCCTCTTAAAAGATCTCTGTTCCTCTAGCAGGAATTAGATTGTCATGTTTGAGATTATCTTCTAAAACATAATTACTTTAGAGCATAGTGCTGCACCAGAGCGACTCCCTACATACTTCTGCAGGGGAGGGTAGGTGATGTTTCAGGATTTCTCTATTTTCAGGGCTCTGATCAGTGTAAATTGAATTCTTTTGGAGACTGGAACAATATTTCACACTTCTGTCACTGATGGGCATGTTGAAAAATAGGATGGTAAATCCCTTCAGATTAGGGGATGTTCTGGCAGATGCTTCTATATGGCCTGAACCTAATGTTCCCTAGTGCTTTGTCTCCCGTGGTTAAGTGAGTGACACTGGATCATGGTAACTTTTAGTTCAAGCCTATGCATCATGTTGGTGGGTTTGTGCTTAGTGCAGGGGATGATGTCCAATGACTGCTGGTGCTGTAGCAGATGCAAAACTGAAGAGAGGAGTTTTTGACAACGTGTGCTGAACACCAGTTGGCAGTCACCAGTGCAGTAGTCACTGGAAAAGCAAACTTGAAAGTGCTTCTGGAATTCCTCTATATTTTGCTATAGGCTTCTTGTAGAAGACATTCTTTGCTTCTGGTTGTGATGTTTGATAGATAAATAAACATGTGTTGGCTGAAGCAGATTTTGGAAAGTGCTAAATGGATTAGAGGAACAAGTGCTATTAGTCGCAATGGGATTTGGACTCCTACATCCTCTGTCTGCATCTGAAAATCTCTGCTCATTACAGCTGTCTGGAACAGACCAAAATCTATATAGTACTGGATTGTAAGGAGCTATTTAAAGCGCCCTTGTTCTTTTCAGTGGCGCAGTTTGTGAGAGTATGTCAGGCCTGAACATCCTCACAGTTACTTTGCCTATGTTGTGACAGCCCCATCATCGGTGTTGTTGCAGAAGGATCTGTGAACAAGTGATTTTCCAGCTGTTAGGAAAGTGCAATGTATCTACTGAGGTTTCTAGAGGTGAGAAGAGTCTTTGCTTCTTGTTGGCTCTCAGCTGTGTTGCTAGGTAACAAGGATGCAGAGGGAAAACGTCAGCATGCTTTTGGGCCTCCAGCAGAGGTGAAGGTCGCGGCTGGCTGAGTCTCTTTTCCATGGATTATGCTTATGCCAGAGACAGGAGGATAGGCAAAGACAGGTGCAAACAAGCATCTTCCAGTGATCCTGGGTGGTGGGGTTTTTTTGACTTTTTGAAAACATGGGCTTGGTGTAACTCAGATCAAGGGAAATTTGAACCTTTTGCACATAAAGATCATGCTTTTTGTTATGATGCAGGATTGTCCTTAGAGGGAACTAAACAGGAGGGGGCCTGAATTAGAGAAGACAAGCCATGTCCTTGCATTCTTCAGTTTAAATGGTCCTTCAGCGCTGTCCTGGTAGCTGATGCTGTTTCTCTCTCCTCACTGGATTGTTCATAGCCCCAGGCCAAGGAATCATATTTTCTGAGCAATGGCTTTTAATGTCACAAGTAAAAGTATGTCAGAAAGGGTTTCTTTTTCCGTTAGAATTTTCCAGGCTATGGAAAGATCTCTCCGTGTCAAATTGCACTGTATGGCTGTTATCTCAATGTTATGAAACTGGAGACTTAGGAGGATGTTGACTTAGCTGAAAATCCTATTGGTAGCTCCAAGACGGCTTACTTATAAATTGTTAACCCATTATATTTGTTTGTAAAAGTTAAATTTTGTTTTACAGGTACTGATTCCCAATGATTTGAACTGGACTGAAAGAAGCACATGATTTTTGAAATGCAGTCTCTTTATATAGTACAACTAGGCATACTGCAACACCTTGGCAGCAAATCCCATCTGCTACCAAGGTTTAAACTTGGCTTTCACTTCTGCTTTGCAGCCTCTCCTGACAGTCCTCTCCAGCAGGAGCCTTTCCTCCTGCTGGTTGCTGATGACAATGTCAAGCTTCTAGCCACCGAGCTTCTTGTGTGCGGGAGCTGGCTTTGTGGAAGCATGGCAAAATGTGGGCAAACTGCTGGTTACCATTATTCCTTCTCCTGTTCAACCTGCTGCCCAGGCTCCATGGCAATACTGGTGTCCAGGTGCTTCCATGGGGCACACATTCTCATGCTGCTTTTCAGTTGTCTCCAAGTAAAAACGTCAGGCAGCCAGTGCTAGAGATGCAGCTTCAGGTGCTACTGATGCTGCTGCGGTTACAGCTTTCGGTGTGTGTGCATGTAAGTGTAAGCTTGCTAGAGTGGGTGAAGTCTTGGCAGCTGCTGTTCTGCCTCAGCAGCGTTAGAGTGACCGTCAGTGCTGGCTGCGTTGCCGACCATCTCAGACGGAAGGTGAATGTGCTATATCCATCTCTGCTGGATCCATCCTGTGCTGGGGAGCAGGCTCAGCTGCTCCGTAACACTGCTCTGAAATGGCATTCAGACTTCCCTCGGTGGTCCCCATTTGTGTTCAAGTGGAGCACATGTGTGCATGTGAGCATGCCATGGCGAAGCAACAGTGTGGGGGGAGGTCAGATGAGTGAAGAGGATCTGAGAAAGGCACAAAATCGTTGGACAGGGTTTGGTAGAGAGGTGATTTATCAGGAAGGGTTGGAGTACTGAGAAATAATAACTTTTCTTGTAAGACTTTTTCTTTGGGCTTTTATCTTCCACAATAAAGACGCGTGGATGGGACCCACGTGTGGCAGAGACTGATGCAGTCCCTTGCCTGCAATCACACTTTCAGCAACCTTTACTGGTTGCTAGAAATATGTTGTAAATCTGTCTGTGCTATAGGAAAAAAGTCGAGTGTCCTGTGAGCTCTGTGGATATGCATGAATGGTTTCTGTTCAGTAACTAAATTAACAGTTAATTTAACAACAACACTTGGTCTGTTAAGTAGGTTTATAAATAAACTGATTAATTTAATAAAATTCAAATTGAAGGACAATTTAACTGCCTGCAGTTGGCAGTTACTAAAATTTCTGACTGAGCTTGTTTGTAGACCATTTCTGTGGATACTGAGTTTGTAAGATGTGGATGACTTTATTGTCATTATGTGTCATGATCCAGAGAAAATACTAACCACAAGTATACAGACAGTCTCCAAGATTAAATTATTCTGTCATGTAACAAACAAAAATTTCAGATCTTGTGGTTTTACTGAGTTTAACGAACTTACCAGGGAAAAGACAGGCTTTTCCATAGCCTGTTTTCTCAGAAATTAGTTTTTGGGAAGATTATCTTATCATTTTGGACACTTCTCTCTGCGTACATTTATTTTCACCATCCTAGATAGCTTTTAACTAATTACTGTGCATACGATATTTGGTTCTTCAACTAATTTCAGTTTCATATTATGGCAGCATCTGGAACTTTTTAATTAGGGAGACATAAATACACAAAATACCACCAGAGATTGGAGCAACCTGTCAGTCAGTACAACTGTTGGCTTCATTTCAATGCTTGGTTTTCCAGTGCTGGAAAGATCCAATATTCTGCTATCACTTGACACAAGAAAGTTTTAGGCAAAGTAGCTAGACTCAGAAGATGGGGAATGTAGCAGAGACAACTGGGAAAATAAGGCAACAAGCATTTTAAAAAGAGAAAATCCTCAAGTATTACATCAGTTCAAAATGGAGACAGGCTTGAACAATTCAATTGATACTACTATAGCAGGAAATGCCAGGTTGAGGCAACTTTCTTGTGTTTTCCTGTGTTCTTAATATGATTTATAAAACCAGAGCTTCCTTTTTGCCTTTGCTTGGCTGGACCTAGGTAGTACCTAGTATTTTACTTACTTTACTGTCAGAAATGAGCCATTTTTTGAGTGTCCTTTCCTTAAGAATATAGCCTGAGGAGAATTGTAAGCAAATGATGGTTTAGGTGTCAAAGGCTGAAAAACTGTCACGCATGCGTTGCAACACAGAAATGTACAGTAAAAAACATTACCTGGCCACATCAATGCATCCCCTATGTTGTGGGTCCTAAAGACAGAAGACAGCCAGGAGTCTTAACCTTGTGGCTATCAGGGAAACCATTCTAGTGGCCCACAGGGAGTTAACAAGGTGTGGTGGGAACTCAGTGGCAGGAGGAACGAGTGTGCTCTGCATCCAGGCTTCCTGAGTACTCTCAGCCTTTCCTAACAGTCCTGTGTCTCTCTGTCTCCAGGTATTTTCTTTTTACCTGAAGAACCAGTTACTTGTAGTGTGTGAGCATTACATTATGATGGCTAAAAAGACTTGCTGAAGCTGCAGAAACCTAATTCATCCTCTTGTCCTGAGGCAGGAGAAGTACACCAAAATGATAGGGAATGAGGATAATAGGGTCTTAAATTGAGTCGTGGATACTGCACAGTGACCCTGGAGAATCCATCCTTGTTTCATTCCTTCCTGTCTTGGCTTCCCCCCTGTACTTAAAACACTTGCCTGTTGCAAGTGAACTGATGTCTTCTTCCTGTCTCCAAGCTATGCTGTGGACCACAACTTGATGGCCCTTTCCTTTGTTAATCACCTTTTGTAGGCAGGGTGGACTGCGGTGATGCCCATCTCCTTCCACAGCTTCTTTTTTCTGAATTGATTAAGCCAGTTTCTTCATTCTCTCCTGTAGCTTATGTTTCTAAGCTTCTGAACAGTCTACTTTTTCTCCTCTGGACTCTGTCTTGGAGGTGACCAAAACTGGATGGAAGAGTTTGGCAGAGAGTTTTGGCCAGATTTTTTGAGAACTCTTCTCCAGCTGGTCTGCACTGGTGCAAAGTCCCTTGTGATGCAGAAGTATTCATGGTACCATCTTGCAGCAGAGGAGCAAAAGCTATGGAGGTAGGAAGGGAAAATAAAAAGCGAACAGCTTTGGATTACCTGAAGATGGTGGAAAGGCTGTTATAGACCATCGTGAAAAGGATAGAACTGATGTTGTTTTAGCCAGCAAGTTATTGATTGGGGGTGTGTGTGTGAGAGGATACCTGGTAAAACTAACCACTTTAAACCAGCAGGACCACGTAAGACACAGTCAAGCGCAGGATACCATGAACTGCTAGCCAGCCTTTTTGAACATTCATGCAGAACAAGTGAGATCCAATAAAACTGGGCTAGGCAAATACAGTAACAGCTTTTAACAAGATAAAACCACGTCCTTGGAAATTGTTAAGCAGAAATTTCAAATTAAAAGCATTTTGAACTGTAACAGAAGGTCAAACATGGCAGCACTTATATCAAACAGTGTTTTTCAGCTATTTTAAATTGAAATTGAATTGGCCCTTTGTGGCGGTAAAGAATTGCAGGCTGTCTTGTGCAGCGCTGTTGCAACAATTCCATCAGCAGAGAAAAAATATGCCAGCTTAAAGTGTTAATTATTTTTATATCAGGATTGCTTGTGTATGTTTTTCAATCATGGCTTTTAAAATGTGCAGTCATTTCATGGACCATAGTCTGATGTCCTTGGATGACTGATCTGTCTGATCACAATCTGCACCAAATCCATCCTTGACACAATGTACTGAGGGTTGGCTTAGTGGCTTTTGAGCATCATGAGGTCATTCAAGATAAAGGGTTGTGCTGACAAAACTTTGACAGCCTCTGCAGCAGAATTATGTGATCACTGAGTAAACTGAAAATATGGGGCTAGATTAACTGGACCATAATTAAAATTATCCGTATGTTCTTTCCTGGATGCTAACAATAAAGGTGCTAACAATACTTTTTTAAGGGCCTCAGCAGAGGGTGGTATAGTCTCAGCAGAAGCTGTATATGTCTAGCAGACAGACTCAGAAGAGAATTATGATTTGGACTGACATTTATTTGATTATCTTTGTTGCAAAAAGATAAGTTGAGTGAAGTCCCATGTCCCAGAGGTGGGATGGCTTGTCAATTTACATAGCCAAGGATAGGGAATGAGGGAGTTATTTGCCCAGGGTGTAGAGCCTTCAAGTTTTGTTTTATTTGGTTTGAAACGGTTAGGAACATATATGCAAATGGGCATTCTAACTGCAACCCTGGTCTATGCCTTAGGTTTGCACCTCTTAACCAATGGTACTGCTATTGTTTTGTTTGTAAACTCACACTTTCCTGATGTGCACATGAGTCAAGCAGGACACTTGTCGGGTAGCAGTGCTGTCTGCTTCATCTGAAAGGTCTTCTGGAAGGGATTGTACAAAGGGGTTGCATTAAAGGCTGCAAAGGAGCTGCAAAGGATTGGCATTTGGGGTTTGGTACTAAGCCTTGGTGCCGACCTGGGGACATACTAAGGGAGTGTGTTGTCTCCCTTGGGTCTCACTGTCACGGTTTAAAGATGGGTGTGGAAGCACTTTCTTCCTTAATGCTTCTTGTCACCTAGCAGAGCAATGATACTGTCATATTAGAAGGATCTGATACATCACCATTGCAACTCAAATTTGATACTGAAACGCTGGCACTTATTGCTGTTGAGTCCAGGAAGTATGGACAACCTGATTATAAAAAGCAAATGTGGTGGCAGTTAGCATATGAAGTCAAGCACTGAGTATGTGACCATCAAGAATAGACCCTACCCTTCTCCTCCCACCTTTGTGCAGCAAAAAACTGGAAATGTTGAAGTGAGTTCATTCTGTCTGAGCTTGTCAGGTCTTCAGCCCACTAAGGGCACCTTCATTGACTCTGGGGCTTATTTGGATAGTGACGCAATCAAGTTGAATGCCAGCAGGTCACACACAAACATGAAGAAGGGAAAGACTAAGTCTGGAACAGGGGGCTTGGAATAGTAGAGAAAGGGAATTTATATAGAGCTTAAGTTTTTGCAGTAGGAAGAGGGGCTTCAGCCAATGTATCAGAACCAGCTCAATGTGCTCCTGTAGTGTGAAATCCTATTTCTGAGTGCAAGAAGGAGTGTAGGAACAATGAAGTCCTATGCCAGCAAGAGTGTTACACTTAATTTGCACCACTGCTCAGCTGGAAGGCTGGAGCTGGTTAGGAATGAATTTTCTGGACAGTAGTGTTCATGCACATAACAAAAGGCTCTAATGTCTTCTATCCCTGGAGTTGACATGTGTACCCACAGTAGTTTATTCACATGGTACCCACAGTAGTTTATTCATGTGGTATCTCCAGCTCCACTGGGCTCACAGAGATCAAGGTGGAGTTGATGTGCAAAACTTTCAGGGTCTTCTGAACCCTCTTGTGAAACTTTTTTTTTTTTCCTTTTTACACCAATTCCAAATTTCTCAGCATAGACTGGAGCTTTGACCTCATTTCAATATATTATTTTTTTTATTTATACAAGAGTTTGAA
>JAOXJM010000019.1:49594424-49609979 GCA_026413425.1 Tringa solitaria | reverse complement strand
TTATTTTTTTTATTTATACAAGAGTTTGAAATGCTATTCTGAGGGATGGTGATTTAATCCCTTGTTTTATCTGTCACAAACTGATGTTCTCAGTAAGGTTCCCTAATGAAGTATTTGTTTGATGTGAATTTGCTTTTCAACACCAGGTGTGTTTAGCAACATAATAACTATGACATGTTCTAAACAAGAAATCTATGTTGTCCAGGTAGGTTTATCTTTAATTATAAATGGTGCAGAGCCTGTAAAACTGGCATCATTGAGAGCAACTCAGGTCTGGTATTGGTTGATGAGTGTTTTCTGTATGAGTGTTCTTAGGGCAACGTCTATGCAGATTCCTTCACCAGCAGGGCTCTTGTGGGCTTTTCTTCCAAGCTGCAATATTGCCATGTCTGGAAAAATTAGGGAAGAGGTAATATTGTTTTTTCTCTGTCTTCAGTGAGTTCCTTGTCCTAGTCATGCGTAAGGAGGCAAAAAAACTAAAGGTAAGCTCAAGTGAAAAAGTAGGCTAATGCCCCTAGGAAAAGAATAGCTGCTAGAAAGCAAGGGGAGGCTTGCAGCTAGGGTTTCTTGGAAGGGTGAATGAACACCCATTTGGAATCAGAATCCTGATTGGATGTGGTGGAAAAACACACCAACACAAAAGTGCATTGTGTATCATGGCATACTGGTGTGTGTACTCTTTGAGAAGGGCTGGCTTGAGCTACGACACAAGCTAGTCCAGTGGGGTCCCTTTATTGTTAATGACTGTGATAAAAGTGTTGCTTGCATATTTCGGTATCACAAGTTGCAGGGTAGCAAATACCAGATGTCCTGTTCTAAGGAGGCAATTTTGTCTCAAGTTGTTTCTAGTTAGAAAGGTTAAAGATGAAGAATGATCAGAATACCCACAGGGCAGCATTTTTCCTAAGATGATAAAATAAGGAATCTGTAAGAGTCCATGAATATAAGAGATTGTTTCTTCTGTCTGTTGGATTTTGACAAAAGTTTCTCAATGCGAATTTTTTTTTCCTTGTTCATGAGTTTGGTGGCAGCATTTTAATCCTTTCATGTATTGTATGAATATTTTTAAAAACCATGTAGGAGCTTTATAAGGGGTATATGTAGTGTATTTGAAGGGATGGATAGCTTCTTTTTGTTATCTATTCTGTGTCACAGTCTGGAGTGAGGTAATTTCTGAACTCTTTTATCCTTAATCCAGTGTCACAACATTGTATAGACACATGGCTTATGGATCTGCATCTCAGATTTTAACTGAAGAGATATGAGCATAAGGAGCTCCAGTAGATGTTGCCTGATGTAGAGACGATGCACATTGATAGCGATGTGTAAATGTGTAAGATGCAGGAGGGAGGCAGCCTTCTGTGGGTATTTGGGGTGCATAGTAGTAATGAAGCTTAATGCCAGACTTTGTATATGGCGTGTTCTTATTCAAACTTAAGTTTTCTGACTAGACTTTTTAGAGTGAAAGCCTCCTGTCTGTGCTGTACAGGCCTTCTTGAGGGTTTGTTGTCCAAAAAATGGAATTAAATCACTTCAGAGTCCCTGGGAAAGATCCTGCTAGTCTAAAAGTACCGCTTGTCAGAATTTACCTAGCTTGGGGAGGATGAACAGTTCAGCCACTTGAATTTTGTTGCCCTAATTACCTGCTTATTATTTGGTTTCTGATGCAGTTTTACCAGATATTCACCAAGCAACTATTGTGCTGTTTGTCTGTTATTTCCAAACCTGCGTTTGGAGAATGGTGATTCACATCCCATTATGCCTTTAAAATCTTCTGCACAATTCTGAGTGCACCAGACCTTTTTGGTACTGAAATATATATTCTTGCAAATTTTCCAATATATTCTTGCATATATATTCTTCAGCCAATATATTCTTGCATTTTTCCATACATGGAGTTGCTGGTTGTGCTGCTACTGGTGGCACTGCAGCTTTTCCACAAAGCTTCCAAAAAAGCATTGCCCTCCCTACCCAGGTGCTCCCTTCCAAGGCCAAAGTATAACGTGCCCATGAAAGAAATCTTGATATGCTTTGTTCCTGTTTTACCACATTTCATCACACCTGAGAGCCTTCCTACTTATCTTAGACCATTTTAATGTTAACAGTCAGACTTTTGTAATCCTAGTGACTTTGTGAAAATGATGAGCTCTTGGCAGATACCTCCACCTTTCTCAGGGGTCCTTGAGCAAATGTTTATCCAGGACACTTACTCAGACACCCGGTGAGTGTATGTGACCATCTGTTGGAACTGCTGTGGGGAAGGTGACCTGCCCTGGCCTTTAACAACGTGATATGACTATGTAGGCATGAAAAGCACTAAAGAAAACTGAGTTAGATCATTGTTGGTACTGCTGTCTACCCTGTTCACTGATGTGATGAAGAAATCTCTGTTCTGTTGGTCTGAATGGTATAAGTTCAGAGACGCTCCATGGCTTTCTTGCCTGACAAAATCTTAAGATAATTTTTCTGTGATGCCTTTTTTCTGATGTGTTCCAAGTGGCAGTGTTGGTAGATCCCTCTTACAGAGCTACTGCAATCCAATTTGAGCTGACATCTGTCTGATTTCTTGTTTTGATGCACTGTAGTTACTTTTTGGTGATTTAACGTCTGTTTGGTTTTTTTTTAAATGTAGTCAGCAGGGAAAGGAAAATAATAAAGGCCGTTGTATAGCAGATAAGTTTTGGGGTTAGCTCGGGAAATAAGAATCCTTTTTTCTGACTTCAGATGCATTGAAGCTGGCACAGAAGTCCACAGGTCCATACTTTGCGAACAATAGCTTATCTGATCTGTGAGATTTCTTTCAAATCAGTTGAACTTAGAGAGTCACTTAAGCTTCCTGAGGTGTCCTGGCCGGCATGCAGCAATCTCTTTCAAGAACACAACTGGAAGAGAAAAACAAAACAAAAACCCCAGGTAGCTTTTAACAGTAAACAGCCTATCTTTCAGAGTGGCAGACACCCAGCAGTTTCCTGATTGCATTGCCAGCAAGTGGGTTTTCATGGGTCTGAAAATCAGAGTATTTTAGATTTTTCCACAAAGGCAGCTTGGTGTGGTTGCTAAAGTGGGACTGCTGGTCATGTCCCAGTGTGGACATCCAGGTAGGTGAGGGGAGGTGCTGTCTGACAGTCAAGCCAGCTGGCTCATTCCGAGAACATCATCTCAGGAGTTCACACAGCACAGCTGGTGGCTTGTAAATTCCCATTCTACCTTGGGATACACTAATTTTAATATGTGGCTGAGCCCACAGTTACAAAGAAGATCACAGCTTTTGGCCTGTGTTTCACTATGTGAAAATTTTGTCAGCTATTCCTCTTGGAAAGCTTTTGCACTGAGAACTTCAACCTCTGTTCTGCCTGAAACCAGCTAGGGACCATTTCAGCAGTTCTTGTTTGAGGTTTTTCTTGGCAAGTCTACCACTACTATAAACTCTACATTGCACCCCTGTACCTTGAAAAGGTCATCTTGCCCTGCTGTGCGCCATTTGGAAGCCAGAAGCTTCTCTTAAAGATGCGCTGAGTTGCTTTTGACATAAACACTAATTGAAAGTTGTTCTGTTTGGTACAGCGGCCAAGGTCCTAGCCTAATTGTTCTGTTGAGTGGAAAAATGTTTTATCAATGCTGAGTGTTTTATATGGAACATGCTTTCCAAGCTGGCAGAACTTCAAGAAAATCCAAAGTATCTCGTTGCATGGCTACCAGAAGACATATGATAACTTTCTGAGCTTGTTCATAATATTGCAAGGACAGATTGTTTACTCTATTAACTTTATAGTCTTGATTTGCTCATGCTTACATGAATTATGCAAGTAATGTACATCAATTTTACAGAAAGAGGGGAAAGTACTCAAGCCAATTAAAAGTTTATTTTCAGAATTATTCCATTCCACCAAAACCGGTGCACAAGAACTGGTGAGAGTTGTCCCAAACTTCAATATTCTGCATTTGTATGACATGCTGCTTCTAGCAATCTTCCAAACCACTGTCAAGTTTAGCTCTAAGGTATGCATGGCCTGTAGTAGAGAGGACAAGTGAAAAAATAATCAATGCAGGCAAGGGGGAATGTGTATGACTTTTTCTTTCATCTATCAGCACTCCAAAGAGCATCTATGGTTAAGTGAAAGAAAACTGGAGGCTAAATGCCAGGTCATCAATACCAAGTTTGTTTAGTTTCAGTGACTGCGTTTTAGGAAGATAAAAAGCACTGCCTAATATTATCCTTGAAGCTGTGGAGGTAGGTTGCACTTTGGCTGTGTTATTAGCTTAACTCCTTACAATGGCAGACACTGTGATGTCTTCATCATTTCTATATTTTTTTACATAATATCTACAGTTTGGAAAGCAGAATTTTTTCCTTTCTAAAGGAGTTTTCCTGTAAAGTTTAAAAATCTAAAAAACAAAGAAGTTTGCTTTGTTAACTTCAGTATTTTAGTTTTGCTGCCACTAAATTTAAGGGTATGCAGTGGAAAAGAAGGAAGAGAAGGTGGACTAAAGCAACTTGTATTTTATTAGAAGTTGCTTCTTTCTTTGTGTTTTTTTTTTTAAAAACAAACAAAACATTAATTTCAGGTGTCAAATTTTAGAAGTATAGCTAGTCTCAGCCCAAAGAACTCTAGTTTCGGATTTGTCACTTTGCAACTCTCTTATTCTTTTAATACAGTTTTGAGAAGGCTGTGTTAGTGTCTTGTAAAATAAGTTATTATACAAAAGAAAGAGACTTCTACTACTAGCATACTGGTTAGAAAGTCTTGTAAATTGCAAAGTGGGCATATCCTGAGAGAAATCTGGATTGCTAGTAGTTCTTTTTCATTTGGTTGATTGTTGCCAAGTCTGATCTTGAACTGAGTTTAGGAGCTAAGTGGCAATGCTAATCCAAAACAAAATGGACATTGCTAACTGGGGAAATGTCGAGTAGCAGACAGGTGGGAGTTCTAATTGTAATGTCTTGAAAGTCCAGTTTTTTGCTTTGAGCTTCGGTTCAGGACTGTAGAAACCTAAAAATTATACAAAGGCCTAGTTCCTCATTGTGTTTGGTGAGATAAAAACGTGTCTGATGAAGGTTTGATTTGTGAAGGTTTTAAAAACAAATTTTGCTAATGTTTACAAAATCCTTAACAAAGATGGAATTAAAAAAAAGAAGTTTAATTTTTCTCTAGTACATGCAATCATGCATCACCGGTTAATTTCCAGCACAGAGCAAAGGCTTTCTGGACAAGAATGAACTCATGAAAGCTTGAGGCATTCCTGCAGCACGAGGAGGAACCCCCAGTGAGCACTTAGATGGAGAGGTCTCAGGGAGGAGGTGCAGCAGCAGGTTTGTAGCCCTATAGAAAGATGGAAACAAGTCCCAGCAAGGTCATAGAGGTGTCCAGCTGGGAACTGCAAGCTGACCTGTGAAATGGGAATAATCTATTCCACTGCTGGTCTTATTCCACATTCAGCACATAGTGGGGTGCTTATTTCTCCTGCTGTCAGTGGAAACAGAAAAGCCTGTAAATCAGTGTAAATTACTCAGACAAAAGGCTTACATATTAATGCAGTCTGTTACAATAAATGAGTTGCACTTCATCCAGCAGTGCTGTAAGCAGTGTTACTCTGATTCAGAAT
Organism: Tringa solitaria; assembly: GCA_026413425.1. Classification (NCBI taxonomy): domain Eukaryota; kingdom Metazoa; phylum Chordata; class Aves; order Charadriiformes; family Scolopacidae; genus Tringa; species Tringa solitaria. The sequence goes on along the minus strand of JAOXJM010000019.1, from coordinate 49,604,375 downwards.
TATCTATCATCCTCCTGTATCAAGAGGAGGATGATAAATTCATTCACTGCTTCCAGAGTACCTAATAAATTATTGGAATTCCTTTATTTTTATAGCTCCTAGTTTTAGGTTTGGCTTGTGTATTCCCATATAAATCTCAGATAACAACCAAAAGCTTCAGTGTGTCTTTTTGTTTCATTCTGGAAATACACAGTGCAAGAATCTGGCACCAGATGTGCCAGCATGAGTTTATTGTCAGCAGATGAAGATCAAATTCTTCACTGGCATTACCTCTATCAGCATCTGTGTGTGTGTTTTGAGGCAAACAGAGTGTGATCTAAGTGCCTTGGATGATTGTGCTAGAGAAGAGGTGATCCCTCTGCTTGCCACGCTGGCTTTTGAGAGCAAAAGCCATAAATAAAACCAAGCCCATGGGAAACTGGCAGCTCATAGGTAACCTAGACTAATTTTCTTTTCCTTTTGTTTCAGTGATTTGTTGTGCTGTTTGTCCCTTGTCCTCTAGGTCAATCCCTCAGATAGCCTGTCCCTTCTAGTCACCTGAATCCAGTTTTTTCTCACAAAAGTGGTCCAAGTTTGGAACTTTTCTCTCTTCCCTTTTCTCTCCTCTTTACAAATGCTTGTTGCAGTGACCACAGGGAACATCTCATCTGGTGCAACAGCTTTGAAAGTGACTTAGGCTTCTGTGAAGGCTGCAGATGGTGGGTTAAATCTCCTATTGGTATCCTTAGTCCCTGCTGAAATCAGACTTCTGCCTGTGTGTGAAGGCTGGTGTTTGCAGGGCTCCTCATGGCAGGTCGGTTCAGATTTCCAGGCTCCAATAATGCCTGTCCCAGCTTTCTTCCTTGAAGGCAGCAGAGGTGCGGGCACTAAACATCTAAGGAGCTGCATCACATTGGACTGAGGAATCCTGCTTGCTTCTCAGCACCTGGCTTGCTGGACCATTACCATGACAAAAGAGGATTACTGACGTTCATAGTCACAATGCCTTTGATTTGAAGCTGGCTTTGATTTGGGGCAGTAGTGTTCACTGGCTCAGAGAAGAGTGGTCTCCTCCAGGTGAAGAGCAAGGAGAGAAGCATGCTTTTGAGAAGGAGGAGGAAGAGGGAAAGAATTGGCTGAAGAGGGTGAATGGAAGTCATAATGGATGCAGTTAGTTGCTGGGAAGGACCGAAAAGCAGCCCATGATTCCTTAAGACAATTAAAAGAAAATTGTCCAGCTGAATGATCCCAGAGCAAGGAAGATGCTCCCCCAGACTATAATTCAAGGGGCTGAATGGCCCTCAAAAACTGAGAGTGGAGAGAAAAAAAAAACCAGAAGATGAGGCAAATGATGGAACAGATGTGAGTGCTTTTGTTGGGAAGACTTGGAGAGTAGTGGGATGGTGATAGGCTAATTTGAGGCGCATAATGCCAGGTTCCTTTCATATGCAGAATAGTACTTTGATCCAATGTGGATGAAAGTGCTGAAGAGTGGAGAGGATGGCAGGGGGTCTTTTGTCTTTGACAAAAAAGGCATCTGCTGGGCTCTAACCCCCTTTTCCCTACCCCCTTAGCCTAGCAGGCTACTCCAACAATGCTAGCAAAAGGGACAAGTGTCTCCTGACAGCTGAAGAAATCTCCAGGAGGAGAACGAGGCTTGCAGCAATATGTATACCATATAAGAGAGTTTAATCGATTTTTTCCACAGTACAAAAAAGGAGAGGGTTGGGGGAAGACAGAGAGATCCCAGTGGAAATGGGAGGTGGGAGGAAAAAAATCCCTTTCTAATAAACATGTTACTTTTGTTCTCCGAATACATCTTTTCAGGAGATGCTTTGATGATAGTATGAATACACTGAATGGAGCAGAGTAGGGTAGAGCTGACGTGTGGGGGGAGGTGTGAAGCAAGGGAGAATAGCTTTGCAAGGAGGATGAATGTGGAGTGGTTTCTGTGGATTCCAACACAGGAAAGATTATGGAATTAGTAAAATAGTGCAATGCAACAGATACCTGGAAGACAGATGCATGCTTTCTGTACCTCTTGTTGGAGGAGCTCAGGTCAGCACAAATTCTTTCATTTCTGTTGTGTTCTTAACTCCTTGGATTTATTAAAAATTAAAAGACTGCAGGATTGAATGGGGAGCTAGGAAGGCAAACAGTATTTGTGCCAAGCAAACATAGCAGTTGCAGATCTACTGATCTGGTCCCTGCTTCTCATGCTCTGTCAACTTTCTTCAGCTTTCACATCTGGTAAACAAGACTGGGATCCAGTCGGCAGAGTTTGGTGGTGGTGGTCTTCCTTAAGTATCACTTTGCACCTAGTCTAATGTTTTCTTTGAGAAATAATGACAGATAAGAGTGATCAACTGCTGAGCAAAACCCACCTCAATAAATTAAATCCTTTAAGAACAGTAGGCTCAGGAATCTTTGTTCTCTCGAGATCCTGACAGTGTTTATGCATTACTATTTACTGAAGATAACCTTCTCACCAGCTTTAAACAATACCTGGTACTATAAACAGCTCCTCCCTTTTTACCCCCACACTTCTCTTTCTGCCAGGGAGTTAAAATTCCCCCAAGGAGATAAGAGTGATACAGAAATGGAGAGAAGCTATCACATTCCTTTTAGAAGCTCTACATGCACGCTGAAACTAAATTGTAATCCTCTGTAGTTGTTCAGTAGGTGTGCTGTGATCCCTCTCTAGCAGATGCCATCATTCTGTTCAGACCAGCTGATGGGCAGAGTATTTTTGGCAATAGCATCTCCTGCCCTCCAGCTGTGAAAAGGCTGATGACATGGGTTTGCATAACTCATTAGGGAGGACTCATTATCAAGGACATTAATGCTCTTTTGATTTCTGTCCATTTTTTGTATCTTGACTTTTTTTGCTCCCGGTGCTTGAGCTGTGATTCAGAATGGTGCAGAAGGACTTGAACTGCTGCTGCTGTCATCAAAGGAGCTGAGACCACCTCTGTCCCTCACAACGCCTAGGTGAAAGTCCCCTCTCTGGATGGGCTTCAGGTGACTCTTGTGTGACTTCTTTCTCAGGTCCTATGCACGATGATAGGATGTGGGTCTAGATCTAAATGTGGAAATGTTGCTTATGGGGAAGTCTGACTTGGCAGGGGGTAGCCCTCTGTAGTCCTCCATGTCAAAGAAAAACAGCCCATGCAGGACCATGCAAACCCACTAACCGAATGGTGGGGTCCATGGCAGCCTCCTGGGTGCTCTGTCCACAGGCAGTCATGGTTGGGACAGGGTGTAGGAGTCTTGAGCAGTGGGCTTGGACACTTCTTTTGGGTGGAAACATGAACCAACTTACTGTGGAAAGTCTTTTGTGCTTCCCCAGCTGAGCAGGCAAGCCCTTCAGCAGCTGCCATCCAGAGATTTCTTCCCATGTCCCAGTATTAACTATGCCACCGCCACACCACAAAGATGTACTCTTGGCAAAGACCAGAGAGCTGCCAAGGCTGCTTCACCAGGACAGCTTTGTGCTGTGCCAGCAGTAAGATTAGAGGAAAGGGCAGAGAGGGTGAGTTGCGTCTATGACTATGCCTAAATGTGTGTGGTAATCCTCCATGATTGCGGGTAGTCATTGCGGTTTTAAACAGTGCTCTTGAGACAGATCTATTTAGCTGTTTTCAGTTTACTGTGTGCTAGTTTTGTATGGCCAGTGGGTAAGCATAAGGTGCCTGTGTGGCTCAACCTGGCTACTAAGGTCCAGGACAGGTCTGTTTGGAGGAGAGACTGAATCTGTTTCACCTGAAGCTCACTGCAAAGAAGGAGGGAAGAGATGTGCATGGAGCAGAGAGTAGCATGCAGAGCAAGTGACAGCTGGAGTTCAGGCTGTGGGAGAACAGCAGAGAGAGGAAGATTGGCTTTGTTCTCATGTCTTGCCCAGCAGGCTGGTGTTTTCTACACAGAAGCCAGTTACCCTCCACTGGTTTGTGTTCAGATGAAAATCAAATGGTAAAGATGACAAAGCCTCTTTGATGTGCTTACTCTACATTGAGGCAGAGCTACCTGACCAGCTCAGGAGACCATCACAGGTCTTATTCCTGCTCTATGCACAGACACTGTCTGGTGATTGTTTCAGAGGCTGTAGAGTCTTGAAAGGGCCTTATTGCTTTAATGGTAAATTATCCAAGTGGATGCTGCTATGGTTGTCAAATAACTTACAAAATAAGCCATTCCCATGGAAGTGCTTTTGGCTGGACTGATTGTACATATGGGATTTTCCTGGCATGGCCTAGCAGTCCTGACTGTAGAAACCCCACATTTTCAGCATGAATTTGGCTTGTCTCAGTGAATCTCGTCTGGTCATTAACATTCATTAGGGGCTCTCTGTGTGGGAAGTGAAGCCAAACAAATGGAAAACAATGGCTTTGAACTGCCATAAACCCCAGCCTGCATGCAAACTTTTGTTCAGACATAAAGTGGTTTCAATTTGTTTTTGTTAAATTTAGTTCCAAATTAAACAGAGGTCCTTTGCAAGATAGCCACTGGCTAGCTTGGTTTAACTTTCCTGAGTGTCTACTGGCAGGTATTCTTTTAATGAGGTGAAGTTTGTACCAACAAAGCAAATTCTTGCCCTTTTTAAATATATGAGACAGGAGTATATGTTGTATTCATGAAAACCTTTCAGAACTAATACTATGTTACATGCTTTCATATTCAGTTAAATACACAGTGGTTTGGATCCGGACAGGCAGATCTAGCTATAGTGGGGACAGCATGATTTCAAGTTTAGTAGGACTTGCACCTTTCTGTAGAAGATGGATTGTTGTTCTGGGGGAGGGCAGATTGTTTGTTCCCACATATGTTCTGTCCTGTATTCCTGAAATTTAGTTCATATAATCTTAGTACATTAAGACTATTCCTACTGATGTGTGAGTTGTATGGTGTTGGTGAATACCTCGAGTTCCAGAGTGCTTTTGATGGTGTGCAAGGCAAATATGCAGGAGTTAATTACACAGAGCACTCATCAGGCTGCAGAGAGTCATCAGAGCCTGGAAAATAACCCTCCCAAGAAAGAGTAACTTTTGAAATGCGTTTTGAGAGTTTTGAGACCTCAGCAATATCTCTCAGCTTACTTCCTTCAGAAATAAAAAAAATAGCCGGTAAGTAGTAGGAAGGCTTATTGCAGTTGTCTGGTCTTGGTGTGAAACCCAGTGGTAGCTTGAGTAAGAGCGGTGTTCAGGAGAAATGGCAGTGTTTTACTTGCCACATGGTGATAGAGAGCCGCTGTCTGGTGAGGCAAATAGGCATTTCCATGACTCACCAGTGTGCCTGCTGGCATCCCATGCTCAGCCGGGGGAGTTTCTGCCCCAGCTAAGTCCTTCCTTTTACGCTGGTTCAGCTCGAGGAGAAGGGAATGAGAGTGTTTGCATTCCCAGCTGAACACTGAGGAGGAGGAGAAGTCAGCATGGCAGTGGCAGCCCCCATGCCTCTGGAGGCAGTCAGCCTGGGGAGTGTGCCTGCGGGGAGAGTGGCCGGCTCTGTCCCCTGGCAGCCGCTCTCCTCCCCTGGCCTGCTCCGGAGAAGCATTCCTGCCTGAAATAAATAGGGTGTGAGGAAGAATGAAACACGAAGCAGAAAATGACAGTGTTAGTGTTCCTTGTGGACAAGGAAGAAAGAGCAAACAAGGAGAAGTGATGCCTCATCTAGATAGGTGGTTGAGGAGCTGTGGGGATAAGGGCCCATCAGGCTCCTGTAATGGGGTCAGGCAAACTGAGAGGAGCAAGATTGCCAGTATTTCAGTCTGTCCCTTTGTATCTTCTGTATTAATCATGTTGTGGGCAAAACCTCCTGGAGTTAGGTGTGGTGAGTCCGTTCCCTATGAGTAGGCCCCTGGGTCCTGAGCTGTGAGTATCTACAGACGGGGAGGAGGCGGGATGGTGAGGCGTGGGCTGGAGCGCTCGGAGCAGGAGCAGCTTCAGAGCCCTCGGGAGGTGGCTATATGTCTGTGACCTTCTTAAGGGGCAAGATGAGAACTCACCAGGAACTCTGTCTTTTCCTCCTTCTCCCCTTCCCTCAGGTGGTCTTTGCTCTGAATCAGACTCTCTTGCAGCAGGAAAGCCTCCGAGCAGGCAGTTTCCAGATCCCCTATACGACAGAAGACCTTATCAAGCATTACAACTGTGGGGACCTCAGCTCCATCATCTTCAACCATGACACTTCTCAAGTGAGTCTTGCACTTCTCAAGTGCAGCCCTTGTACTACGCACATGTCCCCCGTAGTGCTAACCCGTCTTACTCACGCCTGTCTCTTCTCAGGCAGGCCCTTTGCAGGTGAAGGCCAAGGGCATGTCGCTGGCTCCCTGGCACCTCTGCTTTCCTGCACCTCCTGTCCCAGGAGTCTGCATGACCTCACCCCTGTCTTGCTGCATGCAAGCAGCTAAGGCACCCCTGACTTTCTCTTTTGGACAAGTGCTATGTTTGCTTTAGCGTCAAAGGTCTATGAGCTAATCCTTTATTTTCTTAAGGATCCTGTGGAATTACACCAGCTTGGGTATGAGCAGACTTAGTGACAGCAGGCTCTAAGCAGGAGCAGGCTCTTTTGTGCAAATAGCAACAGAAATGTACTCATGACTTGGATGCTTGTGTAAGGCTGGACAAGTTGCAAGCTTTTTAATGTCCCCTGTCAGTATGATTGTGTACTGTGGACAAGGCCCAACGAAGAGGAATGGAGTGAAACAAAGAAAAGATAGATTTAGACTGGATGCTAAGGAAAAGAAAACCACCTGAGGCCTGACAGACTTGGTTTATGGAGATGGTTTCCTAAGCAGCACACTGGAATGCAATGCTCTGATCTTTAAACCACGAGAAAATGCACAGCAGGGACCAATTTGGCCTGTTTGGGCTGTTAGATTAGCTAACCTCAGACAGAGACACCAGGCCTGTCTCTTTTTGTCTGTGAGGTACTGCCTGGCAATTCGTGCAAGTCAATGAAAACATACGCTCTAGCCTAACAGTGCTGCGCAATGGGGTGTTTAGGACCTGGGCTTTCACTGCTGAATAACCATTTTCCTCTGGCCTTTTGATATAAACAGTGCAGTGCTGGAAATACTGTCATACTAACCCTTGCTTATCTGGCACTGAGCTTTGCAGGCATGTTTTTATCTTCCCGTCCTGCACTACCCTTCAGCCAGCAGGCGCAGGTAACTAGGTTGTTAGCACTGCTTAGCAACATAGTGCACTTGCTTCGTAGATTTCAAAGGGCCTCTTAAAGAAGGCCAGTGCTGTAAGAGCAAACGGATGCTGCACCACTATGAGGTGTTACAGACTGCAGACAGCTGGCATTGCCTTGAGGTCATTGGAGAGAACAGCTCTTGCTGAGGCTTGTGTGTTTCTGAGGGAGGAACTGCCCTATACTTACATGAGGGACTCCGCTGCCTGGCACTCACAGCGGACCTGCATAGTAATAGTTGGCAACACTATCAGCAGACTATCTGTTTCTAAGCAGAACTTCTCTGTAAATTTTATTTGATCCCATGCTTGCCCAATAGATGACCCAGTGTGCACTAAGAACTGTTTGGAAACAGTCAGTCATAGTCTCTGAGTGGCTCCAGAGCCTCTTCAGTTGCTGCAGCCTTGCAAGCGAAAGCACCTGGCTTAATGGCTCTGCTCCCCAGAAAACACCACTTGCAGGCCCTTTTATTAGCAGTCCCCATGACTGCAGTGCCCAGAGCTACTTGTCAAGAAGCCAAGGTGGCTGCAAGTCCAGACTCACATTTCTCTCCACTAGCAAGAAGTCATGGTATTGTGCAACCACAGCTGTCCTGGGGGCCTCAGGGAAGGAAGCCAGTATTTTCAAAGATACCTTGAGGACAGGGGAACTGAAGGTGGTGACACTGTCTTTCCTGACAAAATCTGGCCCTCTTTCTTTTGGAAAGTTTGGGGATGTTTTTGTTAACTAGTTCAAATTGCACAGTTATTCTTTGACAGCCTGAGGGCTCTGATACAAGTCAAACTGTCTTAGAAGAGCATAATTATCATTACATTTATGTCATACCTATGGCTATTTAAGGAAGAGGTATGTAGCTAAAGATAGCCAGGGGCAAATATTTACTTTCTTCAGCCAGACAATCAGGATTTGGGATCTACCATGTGGCAAACTGACAGTACTTACAGACTCTGCATAAAAAAAATACAGCTGGCTGGCTTATGAAATGATATTTTCTTTACTGTGAGTGTGTTGAGGCACTGGAACAGGTTGCCCAAAGAAGTTGTGGATGCCCCATCCTTGGAAGTGCTCAAGGCCGGGCTGGATGGGCTTTGAGCAACGTGGTCTAGTGGAGGTGTCCCTGCCCGTGGCAGGGAGGTTGGAACTTGATGATCTTTAATGTCCCTTCCAACCTGAACCGTTCTATGATATGTTGAGAGAAATGAAGCACTGTGCGTTATTAGAAGTTTGCTGAGTCATTTTTTAGCTTTCTTTGGGTTTTGTCCTACTGTACCTTAAGGAACAAGGCAATTGATACATTCAACAATGGAGCAAAATGCATGCGCATCATGGCTGCCTGTGAAATAAATGCCCCTTTTGTGAACACTTTTTTGCTTTTCTACCTTAGGTCCCAAATTTCATTAATGCTACACTTCCAGTGCATGAACGTATTACTGCCCAAGAGATAGACAGCTACTTTCGTCAGGAGCTCATCTACAAACGAAATCAGCGAATGGGCAGCAGGGTGAAGGACCTGCTGGAAGAGTACCCAGATAAGAGTTTCTTCTTTGCATTTGGAGCTGGTATGTGATTGAGGTGCCCTTCAACCTGAACATATTCTTCCCACGTCTGTTAGAAGCTTTTTACAAATGCTTGTCTGGACACAGAACACAGTTTTGCCCTGACAGTTGCACCCTGCACTTTTTTCAATGCAGGAGACTGTTTTTCTTCAGCATGAAGGAGCTCAGAGTGTATGTATTGATTGTAAGATTTATTAGTTACAGACTTTTTTGTCACATGCATGGCCAGAGGTACTGAACCAATTACAGCGCATACACAAAAGGAACAGCTCTTAGGCATACGTGTCTATGGTTTGGCCAAACAAAGCAGAAGGGTGGGAGAAACAGGAAGCTGAGAGGAAAGGCAGCAAGTCAAAAGTTGCACTAGTTCTTGAATAAACCTTTGAAGAAGACATCCAAAAGAATAACATGCCAACTTGTGTGAATCTAAGGGGCTCAATAAATGCAAGGGAGAGGCATGGTACTCTTTCACCTTTTTCTTCCTGCTGCAGCTCCTTACCTCTTTCACCACACTTCCACAACTACAAGGAAATTGTGTCTGCCACTATTTTGGAGCAGAGCATTGGGCTCAATTGGGGAAAATCTACTCCATTTCCTGCCTCTTAGTAGCCAGCAGGAATCTATAGGCACATCCAGCAGCACATCCAACTCAGTGAGGTTACACCCACACTTCAGACTAGGGCTGGGTGGAGTGTGTAAACAGGATTGGTTTGCCTTTGCTCTAGCTCAGGGAAAAGAAGAAATGAGGATCGGTGTTTGAAAAGACAGGTGCTGATCCACAGAGAAGTATTGCATCCTCTTCACCATGAACCGTATAGGCATTGGGAAAGGAAGAGAACTGAAATAAGTGTCAGGATCCAAGAGACGTTTTCCAGTCTCAGTAGCTACTGCTTTAGTGAGGATGAAAGATCTAGACAAGTCAAGGAAAGTATTTACTTAAACACTCTAAAAGCATTGGTATTCAAAGTCTGTGAGAATCTACTGGTGTGCAGTAGGGAGTTGTATTTACAAAGTTGCACCAACAAGGGTCATAGAATCATAGAATGGACCGGGGCAGAAGGGACCTCCAAAGGTCATCTAGTCCGGCCTCCCTACAGTCAGCAGGGACACCCCCAACTAGACAAGGTTGCCCAGGGCCTCGTTGAGCCTCACCTTGAATATCTCCAGGGAAGAGGCCTCAACTACCTCCCTGGGCAACCTGTTCCAGTGTTCCACTACCCTCATAGTA
>JAOXJM010000019.1:49567372-49593924 GCA_026413425.1 Tringa solitaria | reverse complement strand
CCCCTTGCCTCTTCCCGTAGAACAGAGTTGTGATTTGACACTGCTATACTGCAGCACTACTTGGAGCCTTGAGCTATATGAACACTCTTGATCTGCAGCTTATGTGCACATGGCTTGATCTCCACAACCAGGCATGTTCTTCTCATGCTTCTCCATCGTTCTTTTGAATCCAGACAGGTTCCCTGTCTTCTCCAGGGGCTCTAGATTGACTTCGAAATTGTCTCAAATTACTCTCTGGCTTTGATACCAGTCCAGCCTCCAATCTCCTCTGCTCTTCCAAATAGCTCTGCTCGAAGAACAGTGCCAGCCCCACAGTTTTAAAAGCACAATTCCTCATTTCCTCAAGTCATCCCCTTGTTTGACTGCATAGTGTGTTTGTTTTGTTTTGTTTATTAAATTTGTTTCATATTAATTGTTTAAATGAGAAGTAACATCACAGGATGTAATGCAGAAGAGAGATCCACCTCTACACAGTTATGAGGTTTTCTGAGTGCAATTTACAAATATGAGTGCAGGCTTTTATTGTTTTCCAGCAAGCTAATTTAGCCTTTTGCTTATCCAGATTTCTGTATGTGATAATTATGTGGAGGATTTATTTTTATGCCAGCAAGCAGTGAAGACAAATGTCTTGTATTCAGATTTGAGCACTGCCTGAGTATTGTACTGTTGGACTGGAAAAGGGTTCCAGGAAAGTGCTCGCACAATATAGGTTAGAATGAGCTGTAGAAGAAGAGGAGAAAAAGAAAGGCTATAAAATCGGACTGTATTGTAGTTTTTCCTCTTCTGGCCATCAGTGAAAAAAGTATCTCCCAGCAGCAGCTGATAAACTGCAGGACAAGGTTGTGTTAAAACGGTAGTAGGATATCGAAGGATCTCCAGTTTAGAAGGGGGAGAAGCCTTTTAGTTGTTTCTTTCGAGATTTTTTTACCCTGTGATTTGTTTTTCTTTAAAAGGGGTATGCTTTCTGTAAGGAAAATTCAATTTTTTTCCCAAACACCATTGAAACAGCACTTTCATCATCAATTAAGTCCAAACATGGTTTGTAGGTGACTGTGGTTGTACAAATGCCTTCTCTTGTTATTTAAACTACTTTTTGTGGTTTTAATGTAAATGGGGGAAAATTGGAAAAGATTGATGATTTATTTTCTATTCCAAGTGGATTGATGTGGTTTAGAGATGTGTAATACATTGTGTAAAAAAAGTTCCTATCTCTTTCCATGTCTTAATACAGCTGCATGGCTACAGATGTTGATTTCTTACATGGAATTACATATGGTAATTTGGATGGTAATAGATTTGATCATTAGGTTCACCATATTTTATGCTTTTAGTACATTTTAACAGATCAGATAAACTCCCCCTACATTCTGTTGAAAATGTTTCACAGAGCTCATTTCTGGAATTATTTTTGTTTGGAAGTAATTTAAGCTTGCAAAGCAATGGAGAGCTCAAAAATAACAGATTTTGCTGAAACTAATCAAAAAGCTTAGCTTCTGGTCAAAGTGAAAATATGTAAAGCTTCAAGCCAAAATGAGTCTGTTTGAGGGAATTAGAGGAAAGTATGGGAAGGAAGGGAGATGGTAATGCCAGCGGCATTTCACGTTGTTCAGTAAGAATTTTATCTAAATTCTGCATAGATGTTTTTGTATGGTGGCACTAGAATTACAAGCTAGACTTACTTCCTGTTGCCAGTTGAAGAACTTGTAAAGCAAGGCTAGCTGTAATCTTTCACAAGCAGTCTTCCTTTTATATGCTTTTTTTATTCCTCTGAACTCTAATTTGAGTGTTCAGGATCTGAATGTTAAGCCAAAGTAACTGATGGCACGTGTAATTCCATAGATTGCCAGCTAGATAACACCACAGGTTTCTGGTTTCACTAAGAGCTGCATGTTGACCTAGAGAGAACTGCATTGTCCTACTGTGCTGTGGAGGGTTTTACCACTTTTATAGGTTTTACAAGTGTGCTGCCTATTGGCTAAACCTTCACAGAATCACAGGGCTAACAGGCATCTCTGAAGATTATCTGGTCCACCCCCCTGCTCAGAGCAGGATCATGTAGAACAGTTTTCCTAGGACTGAGTCTGACCAGGTTCTGATTATCTGCAAGGATGGATACTCCAGAACCTCTCTGTGCAACCTATTCTAGTGTTTAACCACTGTCACAATACAAAAAATTTTTTTCTTACCTTTAAATGGGATTTCCTTTATATTAATTGTGTTGATTGCCTCTTGTCCTTTCATATTTTACAACCTCCTACCAGCTATTTATACAGTGACTATCCCCCCCCGAGCCTTCTCTTCTCCAGGATGAACAGTCACAGTTCTCTCAGCCTCTTCTCATATGACAGATGCTCTAATTATTCATAACTTTTGTGGCCCTTTGCTGGACTCTCTCCAATATGTCCATATCTCTTGAACTGGGGAGCTCAGAGATGGACTCTAAACCCAGATATATGTCACCAGAGCTGAGGATCAGGGAAAGATCACCTTCCTCAATGTGCTGTTAAAAAAGCTCCTCCTAATGCCTCCCAGGAGGCTGTTGGCTGCCTTTGCCACAAGAGCACGGTGTTGGCTCAAGGTCAACCTGATGACCACCATGACATCACACCCTTTTCTGCCAAGTTGCTCTTCAGCCAGTTGGTGCCAAGCCTATAATGGTGCCTGGAGCTATTCCTGCCCACGTGCAGGAGTTGGTTTGCTGAACTTCATGAGCCAAGATTCCCTCATCATAAATCCATACTGAACACTTCCAATCATCTGCTTATCCCTAACACATTTGGAAATGTTTTACAGGAGAATTTGCTCCATCACCTTCCCCAGGAACAGAGATGTGACTGACCAGTTTGTACTCCCCCAGATCCTTCTTCTACCCTTCTTGAACATAGGAATGATACTTGCTTTCTGGCAATCCTCAGGGACTTTATCCAATTGTCATACCGTTTTAAAGATAATCAAGAGTGCCCTCGCAGTGATATTCGCAAGCTTCTGCATTTCCTCAGGATGTATACTGTCGGAATTTGCACGTCTGATCTGTTTGAATGTTCCTTAACGTGATCCTTCTCCACCCAGGGTGAACATTCTTTGCCCTGGATTTTCCCTGTAGTCATAGGACCCTGAGATTCCCGAAGGCTGGTTTTACCAGTAAAGAAAGTGACAATGGCACTGAGTACCTTGGCCTTTTCCATATTCTTTGTCATCAGGTCTCCTGCATGCATCAGCACTAGTCTACATTTTACTACTGAGGTATCAGTAGAAGCATTCCTTGTTTCTCTTGATGTTTCTCACCAGATTCAACTCTAAATGGGCTTGCTTTCTGCATGGTCACTTTTGTTCCAGGATAGGTGTGGCTTCTTTGCATTGGTTTACTTATGGTTTCTGTGGAAGGGGCTAAAAAATTAAAAAGAAAAAGAAAAAAAAAAAGACCAGGGGTTATTTTTTATGTAGAAGGAAGTGTACTTAGTGACACAAGATCCTGACTTTATTAGGACAGCCAATGCCTCAGGTGAAGCTAGGGTATCTAAGACCCAAGTTTAAATTTCCTCCAGTCTCTCCTGCCTCTTTGAACAGCTGAGAAGCTCCAGAAATGCCAGCTTATGAATAAGAAGCACAGAGGGATCTAAGATGTTTTATATCTCTGTGGATTAAATGACTGACTTCACTGAGAGACGCTGCTGTTTTGACAACTTCAGAAGTTGGTCATCTTAATCTTGTAAACACTGGCAAATTAATTTTTCTTTCAGAGCTCTTTTTTCTTTACTGTTTCTGAAAAAAGCATCATTCTGAGGCTTTAAAGTATAATGGATGTTGGCAAGCCACCATTAACACTAAGGAAAGGACATTGGTGGAAACGTCTTCAGCTACCATTTCTTCTAATTAATAAAGGAAATAATGAATGTGTTTATTTAGCATTACTCAGACTGTATGGATTCAAACCTCCAGGGACTGGCTCTGAGCAGAATGAAGAACTAATGTCCAATTTATCAATCTAGCTAAGAGCTCCAGATCTTAGTTGTTTTCCTCCCAGCAGCTGAGTGAATTGATATTCACTGAACTAAAATTAACTCCCAGATAGTTGACGTGTGATCCAACAACATGCAGAAGAAGGATTTCAACGTTATTGTAGAAGCTTAATTGACCCTGTCTGAGCTGAAGATGGGTGTGTAATCTGTCATTTTAGCCCCCTGGAAAAGGAAAAGAGAGAACATGCTACCACCTACAGTTACTGCAGAGTCTGCCATAGCCCACTAAATGGCTTCCTCCAACTTCTCTAGGTTTTGAGGCAGTCCTTGGAATTTGGGGGACTGGTCAGTTACACACCAGCCTTAGATGTCAAGTGTATTGGAGTCACAGGCATGTCGGATGCCTTTTTCCTTTCCCCTTATGTCATAAAAAGTGGGGAAAATAAGAACAGATTTTCATGGGAAACTGGAATTGTGCCGAGTGTCTTTCCTGAATGGTGTGCTAGGAAGTGGTGTTTTCATGTAGAGCTGTTTGTTATTGCTTCTTGAAATTTGCTGTTCCATCTGGCATTTTTGGATGGGAAATTATGCAAGAGAAACAAGATCTGGAAAAGAAAAGATTGTAGAAAGGATCTGTCACCAGTGTTTGTAAAACTAATCAACACTGTTTAACCCCAGAATGTCTCTGTCCACCTGTGTAGGTGTTTATACCTGTAAAACAAAAGCAAACAAAAAACTGCCATGGAATTAAGAAAGTTGCCCAGGTAAATAGGATATCATTTTGCCCTTGAAATCCAGCAGGAATTCAGAAGCCAGCACGGAATCTTTGAATCTGCCATCAGCACTTTTGGGACTGGAGATGTGGGTGTGCACAGGGAACGTAAATTTATCTTTGCCTTATATAAAGGATTTGAAATATGTAATGAGTAAGTTAATGAAAATTCCACAAGAAGCTGAATCTTGGCAGATCCTGGAAGACGACAAAACTGAAGGGGGAGAGGCAGGAAGATAACATAATGATAAAACAGATTAAATGTGTCTTGTGGGGCCAATTCTCCCTGGGCGCAGGGGACTTGCTGATTGCCTCCTTGCTTCTTCTGTCTCTGGAATGCAGCTTCATTTTAGTTTCTTTGGGTGGGAGGAAAGGCTTAGTCCCTGAAGGTGTGCCTGTACCTCTGTAATCTGAGAATGCCAGATACAACCCAGCAGCTTTGAGACTCTTTTCCTCAGTAGCTCCTTTAAGTCTGCAGAATGCTAATGATGGGGTTTATTAGAACAACAATCCCCAAAGGGAGTAGACAACATTATGTGGAGGCAGGACCAACATGCGAAGCCCCAGGGTTCACATGAAGGGCACTCTTCCTGACATCTCTGACACGTGAAACGAGGAAAGCTTTGCATTTCTGCATTTGAGGCAGAAACTTGTCTTCCAATATATTACTGCAACTATCAAAACCAGCTAGGTCAAACAACTGTGTGCTGTTTCTCCTTAGGTACTGACAGTCTGGTGACCATCAGCTTCTAATCAGCGCTGGGGTTTACCCATTGCTACCTTTATTGGGCAGCTACAGTAGGAATACTTCTATCTTTTAATGTATGTTTTAAACTAGTGGGATTTCAAGTCCTTAATACCCTTTTTTTCTGGAAAGGAAGCAATGATCTGGAATGGGAGCTGATCCAGTGGCAGAGGTGGCTGTGAATACTGCAGCTCAGACATAGCACTGGTATTTCTTTCCCTTACTGGTAATGTAACACAGTCTGCTATCATAGTCACCTATGTGATGGCTTCCCTGCCTAATCAGGCTAGGGCTTCATCACTGGAAAACTCCCAGTAAATGCCAGTGCAGGTGGAGCCCTGGTGGCTAAGGTTACCTGAACAGGAGCTGTTTCTTTTAACTCAGTTTTTACAAAATAAGTGATATGAGGTTGTAAACTTTTTCCTTATGTTAACTTTGCTATAAATTTGGCTGTATAATCAGTGGAAAACCTTTTCTAGCTTCAATTTGTGTAGTTCTCAGGAGGTTTCACTTTGCCCAAATGTAAACATGGAAGTCCCTGGGACCAAAAATACTCTGGTCAAGAGTTAAGAGACCTAGTTTTTGACAGAACCTGGTAGATAGGAGTGTTGCCTGTTCTTTCACAAGAAAAATACCTTTATTTTGGCTCATGCAAATAGTGACTTCATATGGTTCTTTTCCATGGTATTAGGCAATTTTTCCCACATTGTCCAAGATCTTCATCATCAACTATTTTGAGAAGGATTTCATGTTTACATGATTCTGTTAAAACAAATGTGGAAAATGAATCCTAGTAATTCCATATAGGTGAGTTAGCAGAGCACATCACATTAAAAGAAATGAAAGGTTCTTTTTGGTTTCCTGCCAACCAAACACAGGTTTGAAGCACTTTCTTCAATTCTCTCCATGCCTAGTGAAAATATTTTCTTGGGCATAGTTCCACAGTTCTGCCAATGAGATTTTCCCCTTCAGTTTGAGAGTGGCGAAGTTATGATCCACTAAGATTTTATACTAAAAAAGAGATTTGAAAGAAATCATATTTTTTGAAAACAAACACTTGTCCTGGCCTCAGTGGAGTAAAACCTTAAGTTTAATGTTTATGGAGTGATATTTCATCTTACAGTTAATCACAGGAAGAAGTACGTTTGGAAGTCTGCAGTCTCAAAAATATTGTAGGGCATGGGAGGGCTGACTTGCCAGGCATTTCACCTACATGTGTACAGAAGTATTGTAATGCAGCATCCTTATAATCCTGCACTTAATATGAATTCAGGGAATTTGTAAGTCCCCATCCCCTTCAATTTTTGACAATTCCTTCTCTTGGCAGTATTACATTTGTGAGAGTACCATGCTCTTGGTCTTTCAGTTTGCGTACCTGAGCTTTTCCTGACTGGGAAATATTGTTAGAAGCAGGAGGATTTTATTAGATTTAGTGTTACGTGATTTCTGCCTGAGAAACAGTGTTAACTTAGAGGACAAATCGGGAATTCCAGTTACTTTATCAATGACCGCTGTTTTCCAAGAGCTGTTTGGATTATGTGCTATAAGAGCACAGGACCTCCTCTGTCTGATTCTGGGAGAAGTGAAGAGCGAACTCAGCTCACCTGAGTACACAGTGTTCATGCTTGAAAGCTGTGTCTTCCTCTTGAACACTGTGTATAGAAAACATGCATCTAAAGGAAACTAATATGTAACTTAATTGATCACATCACCCACTTTCTTTGTTTCGCTTTGGATCATATTAAATATGTACTTTAAAAATATAACCATGTATATGTGTGAGGCAAAGTCATGAAATTTGCCCCTGGATTTGTGAGCACCAAGTACAGGTTTCTTTGGGGGTGCTTAGCTGGGAATGTATGCTACTGCTGGCATTACCAGCCCATACAGGAAGTCCCCTGCAGTTTTGCACTGGAATTTTTGCAAACAAAGTTTGGTAGTAACGTGGTTACACAAATCTGAGGGTGCTGTTGAGCTTGCTATGGTATGACTGCCTCCAATATGGCTCGTTGAGCTCTGCCAGTAAGACATAGTTAGGGGTTATCTTTCTGTGCTCACTTAGTACTACAGGGGAGCAGAGCGAGGTCATTTTGTGCTATGTGTGAAAAATGGACTTGGCCTGTCACCCACAAAGCATGAGCTTGCCCTTGTGCTGAAAGGTTAAACTAAGTAGAGATTTAGTTATAGGGAGGGGCTGTATTGTTCGTTCCACAGGTTTGCTTCTATTTTACTCATTTCAGCTCCTTTTGGGGAATAACAGACCATGGAGTGGGATGAAGAAAATTCCTCTTCAAGGGTTCTTGCCCGTAGGGACACTGTGGGTGGGGGTTGCACATGAGTACCTTCCATGTCTCCATTCTTAGGCATTGTGTCCTAAGACCTGTGACTTCTGGGAACTCATTTTAGCTTTGTCAGGTACCTGATATGAATAAGGATCACTCTGTCCACAATAAGGGTCCAACAAGGATCACTTTTGTCTCATGGGCTGTTGAATGCTAAAGTGATCTAGACCTGTAGGAGGAGTACGATGTCTGTTACGCACTTTGGCTTCCATCCAATGAAATGACATAAGACAATACTCTGCATTCTCTAGATCATTGGCCACACACTGAACTTCGTGCTTTTCACTGCAGATACCTGTGGGACTGATTTGGGCCATGCATGCCCCTTCTCTAGAGGTTATCTGTAACAAGGAGCAAGAAGCAAAGGAATTCTTTGCTTGTGTTTGCATCCTTTGAGGGAGCACTGGCAGTTTTGAACCATTCTCCATGGGTTTATTGGCTCACAGACTGATATTGGAAGACACTTTGATTACTGAAAGGGTCGGAGAAGAACCCTGCCAGAGCAGGCACATAGAGGGATGAGCTGTCCTTTATTGCCTCATGGTTAAGTGCTAATTTTTGCTGAAGTTTCTCTTTTTTTTGTTTGTGGGCAGCATAGTCATCATCCTTATGCCATGTTTTTTATACAGGCCACTGACTATAATCCAGTCACCTACAGGTGTCCTGTTCACCCTTCTGGGGCATGTTGTATGAATTTATCTATGTAATTCCTGGAAGGAGTCTAAGAAGAATGATAGCAGATGATCATTGCCATGGGCATTTACGGGAAGTTTCTAAATAATTGTAAGGTCTGTACCTCTAAAACATTCTTGAAAATATTTGTTTAAGTGACCCACAGAGTCACAGGCACCGAAAGCCCATCTGAACAGTCCCAGCCCAGTCAGAGATAAGCATTCTGTTTTTATGATATCCTCAGTGGCTAGCATTGTTTATGCCATTTTCTGGTTGCACTGTTATGACCTCTAGTTATTTCCATCACTTCTTGGAGGTCAGCAGTCCAGATCAGGTTTCCCAATGAACAGTTACATTTCTTTACATGTAAGCCCAATGATTCTTTGTCTTGGTGACAAGATGGTGAGGTCCTGGTGTGTTTCTGGGGCAGATGGGAAAACACAGTAGACATAAAGAATTACATGGGCTTGGGGCTTTCCTTTTACATGACTCTATGTCAAGGAAATTTGTGTATCGGCTTGGAATAGTGGATTTTTTTTTTAAATTCAAGAGGAACATAGTTTTATTCAGCCTTACAGTCTTGCTTAATATGAAAAATAAAAATTCAGGAACAGAAACAGAACAGTTGTGCAGTACTTACTTGTTCATTTCACTAGATGAAGAAAATTTTCAGCCTTGTGGTGGCTCAAATTTGGGTTCAGGACCCTCTGCTGAAACCCACAGCTCTAGCACATTTACCTAGATGAAAACACCTCTGCGTGCACCAGCAGTAAAACCTCCAAGCAGGAGACATGGATTTCATAACAACACTAGTAGCCTGTGCTCTGCGAGATCAGGTATTTCTGTTGAGGAAGGTCAGGAGTACTCAGTGCATGTCCGAGTGCATGGACTAGTTTGCAGGCACACGTTGGTCAAACAGCATTGTTTGAGCACATTGCCTGTTGCAGTCCCTGCATGCCATCTCCTTTCAGTGCAGATTAAAGGCTAGGATCTTATTTACTCTCCAGTAGAGTGCATGGCTGAACTGGTGCACACAACAGCTTCTTAATTTCTCTTTGAGCTTAAACACAGAAGAATGGCCCGCACCCCCTGCCAGAGTAGATTGACCTCTCAGAGGCATCTCTTCACCTAGTGGTGTGAGGATAATGCAGGGCTGCGTAAAGAAAGAAAAGAACAGGCTTTCTAATGGGACAGGGCCTGGGGCTTGTCTTTTGGGGGGCATTCAATTGTGTTAGTCTAAAATAGAAATCAGGTGAAAGAAGCCTACTCCCTGTCATGTGACTTTGGGCTAAGACTCCCTTGCAGTGTAGTTATTGATCTTAAACCTTGGAGAGTGAATCTTTTTCGTGTTTCTTACAGTTGCTTTTGGTGTCAGGATTCTCATATCCCACCAAGCTCTTTTTGTGATGGTTCCCAGAAAAAAGGCAGAAGTGCTGACTCTAGAGAGGCTCCTGGTGGTGTCCTGTGCCTCATACCATCACACTCCTGTCTTTTTTTTCATTTTGCACCTGGCTCAGCTTGAGCCTGTAGGGCCCTGGACCAGCTCTGTCTCATGAAGCATGTGTAGCCCACCTTTCAGATAGCAAACACATTTCCTAATCCTTTTATGTACCTAGCCTGAGCAGCTCCTGGCTGATGACAGTCTAATGTCACGTGCCTCTTTAAATCTGTATGCATCTGTTTTACACATATCTATTCCTTTGTTCTGTTCTCTTTAGCACAATATTAGGACACCATTTTTATTTCACGCGCAGTTGTAACTCATTGCATCACTAATGATGAGCAAAGGCTCCCTGTCCAGGCCTGTACATGTGATTATGATATAAAAGATATTCTTATCACTCCATCAAATGAAAAAGAAGATTAAGGCCCGGCTTCAGGGAATCACTCAGGCAGATTGAGTGATTGAAATGGGATTCATCCATGTACTACAGTAATTTCTTACATACCAGTCTAAATGACTGCTCTGAGCAAGGGTGACTGAAGATGGACAAGAGGTAGTGCATTTAATCGTGTCATGTGAGCAGCTATTCGGTAGCTCACTCTTGAAGCTCTTAAACTGGGATGAGGAAAATTATTTTAACACTATAAATTGCCCTATAGATTGCTTATCTTTAGGTTTTGTCCCTTTGCTCCTGAAGGACTTGGGTTAGGAAAATGAGAGTTCGGAGCCTTGGCACTGCTTTTCACTGCTTAGGATGGGGCTCAGCTCCTTCAACATTGCCTAGATGAGATGGATACCTAGTCTGAACTTGCTATATACATTGTCCCATCCTCATCAATGGAGAGGAGTTTCTCTAAAAGTCTAAGTTGGCCTACCTCACTCTCACTTACAAGGGGCAGAAGTGCCCCTTTCTCTGCTCTCTGGAGGCAGCAAGGAGGAGTGAGTACCCCCTCCCCTTCCCTTTGCACATATCTCTCCTCTTTGTTAAAGGTGAGAGATAGCAACTAGGTCTGGCATCTTATATACCTAACATTGACCTTCCAATGGGTAATTTTACTTGATTACAGTGTTTAACTACAGTCATTCCGGTTCCCTGCTGCATCTAGTCTTTTTGCTGGCATGAAGAAATTCTCAGTTAACGGCACCTGGGGCTGATACCAACAGTATTAGGTTAGATACACATAATGGTCAAGCTTTACTCTTTCTGAAGGCAAAAGTTAGGCCAAGGAGCTGAAGGAAAATCCAGGTACTAGGTAAGAAAATATGGTATCCAATGGGTGTGCATTGCAGTATTTGGTTAAAAAGTTTCATTTGAGCTAGATCTGTTTGTGTTCTTCAGCTCTTGGGAAAATTTCATCTTGATGAATGTCTGTGCTTAAATGATACCATCCGACTGTCATGCCTTAAACTGGTAGGTCACGAGCCCTTTGCTCTTGCAGTATGAGAAACTGGAATTCTGTGCTCCAATTCATTGAATCCATTTTGGAGTAAAAAATCATAAATCCCTTGGGTTTAGTCCCCTCTTAATCTCATCTCTGCTGGACTTTGCTTTCTATCTGCCTGCTTTTCCTAGCTAATAGAATCATTCTAGTGGGTTTATTCCCATGTATTTATGAAGAATACTAGCAGAAAACAGTTTTTCTGAAGTTATGTATCAGTTTCAGCACTGCATACATCTACTGAGACAAGAGAGGAGTCTAATTGGTCATTTGCTCAACCTAATTCCAATTAATGTAGGCTGTTAAAGGAACAAAGGTTTTCAAGAAAGCTAGATCTCTGAGGGTCTTTGCAAGGTCTCTGTTGTTCATCTGCTTCTCACAAGCCTTGCCTGATGAGGTGTTAGAGTGATGGTGGAAGTCAGTCAGTCAGCGTGCAGAGCATAGTCCTTCAGGAGTAACTCTTGCACCCTTTGAGTAGCCATTTATTCAATATGATGCCAAATTATGGGCTGAGCAGCCACAACATCTGTCTGAAAATGGTTTAGAGACATATGCCAGAGCTAGCTAAGTCCTTCCAAAACTTTTGTCAACATGACTGAAATGTAGTTCCTGTATCCAGTGGCTTACACTGAAGGAATTAAAGGGGTTGATCTAAGTCACTGGCTTTCAGAGCTATTTTCTATTCTTTGCAGTTGGATGACTCTTACTCATTTAAAAATTGTTATTGATGTTGACCAACATCTCAGATAGTGCCTTTATGATGCCAGAGGATTTTAAAATTAGGTACATGCTGTGGCCAGATTCTAACCTGATTTCCACCACCACCAGCTGCAGACTCGGTGCTGCTCCTGACCAAGTGTCTCCCAACTTCATCTCTTACTGCCCCAAGAAATCTACAGTGGCCTGATAATGCAACAGCCTGTGGGACCAGAGTAATTTCAATCAGATCTGCATTTTAGAAAGATGGTAATTGAAGTGACTTGGGAAATTTCAGCAGTCGTTTGTTAGAGACCCTGTGTTTCTGGTGCATGCTGGTGGGGAGTGATAACATACTGCCTGTCCTGAGTGTGGCACACCTCCTGTGATGAGGAAGGACTTTGTTGTTCTTCTCTCTCTTTCCCTGTGCTCCTTGAGTTCTGATGTCATTTTTCTCTTAACTGCAGGTCACTTCATGGGCAACAACACAGTGATTGATGTTTTGAGGAGAGAAGGGTACAAGGTAGAACACACTCCAGCTGGACAAGCCATCAACAAGTAATGCATGCTTTTATCTAGCTGAGCAGCCATTGGGAGGGTGGGTTTGTAAACAATCATGAAGAGGTAGTGACAGCTGGAACTATACCAGTGAGCTAGGCTCCCTCTCTCCTCCCCAGCAGTTTGCTTTTCGCTTCCTTGAACCAATTTGAAAACAGGATTTTATTTGGATTTTTGGTGTTTAGTTTAGGGGACGTTTTTGTTGTTTGTTTTTTGTTTTATTTTGGGATTTTTTAATAAAAATATTCCCCCCTAGTGAGTTTTTAACTCTTAAACTAACAACCCTAGAGTGTGCATACTTCATTCATCAGATCTGCATGCTGTCTCATACCACATCGGTTTCCAGGCTTCTGCTTCCTCCCTTTTAAGTGTTTAACTGCCCTGCCTTTTAACACTGTCCTTCTTTTACACTGCTATTTTTGATTCTTTCTGATTCAGCCTGGAATCTGAATGCACAGAGTCCATCCAGCCTCTTTGCAAGCTGTCCCCATGACTGATCACTCTCTTCTGCATTTTTAAGCTAAGGTGCTTGCTGTTCTGGTTCATCTTGCAAGTGTCCTTTGGGATATATCCTTACTGCCTCTTCTTATCTCTCACTGGGTGCCTTTATCCATCTCCATGGTTTCTGTAACTACAGAATGCCAAATAATTTCCTCTTCCACACTTTACCGAGAATTACATGTGCTCTTTACTGACCTTTTCCTGGACTTCTCACCACCAGCTTAGGGTCTGCAATCCTTATTTCCCCCTTCTCCAGACTCTTGGCAAACATGTGCTCTTGTGTCTGTTAGATATCCCCACTCTTCCTTTTAGTCACTTCTAAAAGACCAGAGTGGAAAAAAAGGTTTGATCCCAGTTACGGTACTGTTTCCCTTTTATCCTCTGTGCCAGGCATGCTGGCCCTCAATGCTTACACCTCTGTTCCTCCTCCTCCTCATTTCTGATATGGGTCTGTCAAGCAGGGTGATCACCTTTTGTGCAAGGGGCACAGTGCAGAGTCATGGTCTGTGCCAGGGGCTCCACAGATATGGTGCAAAATAGTAACAGGTATTTTTCTCATACTCTGGTTGCTTCACCTTTCTCCTTGGATCACTTTTGCTGCCTTTTTCAGACCATGAGATACAAACTCTGGCAGGTCATGGTTTTGTTATGATTCTTGACATGGACGTACATCATTAACTCTACATGTACTGAAACACACTGAACCAAGACTCACCCCCATGAGTACATGGATGCAACCCCTGTTGCCATCAATGGACTGACAGTCTGACATGGAGAAGCCTGCTGTATATATATCAGAAGACATAATGATCCTGTAAGACTTAAGTCATGCTAGACAATCCAGTGTATCGATATTTACAGGGATAATCAACCTGCCTGATATTTTTGTGGTTTTTTCTCCTCCCCTAGAACATTCTTAGCTTAGGTATTCCTAAAAATAGCCATAGCAGCTTCTTAAAGGATAAAGAAAGAGAGCTTAATATGTAGTTGAGAATAAATAAAATCAGATACTGCTCTGTAAAGATGTAGCTGTAAGGAAATCAAGGACAGACAAATGTGGGAAGGAGAGCTAGATCTTTACCCATCAGGAAGGTAGGTATCAATGATAGTCAGGGCAGCTGGGCACCCAGTTCTCTGACCACATCATGGGACTTCATTGTCCAGCCAGTAACTCCTGTGCCTTTGAAAGCCCTCAGTTTGGCACTGGTTGCATCTCAAACCTTTCATTAGGACTACTGAACAGAACATCTTTCCTGGAGTCTTGATTTTAAAGCTACATTGAAGAAGCTAAAGAAACTGGCACTTTAGTGTTTTCTTTGAGAAAAAAGTGTTAAAATTTCTGGATGACTTGGAAACAGATTTAAAAATATGAAATGAATTTCAAGAAAAATGTGAGTTCTGAAGGAGAAGAGCATTTGAGGTGATGGAAAGATCTGTGGCATGAATGTCAGAATCCTGGGGCTGGATGGAGGGTTTCACTTGATTGCTGTCCTGGGCTTGTCCTAGAAGCAACTACCAGGGCATTCTGTGTAAATAAACCCAGTCCAGCCCACCTACCTATGGAACCACACCCAGCTGCTGTCCTACATAGCACTACTGCACATAGTCCAGTCAGTACCCATTACCCCCTACCTAGGAGGGAAGATGACTCCTTCTTCTTGGGGTCCCCAAAGCAAGGAAGGCAAAAGAGGTGCTCCAACCACACAGTAGCACAAAGGACAGTTTATAAATAGTGCCACAAGTTCAATCAAGCTCCTGCTGCCTTGTTTGGGGCTTTAACTGTTGCTCCTGATTTCAGAATGCATATGTATATTGTAAAATATTCATCAGATAATCACAGCTGTAATTACGGTGCTTCCTGACTCCTCCTTTAGCTGTTGTGCTGTGAGAAAGAGATGGCCTTGGGGAGGAAGGATATGCATTTGCATCTGTGTGCCTTTACCTGTGGTTGCTCAGTCAGTCCTTGGAAGAATTACCTGCAGGAAGTGTTGCAAAGGAGGTTATGTATATAACTTGCTGATAGTGTTCTGAGGCTTCAGGTATAAAAATAGGATGAGGGTCATCCTCGCTGTGTCTGTAGCAATGCTGAGCTCCAGCTCTCCAGTGAGAGTTGTTGATCTAGGACTGGCTCCTTCAGCTAGAGTGCCTTAGTTGTCCTGTTCCTGCCCCTTCTCCCTGCTCCCTAGGTTGGTTGGTTCTGGGCAGGAATTGCTGAAAGGAATAGTCTGGTCTGTGTTGTGCGGTGTGTCAGACTTGAGGAGTGTGGTTTGACCTCCTCTGAGAGTGATTCCTCTTTCGTCTCTTTCTAGCTATACGATGTTATTTCCAAGAGCCAGACTGCATTCTTTCCTGAGTTCCAGATTACCTCTATTCCGAGGCTTTTTCGTTAAAGAAAACTATTTTGATCAGAATATTAACTTAAGGAAGAGGGGACAGGAATACAAGGCAGAGAAATAATCAGTCAACCAATATGTCAGGAAGAAACATCTGTTTTATATATGTGTTGATGGTATCTGTACCCCGATTCTGCCTCAAAGCATTTTCAAATATTATCTGTGTTCCCTCCTTTTTCCAGCATAAAGCACCCCAATATCTTGTTACCTTTTTCATCATCAGCAGCAACACGTAGCCCCTATGTCATGTCCCAAGAGCTCCCACTGCCATTGCACTCCCAGAAGGAAGAGGATGAAGAGCTCCTGCCTCACCTGCTGCTCCCTGACAGCTTTGACATACTGGAGAAGGTAGATAGGAAGTACAAAAAAAAGAAGAAGAAGAAGCAGCAGAAGAAACAAAGACTTCGACAATTTAACGACCTCTGGGTTCGCCTTGAAGAAAGGTAGTTAATCGCTGGGGAGGGAGGAGGGTTTGTCATGCAAACAGGACTTTAACTTTGATTAATTCAGTATGCCAAACTTCTGCAGGGGCTAGATAGGGCAGGATTTGACCTTCTCCCTCACCATAATTCTTGCTGAAGCATTTACTCAAGGCTGCTTGTGCATTTAGTGATAGAATAGTTTCTTCCACGTGGTTAGGTTTGTGGAAAATTAGGCATAATACAAGTGGAAGCCTTGTCTAGACCATTTTGCACTTGGGCTTGAGGGATTGTGAACACATGGTAGTCCTCTTTATCATAGAACGGTGGCTGGTATATGGTACAGATCAAAGCCTTGGACCTTTATCCAAGAGCTGCTGCATATTTGGAAACTGTCCTATCTGGCATATGTGCTCCTTGCACTAGGACAATATTTATGCAGTATTTCCAGTCTCCATATTCTTCGCAGTCTCAAAACGCATGTGAGCCCCGTGGCATTACTGGAGATCTGGAAAGGGGGATGACAATCTAATGGATGAAGGAGTTAATACAGAAAATGGAGTGTTGTTATGGGGCAAAGGTTCACACATACTTCCTAGTTTTCATCCAGAAGAGCTTACTCATCCACAAGAACTACAGCAGCCTGCAAAAAAAGCCAGCTTCTCTCTCACTAGCTGTATACTTAGGCCTGTGCCTGAATGTGTAGCTTAATGTTTCCCTCCTGTCAGATAACACACAGACCCAAATCTGCTCTCTTTTGTACTTTCTGTCTCTGTATCTCTGACGTACTCAGGTTGAAAGCATTTATTTTTGTGGTAGTGTAAATAACCAAACAGGTCAAGACGATGGAGAAAAGCCTGCAGTTCTTGAAATGAAGCCTCTACGTTCATCTTTTCTTTCCTCTGAAAAATATTTCTTCCTGCTCTTCAAGGTATCAGGGTTCTCCTATGCCTCTCCTGTCACATCCCTGGGTCCCAGCTGTACCAGTGCTTTGAGTAATGCATTCCTCAGGCTGGCTGCAAGTGGGTGCAGCAGCTGTTGTTCTGTCTCAAGCATTCAGCCTTTGTTGGACCTTTTAGATCAGGCTGCTTTTTCTCTTTTCTAGAGTAGTTTTGTGTCCTCTCTCTGCCCCTTCTTCCAACCTAAGTCTGAGTAGTTCAGAGACAAAGGGCGACAAATGCACATGGAGGTTTGCATCCCCACTGACATGACAGACCTATGCACAGTCCAAAATTCACCAGTAAAACAAATCCTTGTATTGATCACATTTGATTTTGTCTTTTAATGTATCACTTTCTATTAATGTTAATTCATACCAGCTGTTCATGAATGGAGCTTCTGTTGACAGTCTGTTTAGTTGAAACACTAAGGAATGATTTGGAGTCTTTATGATCTCAAGCTTCCTCTGTGTCTGCTCACTGATGTGTTCAGTTCTTCACATGCAGTTGTTCCCCTGAAGCTCGGGGAAGCCAGTGGGTGCCCTGATGTGAGATACACATGCCCTTGCAGCATCAGTGCCTTCAGAAGAAAAGGGAAGATGGGAGGATGTGCCACTGTGACTAAATTGGAGGTACATTAGGGCTACATACTAGATTGCTCATACTGCAACACAATAGTGAGGTAAAAGCAAAGCTAACAATTATGGCTTAGGGAACTACAATATAAATATGGAAATAGCAAATGCCTCCTTTCCTTTTCTTCTTTTTTAATGTTTCCTTTCTTCCCCTACTTATTAAGTTACCCTTTGAGCTAGAAATTTACCCAGATGCTAGGTGATAAATTATTTTTAGGGATGAGTTGTTAGTAGCAGAGAATGTCTGGAGATGGAGCTGTGGCATGAGAGTATTTGGAAAGACAAGTGATGCTTATTGCTGCCTGGGAGATCGCTGCGCCCTTACTGCAGGTGGAAAGCCGCCAGTGTCAGGGTGGCAGCTGCCCCTCACTGACAGCCCCGAGTCTGTGTAGGGCAGGAGGAGTCGCCATCCTCCCTGCCCCGCCAGGCGTGTGCGGGCTGTCGGTGCCTCTGCGGGCTGCCCGGGCGGGCGTAGCTTGAGCTGACAGCCCCACCTAGTGGCACAGCCGCCGTGTGTCCCCACGGAGCCCACCGGTGTGCAGGGCACGTCCCGCCGGCACTCTCAGCCCCTGCTATGAGCATTCCAGGGGTTGCCCAGGCACAGGTAAAGCTCTCAGGTTTCTTATGCGTGGGCCATTTACAGCTGTCCTCCTGCGAGACTGGAAATGTGAAAGGCGCAGCTCCAGTGATTATTAATACAGTCTTGTAGCGAGTTTGGCAGCATTCATTTGGTTCTTGCTCCTGTATGCATCAGCTGTCAACTATATTTCTTTGATGTGCTGTCAGCTGACTTTTCTCCATTACAGTTCAAGCCTTCCGTGGGGGCTTTTGAGTAGGTGTTTATAAAATTATTTTTAAAAATACTAATCGCTTTAATTTTCCCAAAGCGTTTTTGCTTAATGCAGCTGGCCAAAATAAGCCAAGAGCAGTGCACAGCAGCTGGGGAGTGAGTGCAGGAGAAATTACTCTTCTTTTGTATTTGGCAGGTAGACTTGCTTTTATTTTTGTCCAATTTGTCTTCTGATTCCGCACAGCACCATGAGGCCTTAGAGTGTATGTCAGCCTTACAGCTGTAGGGTCAGGCATGGCTTTCAGTCCATTGCCAAAGAGAACACCACCTGTGTAGTATCTGACCTTTCTGACTCTTGACCTGCAGCAGTGTGGGAGCTCCTCCAATTCAGGACAGTTGGTGTTAGCAGCCTGGAGTGCAGAAATTTCTCTCCTCCATCATGTGTTACTGTAAACAACATGGGAGTTCAGAACTATGTAGCTTCTGACTCAGTTCTTGTTCATCACCACCTGAGTCCTCACTGCCGCTGGGAGATACTCCGAGATATGGTGATCTTTCATCAGTGACTTTAGGATGTATTTCTGGAAGTGGTTCTTCTCCTTAAGGCATGTCATGTAAACCCTTTGTAATTCCTGACTTGTGGAAGGGAAGATGCAGTATAGGAACGAGTTTGGTCCATGCTAAGATGTATTTACAGAAAGAAGCATGGCTGGGGATGATGGATTCAGCTGAAAGCAGGTACCTCACTCCTGCTGTGCTTAGCAAGTGTTGCTACAGTGACACTCCTCTGCAACGAAGCTTATTTTGTTCTTGTTATGTATTTTCTGCTTAGCTGAAAGGTTCTAGGCACATGATTGTCTTACCCATCTGACTGACTGCATCGGAGCAATGGGCAGGCTGGCTGGGTAGACCTGAGTATAGGGCAGGTGTTTTGGTGCTGTCTCCACCCTTCTCAGTCTCTTCCTGGTTACCCCTAAAGACTGGGCAGTTCAGCTGGGCAGTGCCCATATCCACATGGGCTGGCATGGGAGCTGCCTACACGTGTAAGGAAGGCACATACCAGTGATCTGCCATTAGAAGACATGGTCCTTTGGTGAGCTTGGACCCAGTACAAGAGACCATTCCCAGAAGCCAGAAGACTGAAAGTGGGGCACAGAGTCTGACTATCTCCTGCTCTGTAGGCATCGGGCTGTTCTGGGCTGGGTCTGGACTGATGTTCTTCTCTTGCCTTGCAGTGCTACCAACCCTCCTCCTCGGATCCGCATCATTAATGGCTACCTCACGGTCGAACCCCAGCCCCAGAGCCACGGACTGTGCAGTCATGCTCATGCAGACACTGGCAGAGCTCACCGGCTTTCCTGTTCTCTCTTCCTTCTGGTACTGGCTTTGACTTTGCATACAACAAGGCTGCACTGAAGCACAGGGGGAGCCAAGGTGCAGGGCTCTCACCTTAAAAAGCAAAAAAGAAACTTATGTGAAAAAAAAACAAAAATAGAAGACTCTGAGTGGCACACCTGTTCTTTGGGGTGTTCTTAAGCCGCCTCCTTTTCCTAAATCTGGATCATTAACACTATTAACTGGTTTGACCTGCCCAATACAGGAGAAGATATTTTAATGAAAGTGTTATTTATCCTTCTCTTGCAGAAGAATGATTTCCTGTTATCCCATAATGCTTTGGGGAGATTATAATGTTGCTATAACATAGTTGTTGTTTAGCTTTATGAGCCCAACGAAATTACTTTTTTTTCACCTTCAGTGCCTTGTAAGAAGATTTACACACCATTAACTTGTTTATTAGAACAGAATATTTTGGTCATATGAACACAGCTGGGAAAGAGAGGTGGGTATTTTATGTCTCTACTGGTAATGCTTTTAATTCTTGCTTGTTAGGGCTCCAGATTACATATAAAGGTTCATGAAAACACCTTCTACAATAGAATAAAACAGTAAAGACTTGTGAACAGAATGTTTCTGATGTCTGTCTGATGCTATTTTAAGATGGGTACACGTGAACCTCCAATGGCCAGACAAGTCTTGTAAGCACAAATTAATGTACATTTAAGAAAAAAAGAATGCCTGGGGCTCTTCACAAACACACTGTCCGATACTTCCAAAAGAGGAAGTTCTTAAGAGGTAATATGAGAAGCCCAGATGCAGGTTTTCCCTTCTCTTTCTAAATCACGAATATATTATTTTATAGCTGGATTCACTTTTGGGGAGGATGGGTTTTCTTTTCCTTTTCTGCAGTTAAACTTCATTCTAGGAAATCCTTGCAAGTTTTCTACTGATTTCAATGGAAATTCTCAGACTTTCCAAATTGTTTGAAGTCCTTCCTTCTCTACTTAAAATGAACATGCTGTTGACTGTGGGATGTAGGAATCTTGGAAGTGGTGATGAAGAATTTTCTGTGTTTAAACAGGACATGCTCTTGTGATCACACTAACTCATTTTGTGAGTAACATATTCTTCCCTCCTCATAAGGAGGGTTTTATTGCCTGGGAAGGTCTCATAAGATTCATTGATGGACCCAATGTGCTGAGCCTGGTACCCTGGAAACACAGCAGACACCTGTGCTGTCGCACTCAGAGAGATGACAAACCCTCAGGTTTCCCTTCCTGTGCACGTACACGTGCTTCACTGCTTTTTCATTGCTGATAAAAGTTACTTCTTTTTCTTATCCTTCTACTGCACGTTGGAAGAGGAGAAGCAAACAGTTCCAGCTTTCCTAAAAGGCTTTTCATGTCTTGATCTCAAATTTTAGTCCCCTTTCAGAAGGACTCACCCTGAACAAAGCTTCAGTTTGCTGAGGAACACAGAGAAAGGAGAGGTTAAATATTGCAGTTCACAGCAGGACTGTAGGGAACAAAATATATCTGGCCTGGGGTAGAATACAGTACCATCTCATTGTATCTTCCTTCTCACAGGGAATTCTAAAAGACTGCCAAGTCCCAAATGCATTCTGGCTTCCTTAGCTTTACACAGCAGCCAGCCTGGTGATATGCTGTTCCCTGACTCTCTGTCTGGTTGATCTTTCACTGGTGTAAACTGGTCATAGACCTGGTGGGTCCGGAGTGATGTTCCTTGTCCTGAATGTGACCTGAGGGGAGCAGATCAGATATGGAATAGCTTAGTTACAAAGAGGCACTGCAGGCCTGACAAACTGAGCACATACTTGTGTATTTACCAATGCATCTGCGGGGGCCACCAAAAATATTATGTCAGAGGGTGTTCTGCCACTGACTAGCCTCTGCATTGGTATTGCTTGTCCTCCCTCTGTTCTCTGTCCTTCAGAAGTACATGAGGAGCTGTGGCACAGGTCCAAAAGGCTCTGGAAGCACTAGGAGATGGGACTGAGACAGAGCTTCCATTTCTTTTCTCCATTACAAGACAAAGGCTGCTGTGTAAAATAGCTCAAGGCTAACTTTTTGCTTTGTTCCCTCCTCCATGGTTGCTCCTGAGCTTTGCCTCTGTGAGGGGAGCTGAGTCAGTGGAGCAGCCACCAACATTTTTTTTTAGGTTGGCATTAGGGAAGAGTAATTATAAAAGACTCAGGAATAACAGTGAAGTAGCGCTATGGATAATTCAGTTCTGGTGGTGTAACTCATTTTGTAGCCTGTTTCCAAATGTGTGGCTTTGTCAGGGAAATAGACATGTCCTGAAACTGGATTGTGTTGTATTTCTGAGGGTCTAGTGGCTTGATATGTGTGAACTAAACTAGTGGTTCCTACCCCCTCACTTTTTCTTTCAGACCAGTCATTACATGGGATACCAAAGTCTTGAAACTCTGACTGGTATGAAGAGAAGAGCCTTACTGCAGTTCTATGTCCTACTCAGGTGTTTACAGTGACCACTGGGGAGTGCTAGGTTTGGATCCAGTTGTTTCTCACTGGTTTCAGAATAAGAAAATTTTGCCAGACTTGGAGCAGCCTGAGGAGTCATCTTAATGGCTAAGATCTGCTCAGGGCCTTCTCTGGGCCCCAGAGCACCAGGAAAGCAAGCATTCACATCATGTGCCTGGAAGACTTCACTTACTGTCCCTCCCAAGCAGCTGAGGTAGCTTTTGTTGACTTGCGATTGAGATTGTCAAGCTTGTGATGAGTAGCAGACTTGATTCAGAAATCACTGTGAAGGAGCAGGTATTTCTTTCTTCAGTGCAGAGGCTGAAATCTGTTGTCTCCTGAGCTAAGTGCCTCCATGTCCTCTAAGTGCTGGATAACAAAGCATTCTTTGTTATATCTGAACATCCTTTTCCATTCTCTTTCCTTTGTACTTACTAACTAGCCTGTGCACTTTCTCATTCCTCTCCTTGCTTAAATTGTTCTCATAAATCATCTCTCCGATGTTCTCTGTGAACAAATCTGTTTTGAGATTTTGAGAGTCAGCACTTGCACTTTATTTCTACTTGCTGATGAAATAGACCGGGTGTTAAAACACCATTTATTTTTAACTTCGTTGACCATCCAACAGCTACCTCATGCAATTTCACAGCTGTTCCTCTCTGCTGCTGGTCGATTTTAACACGTTGAAGCTTTATTTTCTGATATGATATTTGGTTAGCAACTGGAATTTCTTGCGAAGTGTTGCAGGAGGCATAACTTCACTCAATGTGCTTTCAAACTCAGTAATGTGCTCAATATCTGACACAGCTTTTCTGTGAACTGTGAATGCTAGTTAGTGAGCTGGCGGTCCAGTGCTGGTTTACTTTCAAACCATTTGAGATTAGGATGTGAAAAATAAAATTACTGAAAGAAAAAAAAAAAGATAGGGTCTAGAAACGTGTACATCCCTCCTAAGTGATAATTATAACAATGTGAGGGGGGATCCATAAACTGTGCAGATAACCTCACTGTAACCGCTGACTTGGTGGTCCTTAAGGACCTTGCATGGTGTCGCGGTTTAGCCTCAGATGGCAACCCCAGAGCCTGAGCGAGAATCGGAAGAAAAAGGCAAGACTTGTGGGTTGAGACAAAGGCAGTTTAACTGAACAGCAAAGGGAACAAGAAAACAACAGCAATAACACTGACAGAGGAATGTACAAGGAGATTACAGTACTGCCGCTCACCCACCACACCCAGGGACCCCAATCCCAGTGGGAATTCTGGCCAGCTCCCGGCTATGGACTGGGCATGGTTCACATGGATATATATATACCTGTGTCCCTGCCAGAGCCTGGGCAGAATTAACCCTATCCTCCCTGGAACCAGGACACACGGTATTATTATTTTAAAGGTGCAGTGGCATAAAAGAATACAGAGAAATGCAAAAAAACCCCAAACCAAACCAACTAACCAACAACAACAAAAAAAACCCACCTTGCTCAGTGATTCACATTTCTTTTTTTTATCTCTTTGAAACTTTGGAAAGAGAGTTGGTTGTTTCCTGTTTTTAACCATTCATATAGCAGAATCACACTTCTAAAACAGTTCAGAGGGAAAAAGGGGAAGAGTGCAGGAGTTAAAGGCGGCAGGTAAATAAATAGAAGTTAAGAAAGTGGTTTGTTTCCTTTTTTCTCTTTGCTCTTTTTGTACCATCTGCAATAAGGCTTCAGAGGAAAACTTCCACTGGGGAAAACAGAGCCAAGCACTGAAAGAGCAGAGCTCTCTTTTTAAACACCAGGGTACTTTTCTGGCTGGTCTGTTGTCTTCCTGGTAGAGTTGAAGCTGCAATTACTCCATAAGTAAGATAACGAGCTGTTCAGTGGGTTGTTATGGCCCCTTTTGATCAGCTATTTAAAACAGTGTGACACAGAGGGTGTGTAGAAATGAGGCTGAAATCTCTTACTTAGATAACCAAGGAATGTGCTTTAGAAGATGTATTTCTCCAGTGGCTTGCCATCTAGAAAATGTGGACAAAGCATGACATTTACCCACGTCACAAAATACAAAATCTAAGCCATGAAAAATAATAAAAGAAAAGGTAATCTTGTTACATCTGTGGTGAAACTGACTACTATTTTCTACTAGCCTTCTACTCTGCTTCATCCAGACTGCTATCCTGTAACCACCAATGAGGTTTATTCAGGTCAGGTCTCATGGTGAAATTAATTTACCTTTCAAAATCACAGTCCTGTTATTGTGCGTGTTTGTCTTTATCAAGAAGACTGTATGTATCAGTAAAACATAGGAAAAAAATCTGTCACAATATATTTACACTCCTCCCTGCAAGCAGGCCACAGCTAGACTGAGTGGGTTAAACAGAATAAAATTAGATGGGTATTTCCTGGCTTCAAGGTAGCAAGAGCCATCTGGCATTTATACTCTGAAGATGGCTCTGAAGATACCTATGGTCTAGGCAGAGAATTGAGGCTCCTGCCTTTGGTTCCCTGCATCTTTCTGAGATGTCTGTCTTCCATATGGACGTTTCCAGCAATGTTCAGCTATACCTTACGAAAGAGCTAGATTTTCCAATGCTCAACCAACCAGCTGTTGGTGTCCAGGGAACAGGGCATCACAGAGTTCAGAAAACCTGCATCCCACAAACACTCTGTTTGACCATGGCTAAATTACCTCTGATTATACAACGTATCTCAAGTCACGTAATCTTTCAGGTCACAAAACCCATGGAGAGTTTATTCCCTCCTACACTGCAAAAAGTGAAAGCTTTGGGTTTTAAAGTGTCATTTGTATGTGTCTCGATCATTTGTCTGTAGATGCATAAATAATTGAATAGCCAGGATGACAAATACTTTGCTGTCATGGCTCTCTCTCTGATGGTTGTGACAAATGACTACAGGTCTTTTGTGCATTATCTCCTTTATTTTGTTTATTTTAACACCATCCCTTCAAGTCACTGTAAGTTTTTGCAGCTGATTCCAAGAAACAGTATTTGGCCTTTGTTTCCTGACAAATGTTACTATTTGTGCATCGTCTGAATTCTCCCTACTCCTCCTCTCCACACCCTGGCCCTGGCTCCAAATTACTTTGTGCAAATTTAGGCAGTACCAACAGAAGGTCACGGAACCTGCTTTCTACTTGTTGACACTCACTGTGGGAACTGCCTCTGGGCTCCCCAGAAAACAAGGAGCAGACCTAAGATGGCAAGGAGCTGCTCTGAGATTAAAATATTGGCTAAGACTTATTTTTAAGGGTACATGGAATATGTAAATGATTCTTAAGCAATGGGTGAAATCCTTAAGAAATGGCTTTCTTAAGCAATCAGCTCTGAAGAGCTGATTACCAGCATCTGCCAGGGATAGCTGTGGTCAGCCGCTGGAAGGCCGGCTTCCTGCAAGCCCTTTCTGTACTGTGTATGTGGTAGTCATTGGATTCAACATGTAAACATGCCTGGGACATGTTTGAGGTTACCAAGTGGTGGCAGAGTATCTCAAAAGATGCATGCCACACTGATGATTGGCCCTCTGAATGATTCAAACCTTGCATACTTGTAGTACTTCTCATTCAGGGTTACTGCACATGACACAATATACATTGGGAATATCAATCCTGTCCAAGATGGTTTTGCCTACTGTACATCTTTTCAGTACGGCATAGTGGGCCAGGGTGAGGCTGGTCTGGTTAGCTGCTAGTGGAACCAGAGTCCTTGAAGACTGAGAGCTGGTGCTCCCTTTGTGGAGTTGCACCAGATTGCATAGTGCATCTTTGTCTCGGAGGACAAAGCAACTCTGACCCTGTGATTAATAGGGAAATAGAGCTCTTAACAAAGCTGCACTGAACATTTCAGATAAAAAAAAAAAAAACCATAGAATAAAACCACCCATGTTCATCTCCTTCTTCCCCAAAGCTTTGAATTTTTTAAAACGCCTCCTAACTAATTTAGGGAGTATTCACTATAATCTTGCAAACATTTGTGTAGAGTTCACTGGAAGGATGTGGCTGCTTCTAAACAAATGGTAGAAATCAGATATTTTGTTTATGTTCAAGTTAGCAATAGAAGGAAGTAAACCCCTTCTCAGGTTGCATTACAATAGATGTGCTCTTGCACAGTCCTGGTTCCTGCGGGGATGGGGTTAATTTTCACAAGGATCTTGGGCAGGTATTTCATACCATATGACACTGTGCTCAGCTCACAGCCCTGACTGTGTTCAAACAAATTTGTTATATGCATTTATTATCAATGGATGGACCACTTGGTGGATAAGGAACTGGCTGGATGGCTGCACCCAAAGGGTTGCAGTCAATGGCTCAATGTCCAAGTGGCGGCCAGTAACGAGTGGTGTTCCTCAGGGGTCAGTACCAGGACCAATACTATTTAACATCTTTGTTGGTGACATGGACAGTGGGATAGAGTGC
>JAOXJM010000019.1:49545856-49567025 GCA_026413425.1 Tringa solitaria | reverse complement strand
GTCCCTTCCAACCACCACAATTCTGTGATTCTGTGATTCTGTGATTCTGTGAATATCCTTAGGATGTTCAAACGAGCATGTTCCTATTGTTATGTCTCCTGAATGTGTTCCAGATCTTGTTTAGGGTTAAGCAACTATGTAAGAGTACCACCCAGAGATCTGTCCTGAGGCTGGATAAGTCATGGGTGTCATGGCATGTGGGAGAATGTGTTCAGGTATCTAAAGAACTTCTTACCTGCAATGGTTTGGGACTTCACCCCCAAACGACTACAGGACCCTGATGAAGTGATAGAATATTTGAAAGGAAAATGCTGTGGCTTTTCCAGAGAGGCACAACTCATCACACTGTGCTGGGCACACTAAGGGAAACCGAATAGGCACTGCAGCTACTCCAACACCTGCGACAGGCAGTATGGCTAGTCCAACCCCTGTGGCAGGCACTGCAGCTGAACCAGAAAACCAGCCCATGCCAGTATCAGTTGCCTCTATACAGAAGAAGAAATACAAGAAGAAATCAGTTCGCTTAGTAAGGGATGACAATGAAACAGGGCCATCACGAGAACGGGAGAAGAGGCAGAACCTTACTTTATTTTATGGCAAAACTGGCTTCCAGTAGGATTCAAACTATTTTATTCCCTTTCTCAAAAGCTTCTTCTGCTGTGCATATCAAGCTCCCAGGGAGATGTCACTGGCAGGCACTGGGAAAGTTCCAGGCTATACTCAGCAACAGATGGGAACTGGATTCCGGTTGTAGCTTCAGAAATGCACAGAGCAGGATCAGAGGCAGCCAAACTGACAGGGTCCTCCTTGGATGTCAGTCATTGAAGAAAGAGAGCCATTGAAGATCAGCTGTTGAGGAAGAGCTCACCTGACCCCTTTGATCCCTCAGCTTTTATACTAAGCATGGCAGATGCAGTGGAATACTCTATTGGTGAGTTCTGTGTCACCCGTCCTGCGACCCCTCCGTGGGGTAAACAGCTGAGACAGCGGACCCTGGTGGCCCCAGCAACAAGTGTAAGCAAGAGCCTCTCTCACTGAACAAAAAGTTGGCTCTGCTCCACACCATGAAAGTGAAATGTCCTGCAGTCAAGTAAGCCAAGCAGTTAAAGCCTCTTTGGCATGGAGGACAATGGCTGAAATATAAATATGGGGAGGCTTAGCAGATTGATTATATCACACTCACAGAAACCCACCAAGGAAAGCACAATGTGCTCACAATAGTGGAAGCAACCCCTGGATGGCTGGAAACATACCCCATGCCTCATGCCACTGCCCAGAACACTATCCTGGGCCTTGAAAAGCAAGTCCTGTGGTGATGTGGCACCCCAGAGAGAACTGGGTTGGACAACAGGACTCATTTCTAAAACAACCTCATACACACCTGGGCCAAAGAACATGGCATGGAGTGGGTCTATCACATTGCCTATCACACACCAGCCTCTGGGAAGGTAGAACGATACAATGGACTGTTATAAACTACACTGAAAGTAATGGGTGTTGGGACTTTAGAACACTGGGATACA
Organism: Tringa solitaria; assembly: GCA_026413425.1. Taxonomy (NCBI): domain Eukaryota; kingdom Metazoa; phylum Chordata; class Aves; order Charadriiformes; family Scolopacidae; genus Tringa; species Tringa solitaria. The sequence continues at coordinate 49,565,502 of JAOXJM010000019.1, read as the reverse complement.
CATCTAGCTAAAGCTACCTGGCTACTTAACTCCAGGGGATCTACCAACCAAGGTGCCCAATCAAAACTTCCACATACTGCTTTCAATCAAGCTCTGGATGTACTTGATAGGTGGTGTGAAAGGATGGGGTGGTCCAATGTGTACCTCATGGGGATCTGATTTTGGGTAAGAGTAGCCCATGAACCAAATTCTATGATGTTAATTGCTAAGTGCCCCTGACACTGTATGTCATCATTACTATAATTGCTATATGCCATATCGATGGTACTACAAGTAAGAATCTTCCAAAGGACAGATGGACTTTGATGAAAACAAGTGCAGCAGTGATGGGATCAGAACTGACTTCAGCAACTGGCACCCAGCAGCTTCCTCAAGATCAACATCTTCAACCCGTGGACTGTGGGCATAAGGCATACCGGATACACCAGCTGTTGCTCCAAATATAGCATGCAACAGTCCAGCACCACTTACCATCTTGCCTGCCCTGAGAGACTGTTCTAGCAGAGCGAGTCCAAAGTCATGGATTAAATTAACTCAATGGGCATTTTAGAGGGATGGCCCATAGACCAAGGGAATGATACCCATATGTATAAATACATGTGTGTATACGCATACCCCAAGGAGCTGAGATAGGACACAGACAGGTCAGCTGGCCCAAACTAGCCAAATGGGTATTGGACACTATATGATGCTCTGCCTACTATATAGCCAGGGGAGCTGGCAAGGGGAGAGGGCAGGAAGCGCTGCTCAGAGGAGGCTGAGTGCTTCCTGGGTTTGGTCAGTGAGCAAGGGTATGTTAGCCATGTTTTGTATGTTCCTTATCTGTATTATTGCTGTTTTCCTCTTTTCTTCGCTGTTCTGTTAAACTGCCTTTATCTCAACCCATGAGTTTTTCCTTTTGCTGCTGATTCTTCCCCTGTCCCATGGCAGAGATGGGGCGGGTGGAGGTGGTGGTGAGCGAAAAAGTGGCCACGTGTTTTTTTGTTGCCAGCTGGGGCTAAACTACAACACTTCCTTATGTTATTATGATTGTCCATCTGGTACACGGCTTTTGAAAACATCCCAGGAAATGCATTTTGTCTGTCTGATTTGAACAGAGTGGAATGTTATAAATAAGTATGAACTCACTGCCTTGCCCCAGAGTTTGTTAGTGGGCAAGGGAATTTTCTGAGACCTTCCAACGGTGGGTGCCAAGCCTCAGTTCCAAATGGAAGGCACATTGGACTTATGTAACATACTGGGTCATTACAAATCAGTTGTATTGAGAATTCTGATAATGTCAGTTGTGGTTTGCCCAAGAACTCAATAGCTAGAAAGGAAATTAGGCAAATAAAGCAGTTTACAGAAGACCTGACAATTTCTGTCTCAACAGTTCAGCTCCTAGAAAGCAGGAAAGGAAACTGATAGTCCAGGAAACATTTAGGTGTACCACCGTGAACAAACAAACAATAATTTGCCTGGGAAGCCAGGTGTCAATGATGAACACAGAGATTGGTTTACAGCCTAAAAAAAAACTACAAAAATATCCTTTCCAAAATTTCAGTGGTGATGGCTAATAACAAGCTGAATATTCTTCAAATACCCAGTTCTTCACTGAATTTGTTATCTGTTTAGTCTTGGTGACTTCCTCTGGTAAAATGTTCAAGATCTGATTTGGAATTTCCTACAGCTTAATTTCATTAAAACTCTATTTTGTTTTGAAATTTCTTCCTGTTTGCAAATTGGGGACTGCAATTCTTGATGCTGCTGAACCAGAGGTGTTTAAAGCCAGCCTGTTCTTTATGTGGAAAAACCTAATGCATTACAGTGCATCTCTGTCTTGCTGCACATACGCTGCCAAACCTGTCTGGGGAATTTGTTACTCCGTGACCCCTCATATACAAAAGAATTGGAGCTCAATCCAGACTGACTGGTGGCCAGGAAATTAAGGATGAAGGATGTTTCAGTGAATTTTACATCCTCTGATATGATAAGCCCAGCCTTCAAACTGATCAAGAAGTGAGTTAGAATTTAGGCTTGATATGCACAGACACAGTACTATAAGTGACCACCACCTTCTAGCAGCTTCAGATCCTGGGGATTCCTCCTGCCTGACAGCTCTGTCTGTCCCAGAGTGATGGAAGAGGCTGGTGCCTCTTCCAATACCAAAGCTGAGCACATATCTCAGAGACAGAGAGAGACAGGCACACACATAGAGAGGACATTAACACAGCTAATGACATGTACTCCCACAGATGAGGCACTGCCTTCAACAGCACTCACATATAGGACTCACATAAAACATAAGCACAGGCAGCCCAGTCCCCTGCTCCCCTTCAGCTGGTAAAGATGCACTCCCTGCCTCAATTCATAAGCACACACCCAGTTGTGGCTTGTGCTGTCATGGCCCACCCCTCTGTCCATCCCCCACCCAGATCCTAAATTCTTTTAGGCACTTCATGGGTCTTCTGCTCACCATCTGGTCCAGCTAACAGATACAGAACTCACACACCCATCTCATTGGTCCCCTCAGTTGGCAGCACAGACCCTCTGTCTACTTGGTACCTCTGCCCAGACCCAGCGCCTCCTTCTTGCCAGCTGGTACAGCTTGAGGTTTGCCAGTGAAGCACACCCAACCCCTGCACACAGCATGTTTGCAGAAGATACCAACCCAGCAACTGGTGCCAGGCACATGTCTCTGTGACTTGAGGTCCCACTCCAGTGGCTGGAGCTGAGCACCTCACCTGCTTTGTTCTCTCCGGTTCCTCCCAGTTAATGGTTTTTGGGACACATACTGTTCCCGTCCCACTGGCTGGTGGCCAAGACACCCACCTGCTAAGAATAACCTGTTAAGATTTTATAAGAAATTAGGACCAACTTCAGTAGTCAGGCACAGGGTGTGGTCAGAAAATACTGACCAGCGATGTTTTACATGCAACCAGCCCTTTTGTACCACTTTCTGGCTGTTCCTCCTCCTTGTTCCCCCCCAGTCCCCTTCCACTAAATATTCCATTGTAAGTTTTGCATAGTTCTTCAGACTACCCTCGAATACCTCAAATCCTCACATTCCTCTTTTTTCCCCCTTTCTTAGCAGTTACAAAGTCCAGGTGGCCATCTGTGTGTGGCCACCTGGAGTTTCTTTCAATTGTCTGTCAATTAATAACTAGAGACTTTCACTACTTGGTATTGTTTCTTTTTTCTGTTGTCTACCAGGTTTGTGTCTTTATGTGTTCATGCTTATCACTTCCCTTTTTATTTATTATTCCCTTTGCACTGAAAAGTTCCTTGATCAGGAAACCTTAATGAGGCGGACACTCTTACCTTCAACATACCCTTACAGTACCTACTGTATAGGACATTCTCTAAGCAGAATGACAGAAAGATAAGTGATTTTTTTTTTGTTGGCAACTTGGATTTGTGTCACAGCAAGAACACAGTTCAAGGCACAAAATACATCAAACTCGCACCTTTAAACTTCCTTTGCTGAAAGTGAGTCCATGGCACTAAAACCAAGAAACCTGTCTTTGGAAATCCAGCATGGAAGGACAAACTGCAGGTGATGCTGTAAAGATGGCTAGCATGACACTTGAAGCTATTAGCTTGCCTGACCTCCTGATGCAGCTGTAGCCACCAGCACCTTGCAATGAGCCAATTGGGCTGCGTCAAGGTAGTGTGAAACAGGAAGCTGATGACAGCGTCTCAGGATCTCTATTTGTAGCTTACTCATAGCTTGCGAATCATCTGTGGCTTGCCGGGAGTGTGACTGCTAGTTGGCTCCCAAAGCAGATACAGGCATAAGTCTCTCCAGGGACAAGGAGTGAGTTCTGATCCTGTCAAAAAGCTGAGAGATTTTCCCCAGCACCTCATACAGCTATGGTTTGCTGTATGCAGCTATGCAGTGCTGGGTTGGTCTGAAGGCACCACATGAGCAGTGTATGGGATATGCCTGCTGGAGGCAGGTATCTGTATACCTTTGACTTTGGAACCTGTTAGTCTCAGGCCATAACAACACATTTTATTGTCTGGGGAAATAATACTAGCTGAGCATATCCTGCTTTCTCTCCCCCCCCAGCAATTTTTCTCTTGGAAACAAATGGCAAGGTAAAGATCATGTTCTAATTGTCTCCTAATTGTGTACAGAGCTGTGATGTAAAACTAGTGAATATGATGGTTCGCCTGACCAGATTGTTGTGGTTCAGCAGATAAGCAGTGCCAGTATAATGTGCTGCCGAGAGAATGGTCTCTAGTCTAGTATTGAGGCCCGGATAAAAGCTTTGGGGTCCCAAATATCTCCCTAAGTCTTAGTACTTGGTCCACAGACAGGGTAAGGGAAAGACTCTCACCAGCTTCAACAACTGATTGTTCTGGAGTACCAGAGGAAGGCTGGACCCACACAGTAAAAAAAATAAACATCCCTTTCAGCCACAGCTTGATTGTGATTTGGCCAATGCTAACCCTCTTCAGAAAGTTTATAGACATTTGCTGGTCCTAGGGCTTTGCTATCATACTGTAGAAGAAAGATGCTCATTAGAGAAGCTAGGTCACAGATGATGAGGGAGGAAACGGGGAGAAAATAGGCTGACTGGTACCTCAAAGTCTCCTGCAGGAGAATCTAGAGTCTGAGTTGCGCTGACCTCTGTGTGCCAGCATCAGGTGACTTTGGAATAATGTCTGCAGCACAGCCTCATCCCATTCATCATCCCAAAGAGCATGTCTGGCACATGCACATCATCCTCTACGATCTCGTCATCCCTTGCTTGGAGCTCTGAGCAGACTCTATGCAGCCCCTGCTTTCCTCCTACTTAATAAAACCATACATCCATTCCTTTCAGTAATAGCCTGTTCTGCAGGGCTGTAATTCTCTTCCTCTCTGGCAGGACCAGCATACTTCTGGCTTCTTGGACTGTGGTCATCACCAAAGGGAGAAAGAAACTGCATGCTTCCATGTTGACTTTCTAGGATTTGCAGGTTAAATGATGGTGGGATTTTTGCTATTTGTTTTAGCTAGCCCAACACAGCATTACTCATATGGATAAAGAAACTTGCTTGTCTAAAACGCACCACTCCTGAGTTGATACTGTTCCTTTAAACTGCTTTCCCAAGGCTCCTGACTATTATCTATTGCTAAATCTAAACATGATACCAACAGAAATGACCACTAACAGCATTCAGACATTGAGAAAAAGCAAACAAATACATGATGTGTGCCTTTTGTGGTCATGCCTGCCTGATGTCTGGGATACATCATCTTTACCCGAAGTAAAGACTTAGTTTTCATAGAAACTCCTTTATAGTCATCAATTATGAGTGATTCAGATGTTTAGCCATTCGCAAAGATGCTGGAATATGCAATATCCCTCAGCTAACACTAGATGTTGCCTCATGTGCTTTAGAAGCTGATATTCATCATGCAAGAGGGAGCAAAGCTTGCTTCAGGGCTTTAGTAGAGCTAACCTAGGTGCAAGCTATGGACATCTTATTCCAGAATTATTTCAGTCAGCAGTACAAACATATCTCTTCCTCACTTAATCTGGCCATTATTTCTTTTTATTTTTCTCACCATTCTTCAGGCTTTGGCTAGTCCCATCTGAATGGTGATTTTGGAAGGAAATTCTTAACTGTCTCTTTAAAATCCACTCTATTTTTTGTGACATCTGTAGGAAGCAGTGCTACCCAGGGTAGAAATACACTCACTTCAGGTGAATACGCCAAGATTGTTACTATACCTCCAAAATACCTTTACTGTTTTCTGTACCATACAGAGCATTTTTTTGCTATATATGTTCATTTATCATGTTGGTTTTTTTGGGACAAGAGAATGTATATGGTTAAAGTACTGAAATGGAAAGTTGGAGTACTTTGTTCAGATCCTTGCTTGGACACAGGTCTTTTTAACTGTTTTGGATTAATAGTTTTGCTCTGTTTGTGCTTTGCTGTTGCTTTTCTTAAGAATGGACCTAGGGGTGCTTCATTCCTACATGAGGGTGTTACGTTCTTAAATACATATTTAAATGCTAGGATGGGAGTGATAAAATCCTGTGTGGAGAGAAGTACACTTAAGAGATTAAAGTCACTAGAGGCATCATCTGTATTAAAGGTGGGAAGTCTGTCTCAGAATATTCAGCTCTCCAGGGTATCATGTATTTGGGGGAATTAATGGCCAGTGTACAGTCTTGGCAGCCAGTTCTGAATCCTGGCCAGACCACTGCTCTTCTTCTGAGGGATTCCTTGAAGTGAAGCCTTATACATCTGCAGATCCTTCAAAGTGGTTTTATCATCACTCTTTCAGTGAAAATCAGAACACACGTGCTCTGAATTCCACCCTGACCATCAGAAGACATTAGGCTGTACTTTAGGAGACAGGCTATTCCACGCTATTCCTGCCCCTCTCCCTGTGAGAGAAAGCCACTTCTACTCCCCACCTTACTGCCTTTCTTGAAGATAGATCACATTCTTCCTGATGTGGTGACAAAAGGTCAGCTATGTTTCTTTGATTTTACTGCTCTTCTTGGGTTTTATATCACCCTTGGTTTTTGTATCAGCTATTCATGCAGTGGAATCATATGCTGCATCTGGATTTTGTGTGTCATGCAGCATTTCAAACACAGCCTATCTGGGTGATAAATCTATGCACACCATCAGAGATGTTCAAGGCCTGAACAGGTGGCAAATAACAGGCAAAACATATCTACACAGTGCATGTCCTCCTGTCCAATGCTGGCTTCTCGATTAGTGTGCCTTCTCCAGGTCATCTGAATTTCAGAGCTCTGGGGCCTGGAGGGGTTCTGTCTTCCAGATGTGGGATTAAAAATTTTCCTCCACCTCAAAGCAAAAGGCAAAGCTGCACGATTTGGCCATCGAAATGCCATCTTCAGCACACTTCTGATAGGCCCACATTAGCTACATTGAAGCCTCTCAAGCCTCTCAAGATGGAAGAAAGGAGGTAAAGTTTTATTCCAGTTTTCAGAAACCTGAAAATGTGGCTGCTAATGAAAAAACAGCCTCCACAAGTAATTTCCTGGAGTTGGTTTTTGTTGGATTAATGCCTTATTTAATCCTCGTGGTAAACACTCGTATTTTGACACAGGCAAGTGGTCTCCACAAGCAGGTTCCTAGATCTGTGCTTAGTCCTAGGTCCTCAAAGCTACGCAGTGCCTTACCCACCAAGGGAAGGCCGGCCTGCCTGCAACTGAGGGAGGGAGGGGCTGGGCCCTGCTCAGAGCCCCTCTGCTCCCCACAGTCTCTGACTTCAACCGGCATGGGCAGGTCCTCCTCTGCTCCCCACACATCTTCACCAGGCCGCACATGATCCCCTCGCTTGACACGTCCCTGTCCCCGGCGGATGCCTCAGCCCTGCTCCGCCAGGCTCGTACTCTCCGACTGCCGCTGCCTCCTCAGCCCGCCGCCACCCGCCTTTTTGGGCACCAAGCCCTCCTGGTGCCGCTAAGGGGCGCGGTGCCCTGCGAAGGCTGTTGGGAAGTGCCGGGAGCCGTTGCCTGGCAACAGTCGGCCTCGGTTGCGGCCAGGGCACTTAGTGCCACAGTAGGGGAGCAAGGCCAGGGTGTCGCCCAAAGAACAAAGCTAAAAGTTCATCAAGAAGTTTCGGCTGGGACATGGTTACGGCATCAAGGAACGTACCCTAGCCTTGCATAGGATGTGAAACGAAGCAGTGTATCTTGTGTGTTCTTGTGCAGTTGCAGACTTAGAAGGTAGCAGCATACAACTTCTTCCACATGAGCTTAGACACAAATGTATAGCTAGGAGCACTGAATGAATCATTATTGACCAATCAGGTGTATTTTGTTGTTATGAATATTGGGCAGTGTGAAACGTGAGGTGTCCTGGCTGTTGCTAAATGCCTGGCACCCAGTTCTGCAGAAATGAAACGAAGACGAATGTCTCAGCTCAGTGTGCTGGTTGGTTTTTGCACACAGGGTGAAGAACCCTTATTTAGGGGCAACATGGGGACCTGCCACACCAGGGGTCCACCCACACCACAGGCTTCCAGGCCTGGCTGCTGCAGAGAGGAGATGGCCAGTGTTGCTGTTGGGAGAGACCCTCACCAATATCCCCAGGGGAGTGCCCCCTGGAACTGTAGGCCTCCTCCTCCTGTATACGTAACCAGGGGGCTCAGCTTCAACCCCCCACCAGAGGCTGGTGGGACACCCACACCTTGGTTACAGACACGAGCAAGGTGATGAGGGTGATTACCCTGGTGCTTTCATCTCCTGTGCCTTGCGTATGAAGGCAGCTAGGCTCTCCGTCCCACACCCAAACCCCCTGGCACAGCTTTAGACGTCTCCAATTTTGTCTAACTTTCAAGAACTACCTGCTGAATATTTTGATTCATATCACCCACTGAAAGAGGTCCTTAACAAGGTAAAATCCTGGGGATTTCTCACCAGCTCATCCTCTTAGACACTTTGTAATCTCCCATGTGAGGGTAGTGTCATGGTTTTGCCATTACTTTGTGTATCCTGTAATTTATTAAATTAATCCTGTGATAATCCTGTCATATCTGATATATTTCAACATTGCTGAAGTCCTGAATCTTTCTATCATTCAGTTTTTAACAGTGTTAGGATTGTGTTATGTCTGTTTGTGACTGTACAAGTTGTCTAACATGCTCTGTCTTATGCTACCACTATAATAAATATTAGTAATTAGGTTAGTGTAACATTTTTAATAAAAAAAACTTAGAAGGTCATTCAAAGCTTAAGAAGGATAGGTTATTTGGCATCTATTTAATAAAATGATGATGCTATGTCTTTGGTACAGAAAGTCCAAAGGACTGGGAGGATATCACAGAAGAAAAAAAACAACTTTCCTTCAGTTTTATTATGTATCCATGAGTGCTTAGTGGTAGAGACAATATCCAAAGGGATCTTTCATTTTAGCAAAGTACTGTGTTGCTTATATGCATCTGGATAATGACTAACGGGAGAACCAGGGAACTTTTTATGCCCTAGGAAAGTTCAGGAGAGATTTGGAAGACTTTTGCCTGCCTACACATTTTGTTCAAGCACAATTAGCAGTCCAGTTCTGGAGGTCCTTTATGTGCATGTTATACATTAAAACTGCCATCATGTACTTTTGAGAATGAAATTAATTTATCTGATTTTGGAGATGCTCAAAGTGTGTTATGAAGGACTTGGCTCTTATCTTGTCCCTGCTGGGCTTCAGAGGCTACATATTTTTCTGTCTGTTTTTGTCAGCAGTACCCATTTAGATGATTCAGTGGATGCCTGAGAGATTTTCTCTCTCATGGAAGAGGGCAGAGGGAAATGAAACTATCTATCTCATTTTTACTGTACATTTAAGTCTTCCAGTGTATGAAAAACTCTTGAAAACATCATTGCATGACACATTGCATGAAGTGACGTTACAGATTCAATTTCTTCTTCATTTAGAGGGGTTCAAGCACCTATTAATGGGAAAGAGACAAGAGTATGATTGCTCAGCTGAATAGTTAGAGGATTTTCCTGTGAATAGTGGGGACCTGCAGGGATGAGAATTTATTGATCGAAACAGGACACAGCGATTCAATGCAGTTTGGCAAATTGCTTGGAAGTCCGGGTTGGGGCCCAAATGAGTGAGCATCCTGCTTATAACTGCTGTGTCCCATTACTTCCCTTAAAGACCTGAGGCTCCAAGTACACCAGGCCAGGGGCATGGATGGGTATTGTGATTAATCACAAAGGTTAAAATAGAAATTCATAGTAGACATTAATTTAGCCTCAACCGAGAAGTGTAATTGTCTCTTTTTATAGTAAGACATAGAAAATGAAATGTTCCAAAGCTGAATGAGAAGATGTGAAGAGTTTGATGTTCAAATGACATCTTTTTTTTAGAGTTATAGAGCCTTTTTGAACAGAAAGAGTGGGCATATATGTGAAAGAAATTTTCAAGACAGGTAACTGAATGTGTTTGATCTCCTTTATGGATGCCATTAATTCTGGAATCCTTAGATTCTAGTTCCTTACTGTGTCCCTACTGAAGCTAAAGTCCCTTTAGTATAGAACAATAGTTTACTGTGTCAACATTTGAATGAGTATTTCAAGACTTACCCCATTTCTACCAGCTGCTGACATTATAGTGTGGAACACTGAAGAAAAAAATAGATGTTTAGGGTACAAAAAGTTAATTTAATTTCTGTTGAATTTAAGGTCAAAGTTTTGAAATATGAGCATTTAAATTTAGTCATCTAGTTCTAGATCAAGGCACCTTGAAGAGAACATGACTTTCAAAGTTCTGAATCTCACCACAAGTGCAGGAAGGACCTGTTCATCTCTTCACCCTGCCAGTTTCAAACATTAATATGAAGATTCACCTTTGGTAAGAAAATTTACATCACAAGAAGTTGCTAAGAAGTATGTTGTAAGATTCTTGTAGGGAAAAATTTTTCTAGTGTGGTTGCTGAAATATTACTGTTATGACCTATTGTTTATTTGCATGAGTATTTGCTCTAGTGCTGACATTAAAGCAAATGAACAGGATTGGTTAGCCTGTGTACAAACCTTAAGATTCAATTAATTCGTATTTAAAATCTTACTTTCTCTCCCGATCATGCTGCCACATCTGAAGGCAATATGTGCCAAATAGAGATTTGCTAAAAACGGTGTGTTTAAGCTCTTGGAACTGGAACATTTCCCATGTTCCTGTATTGAAGTGTCATTTTCCCCAAGAAGTTTCTCTACTAAACATTTTAATTTGTGCTCTGTCAAACAGTCTCTTCTGGACAACCCTTGGTATGGTACCAAGGAGGAAAAAAAGGCTCACTTTTACTCGCTTGTGAGAAACAAGTCTCTGGATGGCAGCAAAGCATAGGAAAATTGCAGCTGTGTCATTGGAAGAATCTCCTGAAGCTGATTTTGAGCTGATTTAGCACACTAGTTAACATATGTAATGCTTTTAGCCTCAGTGAAGATGCTCTTTATTTCTTCCTCTTTAACCAGCATCTGATGCACATAGTTTTTCCACAGAAACAAACTTAGAAACAGGTGGAAGTTTTGCTGCTGACTTCTGTGGGATTGCACCATCAGCATTTCGCTTGCACTAGGCTTTTATTCCTTCATTTACACTTTAAAAATATGCTCAAAATTGTATACAGAAAGTGATTTTTTTTTTTTAGAGAATTAACTAAATATTTATAATTTAATATCTTCCCTTTTTGGATCTTACAGCCATTTTTCAAGTGTAACTTTTGCTTCCCTCTTTGAGGCCTGCAGACAACTGCTTCCTAGTCAGCAGCTGAGGAATCCACATAAGCGCTGTTGAAGAGCTATTACTTACAACGTGGTGAATGTACTTCCTTGGCATGTGTCATTTTAACAGACCCCACGATCTTCTTCTTTCCAGAACCTGATCTAGCTGAAGGAGATCCTGCTCTTTGCATGGGGGAAGGACCTTTAAATGTACCTTCCAACACAAACTATCTATAATTCTCTGATTTGCTACAGAGGTTTCTTGTGAAGATTTCGGTATGCTGCTCACAGGGATGGAGAAGTTGAACATCTCTGTTCTATGATGTTACTACCGGGAAGAATGTGGCTTATATTCCGAATCAAAGGGTGCAATAGGTGTGGATTTCTATGCTTTAGCTTATAGGATAACCTTTGACATTTTTCCAAAGGTTGAAGCTTCTTATATTTTTCAGACTTGTGTTTCTATTAGTTAATTTTTTCATAAGTCATTGTTATATGATTTACCATTAACTACTTGTGCATTTCTTCTACTTTAACTCCAGTTTGATGTGATTCTTCATTGGAAATAAAAATAAATTGAGGTTAAGAAAATTAAATAAATAATTGATTTCTGTGCTGCTGCAACATGTTCCATAGCACACAATTCTTTTGAGCATATCTCAAAAGAATTGACCTCTCCAAATTCCTGATAATTCATATTGTGTTTTGATTCAAGATGGGATGCAGTAGAGAAAGCATGTGCAGAGCCAAAACTGAAACAGCTGCTTTTGCATTCTGTCACTAAATGGGAAGCACTCCAAACAGAAACGACTATGTTGATTAAATACACTGATTTGTAGTGAAACACTATGCAACAATATATAATGAAGTCATTAGTATGAAATTATGTTCTATTTTATATATAAAATTGAAAAGCAGATATCTTTTTTCTCAAAAAATGTCATTAAAGGTTTTACTTCACTGAGCCAAACAGAGGTTACCTTTCCAGATTATGCTGCTTAGATTTCTCTTCGAGTTAACTGATGTTCCCAAAGCATGGTTAGTACCATAGAATAATTTAGGCCTGAACAGTCTCTCAGAAGATTCATTTGTTCATGAAATTCAACAGTTCAGGAATGACTGCCCTTTTCCGCTCTCTACTGTAGTGTGTCATTGAACCATTTTAAGTTTTCAGTTTTTAATATATAATAAATTATTTACATTAACATGCACTATTTTGATACTCCTGAAAAAAATCCCCATAATTTAATTTGTATATGTTGTTGTTACAAACAATATTCAAATAAAAACATTTGAATGCACAAGATTTACAGTCTCTAATATCATAATCATATCTCTAATCATAAATACTGTATTCATTTTATTTCAACTTTTGGTACTCGGGTCAGTCATACATTACTGTTTTAATAATTGTATTGATTTCTATTGTTGCCTGGTGAATGAGGTTTCCATTCAAAGTGGATTAACGTGGCAAATTCTTTTTCTGTGATCATTCATGATTACATTTGTGTTGGTGTTTGATTTTCCAGAGTGTAAATTTGAAAGTTTGGGTCCAGAACAACTAAATTCCCCAGTTTCCAAATATGCCAGATTTGTGAATCAGCTGGTTTCACACTCCCTAATAGGGTGTAAAATAGTGTTGCCACCGAATAGAATCATGAAATCATAGAATTCTTTAGGTTGGAAAAGACCCTTAAGATCATCAAGTCCAACCATTACTCTCTAACATTACCACCATGTCCCTAAGTGTCATGTCTACATGTCTCTTAAATACCTCCAGGGATGGTGACTCAATCACTTCATTGGGCAGCCTATTCCAGTGCTCAATAACCCATTCAGTGATAAAATTTTTCCAATCTAAACCTTCCCTGGTGCAACTTGAGGCTGTTTCACTTGCTACTTGGGAAAAGACAATGACACCCACTTTGCTGCATCCTCCTTTCTATTTCTAGAGAGCAATAAGGTCTCTCCTGAGCATCCTCTTCTCCAGACTAAACAACCACAGCCACTCTAGACCCTTCACCCTTCTTTGGACATGCTCCAACTGCGCAATGTCTTTTTTGTAGTGAGAGGCCCAAATACAAACATGATATTCAAAGTGTGGCCTCAACAGTGCTGAGTACAGGGTGCAGATCACTTCCCTAGTCCTGCTGGCCACACTATTTCTGATACAAGACAAGATGCTGTTGGCCTTCTTGGCCACCTGGGCACACTCCTGGCTCATACTCAGCTGGCCGTCAGCCAACACACCCAGGTCCTTTCCTCTGAGCAGCTTTCCTGCCACTCTTCCCCAGGCCTGTAGCACTGCATGGGGTTGTTGTGACCCAAGTTCAGGACCCGGCACTTGGCCTTATTGAACCTCATCCCGTTGGTCATGGCCCATCCATCCAGCCTGTCCAGATCCCTCTGCAAAGCCTCTCTACCCTCCAGCAGATCAACACTCACACCCAACTTGGTGTCATCTGCAAACTTACTGAGCGTGCACTGAGTCATCTCATCCAGATCCTTGCTAAAGATATTTAACAGAACCAGGCCAGTACTGAGCCATGGGGAACATCACTCATGACCGGTCAGCAACTGGATTTAATTCTGTTCACAACTCTTTGCAGCCAGCCATCCAGCCAATTTTTTTGCACAGCAAGGAGTATGCACATCCAAGCCAAGAGCAGCCAGTTTCTCCAGAATGCTGTGAGAAATGGTGTCAAAGGCTTAACTAAAGTCCAGTCCTGTGGATGTTAAACAACATCCACAGCCTTCCCCTCATCCACTAAGCAGATCACCTTGTCATAGAAGAGGATCAGGTTAGCCAAGCACGACCTGCCTTTCATAAAGCCATGCTGACTGGACCTGATCACCTGGTTGTCCTGTATGTGCTGTGTGATGGCACTCAAGATGATCTGCTCCATACCCTTCCTCAGCACCAAGGCTGGACTGACAGGTCTATATAATAACATAGTGCTCAAAGCAAGGGTAGAAAAGATGCAAGAAAAGTACAACTGAAAACAGAAAATTGAATGTTTGAGATAATGTGTATTTTTAAGTATTCTAATATACAAGGACTTCTAAGAGGTGGTTTGGTTTTTTGTGGAGAATTAATTGTGGAGAGCAGAGAACTTGCGACCTTGTCACATTCTGAAAGCCAATTTTTTTCTAATTTGACTGCGAAATGTGAAAAAGCACGGACTCAGACACACCTAACCATAACAACAACAACAAAAAAAACCCAAACAAGCACAAAAAGACTTCCAACAACACACATCTTGCTCAGTTTTCCCCAAACCCACAATCTTTAGAATTAGAACTATGCCTTTTAAAGGGTCTATGTTTTCTAGGTGGTCAATGCTGTAAGCAAAGCTATATTATATATGTTGTTTTAATTTTTTAGTTGCCACTTATTGCAGACATGAGAAAGCACTTTTTGGAAACCAAGACACTCTGCAGTTTTGGACAAAGAGTTCATGCTGCTTTGACTGATATGAAAAGATTCACTATCCTTAGCTTGACTTGTTAAGCTCAATGCTCTCAAAATGCTTAGTAAATTCAGGATGTTTCTGGGCAAGTGTCTGGCAAAGCTTCTCTGGAGTCAGTTCTTGAAAAGTTATTTTTAGCAGAGAGATCTTTGTTTTTTTCATAGTTCTGGATCATCAAATATTAATACTACATCGATATAATGGTTATTGTATCTGAACGGACAGAAAGCAAAATAACACATTCTGTTATTTCACGCAAAGGTGTTATAAGGGAAATTTACAGAGGCCAGATTTAATTTGTAGTTGCACAGTGTTACTCTAATTAGCAGTTACTAATTAGAGCAATTTTTCTACTTTCTGCAATTGCTAGAGCAACCAAACACTTATTAATACCTCTAAGTCACAGTTGTGTTTTGGACTGGGAAGTTCCTATGTGAATTGACGATGTTGCAATGAACAAAAGTAAGATGCATATATTTCTTTGCCTTGCAAAACAATGTGGTCCTTAGTTAAAGAGAAGAAAAGTAGCTGTAATTTTCCAATGTGTGTTCTGACAAAATAAAATGGAAAAAATAGCAATCTTTTCTAGTGTCAGTTGAGATAAAAAGGGAGAGTTTCAGTCATCAAAAGGTTTCATCACTTTTATATTGTTTCTAAAGCCTAAACATTTCAAGATTATGACTTGATTTAGAGATCCTATAATTTTCTCCATTAGGTGGAAGATTCTCTTGGAAAACAACAATTTATTGTTCATCTTCACCATCTTCACCATTCTGTATGTAAATGCTTTTTGGTAAAAATTTCATTCAGATTAGGACAGATGAAAATAATTGCAGTAATTATAAGCAGGTAACATAATCCAGTAACAACATATGTTAGCAAAATTTTTCTGTTATGAAAACCGTCATATACAAAATTTAAATGCATGGGGTTCCTCTTAACCATATGATGACAAAATATTTTCTAAAGGCAAAGTTTATTTTCATAGTTCTCTTAGTGTTTCATTAACAGTTACAGTCATTATCACAATATGACATTTTTCTCAGTCAAACAGAAGCACAGTGACTAGCATGGAATGTTTGCACTAAGAGAAAGAAGCATCAGTTTGCTGGCTCAGAGCCCTGCCTGAAAAAGCTGAGTTTGGTCCTGTGCAGACTGACCCTGACACAGGCCACCTGAAGGCACTCCTTCCATCTGGGCAGAGTCATTCAAAGACAAGGAAGTCCATATACTGTTTCTCCTTCTTCTTGATTCCTGATAAAGATTAAGGAAATTGAAATGAAACTGAGAATCGTTTGATGGTTCTGTAGGTTAACTCTTGATGACAACACTGTAAAATAGCAACTCTAGCCTCCTCATGTTATATGGATCCTCTTGAAGCATATGTAGATGAACGGTAGAAACAACTCTTCTTTTTTTTCAATTACTGGTGAGTAGCAAATTACCAAGAAAAGAAAATTAAAATAGTTTGTGCCATTGGGTTCATCTTACTTCTCAACTGGATTGAGATGGCTGAAAAGAGTATTCTGTCTTCTTTGATATGGTTTTACAGCTAGACTCTAAGTCATAAGAGACCCATTCATATCGGCAAAGTAAATGATCATTTAGAGCATATCATTGGCTTTATATGAAATAATTATGGGATTATTTATGGTTAAATTTTACCTCAAGAAAGTCAGATAAGCTTCCTGACCCGGCAAGCAAATGGCTTTGGAAACTCATCATATCCACTGATTTGTAGAGGCATGGAAATACTGTGCAGTTGTCTTTACAGATGCTGAAATTTACAGGTGAGTTTGCCTGCTTAGTTAGATACAGCATGTAAGAATTTGAAGTATGCAGTGTATTAGTGCGCAAATTGTTGAGATCTGGATTGTATGAAATACCTGATGTTATGAAGACCTAAATATTTCATGGTACAGATGCTTCTAAAAAGTAGGATTCTGGGAAAGTAAGTAGTTTGCATGCATGACATTCATAGGAGATTGGTGAAGTGAGACATCTGGACGTAGAAAAATATTATTCTCTGCAAGAAAATTCCTCAAATGGAATAGCATACAAAGACTTTGTGTTCAGAAGAATAAAACAATTTTGTGAATCTGAATTTTGCAATACCCTTTGCTGCAATGGGAATTACAGCAACAGAATAAATACTGAAAAGGATAATAACATTTTTTTATGTAGGAAAGTATAAATAATTATTTTTTAACTAAAAACCTCTCACAAGTGTTAGTTACCTAGCTGTCATAAATATTGAACAGAAATTATGCTTAATAGTAGAAATCCAAAATCTGTTTTCAGTTATCATCTTTGTAAGACTAAAACCTTCTTTTTTTTAATCCTTCTTTAGGAAGACAGGTAGAGATGTCAGAAACTTAGTATACTTAGAAAGTATTTTTTAATGCTCCTTATGTTCAATGACATATTCCTAGCAAGACAATGTTATTACACATGGATAAGTCTTGGAAGGAAATTATAACAACAGTTCATTATCTACCAAAGGCTGATATCGGGCTTGGTAAAAATAATAACATGACATATCAATAGATGCATTAAGTAGTGTAGGCTGTGTTTATCTCCTAAAATCCTACAAGCTTTCAGACTGAGCCAATCAGAGATGATAAATCCACAGCGCGTTTTCTTTGTGACAGTTCTTTTTCAAACAGACAATAGGAGTTGTATTCTCTTCATTGTTTCTTGTGTTTGGTTACTATGCATTTTCCATCATGTTTTTCATTATTTTTGTTTTTAAAATTTGAGTTGCTATTCTTCACCCATCTTATGATACAGTTTCTTTTCCTAATGGTATTTTTGTTTTTTCCCTTTTCTTTCTGATTGTTACTGCATGACCACAAGCATATTCAGACCTCCTCTCTTCTTTGCCTTGTACCATTCCTATCACTTTTTCTTTCTACATTATGTATTTTTGACATCCTTCCTGTGCTTCCAGTGCTCCTTCGGGTTGTAGTCAATTAATGTATGATATCAGGAATGTGAAACTGAATTTCCCTTGCACTTTACTTGATTTATTCTCAGTGTCTTCTGGACTACTTGGAAGTTCCCAAGCAAAAGTTGGTGGAAGATCACATGGAATGTGAGAGTGCCATATTCTCCAGGTTAGTGAAAAAGTACACCAAAGAGTGTATGTGACCTGCTGATTGACAGTAGTAGATGGAAAATACAGTGCATTGCACCCCTTGCTGTGGTTCAGTATTACACACTATTTACAGTTTGTAAGTACTTTGTAAATATACTACTTAATACAAATATTTTTTTAAATTTTCTCCCAAATGAGGTATTTTAAGATAGTATGAGAATGTTCTATCTTACTTTACTTTTTATCTGAAGTTTACTGTTATTGTAATTTACCAAACAGATCTTATTTATAACAGAATAAATAACTCCTGGAAATTTTGAAAGAAACTCCTAATCCCCAAGCAGCCCAGATTCAATTGCAAGATTGGTATTTGCTCTACAAACTGTAGGAAAACAGGTTTCATGAATGGTATTTTAGAAATGGTGTCACCTGAGGTTATTAAATAAATACATTAAATAATTATTTACTTTTTAGGATATTAATTTGTTACAACTAACAAAATAAAACCTGCCTTTTTATATTGTATCACAAAGGAAAGTTACAAAGTCTTAGAATGCATTCTGTCTTTAAAGCAGTATGACCCTCTTGAAATAGCAATTTTTACTAGTGAAGTCCATTATAATTGGCTTTGTTGTTAATACTGTATTGTTGGTGAATAAACAAGACAACAAGATTCATAAAGTATTAAGTGGATAGAAATGTGCTTCTTGATAACTGACTTGGAAATTAGTTTTGAGTTAGCTTAGGCAAAGGACAAGGAGCTCGAGGAAATGTAGAAGTCTGGCTCGTTAAGTGGAAGAAGCAACGTACACTTCTGCATGCCTGACAAACAGTGTTGTTGTTAATTACCAAACCAGAGCAAGAAGGGAATGGTTTGTTCATGAGCACCCATCTCAGGTAACACCTGGCTTCTTTTCCTGTGCAACCTTTTCTTTTGAATTGTGAACTTATTCTTTGATCCTTTGAGAACTTACACAACGTTATAAGCATACCAGCAATTGAATTTAAAGATGTGCATTGCTTGCAACATAATAACCGTATGTTGTGGACCGTGTTTCTCTGGAGATATTCACACTCCCGCTGTATTCATTCCAGTGTAGGTCGGCCTGCTTTGGCAGGGGAGTTTGGACTAGATGGTCTCCAGAGGTGTCTTCCAACCCCTGTCATTCTGTGACTCTGTGATTTTAACAGCACTGATAATTACTGACAAGCATGCCAGAGGAAGCATTATTGGGCTTTTGACAGAAAAGCTACAGTGTTTCTTGTAGAAACCCATGCAAGATAAGAGGGTTTTTCATTTCTGTAGGTAAACTCTGCTGATGGTTTTGAATGGCAAATAGAGCCAAATCACTACTGGGGCTTGGGTCTATATAACCATGCCATTACAATGGGTTTATCCCAGTATACATAAGCTTATCATTACCAGGGGACATGTCTGTCCAATGTATGTATGGATTTATTTATAATATTTGTTATTTTTCAGTTAATGCAGTAATGGATATTTCTAGATGCAGCTGTAGATAGTTTTTATTTCTAGTTTGTAAGCTCTTGTAGAAGTTTAGTTTGATAGTTTGTTCCAATTAACATGAGGTTGACTTGCAGCATGAACAAAGTGGGATTAACCATGTAAGGTAATCAAAGATTGTGAGCTTGCAGCTGCTAACTTTTGCTAGTTCTACCTTAAATAATTAAGTAATTATTACCTTAAACAATTTAAAATGCCATAATTTCACTTGGAGGTTTGTAATCCATCCAGTCTTTAATATCTGCATCATTATCATATTAGATGAACAATTTATAAATACCTTCATCTTAAGTTTAAAATTTCACATAGGAAAAATAATTAGACGTCTGGATTTGTGCATCTAAATGATATTCAGTGCATTTCTTTTGTCC
>JAOXJM010000019.1:49504911-49529982 GCA_026413425.1 Tringa solitaria | reverse complement strand
TGGACTAGATGATCTTAAAGGTCCCTTCCAACCTAGACAATTCTATGATTCTATCTCTTTCCAGTATGCTCCATGTAAAAGAAATACAACAGTGTTGATATCTTTGGTTTAAGTGCTACCATATGTCTCTAAATAACCAGTAATTTCTACACATTATGATAACACCGGACTTCAAAGGCCTGAAGTGGTCCATTTAAAATATCTTTCCCTAGGATTTTCAAAAATCCTTGGAAAATTAGTCACCCAACTGAACCTGGAAACAAGTTGGTATTATCTGACTCAACATCCCACAGAATGATTAGTAGAGGAATTAATACTGTCAATTTTTTATCCTTTAAGCCCAGGAACAGTGCCCAGGAAACTGCTATGATAACCTTCGAGTAAACTAGGAAAACAGTTCTCTCAGGAACAGATTGGGAACTACAGGGGACCTGTGGATGCATAAAAAAAGATGTTTTATGTTTTAGCCTGGTGATAGGCAAGGAAGATGTCTGAGTGTGCATCACCTGCATTTTGGGGGCAGGGCTTCAAGGTACAGTGTAGTTTTTAGTTGGTAAATAAGGACTGAGGAAATGGAGCATGGTATGTCAGCCCTATTATCAGAGTCAGGAAATAAGGTGTCACAATGTATCTGTGAAATGAGAACAGGCAGGTAGACTTATGCAGCCAAAAAAACTGACAAAAGGCCCAAGGCCCTGCAGCAGCCTAGACTTACTCTAGACCTGGATTTTTGTAAGCCCACAGAAAGCAGCAGTAAGAGGGGAGCAAGGAAGTAGCAACCACTGGCACCCCCATCATTTTAATCTTTCACAGCTCTAGTTGGAGATATGATGAAGGCTATTGCCTCCTTTCTTTATGGCAAGCAAAAGTTGACCTAATAGCCATTGTTCACAAAGGCATTGCTAGGTCTTCTGCCCATGGAACTCTTTGCTTGAAAACTTGACTCTGTGCTTATAATTCAGACCCTGCATTGGGTCAGGGTCACATCTAGGGATGGCCAAGAACTGTCTGGGACTGGGTTCAGTGATGATTCACCTGTAAGGCAAAGAGAAAGCCCAAGAACTGAATGGGTATGTGCATGAGGCAAAATGGTGCTGACTCAGCATTTTCTGAGCTTTCCTTCAAGGGTTTAATCCTACATATTCTCTTTCACAGCAGCAGAACTCCTGAAGGAGTCAGGAGAATTGGTGTGGAAGACTCCTGTGCTGTGCCTCATGCACCTCCCTAAAAGCATGGCTTAATCTTCCTCCAGTCTGCTGACTTGGCACCTCTGTTCCTGGCAGTCTTTATCCCTCCCACCAGCAAGACCAAGCGCTTTACTTGATGCAAGCTATGAGGGATACTGACACTTTTCACCTCTGGCACTCCTCTGACATAAAAATGACTTGACCTTATCCAGAAACCCCATGAGCAGAGGAGCATAGCTGCTGAAAGGATCAAGCTACAATAAGCATAGATAACACTTTCCTTGGAGTCACAGGACTGCAGTCTTCACCCACCGTACCCTAGCCCCACATCATAACCCTGAATTAGCAAACTCCATTCCCGGGTCTCCACTGACGTTGCTGAGCTGTGCTGCGAGACGTGGCGCAGCAGACAAGCAGTGAAGTAAGAACAGAGCTTTGGTCTTCCAAGCAGCAGCCAGAGCCCAGCCGCCAGATTTTTTTCATCAGTATTTTAGTGTCCAGCCTAAAGCCTACTGCACTTATGCAGTTAGGGTTTTGAAGATGCTGGTCCCATAAAGCCCTAGCCCATGTGTGCCTTTTGGCAGGGGCAAGTGCAAATCTGACTTTACAGAGAAGCTCAGCCCTTTTCATTTAAACTACAAAAGGGAATTGCTCAGCAACTGTCACTAAGCTTCTCTCTGTATACTACTTAAGATATCCTGGTTACTTGATCGCCCCTGTTATGGATGTGTCAGCATGGAGGGTTTACCAAGTTACTTCACCATGGGCAGAGCCAGGAATAGCAGTCCCAGTCTGGAGTGCCTTTGAAAGAGCAGGGGAATCATTGCTGTATGTCAGCGGCTGTGAGGCACAGCTGGGAAGCAACTGACCCCTTCTGGAGGGCAACCAGCTCATTCGCACTCTCTGCACTGTACAGTTGCCACAGGACAGGAAAAGGGACCAGAACACCTGTGTTTGGAACCACTCAACACGGCAATATTCCCCAGGGATACTGATGTCTGCAGTGCTCACAACTCTTCATGGATTTTCGAACCTGTATGTTCCTTTCTTCAGCAGGTGTGTGTGAATTGAAAAGCTTGGTTGATCTGTTTCAAGTAGTCTGAAGTATTTGCACTTCTACAATTGATTCTCCACATTTTCTTTGTTAAAGGAGGAGTTATGTAACACACTACCTGTACAGCTATTCTAACATCTCAGAGTTGTCAGCCTCTGTCTCAGCACTGTCAGAAGATTAACAGATGCTATTCTCATATCAAATATGGATCCAATACAAGCACAGGTAGCCAGAACATCTTTTTAAAAACAATCAGTGGTAACAACTATTTGTTCTTGCAGGTATCATCTGACATTACATATAGAAAAAGATGGCAACGACTTGCAATTCATAACTCGAAGGGCTTCCAGCAGTATTTTTGGAACTTCTATGCCTTTTTCTGTTGTTATAGAACCACCTTGGGATTATTTTCAGGTTTTGGAAGATCTGCTGCTTCAGTGGAAATGGACCAACTTTAAGGACTTAGTAGAAGCACGGTAAATAAAAGTAGAACCTTAAAGGAAGAAAAATTATTCCAGATGGATACTTTGCATTGTCTTTTTTTATCTCTGAGCACTGACTGAGAAAGCAGTATATTATCCAAATTTGTTAACATAGTTAATCATAGATAAGGCAGAGCTTCTCCATTGTAACATGTTGCAGGCTTGCTGTTCCCATCAAATAGTTAGGAAGGAGGAGAGTGTTGCATTTAGGTATTCACAGTGATCAAGTTGGATAGCTCCCACTGGTGTTCCTGGTTGTATTCTTTAATTGCAGGAAACTTTTGCATGTGAAATGATGGACTGGTGTAGAGCTGCTCTAACTCAGGTCATTTCAGTAATTCAGTGCCAAGTGCTTCCTGCTTCTAGTAAACTCTCAGAAAGTGGGGAAACTGTACCAGAGAATGCACAGAATGAGATACTGCTCCTCCTTCTGGAAATGGTCCAGGTTAATTAACGGAAGCCTCTGGAGGATGCAGAAATCTCAGACACCAACAGAGTTGCTTGTAACCAACCTTCCTCTCTTCTCTTGTGAGAGGGACCAGGGCTGGTGCTGGCAGATACTGTTGCAGAGGGCTCTGCTGTTGCAGAGGCTGAGCAGGGTCCTGGCACCAGTAAGGTAATGGGCAAGATCATGAGAGCACTCCACAAAATCAAAATGAGACAAAGTGAAATGGCAGCAGCTGAGAACATACAGACGGATGACAAAAATGTAACAGGAGACTAATCTCATTTTCTCTCATTTAAACCACTAACGCCTTATGCTCATAACATAAAACTATAACTTCATGAGGTGGCAAAGCACCACATTACTACGACTCCTTGTCATAGTAACTTACAGCCTCTTTTGCTGTATGATTAACTGCAAGAAATCACCACAAACATCTGCTGCAAACATAGCTGTCCACAGAATAAAATGTTCACTTTTTCTGAAATAACAGCATGATAAAGAATGGCAAGGAGCAGACACAACAGAAAAGATGTAATAGTAGAGCCTTAAGCAGCAACTGAGTGTAGCTGTTTTTAAAGAAGCAAGCAGATGAGTTCAGTAAAATAAGGCAGAGAGAAATGCACTTTTGTTATATGGAGGTGAAGATAACTTAATTTTTGTTGCGCACTATTTGTGTATGTCCGTACAAGGTGTGAAGTGTCACATGGATGTTAATCTTAGGAAGTGAAAGGTCCTCATATTCATGAGCCCTGTGTTCTGTTTCAAACACTCTCTACATGTGCAAGACTTCCAGTGGTCCTACTTTCTACTATGAAATGCCTTTCAGAGCAAAACTACAGACTCTTGATCCAAACCCAGTAGTGTTATTTTGGAGAGAGCTAGAAGGAAGTAATGATTTTCAGCATTTTGGAGTTATTTGGCCATGAAAAAAAAAAAAAAAACACGAAAGCAAAACTAAAAAACCCAGAAATAATTAACCACTTCTCCTGGGTGAGGAGATGGCTTGAATTTCTGGGTGTAAAAGGTGTTTATGGATGAAACAAACCGTCTGACTGGCTTGAGAGATCTGAGCATTTAATTTCAAGACTTGGCTTCTGGGCAGAAGCATGCCTACTTTGACGAAGTACTTTGAAAGTGCTACTTCCTCAGAGCACTGAGCCAGCTCAGAGCTTACTGCCGCTTTTGTCTTAAGCTGAAGGCCTCCTGCTGCTGGT
Organism: Tringa solitaria; assembly: GCA_026413425.1. Lineage (NCBI taxonomy): Eukaryota > Metazoa > Chordata > Aves > Charadriiformes > Scolopacidae > Tringa > Tringa solitaria. The sequence goes on along the minus strand of JAOXJM010000019.1, from coordinate 49,525,597 downwards.
TCTCCTAGTTCTTTTTCTATGTGACTGTATTTTCTGTGCCACCTGGGGCCTGAACTCAATGACTGCAAACGCTTTGGACAAGTACAACAGTAAAGAGCTAAGGAATAGTTTTCAAAGTAAGCATTTTAGTGTCTCTCTCTGTACACCCTTGCCCTGTTCTCACAGCAGTGTGACTGCAGCACAGCAAACCAGAGGTGAATACAAGGTGGGTGGAGGAGGGATCTAACAGCCTGTGTCTCACTGCAGTGTGGAACAAGAGGTGAACCTGCTGATTATGAGAGCTGGAAGATTAATGGTGATTTCTTAAAAACAAAGCATCTGTTGCTGGAAGCAGCTAGGATCACAGAAGGAGGGGAAGAAGTGAGGACAGCTACAAACTTTTTAGCATCATGTGGCCCTGAATGTTTTGCCCCTCTGGAGGTGATAATGCATGCAGGGAGAAAGAAGAGTCAGGAAGATGGTTATATTCATACTGTGTTGGTCTCAGTTTTCCAGATAAAAGCTTTTTTGGCCATGTCTAACTTTAACATGGGCTGTGGATTGATCTGTCTTTCTGAAAAACTGGCCGGTTTTGATAGTAACTAATCATTACATTAGGAGCTGAATTTTAAGCCTATGAGTCCAAACTAGCAGCTTATAATGAGACATTGATTTTTGAAAACAGTCCTACAGCAGGGCAAGATGAATGAGGTTCTGGTCACTGCATGAAATTTTAAGGAGGTTCTAGTCACAGGTTAGTCAAGAAGATGAAGAATTACAGTTAGGAATCCCTCTTCGCTTAGGGGAACTTGTTCCTTTATTGCCTTCTTAGTGCATGAGTTCCTAGCCTTAATTAAAAGGTTGCTTTCAACTGAAAACACAGTTTAATGAAAAAGGTCAGAGATACAGAGACTGTAAAAAGGAGCCACAGTGATCATTAAGGAAAAAAAAAAAAAGAATTCATGCATACGTCTATTGCCTAAGGAAGGAACTCATCCGTTTTTCAGAGATAGTCATAAAACCATTACCAAAACCGGATCTGATTATCCGGGTCTATTTATATAGATAACATTGTCTTTACAGAAATTAATAAACCAAACCCTTCCACTTTGGATAAAGTGTCTTAAATGTTGTTCTTAGATGAAGTACCGAAGCCTTTAGTTTTAAAGGGCAGGACCTGAGCTTCTACAAAAGGTGTAATTGAAAAAATGGTATTGGTTTAATTTTGATTTGGTCATTGATCCAGGAAATCAACACAGTAGGATATGGATATCTGTTCTTATATAGTGCACCTACACTGGCTGTAAGGAGGTTATGTGCTAGGGGCAGGAAGGTACAAGAAATCCTCATGAAATTACTAGCATTTATAGTGAGACAAACCTGTGCATAATTGCACAGGCTTTTAAAAGCAGAAACGGCAATTGTTGCCATATATCCAAGCTGTATCACACAGGCTTTACGATTTTATCCAGTAATTAGAGCTCTCAGGCCAATAATTTCAGGTGTGTAACAGATCTGAAGTTCTCTCCATTTCTGTAATATCCTTTCCTCAAGTAATGAACTCCAGCTGTCTTCTTACATAGAACCTTGATAAAAGTATTTTTAAAGAAAGAAATTATAAGTCAAATCACGAGTGCACACTTCCCATGAGGCATGATTAAGCTATACCAGGAAAGGTAAGTTTAGGACACATCTGCTGCTGTACAGTCATGGTCTGAAAGTCTTCTAGGAGCTACACATCAGAGACGTTAAGTTCCAGGGGGGCAGGAGGGCACGCTAGGACCCCATAGTGAAACAAACCTTATTCACATAGTCGACTTGGTTTGGATTCTGGACAAACTATTGTGCTTCTAGATGTCATGGGACTTCAATATTTTTTTGAGCTAAATGGCTGAGCTAGCCTGTTTTGCTATGAACAGTTAATGTTTTAAACAGATAAATAAGAATTTTTGCTCTGGTTCCCACACACCCTTTCCTTCTCCTTTGATGATTGTACTCTGAGTGGGGAAGTGGACACTTTAGAAAGAAGAGCCACCCTGCAGGGAGACCCAGAGAGGCTGCAAGAGTGGACTAACAAGAACCTTACGGAGTTCAACAAAAACTAGTGTAAGGTCTTGCATTTAGGAAAAAATAATCGAGGAGTGCAGCACAGGCTCAGATCTACCTAGCTGGGGAGCAGCTATATGGAAAGGCACCTGGGGATCTTGGTAGACAGCAAGCTGAATATGAGTTAATAGTGTGCTGCAGCAGAAAAGAAAGCCAACAGGATGCTAGTTTCCATTAAAATGGGCATTACCAGCAGAGATAAAGAAGTTATTATTCCACTCTACTCAGCACTTGTCGGGCCACATCTGGAATACTGTGTTCCATTTTGGTTCCCGATATGCAAAATAGATGTGGACAGGCTGGAGAGGGTCCAGAGAAGGGCCACAAAGGTGATTAAAGTATTTGGAAGCCTGCCATATGAGAAAAGTCTGAGAGAACTAGGTTTGTTCAACCTTGAGAGAAGGTGGCTTAGGAGAGACCTTACACACAGAGCAGAGAAAATCAACTTACCTATAAGTGGGACCGAGTCGGAAGTTGCAGGCATGATCTCAGCCACAAGCAGCATGAATACAGTCAGAGAAAGCAGAACAGTGATACCTGCAGGAAGTGAACGGGAGGGGAAAGATGAGGAACATTAACTCTGCAGCTGCTCCTCTGATATCTTTGCTGTTAAATATAACCTTGTCCTGATCTGTGGCTAAGCTAAACCCATGACTTCACGTCTCTCAGTGCAGATAAGAACATCCACAAAGTGAAAGCATTTCTGGATGCATCTTTATTTGCTGTCTTTTCACTTTTCTCTCTTAGACCCAAATCCTCGCTCCTCCTGAAGTAATGGAGAAATGTTTCCTGCTCAATGAAATGAAGCTTGACAAACTGGTATACTACATAGTGAAAAAAAAAGGCCCAGATGGTTATTAAAGGCTAGTACAGACTTGCATAGACATGAATTTAGTTTTTTTGGATATTGCATATTATGTAACACCCTCCAAAGAACCGCAGCCTGTTTTAAAAGAAGGTTTTTGCTTTTTCTCTATCTGGAAAGACAGTTGCTAAACCTAACTGCCTCGGTATTCAGAAATCCCAATGTCAATGCACAAGTATTATTTTTTTGTTTGTTTGTTTCAATATTGTACTTCAGTTCTAATAACTCTAATAAATAATAGCTTGTCTCTAGCCTGTCTTTCGTTGACAGCAATTGTATCCCGCATAGCCTCTGTTTTACTTCTTGTAAGAGAGGCTGCTCAGGTCCCTGATTGCTCTACTAAAACTGAGGAGGCTTCATATGGTTTAAAGCTCTCTGTCTTGGTTGGAATTGGACACAATTAAATCTTAAGTTCTCGCCTGTGCTTATCTTGTATATTTCCAGCTTTTCTATCTTCTCTTGGAAGCATCCCTCCTGGCTTTACCAACACATAAAACAGTAAATCTCATTTAGCCCTTCCTTGGCTGCCACTGCTTTGCTATCATGACGTACTCATGGGTTGCTGCTTTGGGAGCTGAACATGGAAGATGAAAATCCAGTGCCCAGCTGCTGCTCATAACTTTTCACTCTATTTGTCTTAGTATGTACTATACAAAAATCAGAGTTAATCCAGCTGTGAAAAGCACTGGCACATACTAAAGAACAGAAAAATAAGGACGACAGTGTACTATCACTGCTGCCTGTGCCACCAAGTTCTGCCTCATCCCAGGGTAAAATCCAAATGATTTTGAAGTGTTCAGCGCATGATGTGTGAATGACATGCAGAAAGACGTAACCCTGGTTTCTGCATCCAAACAAATGCATCTATTACTCCTCCAGGGAAATCTTTATTCACCAGGAGGTATTTCGTTTACATTTTATAGTAAGTGCTTATGAAAGAAATTAATTCTTTAGCACATACCTAAAGAAATCTTCTCCCCTGAATCAGCTGGCAAAAGGAAAACAAGCAATGCCAAGCCGGATATGAGAACACAGGGAATGAGTAGGTTCAAGCCATAGTAAAGGGTGCGTCGGCGCATGGTGATCGTGTACGTCACATCTGGATATGGTTCTTTACAGCATTCATAGTACATCTCATTTCTCTTTCCTGGGACACCTATAGACAGAGAAATCAGAGCGGTGGGGAGAGCTGCAGGACTCCTCGGAGTCATCTTGCGATGGGCCAGAACCTGATTGTATATAAACCAATGTGTGGTGGTACATCTGCCCCGCACTGTGTGTTGAAGAGTGCTTTGAAGTGTCCTGTGGCAATCGATAAGAGAGAAAAGACACTCCCTAATCAGTTATCAGGCAAAGTTCATTTTCTACCACTTGAGGGCAATGATGTATGAAAAGATGACTCAGTTCAATGTTGTTTGAAAGCTGAAATACATCACTAAAGGGTTAAACAAGCCAATGTAACTCAGTGTACCAGTGTCTTCAGCAATATCTGAGGCAATAGTGCAAGATGTCTGCTGTTTCTAGTCCATCTTCTGTGTTTTCTAGGGTTGATTTTCATACCTTCTTAGTCATTAGAACCTGAATTGGCCAAGAAAACTAACTTGGCCAAGAAAACTAACTTGAGCCAGATCAAACCAGTTCTGAACATCCCAGCCTTAACAAGGGAAGATTAGAAAGCAGTGGCCAGTAAAACATGTATTTTCCTTTACTGGATCTGGGAAAGCGTGAAATCCAGCTGATTTCTTGTTCACTAGCCCATGCAGCACATTTTTGATGTGACAAGTGCTACCTGTTCTTATTTTTCTGTCATTCTCTTACACGAATTTGCTTTGTTTTGTCAGGAGGAAAAAACAGGGTGTGCATTACTTTTCAAAATGGGTGTCAAAGCTATGACAGCTTAAAGTCTGTTAAGACTTTAAGAAGGTTAAGAGACATAGTTATCCAATATAGCTGTAATTCAGGTTGTACTTCAGTGACTCAGCAGCAGTAGCCTGAGATGCTGTGTGCTAGGGACTGCAGCAGTACAGAAAAAGTCAGGTGAGATGGAAGAACTCATCACCTTTTATTTTTTATGACACCGTTGCTCACCTCATTTTTTGTTGTGACAGAAGATTTGACAATGTGTATGTTTTGGTAGGAGCGCGGTGAAGTCGCCACAAAGGATATGGCCATGGCTTGCCTGAGGTGTTAATGATTTTGCTGTGTCAGCTAGCTAAGGACCTGTTTTGTCCACCCCTGCTCAGGATTGAAGGCATATAAACCACAGACTGGCAAGTCCCTTAATCAGATATGCAATGACCGCTCCAAAGGAACACTGGAAAGTCAGGAGTGCTCTGAAATGGACAGAGTTTCGAAGGACATCCCTGTGGTGTCCTTCACCTTCTCTGTAAACTGAATACCAATGCTTCTTATTGTATTATTTCTCAGATGCACTGAATGTAAAACTACTGCATGCAGTTTTTCAGTGACAGTTATTTCTTGGTCTACATTTCCAGACTAGAAGAAGAAATATACCTTCTGCAAGCTCTCTTCAGAATGGTCTAGGCTCTATCAATTTTCATGAGTTTTTTTCTCTCTAGCAGCTGAATAAATGAGTTCAAAATAACTCACCAGGAGCTCTTTTGAAAATACAGGTATCTTCCAAAATATCAAGGGGAAGAGACAAACTGAACTGCAGTCATTTGCAGTTATGATGAACTAGTCAACACTTTGATGGTTTTCTGGGTGACACACCTTCACCTCTTTAAAAGCTCATTCCAGTTTTGCTGAAATAGAGTTTTTTACAACAATCAACTTTTGGCTGACATGTTAGATTATATGTGACAGTAGTCTTCCACGCACATACATAAGATACACTCATGTTTAGTACTGACAAATTGCTCAGTAGATTTCATATATGCCCTTAGTTGCAGGCAATTGTTTCAGAACACAGTTGTTTCAGATACAGTTCAATGCATGTATGTGAAAAGTTATCTCTGATCTGTGTTTTTTGGGTTGTTTTGGTTGGGTTTTTTTTGGTGTTTTGGTTTTTTTTGTTTTTTTGTTGGGTTGCTTTTGGTTTGTTTCTTTTTTGCTGCCTTTTACATAAAAACTTTTGATATTTGTATTTCATGTCTCAGTAGGATTGATTTTTTTTCTATATATTTGGAGTTTGCCTTTGAAAATTAAACAAGTGAAAATTTTTAGAGCAGCCTACTTACCCACTAAATCCCATTCTCCATTTGAGATGTAGTTGGAAATATCAGCCTCTAGCATCTGCAGGTCAATCAACCAGCCACTATGAGTCCAGGAGCCAAACTTCAAATCACACTTCTGCACATCAAAGGGGAACCAGCGGACATCAATGTAACATGTACTCTTCAAAATGCCTGTAAACAGAAATCCAGTACAGTCAAGAATTTTCAGGGTGCGATTCATCTCTGCCCTTATCTGTCTGATTATGAGCAAATTTCTTCTCCAAAAGTCTGTTTGATGTTCTCATGAGTTAACCAAACAACTAATGCAGGTGGAAGATTCTGCCATGAGTGAAACAAAGTCCCTTCCTGGGACACCAGTGAAGATCCCTCAAACTTTAACTGCATCCTTGAGGTAGATTGCCCAGACCACTTTGGCCATCCAGGAACAGCCCAGCTTGCCTCCTGCGGCTGGCTAGTCCCAGCAGATCACAGGCATTGCTGCAGGGTCTGACAAGAGCATAGAGTACATATGTGTCCACGCAGTGTGGCTGGAAGTACTGTGACAAGCTCTTTGAAAGGAATTATTTGTCAGGCTCTGCATTAGGCTCACAGTCCCTTGAAATGACACTGTTAAGCTAAACCTTGCTCGGTCCTGGCCTATATCTTCTGTGTGTTAACCTGGGACTGGAATCTTACTCTGAATGTGTCTAGTCCACTATCACTAATTCATGTGACATTTTAAGCAGTATAGGAGATTAGATATTTTTGCAAACTAATTATTTCCCATTTTTTGTTCCTCAGCTGAGACAGGAATTAAAAAAAAAAAGTTTGAGTGCTCCAAACTTTCTTCTAGGGGCCAAAGCTGTGGCTGTGGGACTTCCCCAGCCAGCTGACAGCATGGAAGGCTTGGAGTGTTGGAAAGATGATCTGCACAGCTTGCATCACTGGCACTTGGTGGGAAAGCAGAGAGGTCATTCCTGCGAACCCTCACCACTATGGGCCTATGGCTTTGCAGCCTTCGCCTTATCTCACCACCTCACTGTGTGCTGGCCAGTTCAGAGGCACTGTGGGAAGGAAAGACAGCTTCAGCTTCTTTTGAAAATTATCTCCACTGCTGCGCTTACCCTGTCTGTTTACAACAGTTGTTTCTGTGTGCTCCCTGAAACACTAGCTAATGTCCCAGATCTGGGTCACCTAACTGAGCAGTTTTGTGTTTTGCAGTAATTTCTTTTGTGCCTTTTGAATAAAACCCCCCAAAACAGAGATCATTGAATACTGTCTTTGCCTACTGCTGCAAAGGCTGAGGGGACTCTGCCATAATCATGTGTGCAGGACCACGTACCTGCATAAACATTGCTGCTTTGGGGTGGTTTGGTTCACTTCATCCTTTTATGTTGTGGGAGGTCTGACTCCCAACTTCACGGCCATTTTTGGATGGACTACATAGAGGATATTCTCCAAGTTTCTGCTGAATCTTGGTTTGTCTCCTTTCCTTAATAGCAGACCGCTGTCCCCTTTTTGTCCTTTCTCTCTCCTCCGCCAGGTATCTTTTTTCTCTAATGGAGAGCAGCAGTGAGTAGAGCAGGCTCTCAGAGTCATGGGAAATAAAATTTTCATGAAGCTTTGGAAACATCATCTTTTCCACTCTTCCATGTCTTCCAGTGTCTTAATTAATTTAGTGTCTTCTGTGAACCCTTGTTGCCAGTCAGTAGGCAGATTATCAACTTTTTCCTTCTACAATTTTGCAAAGGAGTTTGCCAGCACTTAAATCTCTGTTACAAAGGATTTCCTTTTCTTTACACAACAGATTTATATTATTACTTTTTCCTCTTTACTTTTTCCTTGGGTAACCAATTCTTCAGCATTGGACTCAGCTCACCAGGAGATCTGCCAGATCACACCAGATCAGCCATATAGGCAACCTCTGCATCACCTCTCTGCTTGGAAGGATGGAGAAGGCTCTGCTCTGGTACAAGCTAGTTTTATTCCCGTATCTTCTTGCTGCCTGGAGAACAACCTTACGCATGGGTCTGCCCCAGTGAAACCACAGGGATTCTTTAAGAAGAAGGGTTAGGTATCAACAGAGGACTCAGACATCAGGGAAGACCCACTTGTTCCCCGATGGCCCTGTGGACATGCTTGGCATCAGTCTACCAGAAGCTATTGAACAAAAAGTTTGGCTATTTCTTGTTCACCACAGTGAGCCCTTGTGGGGATAGACTGTGTATTTGCTGGTATGTCCTGGGTGCTGGGCAGTAACAATGGAAATCAGGCTGAGACTCACATCTGGCTGTCTGAGGTCAATCTCAGTTTGCCTTTTCACCTGGTGTTTTTGCCTCAGCCTGGCAGGGACGATTTCACTGCAGAGGGATTGCAGCTCTAGAGGTCTCCTGTGGTCATTCATGTCTCCAATCTCAAGAAAGATGTAATTAGATTGGACATGAAATGTGATATGAGGGTGCACACCAACTTGCTTTAGACGACACATCAGTTGGGCCTCTGCATGTTCTAAGCAAACTGCTCAGGAAAGCGATTTATTGATTTGTGAAGTGGAAATACACCACTAATAATGGAGCTGAATGATTTCAGTGCATCTGTCCCCTAATTACACAGCTTAAAATATTTCCACAGACTTGTTCTAAACACCTTGGTTTAATTAATGAAATAAAACAGCTTGTACTTATTGAAAGCTGCACGTTGACTTAAAACAAAGAAATGTTCTCTGTGCCCTACCTGGAGGAATATATTGGCAGGATCCAGAGTAATTCACCAGCACATTTGTGTGAAATGTCGCGTCAAATCTCTCATCTGCACTATAACAGAGTATAAAAAAAAACAAAGAAAAAGCAAGCTGATGTTTGAGTTAAGGTGTAGTAACTGTCAATATAAAAATAAGCTTTTGGTTGAATTCAATGCACAGAAGGTCCTACCCTTGGGTAAAGAGTCCACCCTCAAGCAGAATCTCAGCTTCTCATAGACAGTGTTGGTCTGCACTGAGGCATGCGGCAATGTCCTCAAAGAAGTGAGGGACAGAGCTGTTGGATGTCTCAAAACAAAGGCAGAAGTGAAAGGAGCAAAAGTGTCACACTGGCTATATCCATAGGCTGGACAGTAAGGATGCTGACGTTTTTCCGAGGCTGCTGTCAGAATCAGGCAGCTCACAGTGTAAATCAAGTTACCTGTTACCAAGGTTTCTGTTGTAAGAGTAATGGTGGCCTGGAGCAACGATTCTCTCTGTAGTCTCTTAGGTTCCAAAGGGGCCAAGGCCTTTTGGGGTTCCACAGGGGCCAAGGCCCTTTTGCTTCAAGCAGTGGAGGAAGGCACTGGGGAGTTATTTTAAATTTGGGGCTTGTAGGAAAAAAAGTAATTGACTCTCTAAAAGCAGATTCAAAAAAATAGCATTTCTTTAGGATTCCAGAAATTCTGAGAAAAATAAGGGGGTAATGAGCTGGGCAAGGACAAGAATTGAGCAGGCCTGAGGACTCAGTTCAGAAGGTCTCTGGGGAAGAGATTAACTACAGAGAGTTGCCCTGGATGACGATCTACAGCCTTGCCTGTCATGGCTATGTGCACGTCTATGTGGCATGACTATACCATCGTATCTACCCTGTCTCACAGATGTGTAAAATTCAGACTCTCTCTTCCTCCTGTGACCTGCTCTTTATTCATGTCTGATTTCTCAGTCGTAAGTATTGCCTCCAGCACAAAATGGAGAGAATAATGTTGGAAAAGCTAAGTGCAGAATGAGTGATAACTTGGTGCCTTAATAGGCACCAAGGTTTTTATAAATGTAAGGAAAAAAGAGAAGACTAAGGACCAGAGAGATTCTTTACTTGCTGTGGAAAGAAAGGAAACAACAGGATGTAGACAGCTGCACCCTCTCTCTTTCACTCTTCTCATCATAATTAATTTTCACACAGTGACAGGGCACCCGGGCAGTATAGGGGAGGAACAGGTTAAAGAAATGTAGAAAAAACAGATTCTAGTTGGCAAGACTGAAGAAATTTACTTCTGAGAACCAAAGGGTTTGGCTGAAATACCCTCTGAAGCATTAACAATTATCCGTGAGAGCTTTTGGATAACAGGGAAGGGCTCAGTGAATTAGATAAGATCAAAGAGAACTCTGATTATTCTTATTTTAAAGGTGAAATTACAGACGCATCCCCTAACTACAAATAAAATGGAATGAAAACAGCTAGCATAGATTTGTCAAGGACCAACTGCACCCAATCAACCTAATTTTGTTACTGACCGAGTAAGAGGAGGCAGTTGACATATCTGAACTTCAGAAAGCCTTTGCCACATCATGTTATTATAATCAAACTACAGTAATATAGACCAGGCTATATGCCTACTTTTTGGAGACTGGAAAGGAACAGATACTTTGAAGAGTAAAAGCTGAAGTCAAGAGCTCTACAAAAATTCAGGTCACTTCAAGCTTTCTTCAGATATCTTGTAGTGAAGTCTTAGCAGGTAAAATGGATCTTGTTGAACAAGGGAAACCAACAGAATGAAATTAAGTCTTGATGATTAGAAAGTATTATCCTTAAAACTCAGAGAAAGACAGATCAGTGAAAATACAGCGAGAAAGCAGTGCTGAAGTAAAACATCTTAGGCTTGTGATATATCAAAAATTAAGATAGCCAGAAAAAACCCCAAACCCCAAAACCTTTCTAGAGAGAGCCATTCTATTCAACACTGCAGAGGTGCTTGCTAGAGAGCTGGACTCAGCTGTGGAGGAGGAAAAACAGATAAGAGAGTGTTCAGAGGGGAAGAAAAATGATGGAGACAACTATAAAATATAAGTGATGAGGAAAGTGAGAAGAAAGCCTGTGTGTTTACTCCAGGCAGGAACACTATGGCAGAGACACGATAATAATTTTCCAGGAGAGCCATGGTAATCATAAGGAGAATATGGACATTTTTCTGTGCATTCACAAGTAAAAGGTAAAGACAAAATCTGCAGAATTACACCTTACAGCAAGTAAGACTTAGCTTGGCTATTAGAAAAATCTATTAGCTAGCACTTAGTTGCTTTTTTTTGACTGTTTCAAGATTAAGACCTGAAACTCCAGATGGGAAAAGCCCCAGAACATCAGTGAAGCACAGCTGATTTCCAGCACTTAATGCTCTAGTTCTAGGCTCCCACCATCTGCTGAGCATCTCACTTACCTGTTATAAAGAAGAATGTCTGGTACCCAGATCTGGTCGGCTGGAAATCGCAAGTTCTGCACTCCTGGGTACTCATACTGATCCCAGGACAAGTAAACGTCAACCCAGGACTGTTGGCAAATACATACATCAGATTATATGAGCTGGTAAATTCTTCTAATTTGTCTGGAATATTATGGGAAGAAAATGGATTTTGCTAGTAGCAATAGCATTAATATGGTAACAGTACACTGGTCAGCTCTAATTCTTAAGAAATGTTGGCATATACACAAAGGAGTACACAGAGTGATGACAGAATGCTGTAAAATGTATTTTAATTTAATGGCTAAACTCTACACCTGAAGCCAAGCATCCCAAACCTTTTCTGGTGGACTGGCAGAAACACTGGCAGTAGGCACCTCCATGAGGCACGGTGGTTCTGAGCTTAGGTGGTTTGAATGACTTGTATATCACCAGTGGTACATGGATCACAGTCTGAGAGTCCCTTTTTGGTGGAAATAATTTAATTTGTTACAATTGTTGGATTTATTTTTTTTATTTTAATATCTGCCTTGCTCTGAGAGGTAGTCAAATGAACTTTGCATCCCAATACGTTATTTCTGATCCCCTCTCGTCTGCCCTAACACAAATAGTTAATTCAAGGAAGGTATAGGCACAGCTTTGGTGCTGAACCTTGTGACTTCCTCTGTGGGAGAGCAGCGAGGGAAACAGTTATCGATGCTATTACTGAAAAACACCTCTGTAAGAGACACCCATAGGCTGCTTCCTAACAATCCCCTAGTTCTATAGGTTGGTCTGAGTTAGTTTTTGCAATAGTAAACAACTAATTTCTGCTGCAAATCCCAGCAGGTAGCTGAGGAAGGAGCAGCCTGTTCACTTGACATCATTAACATGAGACAGTGTTTGGCTGCTAAAAGTCAAAGCAGATTAGTTCAGTCATTCAAGTTTTCCAGAGGCTTTTCCCTCCAGAGCTGCATCTTGACTTAGCACAAAGCATTAAGGAGCTCAGTTTACATGTCATAAGGAAAGACCATATCTCTCAGCAGACCTGACAGGAAATTCCTACCCCAAAAGCCCTCAGTGAAGATAAGTTTTACTTATCTTGCAGGACTAGCGCAGGTCACTCCCCAGCTGGACCAGGTTGCAGAAAAGAGAGGATGAATGTTTATGGATGACATTTGTAAAGCATGAGGAAAGGCAGTGTTCCCGCTGACATGCCTGGGCACTGACAGTAGCAACACAACATGGGACTGCTTGCTGTCCCTGGCCATCCCACTACCCAGCCCAAGCAGTCCCCACGTGGTTCAGCGTGGCTGCATCACTTTTGTGCTCAGGGGCATGTGCCAGGGAGTTTTGTGCCCTGCCTTCCACAGTGTCACCCCTGGTTCCCCTATGCAGACAGAAGTGGGGATTTTCCAGAAGCCATGAGTGTTGGCCGCCCAGTCTTACTGGGCATCTAGTTCCTTCACAACAAGTTCCCATCACGTGTCTTGGAGAGTACCTCAGCCCCTTGAAAAATGTCTCCTTCAGCTACGGGGAACTTCGGGCTCTTTGTAATTATATCACTACATCCATTGGCCTAACAATGCAGTTGTTTTCACCCTCCAAAGGTCAACAGGTCTGCCAAAGGATTAATATGGTCTCCTGTATTTTATTTTCAATGCTAAAAGGAGCACTAGAGAAATTTCAAAGGACTCAAAATGCCTGCTTGTTTCACATTATAGACAAGTTAAAAGACAGTAATTGTGCTTTTCAGCTATTCAATAGTTTGCAATTAGAAAGGTGTTTTTTTCCTTTATTGACCCATGTTACTCACCATCTGCAGCCAAGCATTTGTGATCAACACCTGATTCTTCTCGTCCTTCGAACAAAAGGGGGAAAGCAATTGAATAAAAGAGAAAAAGAGGTGAGAGTCAAAGTACAGTTTGATGACAGATGGAAGAGTTTCTTGTGGAGAACTCAGACTCCGGATCAATAAACACATACTTTTTGGAATAGATTGTGAGCTCAGTACAAAACCACTGAACTGCATTGCATGGCCCAGACAATAATGGATCTTTTCTACCTTTTGACCTAGAGACCTCCTGCATTTATGCTAACTGATAGACAACAGAAGACAAAAATAATAGAAAATTGCTCTTATTTTTCTGGAAACAATCTGACTGCTTACCAAAAGCATGGGATTTTCCCTTCTAGCTAGTTGGTTAACACATTATGATTTTCAGTACATACTACTCTCCGACCTAGTAGTCGGATAGATTTCATATTGCATTTGCTGCCGCTGAAAAACAACGGTGAAACCGTGCTGAAATGCTTTCCTTTGGAAAGTCAACATTGTGTAGCTTAACTCAGACTAAAAGGAATGGGCAAAAGCCAGCACACAGATGAAGGACCTAAATGCTGTCTGAGAGGGAGCTCACGGTACACAGTAGAATAAAGTCCAGACATCTGCGTGGAGAAGCCATAAGAAGCAGCTCCGAGTCACAACTTAAACAAGGAACCTCACCCAGCTGGTCTCCAAGTGCCTTTGGGAGCCACAGAGTGTCCAGTTTGTTGCAGTTAGCCTGTTGGTGCAGGACCATGCGGTGCTGCTGCCACAGAGTGATAGAGAAGCAGGGCAAAAGATTTCTGTAGTGCAGATAACCAGATCCACACACATGCCTGGCATACCTCCAGGCGCCACCACAGGCATGCCCTACACTTCCCAAGAGCAGAGGCTAGGGCATTCAGTGGAGCTGGCTCCCTGTATGCCCACCTTCTCTACAGTACAGGGAGGTATTTCTTGCCCAGAGCATAAACCGTGTCCAACCCTCACCTATACAACCCTTACCTATACAAACAGCACTTCAGCTTGACTACTGTGTGTCCTGAAGCTTCTTTTTGATGCTGTAGCTGGAGACAGTACTGACCAATGCAGCCACAAATGTAGCGGCAAATAGTTCCCTCTCTTTGCACAAACTACGATCCGCCTCCAGAGGGAGTCTCCAAAAGGGCAACTCCCTTTGTCCCCATAGATGCTTTTGCTGAAGCAATTGTAAGAAAGTCCACAGAAAAATAATAAAAGAAAAATCACACACAGGACAATTTTTGTTGGGACATGTTTTTTAGATGCTGAAGGATTCAACATGATAAACACCAGCCTGCAAAGGTATAAAATTGTAAAGTGAAAAAAACCCCAGAGCTGGTAATTGGTGGAGTCATTAGAGTTATCTATTTCAACTGACTTAGGAAATGAAACCAAGCCAGCAACACAGAGGCTGTGTCCCAGGAATCCTCAGAGACCATCCCTTCCCCACCTGATTGATATCTTCCTGGCCACTAGTGACTCTCTGGTGTCTCCTGGGGATGGTAAGCACAATGCTCATCTGAGTTGCTCATTAAATCCTAGTGATATTTTGTGTTGCTAGTCAATCAATAATTGTTTTATACTTGTTAGCTGACAATGCCATCCTTGCAGTCTTTCACCATACTATTAAATAAGCCTGAACACCATCACCAGAATGGTAAAGTTACAGGGCTGCAACAGTTAGGCAATTCCTTTCTGTGGAAAATGAGGGATTTTCCCATCTGCATTACCATGCTATAGGGAAGGGGAGGAGGGGACCTGCCTCTTCTTATTGGCCACCTGAAAGCCACATGGGGATGCATTAAGGTTCAGTGTAGATCTGGAAGGTTTGTGGGTTTCCCACATATGCAGATGTGTCCTTTCAGGAGCCTTTGATGTTTGACCCTGGATTTACAAAGAAAGTCCCTTTTAACTGACATAGTAAGCTTATAGTTGACAGACTGCAAAGGACAACATTTAGGGCTGACTTCTGTACTTCACAAAACAGTCCGTTGCTCTTACCTGCTCCCCTGTCACATCTCTGTGATCTCCTTGTTCAAAGTCAGATGCTAATGACCTTTTTAACCAGATTTGAATTATCAACTATGTATTTCAAGTAGCATCAAACATACTATCTTGGGTATGCTTTGCCTCCTTTCCACAGGGCTATTGTTCTCTCTGTGTTTGCCGTGTTTCTCAGATTTGTTTTGCAGTCAAAGGAAATCTTTTGTATTAAAGTTCTCACAGTTCTATATATAGCATATTCATGCCCTGAATTGTCTTCCTTGTCTTGCTTTTTGATAGCAGTCAGCAAAAGTACAATGATGTCTAACCAGTCCTTTAGGCTGCTACATCTCACCTTGAGGAGAGAGGGAAGGGAATGTCACTTCAGGATGTTTTCATGGCCATTCAGTCTATTCTCTTGTTTGCCTTCAGGCTGCTGAACTTGCAAGGGATCTTTGGCATTATGGACAGCAAAACACAGAAATTTTTATTTTCATAGTCAGCACTGATCAACGTGTTGCACCTTCTTATCACAGGAAGGAAGAGAAAGTTCTCCACACAAGGATGTGAGTTCACCAGAAGTGCCTGGTTTGCAGGAGCAGCAAAGCTCACTTTATACTGGGCAGGTGTTTGTACAGGTGTATCTCTCTTTCTAACTACCCTTTAGACAAGGACCCAGAGGAGCCTGGCCAGAAGAAGAGTGCCTGCTGAGGCTGCCCAGGAGGTGAGGGCTGTGGGAGTCTAGAGTCTGAATCCATTGCCTGTTAGAGCAAGAGGCTTTTAAGTACAGAGGTGTTTATGATGCTTTCCACCTTTGCATTACTGAGCCATGTAGCTTTGCATCCTATAAGGAAATAGTTTTGCCTTGCCTTTCCAGAGCTGCGAATCACAGCTCCTGCTGTCTTCATCATGACCTGCAAACTGTGTGCACGTTTGAGATACCTGGGCACAAGAAGGACCATATTTGTCTGTTACAAAGATAACTTACAGAAAACCATGAGATTGTGTACCTTACTCTGTGCCAAGAGGTTACCAGTACTGCTTTGCCTAAGTAGTAGCTAATGAGCTTTGGAAGTGCTGGAGTTGGTTCCCTAACTGTGTGTCATTGGTTTGTGAAGAGGGATTTAAACTGAGTTGTGAGCATGTCTGTCCTGCCATGAGAAAAATTGAATAATCCATCACACCGTTTTTCCTGTGCATGGTTTCTTTTGCACTTGACACTGTCAGTCTTGGGCATGACCTCCCCTCTGTGTTTCGTGGCCTCTCAGTTCCCGGCTCTCACTGCAGCAAAGCAACC
This sequence comes from Tringa solitaria, assembly GCA_026413425.1. Taxonomy (NCBI): domain Eukaryota; kingdom Metazoa; phylum Chordata; class Aves; order Charadriiformes; family Scolopacidae; genus Tringa; species Tringa solitaria. Next base: position 49,509,173 of record JAOXJM010000019.1, on the reverse strand, counting down.
CTGCTAAGATCCCAGGTAAGGCTGGATGACTAGCCCCTAGAGTGGCTTTTCCAGCATTCCCATGGCATTTGCCCTGGGCTGCAAATGATCAGGTCAAACAAATCAGTTTGCTTATGGTATTCAAAAATGATGGAATAGCTGATGCTTTAGTCACTAGCTAGTGCAACAGTTGTCCTCTAAATCCTTCCTGTCTTTATCTGGGTCACTTTCTCCTGTTTATACCTCCAGCCTGAACCCAGTTAATCCTCTGTCCTGGATATCTGCTTATTCCTCTAGCCACCTTTGACCCACAGAGAGTAACAGTGTTAGTTTGGTTTGTTCTAGTGCACATGGTGTGACATGTGAATGTTTTAGTTTGGTTTTCTTTTCCCTGGTCTCAATCCAAATCTTACAATTTATGCAGGTTTGTCTGCCTTTTGCATCACTGCATTGACTGCCAGTAGATTCCCCCTTGCCAGGCCAGTAACTAGGTAAAATGTAACTGCTTTCAGCACGTAATTACCTGGGTCATTGGACATGGTAAAATGAAAGCCCTTCATATGGTAACTTCATATCTGTAGCAAGACACTTGTTAACAAGTGAGTGAAAATTATCATTAATTCTCTTGCCCTCTCACAGAGACACAGAACTGGGAGTTGAACCAGCCATTGATTTCCTGCAAGACGCTGACCAGAAAAATCCTAAATTGAACAGGTAACTCTCAGAGGTCACCAAATGCCATAAGTGGCTATCTTGGTAGTTTGGGGGTTTTTTTGTTTGTTTTTTCCTTTTTGTACACAGTTTACATGCCTGAATAAGTTGATGGATATGGTCAAGAGACATACTTGGTAAGTTTTATTAGCAGAGGCATTGGTCACCACCCGGGATTTCGATCAAGAGTTTCAAAAGGAAATGATGAGATTTCCAAATGCTTGTACAACTGCAGCAGGCAGTCTTTATATTTCAGTGGTCTCATTAAAATGTTTGAATAAATACTGCAATGGTAATATTAACTTTGACAAGATACCTGATGTTTATGTGGTTAATCTCAATGCATTTAAAAAAGCACCCTCAGGATGAAGACAGGAATCAGTGGGAATGTCTTAGAGCCAAGAGGAAATGTTGGGGAGAGATACAAAAATACACTGGAATAACAGAGAATGAACAAACATCCACTGACATCTGCTGAACTTCTCTTTCCCCATCAGGATGGTGATGTGGCCAGACCAGTATTGTCAAAGGAAGTTATAGTTAAGCGGTTGTAGCTGAACACCCACCCTCTCCTGCTCTTCTCACTTTATTGCTCAGGCCTTTTCTCCTGTGAATGGTTAGAGATGTCTCGTAAATGTTTTTCACTGATGGTTCAGCCACATTCCCATCTGTCACCACTGACTTCTCCTTCAGGTCATGCCCTTCGTGGTCCCTCTTCTATCATGGAGAGGCATGTGTCCTTCCACTGTGGACAAGCAGAGCGATCTGTACTGGTTAGCAGCATGAGGCTGTCTAGTCCCACTGCCTCTAACCACCTACACTGTTCTCCTCCCCAGAAGAGTACTCTTGGGGGAGCATCACAGCACCCCTCTCTGCTGCTTACAGCAGCCCTGTGCACACTTGCTTTCTTAGTAGTTTCTTCATGTTGGAGTGTCTGGCAGCCGTCAGGTCCCAGTCCTCCCCTTGCAAAACCACAGATCCAGGAGCAAACACTTGTGGTGAGAGCAGAGAGTTTAAGAGAACCCTGTACTGGACGGGGCACAGTGTTCAAACAGGGCCTGTGTGAGAACAGCCTGCAAATGCCAGGATGTCAGCTGTGCTCCTCAGGCCTCAAGCCTCATGGCCACCAGAGTCTGTGAAAGGTATTCCTTGTGAAGGCCTTGGCTCCTGTATGCCAGAGACCAACTAGTGGCTTGGTATGGATGTTAAATGCAAATGCCTGGATGCAAAACCTGCTGCAGGAAGTACTGAACATGTGCATTCCCCAGAGGTGAGAGCAGGAGGAAGGAACAAGGGAAAAACCGCCTGTTTCTGCTGCCAGTTAGAGCATTATAGTCAGCTGTCCCAGTCATTCACACAACTGGTGACTGAAAGGCTGCCACGCCTACAGATTTTAGTCTTTCCTGCCTTTTTTCCCACATTTTCCAATTTGCACTGCTACTGTCGTTAAAAGAGGCAGACTTGTTCTTGACTTGCACATGTGACATAACATTTAGCTAAAGCCTGGGGCCATGGGTGTCTGCCTTAGGTTGCTAATTTCATTTTTCTAAGATGCAGCTTCTCATCAGTGCCAGAAGATCAGGAGTGCTGTGAATTGTGTCACACTTACAGACTGGTTTTGAGACTGTTTAACATCAAGTCCTTCAAAAAAGGTCTAAAAATTCCAGAGGCTCCCTGTCCCCACACTACTATGGGCTTCTGGGGAAATCTAACATACCAGCTTTGTCCCACTGTTTCATAGATGCTTCTCATGGAAGTCCCAGGAGTTGTGTCAGAGGCTTCACATGGCTTTCCAGCACAGCACTGCTCTCTGACTGCTTGGATGAACTGGTGTACCTGCTTGATTCCTGGGTTAGAGAATGTTATGTCACCATCCAAAAGCAGTCAGTCCTCCATTAAAATCTCAAGTGATCCACACATAAGATGTAGGTACTTTCTATATTCTCCAGGGTGGATACCTCATCCTGAAATAACCCTGTGTGTGTTTTGTGCATAGCTGGCAGGTGTTTCAATAAACAGGACAAGACATGAATCGTTATTCTAAGTTATTTATTATTCATTGCCTTTTTTGGTATTTGAAATCCCAGGCAAAGCAGTGGGAAGAGTACCTATCAGAGATTCACACTCAAGTTATCTGCAAGGCTGCCTTTCCTTTTTCTTCTTGTATTCACATGCTGCTGTGACAGCAGAGCAAAGTAAGGAGACACAGGCCTATTTCAAAACTTAAATGAGCTCTTAAAACCTGTAATCATGAATCAAAATTAGAGGGTTTTTGCTGAGGAGCTGATGTCACTATCTCTCAGGAGTTACACTCAGAGAACACAGTGTTAAAATACTACCCTTCCAAACACTGAGAAACTAAGAAATGCTGTGTTCAAGGTCAACCTAACATCTTTGGTTTAACTACTTCATTGCAACTGGTGGCTTTAGAAACATGACCATTTACAGTCCACCTGCCCCATCCTAGCTTCCACAGCCACCTGGCAACAATAAGGCATGACCAAGAGAAGTCTCTGATTTCTGGGAACCCTGATGCTTTTCCTGGATGGACATGTGGAAAATGCTTTCCATTTCAGGAAGCTGCATGCTTTTCTGAAGGATGACTTTCTTTCCCTGAGACTGCTAATAATTTCCTCAGTGATTAACAGGAAAATCTTACTTTAAAATTTTGCTCCTGTGCACCAGGGAGACCTGATGTAAAAGTACTAGTACAAATCCTTGATGGTTGAAGTCAGTTGTCTAAGATTAAGGACTATCCATGGGTTTAAGATCTAAATTCCCACATCTTCAAAGAGTATAGTACAGACCTTTCACCAGGCAGGCAAAAAAATTTGTTAATTATTGTGAAATGCCCAGGCTGGATGACAACATTGTGCTAGGAAACTCACGTGTTGCATGATTAATTGCGTTAGTGAGACTGACACTTTTGATAATGCTTAGCATTTAGAAAGCAACCAAAAAAAATTTGATGGCTCTTGGCATTTAGCCCTGACTTTCCCACTTTTCAACTTCCATGTTAATGAACAGGACAATTTATTAAATTTTTTTTACCAGAGTTCAAAATTGTTCACACTAAGTGAGCTTTATCACCTGAGGAGAGAATTTGAGATTCAACTGCAGTGAATCTATTGGTCTACCTGGAATTTTAATTACTACGATTCATGATCACTAATTACTGATTTTTCAGCTTTTATAATGACATCTATTCTTTTTTCCTTCTCAGTTACACCATTTTGCATCACTCTCACTGTTCTGGTCTTACTGAATTTGCTCTTGCAAGATGAGACTGAAATTTCTGGTGGAGAAAAAACTTCATGTAAAGATACACACTTTGGTAGCATAGGTCTATACAAGGAGAAACACAGTAAACATAGCTTGCAAAAGCTATGCAGGAAGCTCAAAAATAATGCAAAGGCACTATTAAGAGAGGAAAGATACTCAATCTAGGAGGGTTGAAAGAGTCCGTTTCTCTCTAGCATTTATCAGTGTTTTGTAATAAAATAAAATTCAGAATACTTGGTGCCCAGTGACAGGACAAGAGGAAATGGGCACAAACTTGAGTATAAGTTCCA
>JAOXJM010000019.1:49479267-49504290 GCA_026413425.1 Tringa solitaria | reverse complement strand
GGTTGGACTTGATGATCTCCAGAGGTCCCTTCCAACCCCATATGATTCTATGATACTTGCTTCATAATCCTTGCCTTGTTACTTCTCTCATATACTCTGTGTTTCAGTCCTGAGTGCTCAAGCTTACATAGTTAAAGTTACCTATCCATAATAGATAGTACAAGATGTACTATCAGGATTATGATTTAATCTAGGTAATACTAATACTATACTATATACTATATTGGGAGTAATATGTGAACAGATGCTTTCATGTAGTGGCATATTTATATTTGTTTTCTTGAATCACTTGTCTGCTGATCTGGTTTTGCTACAGAATACCCTGCACAGAGATTTGGATGTGTGATTGTGCTGGGATGAAGGGTGGGAAGGAAACATAAAAAATTTTCCAAAAAAGGAAAAATAAAAAAATTCAACCCCTTCAGGGCCGCAATCCTTAATTTAGGGAAAAACTAGTGCAAGCTAAAGCTTGACCCCAAAAGTTTGATAATTTACTGCTAGAGAAGATACAAACTACAGTGCTGCTAAGCACTATTCTTCTTATAGTGGTAATGAATGCATCTGAGAGCTCTGGGAAAGTACGTGTAGATCTTTTCCCTTGGTTTCCCTGCAGAGCAAGGCACAGACTGTGTGTGCAGGAGAAAATATAAATGTTGCCCCACTAAACTCTTCTGTTATGTTTTCTTGCTGCTTTCCAAACATGTCAAGAACTCTGACACACTGCAGCAAAAAAAAAAAATCTGCAGTTTAAGTCAGATTGTTTGCAAGCATGTTTTGGGATGATCCTGCTGGCCCTGAGACGTACAATATTTTACACACAAATCAAAATAGTACATATTAAATTTTCCAGAAATAGCATTTTTGAGGGTGTTGCAGGCAAAAAAAAAAAAACCAAAACAGTAAAATGGTGTATTTTTTGCTTTGAGAAGTGCAAAAGCTGCCAGGTTAAGCCATCAAGAAGACGGGGCTAGACTCTTTTCAGTGGTGTCCAGTGACAGGACAAGGAGCAAGAGGCACAAACAAACTCCATCTCAATACGAGGAAAGAGTTATTGGAGAGTGACAGCAATGGAACATGTTGCCCAGAGACGTTGTGGAGTCTCCTTCTTTGGAGACATTCAAAGCCCGTCTGGACACAATCCTGTGCACCCTGCTCTAGGTGAACCTGTTTTGGCTGGGGTTGGATTAGGTGATCTTTACAGGTCCTATCAACCCTTACCATTCTGTGATTATGTGTGATTCCACCACAATGACTCATGGATCGTTTGGGTTTTGGTTTTGGTTTTTTTCCAGTATTTTTATGGCTTCACACTGGGCACTCGCAGTCCCTTTTTCTAATCATTATGCCCTCTGAAAAAGAAGGAAATTTCCACATGAGCATCTGAACAACCTTGTGGTGTTACATACTTGAACAATTTGTCAGCTGCTGGGATGGTTTCTGGGTCAGTGGCAGCTGGCAGGTTGAACGTGGAGGAGAAAAGTACTATGGGACTTTGCCATATACAGCAAGGCTAACAGACTCTTGGGGTGGCTCTGCAGAAGACAGCATTGGTGGGGACAGCATAGTGGCTAGGCACTCCTTGCATGAGGCTAATGTGTATGCTTAGCAGTGTACAGCCTCTGGAAGGCAGTAACACAGTAATTACTGGAAACCTCAGAGGTGCGTTTGCTTTTGCAATGGGATTTTGAGGCATTTATTATTATCTTTGCAGCATTGTGCAGCCTTGTAGCACTCCTAAAATCGAGCTTTTTATTCAGAGGCTTTTTTAAGAAACGTGTGATACATTTCTTGTCTAGCCATGGTTTTCTTCTTTATACTCCTGCTACTTGACTGCTTGGTTTCTTTTCCTCTTTGTACATTTAAATTTGCAGTTTGAGGAAACATATGGCCTGGAAAGCAAATAAAGTAAGTTTTTCCTGTGGACCACCAAGTGTACTGAGGTTGTTGTTGCAGTGGTACTGATGCAGTGACACAAAGATAATGGTAAATAGTATCACCAGCAGAAAGAAAGCTGGAAAATAAAGACCCTATTTTTTTTAAATACCTCACCAATGCTTCCACATAGAGGATATAGATGCCTTCAGATAAGGTCCCCTGAAAATGCCAACCGGAGCAATGAAAACCATCATTCATGATGACAAATTGTTTCTACCTAGCTTGCTCCTGTTGCATTCAGCCAAAAATGCTTGCATTTCCTCTGCTGTGAAAAACATCATGCCTCATTTCATAATTGCTTTAGCCTGACCAACTGGCTGGGCTGTTAGTCAAACTAAGAAGAGAATTCTTGTTCCAGATACTCTTGGATGTGGTCCACACTTGCTTGGGCTGTCAGGGCTTGGCAGAGTCTGAGAGTGTTCTGTGGGAGAGATCACCAGCCAAATGCCCTGCAGATGCAGAGGGAGTGACCGGCTGCTGCCAGGGAAGGGTGGTGGCCGGGCCCAAGTAAAAGTGGCACTAAGAAACTGCATACATTGTAAGACACCTGGGAATGAAGCTGTTCTTACATACAGAGGACAAGGCAAAATGCTGCTAAGCAGGGGTTACAACTGTCTCTCTTTCTGCTCGTTTGTTTCCTGGATGTGAAAGGCCTGTCTTGGCTGTGGTTCTGAATTAATATAATTTTGGGAAAATGTCCTAACCCTAATGACAACAAGTCCTTCACTTGCATTTGTCTACCACAACTGTGACAAGCACAGAACGTATTCTTCATGGCTTTCAGTATGGTGGCTAGCTTTGAGAGTTAAAAATCACTCAGATCCTGTGCAGACAAATAGATGTTGGTAGGAGCAGAAAACCTAATCCACATTTGTCATGCTTTGAAAAGGATGTGAGAAGAGATAGTGAGATTTTAAGTAAAGTCACTTGTCTTGTGACAAGCCACTGGGTGATAGTAGAAGGCGACTCTCTTCTGAAAGTTACGAGGCACTCATTTGCTGACCTGACACTCTCCAGAAAGGTGTGCTGCTTATCAGGAGGTCATGTCAGAGATGTCACCAATAGCCTACTAATACAGGCCACAGACTATTAATGGTTGCTGTTTCTTCACATGAGCACTAGTAGTACCAACAGCAGCAGTCTGAGGAGTATTAAGGATTACAGAGCCCTAGGAGCAGTGGTAAAGGACTGTGGAGCAACAGTAGTTTTCTCATCAGCCCTCCCGGTCAAGGGGAAGTGGTTGACAAGGGTCAAATCTGAAGAATAAAGGCATGGTTACAGGACTGGTGACACAGGCAGGGATTCTGCTGCTTAGACCATGGGACTTGCTTTGAGGCACAAGGTCTACTATGTCCTGATGGAATCCATCTCTCAGAGACTGAGAAGAGCATTGCACTCCTACCAATATGATACCAGTAGATAACAATAGATGCCCAGAGCTTGGAGAAGGATCACAAGTCAGCAGGAGAGCACCTGGAGAGTGGCACAAAGGAATTCCAGCCACTCCAGCCAGTAAGTCAGCTTCAGCGGGGACCCAACTTGCAAAAGCATGTAGCATGGAGAACAAAGAAGAAGAGTTAGAGGTGTCTGCATGCCTGCAGGGCTACAATCTCACTGGCATCACAGAAACATGGTGGGATGGCTCCCAGGCTCTTAAGGAATGACAGGCAGGGAAAACAAGGAGGGAGTGTCATCTTCTATGTCAAAGACCAGCTGGAGTGCATGGAGCTCTGCTTGGGAATGGATGAGAAGCTGAACAAGAGCTGATAGGTCTCGATTAAAGGGAGGGCAGGGAGAAGTGATGTTACGGTGGGGATCTTTTACAGGCCACCTTACCAGGAAGACTGAATGGATGAGGCCCTCTACAGACAGATAGGATCACCCTCACATTCACAGACCTTGGTCCTCATGGGGGACTTCAACAACCCTGACAGCTGTTGGAGGGATAACACAGCAAGGCATAAGCAATCCAGGAGGTTCCTGGAACACATTGGTGGTAACTTCCTTCTCCAAGTGAAAGAGAAGCCAACAAGGAGAGATGTTATGCTGGACCTTGTTCTCACCAGCAAGGAGGAACTGATGGGGAATGTCACGCTCAAAGATATCCTTGGCTGCAGTGACCATGAAATTGTAGAGTTCAAGATCCTTAGGGCAACAAGGAGGACACATGGAAAGCTCACTACCCTGGACTTCAGGAGAGCAGACTTTAGCCTTTTCATGGTTCTGCTTCACAGAGTACCATGGCATAAAGCCCTAGAGGGAAGAGGGTCTCAAGAAAGCAGGTTAATATTCAAGGGTCACCTCCTCCAAGCTCAGAAGAAATGCATCCCAAAAAAACCACTTTTCAGTCAAGCAAAAATGCCAAGAGGTCTGCACAAAATCCTCTTGGACAAACTCAAAGAGAAAATGGTAGCCTACAGATGGTGGAAGAAAGGACAGGTAGCCTGGGATGAATACAGAGAAGTTGCCGGAGCAGCCAGGGACCAGGCTAGGTAAGATAAAGGCCAGATAGAGTTAAATCTCACCAGTGGTGTCACAGGCAACAGGAAAAGATTCTACAGGTACACTATTGATAAATGGAAGACTAGGGAAAACATAGGTCCTTTCTGGAAGGAAACCAGAGGCCTGTTCACGTGGGATATGGAGAAGGCTCAGGTACTCAATGACTTTTTTGCCTCAGTCTTCATTGGCAAGAGCTCTAACCACACCACTCAAGTCACAGAAGGCAAAAGCAGGGACTGGGAGAATGAGGTAATGTCCATTGAAGGACAAGATCAGGTTCAAGACCATCTGAGGAACCTAAAGGTGCACAAGTCCATGGGATGTGATGAGATGCATTTGTGGGTCCTAAGGAAACCAGCAGATGAAGTTGTCAAGCAACTATCCATTATATTTGAGAAGTTGTGACAGTCTGGTGAAGTTCCTGCTGATTGGAAAAGGGGAAATATAATCCTCATTTCTAAAGAGGGGAAAAAAAGAAGAGCTGGGCAAGTACATGCCAGTCTCACCTCTGTGCCTGTCAAGATCGTGGACAAGATCCTCCTGGGAACTATACTAAGGCACTTGGAAAATAAAGAGGTCATTGGTGACAGCCAAGATGGCTTCACTGAAGGCAAATCATGTCTGACAAATTTGGTGGCCTTCTATTAAGGGGTTACAGACTTGGTAGATAAAGGAAGAGTAACTGACATGATCTACCTGGACTTGGCCAAAGCATTTGATAGTGTCCCACGTGACATACTTGCTTCTAAATTGGAGAGATATGAATTTGACAGATGGACCACTAGTTGGATAAGGGATTGGCTGGATGGCCACACTCACAAAGTCGCAGTCAGTGGCTCCATGTCCAAGTGGCGATCAGTGGTGAGTGGTGTTCCTCAAGGACTGGTTCAACATCTTTGTCAGTGACATGACCCAGCAGGATTGAATGCACTCTCAGCAAGTTTGTGCAAGACATCAAGCTGTGTGGTGTGGTCAACATGCTGGAGGGAAGAAATGCCATCCACAGGGGCCTGGAGAGGCTTGAGAGCTGTGAACCTCATGAAGTTCAACACGGCCAACTGCAAGGTCCTGCATGTGGGTCACCGCAATGCCAAGCACAAATACAGGCTGGGTAGAGAAGAGATTGAGATCAGCTCTGCAGAGAACGACTTGGGGGTGTTGCTGGGTGAGAAGCTCAACATGAGCCAGCAATGTGCTCTCACAGCCCAGAAAGCCAACTGTATCCTGGGCTGCAATAAAATAAGTGTGGCCAGCAGGTTGTGGGAGCTGATTCTCCACCTATAGTCAGGTCTGACAAGAGTACTGCAACTGGAGAAGGCTTGAGGGAGACCTTACATCAGCTTTCCAGTACCTAAAAGAGGGTCTACAAGAAGAGAGTGACTTTTTACAAGGGCATGTAGTGATAGGATGAGGTGTAATGGGTTCAAACTGAAAGAGGATTAGGTTAGAGGCATTTAGATTAGATATGAGGATGAAATTCTTTACTGTGAGGGTGGTGAGACACTGGAACAGGATGCCAAGAGAAGCTGTGGATGCCCCATCCCTGAAAGTGTTCAAGACCAGGTTTGATGCGTCTTTGAGTAGCCCGGTTTAGTGGAAGAGTCCCTGCCCATGGCAGGGGGGCTAGAACTCAATGATTTTTAAGGTTCATTTCAACCCAGACCATTCTATGATTCTATAATTCCAATTGTGGACAACCAAAAGGGGAGACTGGAATTAAATGTGTTGTAATGGACATTGACATAATATAGATAAAATGTTTGAAGAAATACTGATCTTCTGAAAGGATTGGTTTCACACATGAGCGTGAAACCCAACTGAAAAAAAGGTTTTATGTAACTCATCATAACTGACTTTGAAAATGTACAGCCACAGCCCTAAGGCTTAAAAGTCCTCTTCACAAAACACGGCATTCAAATTACTGCAAGAAAATACCATTTCAAAAAGAAGAGCTGGAGCAGACTGCTGCCTGCCTCCAGGTCCACCACAACTGGCTGGACCTGCCACTTGTACAGCATGATGCTGGGGGGCTAGACTTTCAGTGTCTCTGTCTAATTCATTTGCAAACTGCACAAAGGTTCACACCTCTCTCTCTCTAGTTCTTGCTCCCCCAACAGTGATAAGGTATTGGAAACCAGCCCATAATACTGACTATGGAAAGGGTAGGACAAGAAAAGGAGCACTAATATATTCGGCTGTTTGCTGTGTTAACAGTGTGAAGGTAGTCAAAACTGTTCTTCTGGCCTGTTTATTCTACGTAGATGAAAGAAATTCCCTCTGTGTATCATGGTGTATCACAGAGAATACTCTTCATGATGAAAAAGGGATTTGGATTAGTAAGTTAAAATTTTCCGTGGGTCAGATCTTCCATTCCAAAAAAGCATGTTGCACAATTAGAGGGCTGTGCCTCCAGGTTTTGCTTTTACATATTTCTAACTTCATCTCAGAGCAAGCTCCTTCAACTGCAGTGCATGGTAAAGGCATGATGGGAGACAAGGCCTTTATAATGTCTAATGAAAAAGTGTAAGTGCAGTGATGGTCACTTTGAACACTGCACATGGTCTTCAGTTATTGCATTCCGCTCTCAGCAGAACGTATCATTAATAACCTGTAGTAACACATGACTTCTATAAGTCAGAACTACATAATTAATTTCCTTGCAGCTCATGTTCTATCACAGATGGATGTGCTTTTAGGAGGATATTCACTCCTCCAAAGTGTCAAAGCATGTACTCCAGCATTTAGGGGGAATGCTTAGCCAAAGACAGTGTGCTTTCATCTCTAATAGCCTGATTAAGAGGAAAAGTATGGTCCCTACACAGGACACCAGATTTGTTATGCTGAATGGGTGCCATAGAGAACAGAATAGCAAGTAACTTACCATGTCAATTATCTGCAGCAAAGAAAGCTGGAGCTCGACTACAAGGGGTTGGGAGTCATTCACCACTGGTCGTTCAAGACGATTGTAGTTTCTCAGCAGTTCTCTGTACAAGCGTCTCTGGCTTTCACCCTGCTGAGAGACTGGGGAAAAGAAAGAAGGCATCTATTATTTGGGCTGGTCACACTGTCCCCATTGTTTGTCTGTTTTGTTGAAAACAACCTCTTAATTAGCTTTGGAATTTGAAAGCAGTTCCCCCCAAAATACCCAAAATTCTGCACACGGGTGGGACATACACATATAGGCACACATGACTGATGACCTCTTAAAAAAAATTAACTACTAACACTCTAACTCATTACTAACACTCAGAAACTGCTGAACAGCCTTTGGGGCTCTAAGTAAATATCCTTCTTCCTTGATGTCCGTCCTGTTGATGGTCAGTGGAGATTTAGTTGCAAAACCACTAGACAAAGTCCTGGAATGTGGTCAGAGTGCTTTTATTTGCTTGTTCTTATTTCCTAGAGGATAGCTGCTGTAGCCAGCATGGGCATTACTTCGATATAGTGCATGTTTACCCAGTGTAATTAGCAGATATTCTTATTTCTTGGAGTTGATTGTATCTGGTCCTTTTCTGTGCTCAGGGGAAACAGTAACAAGCCTTCTTCATAGCCTCTTCAGTTTTTTGTGGCAGTCTTTCTGCGCTTCAGGTTATTTCCCTTGCCTTTTTTCCTTCCGATGGCAGCACAGTTTGTTAACACTTAATGAAGTGCTGGTACAAAGGCTAGAGTATTTGACAGGTATGTAAAACGATACTGAATTTTTGGTATTATAGGCTTAACTCAGATTCCACTGGGAACAGCCTCAACGCAGAAGCTGTCATGCAAACACGTGAGCATGTTAAAGACTAGCAGAATTTCAGTCTGTGATTAAATTGAAAGATTCCTCAGTTCCCCAGCTTTGGGCTGGGTGTGTAGAGCCTTCATCTAACTTGTGTGACCAGGTTTCCTTGCCACAACAACCATGGATGGGGCACAGTAGCAATGATGGCTTGGGTGTCTTCCCATGGGAAGGTGAGCACTTTGATGGAACGTACTGCCCAGGTACTTGGGTCACCCAAAACAGTGTTGGTGTCTGGGTCAGTGGCAGCCTGAGCTCTACCTAAGAGCTGCATTTAACAGAGGGTCATGGGCTGCAGGTTCCCTGAGGGCAAACCAGTCCTGTCAGCATGAGTGCGTACTCCCTGAACTGTAGAAATCAAGTCCCTGGCAGGGAATCTGCACTCTAAATTATTATTACTTTGGACTGAAGTATTTTTTATCCACTGCAGCTCTTTCTTTCTATGTGTTAGGGTTTTTTTTAACTCTTGAGCAGAGCTCTGCACATGAAGATCAGGACTTCTCTCATAGTGGTTATGATTAATATCTTTTTGACAATGAACAAAACCCCTGTAAAAACCAATTCTGCATTCCCCAGACGCTTACTGTGCTCAGCAAACCTTGAAATCCTGGAATGAGCTGCTCTCCAACATCACAGCCATGCCTTTTAAAGCTAATAATAAATTTAGTTTATAAGCAGTTTATAAGACTATTTAATTAGTGTTGTCTTCAGTTTTTGTGATACTAAAGGGAGCTTTGCAGCTTTCTAATATGGCAGTGCCTAGTAAACAAGGAGGAAGAGTATTTTTGTTTATTTTGGTAATTTACACCAACAATCTTCATGGGCCCTTTCTTATCTTGTGTAATACTCCATGATCATGGAGATCCAGAAGAGCAGATGCTGTAAGCACTGCTCCAATAGCCCTTGCTGACATGTCAGTATCGGATGCTACATTTTCATTATCAGCAAAGACAAGCTCTGGCCACAGTTTCTTTCCTTCACCTGCTTAAATAAACTTCCCTGCAAGGTAGTGACTTAGGTTGTCTGTTACGGCCTTAGTCCTTGCTTTCCAGTGCCTCTGCAGACTCTGACTCCCTTGTAAGATCCTTCTGTGGACAGGAAACCACTGAAAAACACTATACATTGTTCTATGGAAAGACGCTTTTTGTTTTGAGCAAATTTGCTATCCTTTTACTCACCTCCCCCCACCCCCCATCATACTCCTGTGCTTTAGGGAAGAAATGACTGCCTGCTCTATTGCTTTTGAGCACTTATGTAATATTTGCCTTTAACCTTCCTTTTAAACTGTCTGCCTCAGCTTTTCCAAAGGAAAAGTGCCCTTCACCAGTCTCTGGAAGTTGGCTGGGATGTTACAGTGCCCTGGTACCACTGCTGTCGTGGTGCATTAAAGCAGCTTCCCCCCTCCCTGCCCCAGGTGAGGTCTGAGCATAACCCTTTGCTGTGTGCTTCAGGAAGCTGTCTTTGCCATATATGCTCCAACCATGCTGAAGCCAGGCCTCTTTTCCTGTTTAACTTCATGAGCTGAAGTAGCTCAGTACTGCAATTTTGCACCTGGCATTCCATCCTTTGTTCGACTCTCCCCTCTGTAATGTGATCCTATTACTTGGGGGCCTCTTGTCTCTGAAATTGTTAACACAGCCTTAGCGGATCTATTTTTACCCTGGTGAGTTGGCATTGGTGACAACATATTTGGTGCTGCATGGTTTTGTTTACAAAATTACATAGGTTCAGAAGCAGTGAAGCCTTTGGGGTCTCCTGGCAAACGGCCATGGCAGCTGTTGTTACCACAAAGCAGTCTAATCACACTGACATCTCCCTGCTACAGCTACTTTGGAGAAGGAACTGAGGTGGGTGACAAGTCAGACTTGTATTTTCATAGACTTTCACTTTAAATCGTTATCTTCAAACACTTAATGTTTCGTACTCCAGAGAGATTTGTGCTTTTTTCCTCTTTAATTCTTTGCTAATGCATTGTGACACTACATCTCTGTGTGCTAAATGGAGTCTTTGCTGGTGATGGGGAAGTCTGCATCTCTCAGAAGTAGTGGTAGACTAAGATTTACCATTGCCTACCACTCAGTCACAGAAACCTAACCAAAAGCAGTGGCACTATTTCATCTTTTAAACTAGGGTGGAAACTGGATGTCAATATTTAAGGTTTTCAGTCTCCCAAAAGCAATGCCAGACTTACTTGCCTATGTATGTTACAGGAAAGTATGAGTAACTGCTAATCTAAGCTTTCTAGATAAAGGATTTTGACAGAGAGCCTTTTATATCCCACTGCCTCAGTGTCCCCTTAATTTCTGAATTATATTTGAAGCAGTAGGAAATCATACAATCTCATTAAAATTTGAGGGAAGACACATGTATGATGTTTCGCTTAAGTTCAGAAATACTGTTGACACCATCTCCAAGAATATCCTTGTAGACATTTGTCTGTGCCTTACAGGTGAGAAAAGTGAACAGTGAGGTGGATTATAGAGTGGCTAAATGTGAAGCTCAGAGGTTTGTAGTCAGCAGCACAAAGCCCAGCTGAAGGAGTAGTCCAGGTGTGGATACTGGTGCCAATGATCTTAACATTGTATTGAACGATGGGACAGAGTGCACCCTCAGCAAGTTTTCACATGGTTTGCAGTGACTGATACAGCACATGATTTTGCTGCCATTCAGAAGGATCATGGAAAACTGAAGAAATGGCTAATAGGAACCTCATGAAGTTCAATGAAAGGAAGTGCAAAGTCTTGCACCTGAGGAGGAGTAACCCCAGGCACCAGGGTATGCTCGGAGCATATACTGGCTGGCGAGCAGGTTGGCAGAAAAGCCCTGGGGTCTACCAAGTTGACCATAAGCCAGCAATACAGCCTTGCAGCAAAGGCCAAAAATATCTTGAGCTGCATCAGGCAGAGCCTCAGCACTGAGTCAAGAAAGGTGATCCTTCTGCTCTATTCTGCACTATGAGACACATCTGGACTGCTGGGTCCAGTTCTGGGCTCCTTAGTACAAAGGAGACATGTAGTTACTAGACAAAGGACTAAATTAGCCCTCAAGCTTCACTTTCCAAGCAATCTGAAATGGTTCCCTAAACTGATCCCGAAGTTTGCAGGCAATTGGGAGGTACTGGGCAACCAATCCTCTAGTGGTTTTGTGAAGACCTCTGTGGACCCTTCATGATATTCATGGACTACAGTCAAGTCTTAAATACCTCTCTGAAACTCCTCCCATGATTCTGCATGTGCAAAGAAGTCTGCAAGAAGTCCACTGATTGATCAACATGAGTTATAAACTGTTACCAATCTCTTAGGAATACATGCTATGTTTGAATTTCACCTTTCTTTCTAGGATGGAATTGCTGAGAATTCACACCAAGGTAACCCACCTAGCAGCTATTTATCTGTTGCAGAACGCTACCACCTCCTCTAACAGGAGATACAAGAAAATTTGGGTTCCTCCAAATGCATTACTGTGCAACCAGGGAAATCCCCAGGTAGGGTGGTGCGTTGTGGTATCCCTCTGTCCCGGATCAGGGAGTCTTGCCTTGTGAAGAAAGAACCTTTAGCAAGAAAACAGAAGATGGCAGCTTCCATATGGGCTTATTTCTGAAATGTATCTAAAACTCTGTCCTTTACCTCCTTTGGTCCACTACAACATGCTTGTCTTCAATTATTTCAACAGGAAAAAAAGCGAGTCATCTTGCTGTTAGCTTACAGTCTGATCTTCTGAGTTTTTTCTTCCACATACACAGTGTGCATGTGAGATATCATCCTCTTTATTAAATGCAGACATGCTGTGATGTCCCAGACAGGTTAGGACTTAAACATGGGACAATTGTATAGTAAAAGAAAATTTGCAAAGAACTCCTCAGAGAAGACCTAGAAACAAGTCAATAACTTGGATTCAAGTCAATAAGTCAACAACACAAGTCAATAAGTGTGGATTCATAGCTAGAGGGAGAGAGGCACCTCTAATGAGGCTTGCCCAGATGGTGTCTCATGCTGACTGTGAGCCTTCATGGTATCTATAAAGGGGTTTGAATTCTTTGAGACACTGCAGTTATATTAGACTAAACTGCTACTGGCTGATGTCATCTCCAGTTCAGTAGCTCTGCATACCTAAGTTCAAGCTCAGTGTGAACTCCTCATGTCCTATTGTCAGTGACACAAGGAGAGCTGTCTCAATTGCCCTGCATGTTTTTATGGTGATATAAGAGATGCTGATCTTGGTGTAACTCAGATATACGCCCTGGCTGGAAAGCTAAAAATAAAACAAATACCTCAAATTGCTGGGTAGGAATAGGCCTCTTCCATGCCCAAGTGTTATCCCTTCATCCCCGCTGTGCCACATTAATAGTTTTTGTTTCTTCTGTAGGTTTGGGTCCAGATCTGGGGAAGTGTTTTTTGGGGCTGGAAGGTGTTCAAAGTTGTCTGGTAGGAATGGCTGTCAAAATTGCAGCCATGCAAGCCTAGCTCTGGCCAGAC
Source organism: Tringa solitaria (assembly GCA_026413425.1). Lineage (NCBI taxonomy): Eukaryota > Metazoa > Chordata > Aves > Charadriiformes > Scolopacidae > Tringa > Tringa solitaria. The sequence continues at coordinate 49,491,600 of JAOXJM010000019.1, read as the reverse complement.
TACCAGACTACCCATATGCTATTCCCAGCAAGACCAGATGCTCCCTCCTTTCCTAGGAGCTGTGCTGTCATGTCTGGTTTTGATTGGTCAGTCCTCCTGCTCTGCTTTTTGCTCCCTGAGCTACAAGGCTTCCTCGGCACAAAGAATTGGAATGGCAACTGCACTTAGAAAAATGTGGCATATTCTAATGCTTTGGTATCTATAAAAAACCATTCACCTTATTTTGTATATTATGCAGATTTGTAAGAATGTATAGCATGTTATTGCCATATGTCACTTAATCCTCAGGGACACAGATGGATCCCATCTGCTTTTGTTCTTATGTGCAGCATTGTTGCTTTTATCTGTGCCTGCAAATGCATTATTTCTTTCAATGTCTTTTGATTTAAAATGCATGCCATCACACCTTCCGGGAAGAGTACTCGCATAATAAACACTGGAATCACATCAGCCACCTCATCCCTGTGTGTGTCTCTCTGTGTGTGATTGCATGTTGTGTATTTGAATACCTCTCTCATCTAAAACCTCTTTTTAATCTACTTCCCTTCTGGGTAATCCTTGACTCTAATCTTTGGCTCTCACTATGTGGTTTGTTTCTGCATCTTACACACAAACCCATTAGATACCCATAGGAATGTGAGAAATGCCATGTTTTTCTCTTCAAAAAGGGCCTAATCTTCCTGATATTGGTCATTTCTGTTTTTTCATAGCAGATAAAGAGCTCCCAGCAGAGATGGGTATTAAAGGAAACATTTCATCTCAAAGACTTAAGGCACATGTCACCATGCTAAAAAGAGAATATAGGCCATTATATAACAAAAGGATGGGATCATGTTTTTGTTCCTAGCTAGCTTTTTTGTTGCTAGCTTGGTGTAGATGTTTCAAAGGCTGAAATATGCATGTAAGGTGAAGACACACATTAAGATATTAACACTGGGATACCTCTCAAATGTCTGTTATCTAAACTGCTTCATTGCTCCAGGTCAGAAACATAACTGGCTACCGGCACAAAGGGAAAAAACCTGTATTTCTAGTGTAACATTAGCTCCATGCAATATAACTCTAATTACTACAATTCTAGATGTGAAGGGAGCACAGGAGGAGGGAGCTGGAGCACTGGTGAAGAGTGAGACTTCCCTTTCTAGATGTTAGAGAGCTGTGGCTGTCTGAAGGAGACTCCTGCTAGCAATCCAGGGATTTGTGGGGACAAGCACTAATGGAAGCCAATGGAAAGAAACAAAACTATATGACAACAGTGAGATACCAGTGATATGGTCATCAGTGTACTGGAGTCAGCTCCCAGACTCCCTTCTCCCACTGGCTTACAGAGCAGCTTGTCACATTCTTTCCCCTCTACATGTTTCAGCACCAAAAACAGCAAACCAAGGGAAAGCCCTTCCTGGGAAAAGCCCTATGAACTTCACTAACCAAAAACTGTCAATGAAGTAGCCACGGCAATCTGCACAGCATTCACAGATGGCTCTGAAAAGGGTCACGGGGAATCTGCACCTCCCGTTGAAAGCCCACTCAACACCAAGCCAGGCAAATAGTGCCAGAGACCTGGGAAAGCCATATGTGAAAGAACAGGTATAATAATGATTTCAGTGGAAACAGATAGGCATGTCTGGTTAGGGCTGAGAAGAAGAGAGGCAGGAAGGGTTTTATTTTCTGATCTGATGTGATTATCATTTTCCCAAATCTGAAATAGTTTCCCTCTTGGGAAGCAAAACTTACAGAGAACAGCTACAGATCAGACTCATCCCTCTTTTAAGCAGCACTACAGAGCTTTCGCTAGACCAGGCTAAACTTGCTTCCTCTGTGTGTGAAAGATTCTGTGCTGCTAGCTGGCTGGTAATAGCTTGGAGTTTTTGGCAGCAGAATTGGCTGCTATCAATGGATTTTTTTCCAAGGGAAAGAAGTCTGAGGCTTTGGTGGTCCAGGCCTTCAAAGACAAAGGGAGCTGTAAAAAGAGGCATGAAAATTCACAACAGGGAGTCTGAATTTATTTGTCATTGAAGATAAAAGCTGTTTCTAATACTGTCTTGATGAGGTAAATTACTGACTCTGAGCAAATTAGACTTGTGACCAATCAAACAAAGCCTGTGGAGATCTGACCTAGAACACTTGAAACTGTAAGTGCTTTGTTTTGGCTGTTTCAGCCCAAATTTGCTTATATACATGTAAAGTGGCCGAGCATGATCTGTACCATGAAGTTTACAGCTGTTTATTCCCAAGACTCTGAATGTTACAAAGGCAACAGTGACAGCTAAGCATTGTTTAGCCTTAATCTGGTTGTTTTCAGAATGCTGGATTTTGTCGTTTTCAGGAATTGAGTCCTGGTTTTGTTGCGATCAGTGGAGATATCAAATACGTGGCTCTACTTGGTGCACTCTGCCAGCCAAACCTGCATTGGCTGAGTCACTGACCCCGACTAAGAGCAGAAATGAAATACAGTGAAAATGAGGTACTTCCAATGATCTGCCGAGCCTGATTTTGTCTTAACTTTGTTGATTTAAAGCTTCAGTAACTTCAATCTAATGCTCCTGAATTATGTTAGTACAAACAAAATAAAATTAAAACAAGATTGGTGTCCCATGTGTCCAGGTGGAGTACCACCGTCACCTTGTATTATAGTAGGTAATGCTTGCCGATGCAGGATGCTTGGTCTCTGAGAGAGATCCAGACTAGCCTGAAAAGCAGAATGTGACCCTGCGTTGTCTGGCCTGCCCTCTCCTATTCCCCAGCATACAGACTTCCTGAGTCTGCAAGAGAAGTTTGACCCAAAGGGGAAATTATTTGCCCACTAGGGAAGAGACCTCCTCTGGAGAAAAATGTCTCCTCTCCGTACCCATAGACCTTTTCCCATTCATTCTATCGTTTCTCTATCATCCTGCCCTCTCTTTGTCAATGTTAGGCGACATGTAACTACATCTGATGATGGCAGGAGTGCTGATGGGCTTGGGCTGAGATACCAATCCAACAAAATTGAATTATAAAGTAAATGGAAATGAGGGATGTTAACATCATTGGAGACTACATTAGAAGGCTTGACCTTCAACGATACACTGCTGCAGAGAGTATGCTGCAGGATAGCTATTCAGCATTATTAGAAAGGCATATATTTTGCTTAGAGCTCTTGATTGCCTGTCCAATTATCTTTTATGAACTGTGTGTGATGCCTGAACAAGAATGGGTCCAATTCAAAGTCCCTGCCCACTTGAAACAGTGACAACTACAAACCATCTAACAACTATTTATTTAATTTTTTATCTCCTCTTCCTGTTGTTACAACTGCTCAAGCTAGATATCAGTTTGCTGATGGCTTTTGTAAAATGACACAATATCCAAGGGAATGTACTCTGTCATGACCTGCTCTGCCACTTTGCAGACTTAGTTGAAGAAATTCTTCCAAAGGAGCACAAGGTGGCTAAGAACTACTGAATGCATTTTCTGCATCATTATATGATGTCTTACTTTTGTTTTTTTCCCCAAACCTACTGACTTAGAGGTGATGAAAACAGTAAGCAGCATTGTCCTCCACAGCCACCCTATATTCAACATCACTTAGACCCACTTCATGACACACAGTTAGCTCTGCGCTAACAAAGCCTCCCCAGGACAGCACAAGACACACACTGACCTTTGAGAGTAGCATGGAGGCAATGCTGAGACAATGGGCTGCTGGAGCACAGCCTGTCTGATGATGATGATTCCTTTGATCAGCTTGGGGATGAGAAAGCAAGGGGGACATCTTTTGGCTGTCTTCAGCTGCCATAAGGAAGGAGTCTATGATGGAGACAGACTCTTCTGGGAGGTGCACAGGGACAGCACTAACCAGATACGATGTTGCATCATGGAACACTGCCAGAGTATCAGGGGACCCGTTTTTTCTCTGAAGGGTACTCATCATAGTGGAGACCACCATCCTTGGGATTTCCCCAGCTTGACTGCCCGAGAAGCAACTTAATAGAGCTGTCCCTGCTGTGAGAAGAGGAGTTGGACTAAGCAACCTCTGGAGGTCCGTTCCAGCCAAGTTATTCTATCAGTCTATGAATCTGCATTGATCAGATCCTCTATCACCTCAGCTGCCACAGACATGTTTTCTTATTTATAACTTAAATTTCTCTCTCTTGGCATGGTGAAGACCTAAGTGACCAGAGATTTTTTTCCCATATAGCTACTGCTGAGCTTCAGGGAACACAGTGTACAGTCTTGTCAGCCGAATCTGAAAACTGGCTTTAGGCTGTTTGAGTCCTCAATGCAAAATGCATCTGACTTACTTTTCTAGTGAGATTTGAGAAGAATTAACATAAGATTTAGCTGAGATCACTATCAGCAAATGTGCATGGAAATACCTCCAGCTTTCCTGTAGTCTGGCATCTCAAAAGTTTGGGCCAGCTCCACAGTGACAACTGTGCCTATGATAATACAGAGCAGCCTTAGAGCTGTGCCAGTGAAAGCACATAGAAGATTAGTGACGTACATGAAGTTCATTGAACAGAAAAGTCAATCTCAAGAGGCAAGCATGTTACTGTAGCACACAGTAACTCACAGGAAATAATCTCTGAGATTTGCCTAGGACTCTGCTTGCCTGTCTTAAATATGTTGACACATGCTTCTGCACTAGTGTTCTTGATCACAGAGCAGAGTGACTTGTATAAACAGACATGTGCTATGACAAGTACATTCAATCCTGTCTGATTGCATGCACTCAACACCTACAGTGACAAGACTCCAGTGTCTGTGCTACCAGATACTATAGTAATGGTACGGATCTGGCAGTAATTTCCTATCTCTGCAAGATGCCCATGCAGCATCTTTTTAGCCAATACAGAAGAAAATACTTAGAAGCAAAGGTTTTCCTTGCATCTTTCCTATTTTAAACTTTCATCAGCTGCACTGTTATCTCTGAAACTATGTATCACTCAGTGGGGTGTTACAATACAGAGCATCAACATAGAGAATGTGGGGACCCGAGTTGAACATGATTTTCAGGCCTGAAATTAAGAGTATGAAAAATTCTAAATTATCTGACTTCAACACCTGGTTCTAGTCTAGTAACATTTATCAGATCTAAAGGTGGAGCTCCTTTACCAACCACCTAAATTATCAGTTACATTACATCGTACCCTATTAAGACTTGTCACATCTATTCAACAGTGTCTCTTCATAGTAAACCATTTTGATTAACACAGCTCACTGCGGTTCCATCAGTCCTACTCAGCTGATACCTGAAGTCTAGAGTCTATACATAGGTATTTAAGTACCAGCTCTGGTTCTTTCTGCGACAAGGATCTCTAAGCTCATGTCACCTCAGTCTAACTAGCTCACATTAGAGCAATTGTAGCTTGGCAGCAGAATCTGGCCTTTTGAGACTGTTTTGCCAATGCTACTGCTGCTGCAAAAACAGCACCTGCTTCCATGGAAGTGAACCAAGAACAGTATCTTTGTGAGGATTTTCTCCTAGAGATCACCAGTTGTGTTCTGATGTGATCACTCTAAATTGGCAAAGCTGTGAGAAAGCATGAAATGAGTGTAGTGTGGGGATTAAATTCGGTATTGTGAGTCAGCCAAAGAAAACCTGCAAAGGCTGAGTTACAGCTTCGTAATTTACATCTTTGAGCTGGTTGGCTCGCTTGCAGCATCCCCTGCCATAGGATTTGTCCCATACTGCCGAGCGCTTCACATTCCCACCAGAGTATAGAGGAAGGGCTCTGTCCTCAGCTTGCTTTTGCCTTTGTGGGGCTTTTCAAAGCCGCGTGGCCAGAGTATGACTGTGATGCCAGCCAGCACAGAGAAAAGAAACAAAGAGGCCTGACTCTGCTCTGTGCAGCATGTGTGGCAGTTTAGTGACATCACTTTAAAAAAAAAAAGGACATAAACCCACAGTAAGTAGAACACACAGGTTGGCTAGCAAAGTGCATGTTTAACTTCCCTTGGATGTTCAAGTAGGTGCTTATGCACTAAGCCGATAGTAACGCTCCTCAGAGAGGCTAGGTTCCTCAGGAGGAGAACTCCCTTGCAGGGTCACCTGCACCCTGGCTCTCAGACTCTGTCATGTTCAGAGAAAGCAGTTGGAGTGTGTCTAATCCCTCCCTTCCTACCCTGGAGCAGGGTTTTCAACTCACGCCACATGATGTTGTTATGTAGCTGCTGGGACTCACAAGGTCCTTCTAGCCTCTGAGTGCTCCTTCGAGGATTGCACCTGGTCTGGAAGGGACATCTGGCTCTGAGAGATTTCATCTGGGATCCAGGAAGGCTGAAAACCAGCTTCCTGATTCTCCCTAGGGCCCATGTCCCAAGAATATATCACTACCTCCAGGCTCTTAAGGAAGGAGGCTGCAATGACCTAACATGAATGACACATCTGTCAGGGCTGCTAGCAGTAGTGCAATTAGTGTTAAGTCGAAGCAAAAAGTTGTGGAAAGGAGTTGAAAAAAATACCAAATTCTTCATGTCTTGTTTTGGTTTTTACTTAGTCTTTGTCACAACTTTCCTGTCAAACAGCCCTACAGGAGTTTTTCAGTAGTTGAGAAATCATTATGAATTCTGTTGAAACAACTGAGCACTCTGTGAGAGCAATGTTAGCTATGATGGACTTGCGGTGACTTCCATGTGGGTGCACTGAGGAATCCTGGGAGAGTACATTTGGAGCTTACTGTTGAACCACTCTGCTACTAATAATATACTAAGATCATCTTGACTTCTTTTCTTTTCTGCCGCAACTGCATAATTCCTGGGGCTCTTATTTTCTTCCCCCCACCCCCCGCCTAATTTTCTTTAAAAATAAAAAAAATAGTGAAAAGCAGAGGTGAAATACAGACCACTTTAACCAGAGGTTAATTTTATTCTGCTTTAGCAGTTGTCTGTAAAAGTGCATACTTGTAAACTGCTGGTAAAAGCACCTACCAAAAAATCCTCCAAATTATTTATAAAAGCAGTTTGTGTCTTCATATGCTAGTCAGAGAACTAGGCATCCCCCTTGATGAATCAGTGATTACTCAGTATTTAAAGGGCAGTATTTCCGTGATACACAACTGCTCAAAATGGGACCCACACAAAGTGAGTTATATCATAACTAACTGACATCATCTTCCTGTTAGTTCAGCTTCTGAAGTAGCATAGAAATATCTTACAAAGATAGCAAGATTCTTAATTTAGCAAGGTGAGGAAACCCAATACTCAACTGCAATACCATTGCTACATTATGCAGCTGAAATGTGGAGCTGTAGTAATGAAATTTATGGATATTTTGCAGATTCTGAACTAATGAGGAATTATCTGTGTAGCATGAATAGTCCAGTGCAACATTGCATATACATGTTTCCCATGCCCCTGCGCTTCTGAAATATGCAGAACACTTTCTTGGCTTTAAAAAGACAATCCTCCTTTTCTCTATGCTTAAATCATGAGTAACGAGACATGATCCCTCACACCTGGAATACTCAGGTTTAGAATTTATACTTGCTGCAGGAATGTATGTTTCAGCTGCTAGGGAGAAATAAAAGCACATTTTGTGTAGAATCCTGAACATCTTCCAGGACTGTGGCTATTCCAACCTCCCTTCTCATTTAGATGCAATCCTCCATGTTTTAGAAGAATCACTCAGTTCCTGCTTTTGTTCATAACATGCTAAAACTTCAGAAGATAGCTTGGTCAAAGGTGACACTCTAGATTACAGTAGCCCATCATTATTTTTATTAATGTTTCCAACTTATACCCATCATGGCCTGGAAAGCTCCTTATTAAACATACTAAAAGTTAGATGAGGAAAACAAACCAGAAATAGTAAACTTATGCATTTATGCTGCTATAAATATATGATGCATAGAAAGTAAACAGTTAAGAGTTTTGTTCTTGTTATTTTTTCTGTAGAACACCACCATTTCATCCTCACACCTACAGGGTTCTCACAACCATCCTGTCCAGCCTGGAGTTATAATTTCCCATTTCCCAAAAAAACATGGATAGGTTAAATTTTTAAAGGAGAGCAAGAACATATTCCTTTTTTAAACACAAACTTTTCAATTCATTTCTGAAAGTGAAAATGACTTGTTAGAAAAAAAAAACAAACCCACACACACCTTTTCCTTTTTTTTAAAAGAAGGCATCCAGCACTGTAAAATCCATAAACTTAGTCAAACTGATTACAAAACTCATTGGGACCAGCAGTGGACTCTAACAAAGTTTAAACTACAAGCAGATACAAGTCCTTCTGAAAATACAGTTGGGGTAGGAAATATTAAAGAAAAACAAACAAACAAACAAACAACTGGACAACCACAGATGAACTTACCTTTAAAGAAAGACAGGAACAAATATGCCCAGAGACATAGTCCAGAATAAACAAATCCCAAGTACTTTTCTGTGAGCATTGTCAAAATAGGCTGCCTATCTGGCTTCCTGAGCAGAGGGTGAAAGAGGATGAAGTCTTAGAGACAGCCTGCAATGACTGATGGATTTGGCAATTACAGTAATAAGGCTCAAACCAGCTTCCCACCAGGAGAGAGAAGTTCATTTGCTCATGTGCTTCTCTAGTCCCCAGGAGCCAAATCAGCTCAGTGCTGGGTCAGTAAATCCAAACACAAAGGGGCTGGTTACTACTACACTCAGATTCTCAGGAACTCTGAGCCTTTTCTTGGTCAGAAGCAAATGCTAGCAATGCCTGCACACAGCTGTGTGTGTACAGCAAGAAGGGGGAGCATGCTGCCTGGGAGATGCTTTCCACATCCCCACAGATTGTACCTACCTTGAGACAGCATGTCTGCAGCACTTCCAGTGCTTGCACTCGAGTGCCTCTAGAGCTGTTTCCCAGCAAAAGGAGTTTGTCCCTCTCTGCTCTCTCTCAGCAGCCAGTGCAACTTGCAACAAGCACCTGTGGCACAGTCTCCCTGCCATACACCTGCCCTTTCTCCCAGCAGGGGTGGCTGGGCCAATTCAATAGTGGAGAAGCCAGGGAAGGTGAAGCTAGCCAGTCTCTCCTTTTTGATGCACTCGTTCCTGGAATCATTTCCACCAGAGGCAGGGAACTGCCCTGAGTGCCCTCGTCCCCAGCTGCCCACTGCTGCTGGCTCCCTGCTGTGGAATTTTACACACCCTGGCTCTCCTGGGACAGCTCCTCTACCTCCCCTCTCCATTTTTTTCACAAGCCAGGCAAAGGCACGGCATGGCAAAGGCTTGAATACATTCATTACTTTCATCATCTGGACCTTTTTTCACTCTTTTGCCTGTTCTGCACACTCAGCCACTTTTCTTTCACTGAAAACAGGTGTGGGACTTTGCACTTTCCCTTGCTGAACTTCTTCGAGCTCCTGCCTTGGCGCAGGGGTGATGCAGAGAGCAGCACCAACTGGTGACTGTGCAGGAGGGATTTGGGTGCTGTGCTAGCAAGGCTGCACCAGGCAGTGCAGGTTGGTAGGAGAGCACAGCCCTGGGACGTGGGGACGGTGGGTGTGGGGAGGAGGAGGTGAGGCCTGCAGTGATAAGTGACAGGGCACAGGCTGGCCCTGGAGGGCTCTGGAAACATCTGCCTGAGGACCAGTTGTAGAGATACAGACCTGGAGTTGGGCAGCACTTGCCTTCAGGGGGAACAACAAAATAGTACCTGGTATTTGTAGATGAACCTGTCAACATCAAAATCCCATCCCTCCTAGCCAGGGGCTGCATTGCTCTCTCCCATCAGGCTGACCCCAGCGGCTCTAGGGCTTAGCAGACATGGGAGGAAATAGTGGTTGTGGCACCAGGAAAAGGGGGGAAAAGCAGCACAGGTGGAGATAGCAATACCACTGACATTGTTAGTAATACTGAGAATTTTTCTGCAATTTTCATGCTTTAATTTTCTTTTATTAAATGTTAAATAGATAGCAGGTAGTGGGGAGGGGGAAGCAGGCACTCAGCTGGAGTGCATGAGGTTTGGAGTCTCATGCGATGCTGTTGTTGTTGCTGAAGTCATGGCCAGGGAGTTGTGGAGTGCAGCTCTCAGTGCTTGACCCAAGAGCCATTGGAGGATTTTCCCTTCCCTGCTGGTTCAGGCAGCCGGGGCGCCCAGGAGGTGCTCTCACAGCAGCAGAGGTGTCACCCTGGAGAGCTGGAAGGGTTTCCTTCTTCAGGGACCTGAGCTTTTCTTCCACCCCACTGCAAGGCCAGCCAACAATTGTGGCTTCTCTTCCTTTTCTAGAGCAACACCCAGAGATGCAGCAGCAGTGAGAGGAAGAGGCTCAATATCCCCAGCTCCCCCAAGCCCACCTCAGCACATGGAAAGCATGGCCACAGGGCTGGAGAACCACTGTGCAGTATGCCTGGGCAGCTGGGAGGAGGCCAGTTATGTGGTGCCATGCCTCTGCCATTTCTGTTACACCTGCATCCTGTGGTGGGCTGAGAGCAAGCCTGAGTGCCCCCTCTGCAAAAGGAGCATGAGGTCCACCTTGCACTCGGTGCAGGTGGACGACGACTTTGAGGAGCTTGTCATCCCACTACCTGCAGCACTATCAGTTGTCATCCACCTGACAGAGGGAGCTTCTAGGCACCCAGCTGCCCACAGCCTCTATCACCCTGCAGCACCCCGGCCTGCAGCTGCAGGGCTGCTGCTCTGGGCTCCAGATGAGGGGCTTCCATGCCTATGTCTGGCCATCCCTCTTCTATGTCTACTTTGCCTTCTTCCAGCCCCTTCTGCTGTGGCTGCAGCAGGAGCTACGGCAGCTCTTCAAGGATGCCCAGGAAGCAGCAGCAGTGAAAAGCATCGTCAAATCCAGCATGTGATACTTTGACCTGGGTGAGGAGGCTCTGATCCAGCAGCTACAGACCTCCACTGCCTCCTAAGGGGGGTCTCCTGCCCCCATCTCAGCCCTTTGTGGGGGTTCTGGCAGCCCTTCCTCTTCCTGCATTCCCACTTGTGGGGAGCAAGAAGTGGCCCAGGAGGACGCAGAGGATGCTGTACCAAGGCCCTCCACGGGCAGCTGGGGCAGTGAACACTCACCTGGAGGGCCCTGACAAGCCTCAAAGAGGAGGGCCAGCAGTTCCAACGTTCCTTTCCCAGTCCCAGTCCCCCAGAAAGCCACCTCATCATCAGTGATACTGACAGGGCACCTCAGGGGCCAGCCCCAGTCAGGGCCAGGCCACAGCTGGGGCAGACACTAGCCCCTTGTGCATGCACAAGCGGCCTAGGTGAGACTCAGCACACGGGTAAGTAGTGAGGGACGTGTGGTCACAACCCCTCATTCTGGGACATCACAGTCTATTGCTTGAAGTTGTCACAGTCCATACCTTGGTGACATCAGAACCCACAACTCGGTGACATCACTGCCCATTGTGCGGACACATCACAATGGGCCATGCTTGCCCACTGCACTCCCCCTGGCAGTGCTGCAGCCCCAAGACATAGGCCTGAGGTTACTACAACGCTACTGCCCCTTCCATCCCCCCATCATTTGTCTTGTGCTCAGCATTGGTACTTCATACCACCAAGACATCAGCCACGTCTTTCCAGGGCCCTATCAGGTCATTCTGGATGCAGCAGATGTCTCCAGAATGTGCAACAATAAGGTTCATTTGATAACACCTCATGCCTCCCTTGGGGGCTGCAGGACAAAGTCCAACAGGCTCTTTCCACATGCCAGAACTGCTGGCCAGCCCTATGGGCTCCCCTGATTCCTCCCATGTGAGATCAAAGGCAGCACTTGGCTTGCTTTCAGGGATTTACTTCTACTTGTAGAGCCATCAAACCAATGCCTCCAGCCCCAAGCTCTGGGTGTCCATTTGCCAAACGTGGTTGCACCCCTCACCTCCCCATGGAGACACCACAGGATGCAGTGAGCTCCAGATGGGTTTTTGTGTTTGTTGCCCCTTGGGCCAGGACTGACATAGTGCTTGAGCCCCAGCTCAGATGTGGGGCTGCATGGGGTGCAGCATCCCCCACTGGGAGTCTGCAGGGTGATGGGGTGAACGCTGATAATAATAATAATACTGACAGACCTTGTACTGCCCAGTTCTCTGAGTTGGAGGACCATGACTGTGGGAACAGTGACTTTCCATTTGTGGGCACCAAAATTGTAAGGGACCAAATGTATCCCTTGAATGTTCAATGGGGCCTATGGGGCCAGATGGGACTCATCCCAGAGTACAGAAGGAGCTAGTGGATGTTGCAGCAGGACCCCTCTCAATTGTCTACCAAACATCTTGGGAGTCTGGCGAGGTCCCTGCTGTTTGGAAGCTAGCCAACATTACTCCAATTTACAAGAAGAGAATAAGGGAAGACCCAGTGTCCCGGTTTGAAGTAAAAACGAACCAATTTTGTGTTCTGTAGTTTTACATTTCAGCTAGGCCTCCTCTGACTCT
>JAOXJM010000019.1:49460899-49475592 GCA_026413425.1 Tringa solitaria | reverse complement strand
GGACACCCTACTCCACTGCTAAAGACTGAGGCAAAGAAGGCATTCAGTACCTCAGAAGGCTGAGGGGAGACTGTATTAATGCTATTGCAGAGGCAACGCTTCCACCTTTCATCTTAGGTGGCATTGGCACTACCTCATGAACTACTACAGCCTGAACACTACAAAGTTTTACATGTTTTAACTCCTCATTCTCCTCCTTCCCCCAGTGTAACAACCTATGAATAGGCTGTGTAAAGCACTGCAAGGAGGCATGGCCACATCCATGAGCCTCTGTGCAGGATAACTCAGCCATGGTGCAACATGAAGGACACTGTTCTGCTGAAGAGCAAAGTTTGGGGAGAAGAGTGCACGTATAAGGTGCTGGAAGGTCTGTGTATGTGACATACCAATGTATCTGTGCACGCAGATAGCCAGCTCTGACTTACACTAACAAGACAGGAACATGAAAAGTGGTAGGAATGAGAAATGCCAAAAGGGAGAGTACTAGTTTAAAGAAGCTGCTGACCAATGATGGGTGTTATGAAGACAACCACATTGCAAGTATCAAGTAAAGGTACAGCAATCCCAGGACCACCAGGAATGAGTCAGCATGGTGGACTGCTCATTTGGAAGGGGATGAAGATGTTCAAAAGACGAACACAACAAGTAGGGGAAAATGGAGCTATAAGGACAAGCAAATCATGCAGATGAGGCTAATCACAGGAGCTGCTGAGCAGCCCTGAGCCAGATTGGCACAGCAAAACAGGAAAATATGTCTGTTTTGCCCTGACCATACGTCTGCCTGACTTGCTTCTGTGCTTAGAAGACACACTGAGGTGCCTTCCTAAAACTGGGAGCACATAAAGGGGAGATTTCCTAAAGCTGTGAAGTTCAGCTCATTAGGGATAAATGGTGACCTGAAAGCGAACTTTGTGTTTCAGTTTCCCCAGCTCTGCTAAGGGAGCAGGAAGAAAAAAGATTTGTGCTGCTCCAAAAGAGACAACCAGCTCCATTCATCCAGCCAAGACTCCCAAAGTTCATTTGACTTCTGCTATAGCTTTGGACAAGGCCAAAGGTCTTTCTTCCCAACCTCATCATTGACCTTTAAGTTTCTGAATGCTGTGGATGGAGTAAATCTGCAGCACATTCTCTCCCATGGAGGCTGGGGGATGTTTCCTGGTTTCAGCTGAGAAAGAGTTAATTTTCTTTCTACTGATGTATGTCAATAATGCATATTGATTTAGCTGTTGCTAGGTGATGTTTATACTTCTCAAGGACTCTTTCCAGCTTCCCATAGAAGACAGAACAATGGAATGGCCAATGAAATATTCCATACTATAGATGTCATATAAATAAGGGTTAAGCAGGGAGGGGGTAAGGGGGTAGGATTGGCAATTACTACTTGGGAAGGTACCAGTTCACTGACTGGTGAGTGACTTGTGTCATTGTTGTTGTTATTGTTATTATTACTAATATTGTTGTTTTCATTTTCTGTTATTGTTCTATTAAATTGTCTTTGTCTCAGCCCACAAGGTTTCTTCCTTTCCCCTCCTTTTCTCCCTGTACTTCTTGGAGAAGGGGGAGGATTGTGGGAGCAGCTGTGTGGCCCTAGCTGTCAGCTGGGGTTAAACCACGACACACATGCTTGTGGAGAGGGAAGCCTGGGGGCAGTCCTGGTGCCACAGAGTCAGGCTGTGAACAGTGATGGCCAGCTTCAGCACAGGGATCCTGCCAGGCCAGGCAGGTGGGGACTGAGGATAAACCATGAGCAAGTTTTCTCCTTTGAAAATCATGAGAAGGCACCAGTGTTACAAGGCAGAGCATATAATTTACTGCAGTCCCAAGGTGGACCTGCTCACCACTCATGAGGCATCCCTCTCCCAGCCTACTGAGCCCTGTATTCTATGTATTCATGCCGCAGCCCACAACTTGGACCTCTGCCACGATCTGACACTTTCTCTCTCGCTCTCCCTCTCTCCAGTTGCCACTTTATAACTTGTTCCACCGTGGCCACCAACAGTTTAGTTTGGTTTTTTTTGCTTTTCATCATCTCTTCTAACATACACTTTCTGAGCCTCCTGCATCAATTCATTTAAACCCCAATTATGCCAATCTTCCAACTTTTCTAACTTTTTCTTTATATCAGGCCACGCTTTAGTAACAAAATTAACCTTCAACAATTCTCGTCCTACATCACTCTCGGGGTCTATTCCTGAGTATTGTTGCATATTTTTTCTTAATCTTTCCAGCCAATCTGTGGGAGGTTCATCTTTTTGTTGGATGCTTTCAAAAGCCTTATCAAAGTTCTGCCCTTTTGGTGCTGCCTCTTTTATTCCCTTAACGACCAATCTCCTGTAATCAGACATGTTATTACTCCCCTCAACACTATTCTGATCCCAGGTAGGTCTTGTCAAAGGGAATTTCTGTTCCCCCAGAACTCCCTCGGGGCCATCGGGAGGATTCTCTTGTTCCCAAATTCTGATACCAGCAGCTTGGATCATTTGCCTCTCCTCCGGTGTGAACAGGGCCCCTAAAACGAATTGCATCTTATCCCAAGTATAAAGATTAGGGCCCAGAAACTGGTCAAGTTGCTCCGACAACCCTAAAGGGTCCTCTAATAGCTTTTTTATTTCTTTCTTAAATTCCCGCACTTCAGTGCTAGTCAAAGGTACATTTACGAAGCCTAGCCCATCCGGGAGCCCCTGCATGGGTATTTCTCTTAAATGGAACATTACTTCTTTGAATTCCTTTTTAGGGGAGGATAAAGGGAAATCTTGAACATCCCTCAAAATCTGATCTAATCTCGTGGTCCAGACCCCCGCCGAGTTTCCTCAAGCGGAGAAGCACAGGGTCTCTCAGGATCACCGTGCTTTCTATAATATCCTGCTTTGTCTCCCCCCCCCCTCCCTGATCTTTTGTTATTAATAAGGGGTGAGATATTTTCTAGCACAAAGCATATTACAAACCAGTCCAGGCTAATACAGCCTGACTCCCTTTTTATTCACAGCAGCAGTTTATGCCATCACAGCACGGCTGTGAACAGCGCTGTCTTCCCCTTCATGTTGCGCTCAGCCCAGTGCCACAAGCTCATTAATTTTTAGAGCTTAGCATTCCCAGTTCTCTATTGGCCAGAACTGTAACTAATACAACCGGTCAGATCCAATGGGTTCTGTCACCCATTCAAACACACAGTACTGTATCGTTGTTTTCTTATCCTTTCCCCGGGTGCGACCTTGCCCCCAGTTTCTGAGCATCACCCCTAAAGGACTGTCAGGTGAAATGCTCGAACTGGGATTATCAGATCCCGATTCTTTTATAATTTTCTCTCCACTATGCCTATTTCTCATTTTACTCTCCCATGGGACTCCTTTCACCTGGAACCTTTTCGCTTCGCCCCTTCAACAGCCGGTCTCCTCACGGAGAGACGGAACTGTAGTTAGAAGGGCTCCACACTCGCTTTGCAGACAATTCTGCGTCTCATTCACACACTCGCAGTCCCGCTATCCCAGCCGCCCGAGTAATACTTAACAGTCAATTTTCTTACCTGGGTCCTGTGCACAGAAATTATCAGCTGCCGTGTGTGACTCAATTCCATCAATTTGTCAATTCTTCTTTCCCCCCTTCTTCGCTTCAGGAGTCCTCTGTCCAGATGGGACTCGCTGCCTTTCACGGGACGAGACAGTGGGTTGGAGACTGCTGAAATCTGCAGGGCGCGCCTTCTCCTCTTCGCTGTCCCGTCTCGCAGGAACAGGAGTGCAGATCCCGGATGAGCCCCCAAATTGTGAGAAACACTGGCTCACATCTTAGAATTTAAAAAGGACAAAGTCACCGAAGTAAAGGTAAAAAATTTATTAATACGAAACAGTTCTGAATTGGGTGCACCAAAAATAGATGCACGTGTACTTTTTCAGCTTTTGTTTATTATACCTTATCCCGGCCGCCTGAGCCTCTGTCTCTCTTCTCATTGGCTGAGAAGTTGGAGCTCACATTCTTCCCGACCGCCTAACCTATTGCAGGTTTAGTCCATATTTTTTCTACCATATAAGGCATCTACACACTTACCCTACGAAATTATTATCTTAAACATGTTTCTGATTGATTACACTATGTGTTATTTCACGGTCTCTGCTGCCATCTACTGTCCAGTGTTAGTAATTACAAGCACTCTGGTTGTGGTTTACTTCAAGTGGTCGTGTCCTCCTCTTCATCAGCTGCCCCCCTCGTGTGGGTTGGCCTACTTGGCCGCCTTCACTGTCCACCCGTTAGAGTTACTATTCAAGCCTTGTTCTCTTGGTCGTATTTGTACTTTTCTATCTTCTGGGTCCTTGGGCTGAAGGACACCTTCCAGTCTGCTTTCTCTTCACCTAGATAATACTCTGGGAACAAGGACATTTCAACGGACCAAGAACATCTGTAAGGATTAGTTAGGTACAATTTTGTTAGATTTTTTCGCTATTACTAAGACTTCTTTGTTAGTACTATCACACTATTAATGGTATATCAATTAGCTGAAGCAAAACTTAGCTCATCTTTCACATCCCTATTCTTCTGTCCCTACCGTTCTTTCTCTATCCCCTTCTCCATTCCTTGGCCCTATTTCATTTCTCTATTTCACGGTTGGCCTCACCATCCCTTTTCCTCTCCTGGTCGCTCCCTTCCACTCTCAGTTCCGTGTCCTCACTTCCTCCCGTATTCCCCACTCCTCTATCCTTCCCCCGATCCCTCTCTCCCCTGCTCCGCAGCTCTTGCCCTCTCACTCTAGCCTACTCCCAGTCGGGCAGTACTTTTCCGGGGCAGTGCTCCACCCTCGCTCCGTTCCTCCCCGCCCGCTGTGGCCTTCGTTCTTTCCCTGGGTCGAGGCCACCGCCTTCTCGGCCGCGCTCGCGCCGCCGCCGCCGCCGCCGCCGCCGCCGCCTCACGCATGCGCACGGCTGCACGGCCCTCTGCCCGCGAGCGGCCTTAGGCGCACGCGCACCGCCCCTTCGGCGCTCGGTCCGCGTGCCCGCGGACAGAGCCCTGCGCGTGCCCGCATCCTGCCCTCCGCCCCACCGGCAAACCCAGGCGCATGAGCACTGCTCCCCACTTCGCAGCCCGCGCTACTTCGGGCGTGCTTTTGCGCATGCGCTGGTCTGCCGCCGCCGTGCTGCGGATGGCGCATGCGCACTACCCCTCCCGTCCTCAGTGCCGAGTACGGCGGCAATAAGCAGCCCAGGGGGCGGCTCGGCCGCTGGGCGCCCTCTTCCGGGGCTGCCCGGCAGCGCAGCCTGCCGCCCCTCCCTCAGGGGTGCCCGTGACGTGCGGAAAGCAGACTCCACAACCCCTAAGGTCGTACAGTAGGTATGTTTATTCAGCGCTGGGCAGCACGGGGGGTCGTCCCACCACAATCCTGCGCGCCGCCTGCGGCAGTTTCTTTGAACTTACACCATAAGTGTTGCATATTCATAAAGCATATATGCATATTCATAAATTATCCCGAAGGAGGCGGTCTTTATTATAATGAGTTCCATGAAGTCATTGCCATTGTCTCCGCCTTTAGCTCCTCCCAGCGGGCCACGCGCAGTATCTCCCGCTGGTCGTGGGCCAGGGTCTCAGAGATGAAGGCAGTATGTCTTCCTCACCGTGCACTTTTCACCTTCATCATGTGGGAAATGAGCTAAGTTTTGCGTCAGCTAATTGATATATTCTTGTTAGTGTGTCAGTACTAACAAAGGAGTTTTAGTGATAGTAGAGTCTAATAAATTGTATCCAATTAATCCCCAAAAATACCCTTGGTCTGTCAAGGGATCCTTGTTTGCAGAGCATTATCTAGGTGAAGAGAAACACACTGGAACATGGCCTTCAACAGGGAAATATCAATAAGGCCAAAGAAACCAGTCCTGGGCAGTAAATCTGCCAAGTAGATGGTAACAAAGACTGTGAAATAACGTGTAGTGTAATCAGCTAATCAGAGGCATGTTTAGGATAATGATTTCGTACAGTAGGTGTGTGTGTGCCTTATATGGGAAAAAGGTGCAAATTAAACCTCTAATAGGTGGGGCGGTTGGGAAGAATGTGAGCTCTAACTTCTCAGCCAATGAGAAAAGAGACAAAAACTCAGGCGGGCGGGATAAGGGTATAAATATTTAAAAATTGAAAAATCACACGTGCATCTATTTTCGGTGCACCCGATTCAGAACTGTTTCGTATTAATACATTTTTAACCTTTACTTCAGTGACTTTGTCCTTTTTAAATTCTAAGATGTGAGCCAGTATTTCTCACAACCACAAAACTTGCTCAAGCTAGTTGGCAGAGAGTGTCCATCCCCCCTATTCCTTTTGATAAGTTCCTACCTTTGTGATTACTTGTGCACATCCCATCCTAATTTACTACATCCTTATCTTGTGGTTAGTTAAAAAGATGTAAGCAAAGCCGAGGTCGTCATGACTGTTCCTTCTGTATAGATACACGGTTTAAGCTAAGCAATGGCTTTGCTACTAACCCTTGAGTGTTACCAATCCCTCCAGGTTACCACCTGCTGCCATCGGGCATTCTGGCTGCTTCCCCGTACCTCGGTTACAAAAAAAGTGGCCAGCCATCACCTGGCAGGCAGCACAGCCTTGCTGCGGATCAGTGTCACCAGGGAGCGAGTGTAGCCCACAGCTCCCGGGGAGGGGCAGGGCCGCTGCAGTCCTGCATGACCTCTGGGGCGCCCAGATGGCAGATGGGGGTGTCCGCACAGCCTCGGGAGCCCTGTCCTGCTGCCGCCAGCCGGTGCCGGGGCAGCGGGGCTGCGCCGGAGCGTTGGCAGCTGGGCTCTGAGGCTGCTGGGTGCCAGCCAGGCGGGAGCCGACTGACCTTCACATGGCCGCTGGTGTCGGGGTTTCTTCTGCCAGGAGCCGGGTGAGCAGCAGAGGCTCCCCCCGAACATGTTCCGGCAGCATTGAGCCAGCCCTGCGGTACGCTGGCTCTCAGCTTAAAAAGATTCACACACCTGTACACCTTCGGGTACTCAGTGGTCTTCGAATGCACCCATAAGGGCTTGGTTGCACCCAGAAAAAAACCCAAACCAGCCCCAGGCCTCCAAACACTCAAAACTCTGCTTGAGACCCCCAAAGACTCAGTTGTAGGGTCCTGAATCCCGGCTCGACCAGTCTCAAAGACTCCTAAGGTTCCCCCAGAGCCTCAAAGCATTCCCAGCACTGCTTCAGCCACCCCCTAAACCTACCCCAACAGCTCTTCGCTCCCCCTTGCTTCCTCACACCCTGCCTAAAAGCCCTCAAATCCCCCATCCCTATGCCAGCAGCCCCTAACACCATACTCCCTGCTCCAGGATGCTCCCATTTATCCCTGCTTCCTACCAGAGTATCCCCAGTGTTCTCCAATCCTGTAACAGTACTATCCCAAGACTTGTCTCAAGGCCCCTAAGTACCACCAAGCACTCCTCGGAGGAGTGCAGGTGTCATGAATACCTGCAAACCCTACCTAACTATCCCCCAAAGTCCTCCAAACATTCCTCACAGCCCCAAAAACCCTGAACCCTGTTTCTGAGAACCTGAAAGGCCTCCTCCAAAGATCTGCAGATCTTAATTTCCCATGAAGATCCCACAAACCTTTCTTCTAGGCCACAACACACCTGCAGGTCCTTCCCAAGAGCCACCAAACAACCCTAGACTTGTCCTAGGGCACTCAGACCCTGCCTCCAGGTCCCCAAGGACTTCCCCTAAAACGCTCTTTGGGCAGCAAAACATCTCAAATCAAGTCCAAGTGCCCACAAAGACTCACCTAAAATAGCCCAAGTAGCCCGAAACACCCTAAACCCTGCTTCTAAGCTTCTCAGACCTCTCCCAGCCCATGCCAAAGGGTCCAAACATTGTCCTGAAGCTCCCACCAAATCCCAAATATCCCCATATTCTTGCTGGGGCCAAGAGACCCTGTACCCTGCCTAATTTTCCTCAAAAAATGCAAAATTTGCCCCAGTCTGCCAAGCAAACCTTGCTCTACTTCAAGACATTCAGAAACCTGCCCAAAACCCTACCACAGGACCCCAAACACTACCATGAAATCTCCTAGCGATGCTGAAAGGCCCACACCCTCCCCTAAAACCTCCAAACCTGCCTCATGCTCCAAAACCCCCAAAGTGTGTCCCAGGAACCCAAAAATACCCTCAGTTAACTCCTCCCCTCTGCAAAGACATGACCAGGGCTACTTGAAGACTCTCAAACCCTGACCAGTAGTTCCTAAAGATCTCCAAATCTGCACTAGAGCTCCCAAACACCCCAAAGCCTGCTTTAGGTCCTCCAGAGTTGTTTTCCAGCCGCCAGATCCTGTGCCAAGTTACCCCAAAGCCTGCCAAAATGTCCCAAGGACTCTAAAGCCTACCCCAGAGACTGCCCAGCCCCTTTGGCTGCCGTGGACCTCTTGCCTGTACCTTCCCCTGAAGTGTCCAAGATGAGCCCTGGAGTGAGGCAAAGACTGCTGTAGGGCCTCCAGAACCTCTTGGCTGTAACACCGGCTATTTGGACAGAGCATGGCTTCACGAAGCACCCTGAGGGGGACACGCAGAATTACGAGTCTTCATGCCAGGCTTTGCAGCCTGGAAGGGCAATGTATTTGAGAGCTGGGCATTCCTGTCAAACCCCAAAAGAGCTGGCCTTCTTTTCATTTTGGATTAGCTGATTTTAAGTAATTGGAGGATTTGGCTTTTGCAGATGAGATCTCAGTCTTCTCTTAGTGGTCTCCGATAGATTGGAATTGCTGAGAGCAGCCTGGCAAAGCTTTGTGTGTACAAGGAGGCAGGTTGCAAAAAAGCCGCAGTTTCTTGCAGAGCCATGGAAACTTTCCATGACAAAAGAGCAGGCAGTGCAGAGTTCCAGTGTGGGCAGTGGCGGGGCAGTAGGGTGGATGTTCAGTCTTTTCATTTAAAGCACAGTGAAGAGCAGCAGAGTCTGAAGGAGTGGATTTGTGTCACGCATAACTCAGCTTAATCTTGAAGTTCCTATATCTTATTGATTATTTCTGCATTTTAATGTGATCTTTCTGCTAAAAGACCTTGTGCAGCAGCTGCCTTTCCTGGACTTCAAGGGGGATGGGCCGGGAGGACAGTTTTCAACACTAAGGCGTGCGGCTATTACACAAAACAGAGTCACAATGGCCATAAAGTTTCACAGTTACCTGGCAGGTTCTGTGGAACTTTTCCATAAATTTGATACATGATCACACCTCTCTGCAGGGGAGACCACTAGGGCAGAGCTCACTGGGCCATAGCAGGGATCCCTGTTTCTGCAGCCAGTTGTGCCAAAACTGCAAGCAGCTGTACCAAAACCTCTCCTCCTCTTTTCTGTCTTCTCTGCTCCCCTCACCTCCCCACAGTAGTATAAAATGGACCACAATTTTGGCCATGTTTTCTCATTTTAGGTTTGGAGTTTTTAAAAATGTCTTTAAAAATGAAGGCGTTGACCAGCAGACCCAGCTTCACAGTAATGCAGTTCAAATAGCTGTGCTCACCTCCAGCCACTGGAGGTAGCTGTCCTCCAGCTTTCTGGTGGGAGACAGCAACGTCCTCGACTTAATAACAGCCTCTGGGGAGCTCTCTCTGGCCCACACAACTACCACAAGGTCTTGAAATTAGTGTGGAGTGATGGAGTGATAGATTAGGCAAAAATGCTTATGCTATAAGTGTTTGATTTTTGGATGTGTAACTTGCTCAAATTTACTTTAGTCTTCCTCCTCTGAGCAAAGTATAATGGCACTCATTTTGGGAGAGGCTGGAGGATGAGCTCCATCAGCTGTATAGTATCCCCCACCCCTGCCACATCCGAAGGATCAATGGGATTGTGCAGGGGGTGCACAGTCTGTGTTCTTGGTGCAAATGGAAGGCACAAAGCGGAACAGGTAGGAAGCGCTGCCTGCCCTTGCTGTGGGCAGCAAGGGCCATGGGGATTTAAGGGCAGGGCAGGGGAAGAGAAGCAGTGGGCACACAAGGGCTACCCATCCAAACAGAGGGGCTGCCACTTTGGCCACAGGAGCTTCCTGTACCCTGACAGCACCAGGGAGCCCAGGAAAGCCTGGGGAATGTCAGCAGAGGAACAGCTTTGATTGCTTCCCCAGATCCTTTGCAGGCTCCCTGACAGGTCAGGGAGCCAGTTGCCAAAGACCTTCAGGATACTGTCCTGTAAGCTCCTGTGCCCCTGTGAGGCCACCACCTCAGGGAGGAAAGTCTGTTTGGGGAGCCAGGCTCCCTTGCCCCCTGCCCCAGGTGAAGACTGCCCTGCTGTGGGTGACAGGCCACCCCTCCCTGGGTGACATGGGGAGGTCAATGCCTGCCTCACTCGTGGGGTCTGGCTGACTTAAGCAGCCCCAGCGTGAGTGATTTTGGTTTGGCTGACATCAAGCTCTGCCCTTTTACATGTCCCCCTTGCATACCACATGCTCCCAAAACAACAGCCCCTGAGCAGGACCTCCACTTTTCTCCTCACAACTTATTGGCAAGGGGAAAGCAGGCTAAGGGGAAGCTGCATGATGACCACAGCGGCACCTCTTACAGCTTCTTTTCCTCTGTGTTTCCTCAGTGCCAGAGGAAACTTTTCTGACACTGTGTCCTGCAGCAACCTCCAAACAGATGAGGTATGGAGACCTATGAAGGAAGGCTTTGGCTCAACCAACCAACTCGACCCAGAACTGATACCTGACTACGTGTGAGTTTATCCATCAGCTGGGGAACTGAAGATCTATTCCTTAACAATGCAGTTGTTGCTAGTGATTTATTCTTACAAAATATTCATCATTCTCTCTTTATTTCCCACCCTGTGGGTCTGTAGCTCTGTGCTCAATGAACTGTGAGTATCATGAAGCCACTGCCATCTCTTTAAGCATGGCTGGGTACGATCCTGAGTGACTTTTTAGTCACAGAGGTGAAGGTGATGAGGTTCAAAAGCTCTTTGAGGAGAGAGGTCAGGACTTCAGTGAGCTTTTCTTGTCTTTTCTGATTTTCCTCCATTGTGTCTGATGTTTTTGTGTCATTGCCTCTCTCCCAAAATGGGGTGGAGGGCTCCTCTGTTCCTCACACTATTTATCTTAGCTTTGGTTTTGCTACTGTGTATTCAGGATGTTTCTTATTTACAGCTCCTTCTGCTTATCTTCTGACAACATTTAACTACTTGAAAACCTTTCTTCTGCACCTGCACCCGTCTTTGCCCCTTTGCTGATTACATGGTTCACACACTTAGCCACAAAATGTGTCTGGCTATGCCATCAGATTGTGTGATGAAGTTTTTGGCACTGTTTATGTTACAGTAGTTGAGTATGCTTATACACGCACTTAAGAAAAGGTAGAATTCTTTATAACCTGATTAGCACATTTATAATTCATGGGTAACTCAAACCTTTGCTTTACTTACACAACTCCCTGACTGTGTTACAGATGCCTGCATGGTGAGATGCCATGGAGGGTGTGAGACACGAGGATGCTGGCAGGGTGCAACTGAACCCCAAAGTGCCCAGACCTTGACTCATCTAAAGATGACCTAGAAAGTTTCATACATGATGGTGGGGCAGGTGCAACCAAACACCCTCCATAGGACATGTCAGCTGCTGGAACTGCTTGGCATCATTTGCAAGCTGCAAAGAGAGATGATAGCAGTCTGAGGCCCATGTGCTTGAGTTACTACAGGGGACTAGTGGTACACACTCACAGTGAGTCAACCACACACTTCTTTTCCGCAGCTGAGTCCCATGCAGGAAAGTGGGATCCCAGATGCGTTGCTGACAGGGCATCTTCAGTCCAGCCTCCTTCACAAAGCAGGACCATGCCCAGCAATAATAGATCTGGACACCATGCCTTTGCCAGTGCCAAACCATTTTTTCCTTGGCTGTGATTGAAACAGCCTGGCTACAGGAAGAAAAGGAATAAGAAAGAAGAAAAAAGAAAAAGGAAGATAAAAGAGGGGTACAGTGCAGGGTATTAGCAGTAGTGGTGGTGGTAGTAGTACTAATAGTAGTAATAGTAGTGAGGTTAAAATGAAGCTTTGGTGATTGGAAGTGATTCTGCCTAGACTTCTCATTACAAGCAAGTATGCTAAAGAAAGCAAGGGGGCTTTTAGCTCAAAGGAGGGGCTTTTAGCTCAAAAGAGCAGCGTGTAAACAGGGAGAGGCTGGGTTTGTTTGGGGTTGTTCTCGTGTTGTTTTTTTTTTGGGGGGGCAGGAGGTCAGGGGAAGGAGGACCGAAGTTACAGTGGTTCTCTTTTTGAAGAGAAAAGGCCAAACGGACAGGATAAAGCAGAGCCAAGTTTCTACTGTTTCTTCCTCCAGCCACGCAGAGTTATTCCCTCTTTCTTCAAGGGGATGCACTTCATTAAATCACTCTCTTCTATTAAAGGAATGTGATGTAGCAAACTAAGTAATGCCAGTAGAATCCATCATATCTTAATTAAAGCCTGGAGTTCCTGAAGTTGAAACACAGAGGATGTAGGTGAGACAAATGTATCCAGGCAGAGAGTACTATAATAGATATTTCAGCTAGTTAATACTTTTCCTACCACCCTTCTGGGTTTCTTTTCCACAAAACTTCCCCAAGAAATCCAGTTTTGTTCCCATTTTGTAGCACATTGGCTGTGGGATATATATTCTTTCATCTATACCACCATCTGACAAGGAACTGCTTGGTGTTCAGACTGCATCATACCTCACCCCTAGGCTCATGTGAACTTGACCTTCCTCTGCCAGCCCCATGCAGTCCACAGGGGACATTGCAGAAAGAGGGTAGAGAGAGCTGGCTGTTCTGAGGGCTGCAGGAAGCCTGTAGGGGTATCTCACTGTGCAGAGTTGCTCCAGAGACAGCCAGTGACAGTGTCCCGCAAAAAGCCTTTGGACTGAGCTGCTCCAGAGCCTTCAAGGCTGGCTGCTGTGCAAGAGGAAGAACCTTTCTTGCAACAGAAATGTGGTCTTAGCCCCAACTGACTGCAGGATGGCAGGAATATGTATCCCTGCCTGTGTCAGAGTGCTTCTCTAGAATCCACAACTGTGACTGGAGCAGTTGACTGACTTTTACATCCCTCTCTTTTGGCTTTACAAAAGCAGAAGACCTCTAGTGAGACCAGACGCCAGCCAGGACCACTCCAACTTTATAGAAGGCTTTCTGCAGTACCAGTTTTCCAGTGATGCCTACAGACCTATCATAGAGGTCTTTTCTGGGGTTACTAGGGTCACAGAAGGCTTGTTATGGCAGCCAGACCATTTCTTCAGCAGGGACAGGCCATGGGTCCACCCCTCAGTGTACCACATCCATAGTTTAACATCAAAATCCCCCTATCCTGCTAAGATTTCAGCTTCATGCTTGCCATAGGCTTTCCAGGGAGAGGCGCATCTAACTGTGAGCTGTGACAGACAGAAGAGTTATGCAGCCTTGAGAAGAGTATATAGCAGTAAGCTGACTTCAGCTATGCTGGTAATTAAGACTGGCACAGAAATCCAAGCCTCTTTTTTATTAAAGACAAAATGTGAAATTGGCTGAGCCAGCAGAAAGAGCTGATGGTGCAAGGCAAGTATTTGTGCGAGCTACCTGGCCTCACTGTTTGCAGTGCCATAATGCCTCTATGGCATGCTGCCAGGGTATGACAAACTGTATGCTCCAGTAGTCATTAGGAATTCTGAATTAGCCTCACACACCTATATGTCTGATGCCTTAGTATACAGAAAAATCTCCCCTTTCAAATCTCTTTTATATGCTTGGATGAAGATGAGAGCTGTCTGGTGCAAGGCAGACTCTCTGGCCAGGACAATGGCAGATTTTGGAGACATTTCCTAGCAGTATTTCTTCACTTTTTAACCTAAAGCTGTTTAACCTACAGCTAATTTCACACTGTCATTTTAAGGATCTGAGATACCACTTCACATCATGATTTTGAGCACAACCTAATGCACATCTGGCAAATAAAGAGACCTGATACACCCTTGCATCTATAAAAAACTTTTTGAAATTTAATATAGTGAGAAACAATTAATCTTTTCTTAAACCACCCTTTGTTAAAAAAACCACAAACATTTGTAAATATATAAAATTATAAAGTACCAAGTGCTTCTTGCTTCCCAGTACAGTAGGACTCAGGAATGGCAGGTAAATTTGGTGTTAATCTGTTCAGTGTATTAGGTCAAGGGCTGCAGAACTGACCAGATGGTCTCCTTCCTCTGACAGGTCCAAACTGAGCTTGTTTCACTGCAGTTTCAGACTTTCTTCCTGCTCTTTTTGACAAACATCAGTGCTTACTGGTGAGAGCAGGGCTGGAGCTGTAGCAACTAGCAGGCTTCCTAGAAGGTTGCAGAAAGGGCAAGATTTCCAGTTGCTAGTGGGGAAGAGAATTCAGGCACCAAGAGTGTTCCTCTGTTTACTGTTCCTCAGGGAAAGTGCATCCTTTGCTTTAGGATCATCCTCTAGCTGGACTGGACAAAGCCAGTCACAGGTCCACTTTCCATCAGGTTCCCTTAATCAGCAAGTACTCAGATACCCTTGCAAATTGCATTGTATGAAACATCACTGAGTCCCACCTGTCTCACTTTTTTACCACTGAAATGTTATAGGGTAAAAAGTTCTCAGGTTGTACATCTAGATCTGAACACCAAAGTAGGACACTGGACTGCTGTGGAAGTACTGTAAAATGAAAAATTCAGTTGTACACATTCATAGAATTCATAGAATCATAGAATCATTTAGGTTGGAAGAGACCCTTGGGATCATCAAGTC
>JAOXJM010000019.1:49439723-49460799 GCA_026413425.1 Tringa solitaria | reverse complement strand
TGTAGAGAGTGATGAGGTCTCCCCTCAGCCTCCTCTTCCTCATACTAAACAGTCCTATATTAAACATTGCAATTGTTAAGGTAACTAAGCTCCAAATGGGATCTTCTGCCTATCTCTTCTAACACAGAAGAACAGCTGTCAGTTGCAGAGAGAATTGGAAGGTGCTTGTTGATGTTGTTTCTTACTTGGCCTTCCCCAAAAAAGCCTCTGTCATCTGCAGAAACTTATGACAGCTCCCTGCATTCCCTGCATTCTCTAAGTGGTCACCTTTGCTAGTTCTCCCACTAGCTTCCACCACACCAGGCACTGTTGTGTCATTCCCTAAAAAGCGAGCTGACCCCTCAGTGCTCCCCTAAAGGAGAGCATGACTTGGCCTGGGGAGGATACACTACCCTAATCTTAAACCAGCAGCTTCATCTTCTTGTGGAAAACTTAAATCACTGCAGTTGCAGGAGAGGTGGAGAAACAACAGAAGTAAAACAAGCTTATCCTGAATGTCCCAGCGTCTGTCATGGGACCAGAAGAGTGAGGAATCCTGCCGTATTCTGCTGCTTACAGATATTTTCTTTTACAGGCAGCACTGCAGGCAGGGCTTTTCTTTTCCTATTTGTAGGAGAGGACAAAGTGACTCATTGTAACAGACTTGCATTACAGATCACATACCTACACTTCCCTGCTGCAATGATAGGATGCTCTACCTCCTACTGCCCTCTAGCTAAGAGGCACAATTAGCTCCAACATTAGAGTGGAAGAGTTGTTATGCTATTCCAGAACCACAGTCCTTAAAACAGTTTTCCAGTAGGTTTGTCATAAGCATGAATTCCATACCCTGAAATCTTCACCCCTGATCCAAGTATATAAAAAAAAAAATGGCTGAAACATGATGCTCTGCAACATTTCTTAGCTTGAATCAAGTCAGCTAAAAATCCCCATTGTCCCGTCGTCCAGTCCCACTTTGACATTTCTGGCAGCACAGTCTTTCTTACAGCCCGGAGTCACAAATAAATACAAGATTGAGGGAAGCACAGTGAAGGTGCCCCAACAACTGTGCTCTAGCCCTTGCTTGTTGTGCAACAGGATCCGGATATCACAGTGTGCCAGCTGAGCATTTGCAGTCATGGTTCCTGACCACAGGCCTGAGTCCTTTGCATACTGGGCCCTTGGCATGCCCCAAAAGACCTGCTTATGCTTCAGGAACATCTGCTGTTGCTGTATCTTCTGCCTTGACAAAATCACCGTTGTTTGTCTCAGCATGGAGCCGCTTGTAGTCAGTATGAAAGAAGATGACATAAAAACAAGACATAGCACTGCAGAGGCCAGCCAGCACCAGTACTGGAGCTGCAAGGAAGATAGATTTTTAGATGGCAAGTTCACAACTCCCCACTGGTGCAGAAGTCTAGAGGTCAGTTCCCCAGCAACTGTGTGATCTCCTCCCAAAGGTTACCCCTGAGGACAGTGTGCAGCTCACAGTGGGGCAATGCCAGTTTGCTAACAGCCAAATGTTGTCTCACGTAACACTGACATAGGAAGATTATTTGGGTGAAATGTGGAAGGTTTCCAGGACTCCTGTTCTGCATGACTCCACGGGTTAGAGGTCTTACACCAGTGCACACAGTATGTTTGTGGCTGTGTGTGTTTCTTTGTATGTGTACAGGTTTATGTGTTGTGGAGTGCTGAAGAAAGTTAGAACAAAGACTGAATCAAGACACGTGAGCTTCATAAGATTACAGGTCCACAGGGGTAGTGCTTCTTGTTATATCATCCAAGAGCAAAGTGCAGGAAAGGGTCACTAAAGATAAACTTTAATCCAAGAAACATTTGTGTTGAAAAAACCTTTTCTGAAGGAAAAAAAAAAAGTGAATCTAAAAGGCTATACGCAAAAAGGCTTGGAAGTAGTTATATTCTTATTCCAGCAGTGTCTCAAATAAACACCTCCATGCCTTTCTTTCTCCACAGATGTCCCTGCATGTATCAGACCACAAAATGATTAGGAATGGGCACCTAATCATCAGATCCAGCTCTGATCTGAAAAGATGAAGAGTTATAGGTTTTCAGACATTAAGCAGTCAAATTACTTTTTGGGGAGTTATTGTGAAGCCTTGTTCCCTGCCAGCTGGTGGAACTTGTTCTGAGGAGTTTCTGCTCAGCCAAGCAGGATATATTTAAAACTTGTTTATCAGCCTTTGTGTTACGGTAACTCCACAGGACTTGGTGTCAGTATTACATAACTATGAACCAGCTGAGAGATCAAGACCGGGGTCTAGCCTGCACTGAAAACTCAATTGTGCTCCTGTTCATCTCAGTTGCTGACTCTTCTACTGACCAGCTAGGAGAGGAAGGGAAGTGTGGAATAAGGCAGAACAAAGCTGCACTGGCATGTTACAAACTCAGGCAGCTCTGTGTGCAGAAGCAAGAGAAGTAGCTTTCAGTCAATGCACTTCTAGGCTGCAAAGCAGCGCAGGCTGTGCTACATGGACAGCATCTTCCCCTCAGAACAGCTGCTTTCCAGCTTGGTGAAGCTCAGGTTTCTGCAGGGTGGTCATAAGCGAACTATGAACCCAGGGTCAGCAGCAGTAATCACGGCACCTTAGAGGTCTTAATATTTTAATCTCGCAGGCCTGGTTTATCAGGAGCAGCAAGGAGTGCACCATCAGGTTGGGAAAGGTGTCTAAAAGATATGCTACAACAGGAATCAATTTTGCAGGCACCCTCACAGTAAACCTGGAGGAGAGCAGGGGGTATGTGAGGTGCAACCGAATATCCAGTGTAATTTCCCAAGGACATACTTACTTGTCCAGTCCAGGGCTCCACCCTGATCAAAGGCGCAGGTGGAAGCTGGATCCTCAGAAATGCGCACGGTGAGGGCTTGTAGCAGAATCATTAAAATCACACCTTCAATCTGGCTGTGGGGAGAAGCCAACATGCAGTTACAGCACCTGCCTGATTCATCAGTGCTGCAGGCAAGCCCAGCTTCCCCAGTGGGAAGAAAGCAAGGACCCTTTCTGGAGAAGGGTCCTTCTAGCAGAGAAAGCTACTGCCAGCTTCCTCTGGCAGGGCACTGTTAACTGGCGCTGGCTCACAGGGTGTGCAGGTCAGCCTTTTTTCAGCACACCCTGGGCTAGCATGGCAGGACCACTGTATACTCTCTCTGGAGGTGAGCAGTTTTGAACAACTGCTGTCAAGGAGCTGAGGCTTAGTCACTGGGCAGAGACTTGGAAATGCCTCTTACTGCAGGGTTGAGGAAGGGAAAAAGTCAAGCTATGACTTCAGCCTCCTCCTCATTTGTAGCTGGCTAACAGCAGCAACAAAGTCCACAACCAGTGGGAGACAACAGCCTTCAAACACTGTGTCTAATATCTCTGTTTGTCTGATGTTTCTTGCTGCTTCAGCTCCACCTGACACATACACATGGTACCTGACCACGTATGTCACTGCTTAGGGCTCCAACAGGTCATTCCTGCTGCAGTCCAGTGCCAGCCCTTGGCATGTAAATTGATCACAGGAAGGACTGTTACTTCCCCATCCATTGTGACCTGCTTCCCTGTGAGTGTTGGGCCCCATGTCCCTCAGCAGAACACTGAGACCTGACCCTGTACTGCTGTGGGAATGGGTGTCCCTCTCAGGCACACAGCCCCCATTTGCTTCAAGGGTAGGGGATGCTGAGCATGGTTAAATCATGCTTTCTGCCAAGGAAGGGAGACCTCCATCTTCCTTCTTGCTTTTCTTGCACCAATTCCACATACTCTTCCTTGCTTTAAAATCTTTAGCTCTTCAGCTCTATGGGTCAGCCATCCAGCTCCCCCCTTGTTATGGTCATCTGCAGGGACACCAGAGAGAAGTTCAACAGGATGGCTAGCACTGATGTCCAGGCTCTTCTCTGCACCTCTGAGCGTGTGCGTGTTTGAGACCAAGCTCAGCTCTGAATTGAATTTAACCTGCCTGCTTACCTTGCAACAAAAATCAGGCCTGTAGATGTGCCCTCTCCCACAGGGTAGGAGCACTCCACAGCTAGTTCCATGGCAGTGGGATAGATGGCAAAACCAAAGAAACCAAAGAGTGAGCTGGTGATGGCCAGTATGACATCCTGATGTCTGGACCGAGAAGTCTGCAGGCAGAAAAACAACATCAAAGTCTCAGTGTCAGCACTGCTGTGCAGAGAATCTCTTAACCTGTAACTTGCAGGAAGTCCCAAGGGCTCACTGGTCTTACCAGCACTGTCCCTCTTTTACCTCAACCTTCTAGAGTCAACAAATGGCTACATAATGGATATTTATCTGTTTAATTTAAGCAAGGAGAGAGAAGATCAGCAGAATTACCTGAAAAGTATTGGTGTGGTTGTATTACTGTGACTTGACTTGATACCTCATCAGTCACTTACCAGGAGTGTGCTCAGTGACTCAGCACTGTGCTCAGCACAAAGTGAAACACACACCTCACATTCCTCCTAATGCAAGCTAACATTTCAGAAGTGGTGTTTGCATTGGGTTACATATGAGAATTCCCTGCGTTGCTCATTGATAAGGAAAACTATTCCTCGTTTTGTTGGACTCATGTTTGTAACATTGGGGTTTTAACACAAAAAAACCCCACCCACAAAACAAACAAAAAAGCACCTGAAACATTCACAAACCCTGGAGATTAGTTTAGTGCCTAGAACTGCCTTGTCTTTAACTCTGGAGAAAAGACCACAGGCTTAACCAGCCAACACTATCAAAGCCAAGCACACAAATCCTGCAGCCACAGTGCTTCCTCCTTCCTTAACCATGTAATAAATTCCACAGAGGAACACTAGGTGTCTGTCCTAGCACAGCTGCAGCAAGCCTGGCCCAGCTAAACTGGTAAAGTCAAGAAAAAGTCTGTCTGGAATCTGAGTTGAAAGCATCAAGCAGATTTGAATGGGTATTTTTCATTTTACTACTTTGAACTAGCAGTTCATCTATATGGGATAAAGGGGACAAA
Organism: Tringa solitaria; assembly: GCA_026413425.1. Taxonomy (NCBI): domain Eukaryota; kingdom Metazoa; phylum Chordata; class Aves; order Charadriiformes; family Scolopacidae; genus Tringa; species Tringa solitaria. The sequence goes on along the minus strand of JAOXJM010000019.1, from coordinate 49,455,840 downwards.
GGGAAGGGGAGGAAGAAAAGGTTTGCTTGTTACTCCTGACAGAGCCTCTTGCCTACTCTATGCTTTATGTGGGCCCAGGCATGCTGACTTGTATTTAGACCATCCTTCCAGCAAAGGGCAGAGTACTAAAGGGGAAAATGCAAACTTTGCTTCAGGCAGCTTGTTATACACCTTTAGGCACCTTGCTTTAGGCATTGCATTTGTCTCTCTCTTTAAAGTGGAGCTAACAGCGGTGGGATCTGGATTTTTCAACACACAGGAAAATTGCACAACACAAGCCTATTGGGAAAGCAGACACCTGCACCAGTGCAGACACTCTGCAGTGCTAGGAGTCCTGTGCCTCACACCCAGGTTCCTGCTGAGTGATGGCTCCCATTGGCAATGACTATGCTTGAGTGCAGTAATTGCACTCCAGCCTCATGGGTGTAAAGTCTCCACATTCTACTTTCTTCTCCTGGCTGGATTCAAGCATTCCCCTTTTCTGCATCTCCCTTGTCTTATCCTCCTTGAGGAACTGCTGCCAAACTAGGCACACAACTTGGTCCTTTCTACTAATCTTACATTCCGATCAGCCACCAAGAGGTGCTGGGCAGGTGTTGGGAATACTATGGCATCCTTGTTCATTTTTGTAAGGTGGATATTTAGCAATTCCATTTCTTTGTGGAGAGAATGGTCTCAGGGCTGGTAAACATGGTGATCTAAAGTAAAGAAATAAAATCATCCCAATTTATTTATATCCTGAATCATTCTGTCTCAGGCTCCACAGTGACTGTGAAATTGTCAGTAAAGGGTTTTTCTTTAAAACATTCCTAGCCCAGAGAGATAATCCCAAAGCATAACACGTGGCTTAAAAATAAATGCTATACTACTTAAAAATAAATACTATGACATCAAATGACCTTGGTTTGAGTTCGTAATTTATCGGGTGGCAACAGGACAAAACCCACAGGTATTGTGCAATGCAAGGGAGAACTCACCACTGCGAACATGATGCTGGCAAGGGCACTCAGACAGAAACAAATCTTGGTGGACTCTATGAACTTCCTTGTCCGGTCGACATACAGGCCTAGCAGGAAAGCACCCAACAAACCACACACCGTGAACAGTGCACCATTCAGGCCAGCAAATTTCTGGGGAGCAGAAGAAGAAGTAACTGAGCAACCAGAGCAGTTAGAAAATAGGTTTTAGTGTAACCGACCCATCCGCCTGCTGCTAGTGGGTCATTTCCCTGCCCGTTGCAATAGCCAAGACCTTCACAGGGCTCTGAGTAGCAAATAACGGGGCCCAGCTGCTGTTAGAAGTGTGTGGAGACAGCAAGGTCACAGCACTCCCAAGGTCTCAGTGGATGACAAGTCTCCGCACACCTGGCAAGGGAGGCTGGGTGCAGAGCAGCAGCAGTTCCCTGGTGTTAAATGCTCCAGCCTGGGCATGAGACTATTCCTGGCTCCTCTAGGAGCAGTCAGGTGTCTTGTCCACACCGGTGGTAACAGGTCCAACCGCCTTGGGATCTGCTTCTGTTTATAACTGTGGTCCTAGCGCTTTTCTTACCAGGGACCAGGGACTGCACTGGCAGAATGCCTTCCACAAGGCTGGCAGTCCCAAGGTGTGTTAGATGAGACACAGCATCACCTGGCTGTAGCAAGGAGGTCTAATTAGAGAGGCAGTGAGCAGTAGTTAGGCTAGGGCACATGCTCTGCTGCCTGCAGTGGCTGACCTTGCTTGTCCCACTCCTTCAACTCCACAAGAATTCAAATGCAGACATTGATACTGAAAGCAGGGAAGTTTTAACAAACTTGGGTAAACATTTTTGGGAACCTAAGGGGCAGACTGGAAGGAAAGGATATCTGGAATAGCTTCTGTGGGCTAAAGGGACAGGACAAGCCAGTAACACACAGAAAGAAAGCATCACGATGCACATAAAACAAGTCTTCAACATTTAAAAGGTTTCCAGTTAAAAGCCGATGGGGTGTGTAAGTGTGATCTGGCTACGGAGCACTGAGTCAGGTACCAGTCGTGGGAGTTGAGAGGGAGTGGACAGAGACCAGACATGTAGGTGTGCACACATGGCAGCTGGAGAGGTGTTTTAAGAGGACCTCCACGGGGATACAAGTAGCAGGACTGAAACGCTGCCTGCCTGAGGGTAAACAGAGGAACTGGGGCAACCCTTTGCTGTTGAAGGGAGAAAGCAGGAGGAGCCAGCTGTGCACACACTGGGCTCAACTGTAAAAGCAGCACCGGGCCAGTGACTTCCTCTGCTGCCCTGGCTTCATGTAAGACTGTACAAAGAGGAAAAGGCGTTTTTATCAGCCTGCCTTCAGCTTCCCTCCAGGGCCTGCCTGAGCCCCATCCTACTCTGGGGAAGGTGTCAGAAAGCTGAATAGACAGTGCTCTGGAGTGGCTTATATAAAAACACAATACTCTTTTTTCTTAAGAAGTGTTCGAGTGCTAAAGGTTTTTCATTTGCAAATGGGAGCCTGTCTGTGGGCACTAATGAAAATGCAGGTCATCCCTTATACTGAGAGACTGACTGTGCTCTGGATTAATGTACTGCTTAATCTATATTAGATAATGTGAGCAAATACGATGAGACAGTGCAGCTTATTCAACTGACTTCGTTTTGCTCTGAGTCCCTTATCAGGGAAAATAATTCTGATTGTATTGGGGATGATGTGGACAATGGGGAGGAAAGGAAGAAGACTCACATTTGAATACCCCTTTTCACAAAGGATCTGTTCTAGCAGAGCTGAAAAGCAGGTGAACATTCCAATTCCTCCTCCAAAGCACACTGCCAGGATGATGTACGGCTTGTTTCTCAGGAGCTAGAGAAAGAAGTTAATTATTATTTAAACAAGTGGTGTGGAGGAAAAAGGCCTGACTGTGACAGTAGACTCGAGGGTCAGCGGCTCTGACCCCTCAACTTGAAATGTTGACAGTGCAATCCCATGATCATTTGAAGAGTTTGGCTCTCTCCTGTCAGTTCACTCAGAAGACAAGTTAAAATGGGGACCATGTGGGGAGGAGGATCTCTTCAGTGCCTGAATTCTTTCACTTTTCCTTGTGCTATCCTACCTGTTACCCCATCTACTCAGAAGGCTCAGGTTATGTGGTCCTCTTGGATTAGCCCAGATGTGCCTGTTTGAGCCAGATGAACAGCAGTTATTCCACAGCTGAACTGCCAGATACCAGCTGTTGCAGCTTTGCTATAAGCAAATTCCACTCCCTGAAGAAGGAAGGGGTCCTGGTCTCCTTCAGGGGGCTTTCTATGTTGGGTTTGGTGGAGTCGAGTTCAGAGTCTGCTTTGTCAGCAGATTCCTCATGTCTGGCAGGGCTGCATCCCTCACTCAGCACTGGTCTCTCTATGCTATAGCACTTACCATTTTGAGCCCCATGAGGAATGGCTTGGAGGTGGAGTTAGTGGCACTGGCTGAAGGAGGTGTTGGAGGAACCTTCTCATGAATCCCCACAGTTGCCAGAGCACAGGCTGTTACTGCCGGGACAGCATAAACACCCAGCTACACAACACAAAGTAAAGACACATTAGCAGTCTTTTCAGCTTCACTGCCTCCAAATAAAAAAATTAGCTGGACCTCAATCAGCCCAGCTGGCTGATTAAAGCAGTTTTCATTTACCATCAGGGGGATGCGCTTTCCTTCAGGAACTAGTACAGGTGACAGCACGTTTGCTATAAGAATACCCAAGGGATTGGCTGTAAGGAAATAAAACAGAGACAAATTACTCACGCAAGCAGTCAGAATCATTTGTCCATCCTTGCTGCCAGTCAGCACCAGAGCTGCTGTGTGCAGCCAAGCAATGGGTAAGGACAGAACAAGGCATATATAGGGAGAAACCAGGAGGCGAATTTTTGGAGAAGTTGACTGTGTGCTCTTACTCTTGCCACATCTGTTTTTTCACCCCCAAAGTCTATTCTATAAACCCGTTTCCCTACAACTCTTAACTTCTGTAAACTGGTTTTCGTCTATGAATCACAGTGTCCTCACACTCACAAGGCTGCCTCAGTAAATGCTACGGTGAAGGGACAAAATGAATCCATGTCATCTGTCTTGATGTTATATAGCAGCAGTAACAGAGGTGCTTTCCCTTCTTTACTCTCCCTATGCCATTAGGCATGTATACACATGGATAAAGTCCTGCTGAGCCTTCTTGAGGGTGAACAGTCCCAGCTCTCACATCATCAGCTGGCATGACAGATGCTAGATTCCCTTAACTGTCTTAGTGGCTCTTCACTGGACTTACACTAATATATCCACGTCCTTTTTGTGCTGAGGAGCCTAGAACCGGACACAGCTCTTTCAGATCTGGACAGGGGACTTCCCTCAAGCTGCTAGCAGTACTCTTCCCAGTGGTCACCAGGATGCCATTGAACTTCTTTGCCAAAAGAGAATGAAAAGCAGGAAAGCCCTATGACAGCTCTCTAAAGTGACACTAGGTCACTGCTGGCACCTTTCAAGCCAATACATTTCCTCAGTAAAGCCAGGCTGGCATACAAGTTGATCTCTGCTACCATCACATGGTAGAAGAGAATCTTGGACACTTGTCTGTACTGGAGTAGAGGGTTGCATTGTTATGGGTCTCAAGCTCAGCAGCATGTGAAGCACCACTCCTGGGACCTAGATTGGGAACATCCAAAATTGCTGGAGAAAATTTTTTAACTTTAAGGCAACATTCTGCAAACAGTCAAACAAGTGAAGTTGATTTTCCATTAGTGAGTGTGGGTGGGGTTAGGAAAGCCAAAGCCAACCTGGAATTGAGTCTGGTAACAGATGTGAAGGGCAAAAAGAATGGCTTCTACAAGTACATCAGCAGCAAAAGGAAGGTTAGGGAAAATGTGGGCCTGCTGCTGGATGGGGCGGGAGACTTGATAGCAGCGGGTATGGAAAAGGCCAAGGTATTCAATGCCTTTGTCACCTCACTCTACCGGTAAGACCAGCCTTCAGCCCTGAGACCAGGGATGAAGTCTGAAGCAAGGAATATTTACCTTCAGAGGAGGAGGATTAGCTTAGGGAACATGAAATAGGTCAGAAACACACCAGTCCATGGAACTGATGGGATGCACCAATGAGTGCTGAGGGAGCAGGCTGTTTTCATTGCAAGGCCATTCTTGGCTATCTTTAAAAGACCACGGCAATTTCAAGAGGCTTCTGAGGACTGAATGTCAGGGAATGTCACTCCCATCTTCAAGAAGAGCAAGAGAATTCAGGAAACTCCAGGCCTTTCAGTCTCACTTTGATCCCTGGGAAGGTGATGGAACAACTAATTCTGGACACCATTTCCAGGCACATGAAGGACAACAAGGTGAGCAAGAGCAGTCAACAAAGGAGAAACACTTAACCATCCTAATGGCTCTGTAGAGTGAGATGGCTGGCTGGGTGGATGAGGGGAGAGAAGTGAATGTTTTTTATTTCAGCTTTACTAAGGCTGTTGACACCGCCCCCCATAACATCCTCACAGACAAGCTGACAAAGTACTGGCTAGAAAAGTGTACAGTGAGATGAATTTAAAGTCAACTGAACAGCTGGGCACAGAGGATTATCATCACTGTCATGAAGTCCAGCTGGAGGCCAGTCACTAGACGTGCCCTTCAGGGGTTGATACTGGGGCAAATACAGTTTAACCTTAACAGAAACCTTGGAAGACAGGGCAGAGTGCACCCACTGACAGTTTACAAACACAAGGAAGAGCGGCTAATAGAAGAGATGGCTATGCTGCCATTCAGAGGAACCTGAACTTGGAAAAGTACTAGTTTATGATCCTGGTGAAATGTTATCTGTACATGGACACAATTAAATAACAGCTTTCAAGGAGATGGATTAACGTTTCTCTGTTGGGGTATATAATGCATCTGGGCATTGTAGGGGACTGCCTGAAAACTGCTGTCAGGTGTTTCCATGAACTATTGGCATGCTGAAGCAGTTACAGAAGGTATGGATGAGGGGTGGGAATGTGAGCATTGGGCTAAATGTGAAAATACTAAGTGAGACTGTCTGAGTAATTACAGGGTTTCAGCTGCCTTCTCTTCCTAGGAAGCGGTACTATATAAGCCTAGACTAAGAATGGAGAGGAGATCACTGGAGTTAATCAACTGTACATTATGGTACAGGAGTCTCAATGGATTAGCTTGCAGTAGTCTGCGATACTGCTGTGTTTTGTGTGGACAGAGATGCTGATGCACTAAAACTCTGCAGGGTGCAGAAAATGACATGCTGACAGACCATAGTAAATGAAGAATCCCATGGATGAAGCAGAGGCCACTTCTGTGGACTCAACCACGTCTTTCTTCTTCTGGTACAGGAGAATTTCTCATGGTCTTCACAGGGGACCAGTTCTTGGCCCTGCACTGCTCCTCTATAAGTAAGTCTCTAAAAGTGATGGGCAGGACTGAGATACAACAAATACTCAAGAGCACAGCTGAGTTATAGTGATTTCAGCTGCTCAGCAGGATCCTGGGTGCAGGGTCTGTTTTTGTTTGCACACAAGCACAGGGAAGCCTATCCAGAGGCACTAACAGGAGCTGTGGGGATACTGACAAGAGGCTGTAGTGCTAGTTTGTGTGTGCAACCCTGCTACCAACAGTACCGCAAAGCTGAGTGCTGCTCTGACAATAACACAGGAAATGGGAACTGACAAACTGGAGCAAGCTGAGAGCAAAAGCTCATGTGAGCAATATGTAGACACTGGACACGTGGGAAGAGGCAAAGGGAAATGTGCATGTAAAGTGGCTGGGTTGGAGTCATTCAGTCTTTCTAGACAAAGGAGAGAAGAGGTGACTCTGTCCATAACTACCTGACAAACAGGTGCAACAAGACTGAATACCTGGGGGACAGAGAGCATTGAGACAAGAAGAAACATGTAGACATTTGCTACTGTAGTGATTAACCAACAGAGTAAATGACTGGGGCTGTGGCTCCTTCTAGGTAATATTTAAACTTTCTTCAAATGAAAACCTGATTTTGTACAGCAGACAGTAATGACTATAACCAGACAATATTAATGGAAGCCCTCTACACAGCAATATGCAGGTGTTGCAGCAGATAATCACAGGCCATTCAGTCCTCACACTGATATCTCAACGTGCCACGGATTGAACAGCTTCAGGTCTTGGGTTTCCATTGTTCCTTGCTGAAGAGGAACAATGGAACTGAAGAGTTTTATTCTTTCCCATAGTTAGATCCATTCGGTCCTGTGGACCGAATGTGAACATATATGAAAGGACACTATGTGAAAGAAATGCTCTTTGGTCTGGCTGCTGTCACTGAAAAAGAGCAATTGTCCGCAGGCAGTGCAGGACTGAGTGCCCAGTGGTCCCTGGTAGTAATTGTATTGCACCACACTGACAACAGAGCTTCTTCTCCAGCAGCAACAGTGAAGGTCTATCTCAGCCCTGGGAAACAAGGTGAGCCATCAAGTCCACCCGGTTCTAGGGAAGGCAGCACAAAAATAATTTATTTGTTCTGACACCATAAATCCATTCTTGCTAAGCAACAGTGCCCATGCTCTGAGTTTGCACCAGCATTAGGAAAGCCGTATAGAGGTGTTCCTATACTGCCCTTTTCCCCATGCCTACCCCTTCCCTACAACTCCAAGACAGTGGGGTGGGAAGGTGGCTTTTGGCTGTTTTGATGGAAGGGCAGGCAGGGCTCTCCCATATATACATAGGTACTGTGAGATTTCCCAGCTGGAGCCAGTAAGCCAGCCTAGCTTCTGGGGCACCTCTCAAGTCCTTGGAGAAAGGAGGAAGATATTTCTTCTGGCTGATGGGAAAATGCTACATGGAGGGAGGAAATGGGTGTGTTAAGTGCAGTATCCTGTCTCTAGCCGGGCCCAAAGGAGCCAAGACAGGAGTGAGGTTAGAGCAAATGTATCTGGTAACTCCTCTCCAGTTTCCCAGCTTCCAGGCACTTCACAAGGCAGATGTGGTTTCTGTGTGGGTAGTCCTGCTGGAACACCTGGCATTCCAACATGTTTGTGTGGTCAGCTGAGTATATTATATCTATGTGTGAGTACATAGCAATTAGGAATACACGCTCCTACTGGACGAACTGGTAGACAAAACTGCTGCAGCAGCCTCAGCTCCATCTGGTTATAGAATTTGGAAACTGTGAGCACTGGCATCACATGCAATTTGGACACCTTTCTGACAAGCTGAAGAATTAAGGCCACCACAGACTTTAAATATAGTAACACTGAGGGCTGTCCCGAACCCTTATGATATTTAGGTAAAGATGATCACCTTGTCTTGGCAGAGGAGGAAGGTTGGGAGCCTGTGTGGCTTACTTTGAACTTGCACATGGATGTGGCTAAGGCTCACCTCTTGCTCCCCTGCATGGAAATGCCTCCTGTTTTGCAGGGCCTTGAAGGCATTGGTTTATTGCACATGGTTATGACACTCTTGAGCAGAGGTGTATTTCCAGAGCCAAATGGCTGTTGTATAGAGGATTTTCTCCACCTGCTGCCTCAGGAAGGCAAACAAATCCTAGCAAGTTCTGGGAGCCAGCAACATTACTTTGCAGCTATCACTTACACATTGATGCGATCATATTTGCTGTTGCTCTCTGGTGGTCTGGGAACCATAGTGCTGCCAGTTTTGTTGGCGAAAAGATGATAAGGGGCTGGGCCAGTGCACAGAGGCATTGTCCAATAAACAGGTACCAGTAACTCTGGGTACCCAAGCTCAGGAACTTCAGAACGCTGAACATCCGGATGATGCTACCCATCATATTCAGCCATGCACTCAGGATCACCTGCAGCAAGCAGAAACAGCCAGGGGTTGTGTGATGAAGCTTGAACGGCAGAACATAATGCAACAGAGTAGCATAAGCAGGGTCTCAGATGTACTACAGGAGACACCCAGTGTTAGTAATCACTGTGTGGAAAATTACCTGCAGACCACCCCACCGCTTTGGGCCACTGCAAGATGCTCCTGATCCAACATTGTTTCTTAGGGAGCAAGGTGGCTGTCCTGGCCCTACATGACAACTATGCCACAATATGCCCTTATGTCCTTATGCAGGACAGCAGACACTGTCATGAAATTGATTAGAAATCCAAAGTTCACTAATTGCACTCTGTTTGCAAGTTTGCGCCATCACCCATATTTTGCAGTAACAATGCAAAAATCATGGCATCCAGCACAGGGATCCTGGAAGTGCTCTTTTATAACACTAACATGGTAGAGTGTCAGAGCCACATTCTGCAACACTCTTGCTTCTGGGAAGACTGCATAGTGATCCCAAACTGGCTTAGCATAGAACAAGCTCTGAGCTCACAAGGGTCCCTTACTTGCACCCTGCCCTGCTGCTTCTTAAACTGGCCCAGCAAATAAAATAGCTCTGCTACTGCTTTTCCTTAGCAAATCTACCCAATTACAGCAAGCTCTTCACAGAGTCAGCTCACAGCATGTCCCTGACAGTTGGCTAAGACAACAAAAACTGAAGCAGGAAAAGACAAGTAGGGATACAACATTATTCCAACTTTTCCCACTGCTGCCCACCTCAGAAGTGATGTGACCATGGTTACTGAACTAGGACAGAGCTTTTAACGTGCTCATCCTCTGCAGCATTTGGCAAGACTCCCATTCATAGTATGCACGTTAGTGCTTTGTGCAGCTACTGCTATCCCTAGGTGAAATGCCCTCAGAGAAACAGAGCAGTTAAACTCACAGCACATCTGAGTCCCACGCTGTCAAGAACCCACGTTGCCACCAGACCAAATGGGATTGAGATGAGGAGGTACACTATCGAGAGCCAGTTGACCATCCCCAGAGAAATGTGGAAGTACGCAGCTGTCTTATCAGCCACAGGAGCAAACGTCAGCCACAGCTGCAGAGAAGAGAGTAAAGATGAGTAAGCATGAACACCAGAACAGAAATTCAGAATCCCCTCAAATTGCCTAACTGCGCTGTGAAGGGGCTACTGATCTTACTCTCTCCTTGAAATTTGGATTTTAAACTTGGTAATAAAAATTCATACTCCCAGTATCTTCAGTTACTCATGCTAGGACTATTTTAACACCAGTTTCATCATTATCTTGTCCCAGAGCACCCCATCCACTTCATTACTTCATCCCCAACCCAGAGTCCTGCCGCTGGGAGCTGGCAGAAGCAGAAGTCAGTACCTTTTTCTATCCCCAGGCTGATTATGTTGGCCCCTGATGCACGCACTTACCTGATGTAAACCACAAGCAATCCTTCTAAACAAAACAGAGACTGCCATTGCCCCTCTGCAAATAAGAGCCTCTTAAACTCAGCCTGCTGTTTATGGCTAAATTGGTAACCCCTGGATGTGGCCTTGTAAGAATAACTTTGCTATGTGTCAGCCAAGAGAGACGTTATTCCATGCTGTCCTAGACAAACACTCAACAGTTTGGAAAGGGCCTACAAATTTACATTATTTGATCTATCAGAACACAAAAACAGGGAAACACAACAGGTACTTTAATAACTATCCATCTTTTACTTCTAGTGCTGTATCTGAAAATATTTTGCTAAACCTTGTTTTAGGCACTGTTTTCATAAGGTTGCTGTTTGCTTCTGGTTTCTTCTGGGAAGGACAAGGCTTGCTTTAACCTCAAATTAGGTTCTGAGATCATGCCCAAATTTAAGGATTTTTCTGTGGATTCTTTGTGAAGATGCCCTCTCTGTTGCCTTTCAAAAAGACTAACCTAACCTGAAAACAGATTTCAATAATGTGGATATAAGCTACCATGCTGTTAGAAGATGATCTTGCAGCTGTTGAATAGTCAAGAAGCTAAGGTTTGCAGAAATGTGAACAAAAACTTCAGCTATAGCTTCAGCTATAGATTCTTACAAAAGAACTCTAGTCATTGTCTCTTTCTGGGTGCCCTCCTTCTATCTGCATCCTGCAGACAGCATCAGCTGTGGCGTTAATATGTAACTGAAGAAGGGCTTGGGTAACCTCAGGGGAAGGCATGTCCCTACACTCTGCTACTTGTTATTTCCAGTGTTCCTATTTACTTCTTACATGCTAGGGACCATAAAAACTACCACATTAAATGGAAGCAGAAGGGGAGATGGGCTTTTCTTCTTTCTAAATGTCAGTGTGTCAGTACAGCCACATGCAAACCATTGTTTAGCTAAGCTTTTCTGCTAGTAGGGGTGCAATGGGTAAATTGCAATAATGTTTTGAATGTATTGTCAGTGTCCTAGCAAGGATTCCTAGCGTCAGCTCTTTCCTCTTCTCTGAAAGGAGCTGGCATACCAAACCTCCTGCATTCAACACAAAGCTCACATGGCCATGCTGGGCTCAGACACGCCCATGTGGGATCAGCCAAAGGTCTGGCAGGGGGTGAATTTGGCGTTTACTCAGCTAATACAATTAGGTGCACGAAGGAAACTGTACTCTTGTTAGACAACAAGGAGGCTATTTGAGGTCACTGGAAGACTGGCAGTAGAATTCTAATAAAGTGAGCTTTTAAAAAATTCCTTGAAGTAATCTATGTGGAATGATGTGACTGTCTTGTCTCAGGAAGAAAGTTCACCCACCTTTGTTTTTCCAAAACTGATCTCCATCATTTTGGGATGGGAATTTAAATGCTTAATGCTAACGTACTGTTTAAATGATACAAGCATTACTAAGGCATGAGCATTTGTTTGATTATGGGATGCTAAATTGCAGCTTAACAAAATCTAGCTGTGTATTTCCAGCAACAGCAAGTCTCAGTTCCCCACTGCCTTCCAGGTGGGGGTGCTGGTGATGAAACACTGTACCAGGAAACAGTGTAATTAAAGAGCTGATACATTTGCAAGCCAGCTTCAGGCACATTTTTGCCACTCCTGTTCCTCCACACAAGATACTCACCCATGGATGACATCATTAGGAGAATGATGCCACAAGCCAGAGAACAGCATTTTGTGTTCAATGACAGCGTACATCTAGGCAAACTGGGATCAAGCATTCAGGCATCTTTCCATTAGACCTAGTAAAATCATTCCTTGCTGAAAACCAAGCATTTGGGCTGCCCTGTACTTGATTGTAGCAAGTGCTCCAATCCTAGCATATGCGTGTGAGAGCACGGAAGGTGGGAGGTTGCAGCCTGTCCAAGCCTGAGTTTATTCTTAGAAATAGGAAGTGGGTTTCTTTATGGGTCTGGAGAGAAAAAAGTGTTTCTGCCTCCATTCAGGCAGGGGTTGTTTATTATGTGTTACTCTAACAGAGAAATTAAGAACTGGGTAATGGAGCTTGAGGTGTAGCTGTGGTCAAAGCAGCCACCAAATCTCGCTGCAACAAAGAGATGGCACTGTGGGGTTTTGGTAACACGAGGAAATTGCCATGCTAAGCAAGTGAGTTTTGGTTTTCCCAGCTATGATGACTTCATCCACAGTAGTTAGCAAGCTCTTCTGCTTGGGGGTAGAGCCCTTATCCTACATGTTGTTTCTGAAACTCTGCACTGTCAAGGCTGGTACTTAAGCAGTGACTGCCATGATACACATCCCTTCAGGCAGAAAACAGTGAGCACTATGCAGTTCTTTCATGGTGAGGTCTAAGACATGTAACTTCTAAAGACACATAACAAAGACTGAGAGATGTTCCTCTCTCCTCCAATCCCCAAGGGCCATTGTTTTAACTCAACTTTGGCACACCAAAAACAGTATCAAATCTGTTTGCAGCAGATCATGGTAGCAGATGCAGGAGGAGAGAACTCATGGGGTTATAGGTTGCCAGCCCGTAAAAGCTGGTTGTTCCTGGGACAGATAAAGGAAGGAGAAACAGACAGACACCTATGTCCTTGCAGGGTTGCCTATTCAGTCCCTACCTAAGCCTCACTTTGTGGAAATATGTCCTAGTGGTCTGGCCAAACTGCACTCAGATCCATTGCCTGTATAGCCACACAGACCTAGAGCATCAGTGTGAGGTGCAGAAGGCATCAAGGGGAGTCTGTGTTACACACTGCACTGCTACATCCATGTTCACATGTGCTCCTCTGAAGGCAACTCAGTGGATGTCACAACAGCAGAACTGAGAGAGTCCAACCCTTTGTTAATGTCTCTTCCTGACATGCAATGCTGACAAGCAATTTCCACTCACCCACCTTGGGTTATTTCCATTCTGAGTCCTGCCAGGGCTACAATTAACCAAAATCTTTTAGCAAACTTTGACAAAACTCCCAGTTTGCCACCCCACAGATCAGGAATGCCTTGTCTCTGAGGCTTCAAACACACCCAGCTCAGACTTCCACACCCTGACTGCTCAAAAACTACCTTGTGTAGTCCTCACAGCAGAACGCAGCTGGGCTGCTTAACAACCTGGAGTGGATGAATTTGGAGGTCAGGAGTCCACTCTCTGGGCCATGGTCATAATTAGGTCAACCCATTTACAGAGAAGCCCAAGCAGAACCACTCAAGCATAGGAACTCTTGCCTTTGAACACAAAACAACCACAATGGGTTTGAGCCCAACCTCCTAACACTTGGGAAAACTCACTTCCCAGCATTTCCTCACAGATTTTGCATTATTTGTTTTCAAATCACAGTTCCTGCTGTAGTATCATCCAATATCATTGGCCATGATCACTCATGTTGTAGATGTGTATTTGATCCTTCAGCATTTGGGATGGACGTTTCCCTCCCTTGCATGTAACAGGATGTTGGAATAGCCACTGCAATAACATACACCGTTTCTTCTCCAGAACTGTAGTTCCCACACTCTTCTCTCCTGAGCTCAAGCCTTAGAAGCATGTTTTCCTCACTGTGATTTCTGAGTTTTGAGACAGCAAGAGTTCCCGTGCGTGCTAGTCTGGGCAGGAAGTGTATCTCAGCACACACTCTTGGCTATAAACTTGTGCTCTACACAGTGGACACAGCAACTAATGACGAGGATTTCTGGTCCCCTGAAGATCCATGAGCCTGTTCTGGCTTGCACTGGAGTACAGCTGCAGCTCCCACTGCTTTCAGCCCACAGCTGGCTGACTAAGTAGCCATACCGCATCACTGAAAGAAAAGGGACAGAAATGTTTTCCACCCAGAGTCTATTTATATCCTCAATCACAGAAAAGTGCCCTCCCCACCTCCTTTAACAATGGAGCATGTGGGACCACCAGGGAAAGCAACTTCACTCAAATCATCTGACTGGTGCTGATGTTGGAGGGCTCCACTTTCAGTTCTCCCTCCCTTTGCTTTAACTTTCTTCTAGCTGACATTTATCTTCTCTTGTCCTGCACCTCCCAGAGACTGCCTGCACCCTTCACCATTAATTGCAGGCCTGCTTGGGCACTCCTGTAACCAAGAACAGGTCACAGCTGTTCTTATCCTGCCCCCATTTCTAAGCTTCTTTGTTGCTCTTTCTGATACCCTTGTAAACCATTAGCTGATTCTCAGGTGTGGATCCAGCCTCCTTCCTCACAAAATCAGCCTCAACCCTCTAGCTTTCCTTTTGCTCTCATTCCCTTTCTATCTCCATCTTCTTGAAGTTCAGTTATTCTGCCCTATTGCTTTTACTGTTTTCACTCCCACACAGAGTTTCCAGGACCAACTTCACCTGCAGAAGCCAGTTTCCCTCCACCCATTCCAAGGGAGCCTAACATTTGCCCTCCCTCCCACTTCTGCAAGAGGTTACTCTTGGCTGTGAGCCACCAATTCTCTGTCTCAAGCAGTAGCATGGTGATGGCTGAAGGCAGGACTCCATATACACTTGGATAAGCAATAGGTGTGAGCTGCAGAAGGCAGCATAAATAACACAGCTCCAGGATTTTCACAGCTCAAAGAGCAGTAATGATATATTTACACATCACTTGTATAACCGGCCACAGCCCTGCCAGAAGGAGTACCAAAAATGCTGTTTTACATGAGAGGCAAGATGTTAGCCAATGTCTACCCTCCCCACCAATAAATCAAGGTTTGAAAAGTGAAAAGAAAAATCATTTGCAGAATGGCAAGCACATGCAATCAGGCAGGGTGGAAATTAAGCCATTTCGCCACATCAGTGGTGGTGTCAGCTAGCAATCGCTTCCATAAGGAGCATTCTTCACTGTCTGGCATACTGCACAGCTGCGTAGAGTGTAGCAATGCCCCTGTAATACCTTTTATGTGCAGCTTAAAAAGGAGGAGCTGAGGGGGGTGACTTACATGAAATGGGACCTTCTGCTTTGTAACAGGCACAGGCACAACTCACTAATCCCCAGGCAGGCACTGCCTGCAGCAGCTCTCCCAGTTAAGCAGTCTCTTAAACCAGACTTCTCATCTTCAAGATCAAAAGGGCCACACAGCCTGGAAGCAAACAGCCTCTGCTCTCAACTGAAGGCACCCATGCTAACAAAGAAGCCTAGGAAATAAGGACAGAGGCATGATCTTCAGGAAGGTCAGATCCCCACTTAGACATCACTTTTAGGAGGACTAGCAGGACACAGCAGCCAGGCAGCAGCAGCTGTGTACCTACAGGGGCACTGCTGGAGCAGACAGGCGTGGGCGAGGAGCGTGCGCACCCTGCCCTGGAGCATGCCAGTATCCACTTGTGCAGCTCTCCTTTCCCTCCCAAGTAC
Organism: Tringa solitaria; assembly: GCA_026413425.1. Classification (NCBI taxonomy): domain Eukaryota; kingdom Metazoa; phylum Chordata; class Aves; order Charadriiformes; family Scolopacidae; genus Tringa; species Tringa solitaria. The sequence goes on along the minus strand of JAOXJM010000019.1, from coordinate 49,440,331 downwards.
ACTAAGCAGTGGTGGAAGTCCTCCAGGCTGGTGAGTCAGGAACCAACCAGCCAAGTGTGAGCCAGCTCCAGCCCTCTGGTCCCCTCCTCCTCCCCAGCTTGCTCATGCTGACCAGCACAGAACAGGGCAGGAAACACTCTCGGTTTCATTCCTGTGTGCATTTCTGTGCCCTCAGCACTAAGGCAAGAAAAAGTTCCTTCTGTAAAAAATGAAGTTCCCACCTGTCCAGCTTAACAGGGAGGAGGCAGTGAGGAAGGAGGTGTTTTCCTCAGCAGTTCACTGCTATGCCAGCTGTCAGCACACCATGAATACTCTTAAATGTTAAGTCTTCAGAATAAAAAGCCCACACACTCAAGACAACAGCATCAGTTTGACAAAACAAATCTGGGGACCAACCGCAGGCATAGTTACATCACCCTTCACCAGGAGTGTTGCAAGAGACAGTTGGGGATCAATCATCTAAGCTTAGATGTGGTCAGAACTGCCTCTCTACCCAGGACTTCAAGCAGCATGTGACTTATACTGAAGCTTACTTATGGCCTTAAAATAATGTAAGAATCACAGAATCACCTAGGTTGGAAGGGACCTTTTAAGATCATCTAGTCCAA
>JAOXJM010000019.1:49408004-49431218 GCA_026413425.1 Tringa solitaria | reverse complement strand
TATTTTATTTTATTTTATTTTATTTTATTTTATTTTATTTTATTTTATTATTTTCCCCATGGAAAACAAAACCAATTACATGGCTTTGCAAACACAAGTAGCTAAAGCTATGTTAGAATAATTACATTTGGCCATATTTCATGCTCCATTTAAAATAAGTGACTGCAAAATCCAAAGTAGGTGTCCAATTTACATTTCAAGGTAAGAGGAAATTTTAACAATTAGCTTTCCTAGTGCAGCATTGTCCTTGTTATTTTTTAAACATTTCTTCTCCAGCACAAGCGCGGCTCTGTCAGTTAGCAGCATCTCCTGCGTGTGGTGTGGCTGGCTCTTGGATCCCTAGAGTGTGGAATTGCCCCAACAAAGGCTGGTTACCCCCTGCACCACTCAGACCCCCACAGCCACTGTTTGGGATCCCAGCGGAGCTCCCCAGCCAGCCCCTAGCAGAGGCAGCCATGGGCAGCATGACGAGTTTCACCTCCAGTTTTACAGCAGCATCTTGGTGTGGTGTTTGTGCCATGTTCCCCACACCTCACCTGTGCCCCTGCTAAAACAGAGATGTTTTAGGTGGCAAGGAGACATGAGGCTGGTATGATACAGACAGCAACAGGCACGCTTCTGCCCAAAGTCGGCTTTGCTCAGTACCACAGATCTCTCTTGTTAGGTCATTCTAACCACAAGATTTTCCTCCTTTTTTTTTTTCCCCTATCATAAGCTTTTAAAAATATTTTCCTCTTAAACATTAGCAATCAGGGCTCTAGCGTTACCATATTTTCACCGTTCTTGCTCATTCTTACTTGTTGTGTTAATGCACAGCCACACCTAATAGTACAGCACTGAGACATCTTTGCTTGATCCCTTGTACAACAGTGGTGTCCCGCTCCAAAGTCATCAGAGATGTTCTCAACACACAAGCAGCTGCTGCTGTATTACAGGCACAGTGTTAAAAAGACAAGCATAGCCAGTGTTTTCCTCAAAAATATTGCAGATTTATCCTTTGTTTGCTGCACAAAGAAATGTGTTATCTGGGAGCTAAAGAATGGAGTCAGGATCCACATATTGTAAACAAGATTAGATGCCTGATGGTCCCAGAAAGCAACTGCTATAAGCCCAGGTGCATTGCAGCCAAGAAGATGTTGAGAAAACAGGTTCAGTGCTGTCAGGTGAGATGTCAAGGTAGAGCGCACAAGGGACTCTGCTAATTCTGCTTTGCAGGGATGCTGTGCAAGGGCCACATGACTATAGTTATTACATATCACAACACATCATTGCTCATATTCCATGAAAATTATGAACAGTGGCTCCCTGTTCTGCCTTTCTCTCTTTCTCTCTCCCCTTCCTCTTTCCTTTCCCTTCTTTTGGCAAGACAAAAATAAAAAAGGTTAGATGATTCTTCCATGCCTCTCCTGCACATTTGGTCAGCTTAGTTCAGTTTCTGGCGCTTGGAAGATTTGTTCTGTGGTAACTGCAGTTCTGTGCAGAGCAGTGTGCCATGTGATTCAATGGATACTCTGTTTCACAGTCCTTCAGGGGGACATTCACCTGAAATGGAATTCCCTTCCCAAACGTTATTTAAAACACCAAAGAAAATGTTACTGTTTGTGATTGCTAATAACTACAGAGAACTTGTCAAAAACTTTTTCCTTTCAGTACTCATATTCAGTAATGTTCTGCTTTATAGCACTTTGCAGATGTAGAGAGCAGCCACAATATACAGGCTGGGTGAGGAACATACAGGCTGACGGAGGATTCTAGACAAGTCCGTGCAAAGGACTATAAGCAGTTTTCTCTCTTTTCCACTTTTCCTCTCTCTCTGCATGCCAGGAATCCCCAGCATGGGACTTCGTAATCCCTCTGCAGGAGAACACACAGGACACAGTATGTTCACACACCCACACCCTGCAACACATGGAGGCATGTGTGTTTATTTGACTCCTGGCCTTCTGCTGTCAGTTTGTGTAATTGCAAAAGAGCAATGCAGTATTTTTATTACCCAGTGGCTGCTGGAGTGACATGTGAAAACTTCAGAGAAGTCCAGAAATAATTATTCTGTTTGAGAGTAGTCTCAGTCCATCTCTTGTTTCTGAAACACCTGTTGACCAGAAACGACTAGTAAACATAGACGAAACTAACTGGGCCCTAAATCATCCCAGAAGGATAAGAAATGGTGCAGTGACTGTATTTGTCATGCATATATTCAACACTACTGGAAACGAGAGCTAGCAAGTATTTGGGAAAAAAAATCACAGTTTCCCTAGTGCTGCACAGGAAGACCCTACCCTTTGCCAAGGGAGAAAACCATGATCTGTATGAGTAACTCTTGAGAGGCTATTTACTGATAACTCTACCAGAATGCACTGTGCAGAGAGCCGTCAAACAGGACACTTAGGACACAAATCTACTACTTCAGGTCAGAATGAAATCGAACTCAGTTTATATTATTTCCCTACAGATTTATAAAAAGTTCTTCACAGAAGAAATAGAGGAGGGTTTGGGGGGAAAATTTGCTTTTCATTTTGCAAACTTTGCACAGTCCTGTTGTATTAAAATTTCCTATCTTGGATTTAGTATTTCCTTAATATACTATAAAGCTATTAAAAGGAAAGAATAATTCAAGGTTCTCCTCTTGTTCTTCCTCACCCCTCCCCAACTTATTTCATCATGGTTTTTTTTATATTACAACAACTTCCTCCTTTCCCCTCCACTCCTTTTCTCGTCAGGAACGTGTATTTTCCAGTACAGACTGCAAGATACAAGGAACAACAGTTCTGCTTAGCTGGAAACTGCATGCTTTGTCTTTCTGAGTATGGGCTGCCCCTTTGTCATATGTTTTGGTTTTGCTTTTTTATCATGTTAGGTTTTACTGTGAATTACACTCTACTTACTTTTTTTCTTTTCATTGCTAGAGCAGTGGTCTCCTTAGTGTTTTAATATTCTTGCATGAGAGGCTGTCCTGAGGCTTTTTAGAAAAGTTTGCTTTGGAAAAGGGGGTTATGCATTCATGCTGTCTGCATGTACCCATTTTCTTAGTCCCTCTCTGATAACTCACATCTGCTGGCCAGCTTCTGTCATGCTGGATGGAAGTGTGAAAATCTCAATTACTTTGATGTCTTATAAATTTTGTAAAACTTGGTATCTAGGAAGGCACACCACTGGTACTGTGTGTAAGGGAAAGCACAGGGAGGTGAGGTATTCTCTCTTCTGGGCAGCTCCCCAAAAGCTCAGAAGCAGGGGTAAGCTGGGCAGTTGGCCCCGATTACTGTTCCAAGCCAGCCATGGCACATGCTGCCTCTTGACCCCCTGTCCATTCAAGCAAAAATTGCTCAGGGTCATGGGAGGCACTCTAGGTGTTAGAGAGAGACCAAAGGAAGAGATTAATGGCAAAGTGGATGCTGGACAGAAATACATGGAAAATATGGCTTCTGTAGAAAGAACGATTTGCCTGTTTTTTTATTACAGCAGACCCAAAAGTAAAAACCAGATGGTTACAAAACATGCCTATTTACTTGGTGCTTTTTTCAGTCTTATTACAGGATTACAGACTTGCTAAGAAAATATTATGAAAAAGGGATATAGTTTAGGTCCTACTTTAAATCTATTAGGTTAGGATCGTATTTCATGAAGTACCTTTTTGTATTCCCATGCTAAACTTCAGAGTTGCTTTCCACATTAAGCAAATATCCAGTTCTTGTTTCAATGCATAAGTAACAGCTCTGAAGGCAGAATTATTTTATACAGATCCTAATTGTTATAACTTGAAATTCCTTTTATGGCCCTGCAGAATCACTGAAGTTTCCCTTGATGCTGAAGAGCTAAACTCACACTAGAAATTAACCACTCGGAGGCCGACTCGGTTTCTGTTCTGTACTATCACACATGCTAGTAGAACTGAAAATGGAATTACGCCATTTACATGTTCTTAATAGCACAAGTTTTTAAAATCAGAATTGTTACAGCTAATTTTGAATACTTTTAGGGAGTAATTGGCATCTATATAAATTATGGGGTTTTTACATCCTATGGCTTCAGACTAAGAAGCTGGAATAATCATTTGACTTAGAAAAACTGACAGACTGCATAGACTGCAAAATTTCTAAGTGATAGACCTGAACACGTTTTTTATTCCAGCAGAAATCTCATACAGATTTACCTGTCATTATGACTTTTACATGTGATCAGGAGACACATTATAGCATTACACAGAAACAGCATAAGGAGTTGTTCATACAAGAGCATGGGATAAAATTCATAGCACAGAGGCCAGTAGAGACAACGATGTAGAACTGATTGCTTGTAAAACAAATGTAAACTGTGATAGCAATGCCAATGCAGTCAGTCATTCAGGCTGATTTTGCAATATATTATGCTGACTCATTACTAATTCCAACAAAAAAAACCTCCTACATTAAAATAATTTACTAAAATTTTACTACATTAATGCTCTAAAATCCAGCTGTGCATTTCCATATGGAACAATGGAACACACCATCAATTGCATTTTCAGATGGGCTTCCTTGCTGACTGAAAGGTTTGCAGTAAGATCCTGTATTTTCAATGTAAATGGGGAAGGGTGTACTTTCATTTCATAAAGTGAGGTTGCTTACTTTTCACCTATGCACTCAGAAAATTATTAACACTGTTTGGAAAAAAGCGTGCCCTTAGCTTTCTCATGTCAGAAGTACTGTGAATTACAGCAGAAGCTCCTGTTGCCTTCTGAGACACCAGATTCCCACAGTGGAAGAGGCAGCTTCCTGCTTACAATAAATCAAGCTGCTATCCCCTGCTTTGTCTTCAAGTACAGTCAGTATCCTTATGTATGGAGTATGAGCTCCACAGTAAAACTGTTTAGTCTGCCTAGTTACTGAACAGTTAACAAGGCACAAGGAATTCTGTTCATCAAAGTCAGCTTTTGATTTGGCTCTGAAATCTAGAAAGAGGCACAATAGAAAAAGAAACTGAGTGGAGAAGGGTGCATCTTAAAATTCATTTTCTCCTCCATGACTTCCTTTATTTCTTTCTCCACAACTAGGGCAGAGATGGTGTCTGCAATGCGTTGTAAATGACCGTTTTCTACAAGAGGCTTAAAGACTCCCTGGGACTTGTGCTTCACCACAGTGTGCTCATAAGCTTTCCTTGCAGTCAGCCTCTGTATGCACATCACTTCTGACACTAGCACAATTTATTTAGATCCAGGGCTGGGATTAAGACCCTAGCTTCTGATACCTGTTTTTTAATACACATAGGCCAGGTTTTCTTCCCTGAGCCCTGCTATATCTATAGCATTCTGCACAGGTTATTGTAAAAGTAAATACTGTTCAATAATCAGGCTTCCCTCTATATTGGTATAAACAGTTCAAATATCTTTGAGAAGGCAAAAAGACATCTCTCTGCAATTTAGCTATATAACCTTTCTCCCATATTTTAATTTTGCTAAGGGGAGATATCTTGCGTAAGACTTGTTGATATCATAAAACAAAAGGCATTCATATATTCACGCTTAGCTGATCTTGTTTGGCTTCTAACTATTTCATAGCAGAGTTCGCTGTGCTAGGTAGACAGTCTATGTTGATTCTACAGTAAAAAGTCCAATTAACTTTTCTACCTATTTAGGTTCAAGACATAGGTTCACTTAGATAAAAGACTTCATAATAAAACAATCAGTGAAGCTCTCAGGGAGATTTTTCAAGCATGTATTTAGATCCTACATTAATAGTTTGTGTTCTTTAATCTGGTTCCAATTTGGCAGACTAGCACCATTTCAAGTGACAGCACATTAACTAATTAGGGAAATGAAAGACTAGGTAGAATAATGTCACTGAACAGGAAGTGTGCTAGATAATGTTCAATGTTTAAAGTAAAGTTACTATTTTGAAGTTAATAGTGAACAAACCAAACCATGAATGAAGATATGTATTATGATGAAGGCTATTGATAGGGGAAGGTAGAAAAAAACATAACAGCGTGGAATGACCCTTGCTGAGAATGTGCATGTTAGATGAACAACAAGCACTGCTCAACCCAAAACTTCTCATGCTCTGTGATGTTGGCTATACTTTGCTTTTCCTCTGGATGCCTCCTCCTGCTGTGGACTGTTCTGCAATGCACAAAGACACTTTGAAAATATGGTTGAACAAATGAGGAATAAAAGTCAGTCTCATACTGGCAGTAAATTCTCCTTTGACCTATAGCTCTAAGGCACATCAGGCATACCACAGTTTTACTAATCTCACTAATAACACAGGGAATTGCACACCACACACACTGGAGGGCAACTGCTAAGCTAAAACTAATTTGCATGAAATTGTAGGATTTTTTTCCATAGTGTCAGGGTGAAAAGAAACATTATTTTAGCATGTTTGTCATATGTTGCTCATGCTAAATGTCTGGAAAAAAATGTTCGGTGGAATGTGCCCAATTATCAAGATGAAAACATCTGATACATGTGTATTGCTTTTAATTAAGCCATAGAGGGTTGATGGGAAGTTGCCTCCCTCTTTGCTGGAGTGTTTTCCATCTGTCTGTGCAGACATTGGGAACTAAGGTTTCTAGCCTACTGCAGGGTTACTGCTTCACAAACAGCAAGAAAAGCTTCCCAAATCTGCTGCTGCCTCTCCTCTGCAGAGCATACAGGAAGGTTTGCCTAGTATGTAAAATCAGGAGCAAAAGCATATTTTAAAATAATAAATCTTTTTATACAGAAAAGTACCTATCTCTACCAAATCCTACTAAAAAGGCTTCTAACAAGACAATCTACAAGTGAGCATGAGCCCTAAGTGGAAAAACGCCTATTATAAAACTGCTGTGTCCTGAGAAAATTGGGAAAAGAACAACTTTCAGACAATAGCACAATGGCAACATGGTTCATAAAATCCCTTTTCAGACAATGCAACAATAGCAAAACATGAACAGGCTTTTGGCCTAGTGGTCAGCCCTGCCTTTGCTTGACCTAAACATTCATTAATCAAGAAAAGCTAATCCCTAATCTGCCCCATTTTCCCCAATGTTGCCCCGATGTTAAATCACTCATTTAAGAGAAATAAAACGTGACCTTTATCATTGCTTCCTGGTCTACAGGCTTTTAGGATTCCCTCATTTGATTTCCATTCTTTCCAGAAGACTGGAATTTTACTTCTGCATTTTTGAGAGATCTTTTTAGTGAAAATTTGACATTCACATACCGTTTTTCAGTGCCACGACAACTAGATCTCATTGCAGAGAGACATGGTTGACAACAGGGTATGGAAATCCCAATCCCTCATCACAGCAGTTTCTGCATTGTTCAATATGTTTTCCCTTGTGGGTCTTTTTGCCCAGACTCATGATTAGCATAAAACTTGACAATATATTGTTGCCCTACCCACATCTCTAAATCACTCTGTTCAAGAATTTTGTCTGTTGCTTCTATTTAACCTGAGTCAGCCACTAAAATATGTTTGTTCGATTTATATCCACCAAAAATGACTTGATAGGCTAATATTTTTTTAGCCATCATTTTCAACAGAGTTGGCATAGATGGCGGAATGACAACAAGATCTTTTTGTTGCAAGAACATTCAAGATCATAATAAATTACATCAGCTATGTTCAGGTCATTTCTGCATATAATCTGTAAAATTGCTCTTTAAAATAACTTCAGAGTAGGAATGTGTTTGTTCACATTAGCAATGTCTTAAAAGGTATGGAAAAATGAACTGACACTCATGTCAGCTCCTTCTACATCAAACTGGATGTTCTGCCTCTGATGTGCAGCCTGTTTCTCCCACTGGTAATTTGCTGTTGATGGGTATGGGAGGATGTTTGGAGCATGCTGGAAATGCTATTACAAAGGCAAGTCAGGGCTCCCAAAGCCTGTGGTGGTTGGGAGGGTTTCTTGTGTTTATCATACTGGCTGCACTTGTGCCTCCTATCAATGGTCCTGACATGACAGGCCTTGCATCATGCTGCCTGTGAGCCTGTGAACTTTTATTTTCCCTGTCTTGCCAACATGTCCCATGAACTATTTCATTGAGATTAGCTGAAAGCTCAATCTGTACAAAGCGTTTCCTCCTATATGCATTGAGAGCAAGCAATGAGTTCTTCAAGAACTGTTTCTTCTGCACCAAGCATAGTTTCTCTTCTTCCATAACAATGTGAAGTTACCTTCATTGCCAGCACAGGCCTGCTGCCAGAGAAGCAGCCTATGTCACCTGAAAGACACTTCTATCTCATCTCAGGTGGGATCCTGTGTTTTCTGGGCTTCTAAGCTTTGGGGTCTCTTTGATCTCCCAGGTGAAGCCAGGGAATGCAGGGGGCTTCAGGTTTGGTGGTGCAGTTCTGCTCTGCAGTGCTGCACGCCATGCTGAGGTGAGCACCTCACCATCTTCACACCCTCTTTAGCTTTGTTCTCCATGCAAACTCCTACCAAATGACTTCAGCCCAGCAGTAAATCCTTTGTCCTCTTCCCCTCAGCCTGCCATTGCAGCTGGTATGGGTCTTGATGGACTATGGTGTAGAGCAGGGGCAGGAGTAAGGAGCTAAGACCTCCTGACCTGGGCTTTGACTGGGGCCCTACCCTGCACGGGAAGAGGGGCTGTCTCAGAGTGGCTGCTGACAGCATCTCCTTATTTCCATGGTGGGCATCGCAGAACAACAACCTCCAGAGCTTGGCAGAGACTTCTGGAGGTCATCTGGTCCAAGCCCCCTGCTCCAGCAGGGCCACTGAGACCCAGCTGCCGAGGTGAGATGTAAGAGTGAGCAGGAATGAATTGCTGCAAGTGTTTTTATTAGGCAGTGTCTGCAAGCTCTCCACAATTAAAGGCAGCTGGTGGCTCCCAGACCAGTGTTAAACATCTTGCAGACAGTAATTATATGTGGTTACACACTTTCCCATCATATGGGAACTGACACTGCAGGTTTCCGAACAATAAGCTCTTGCCACTCACAGGAAAGGACTGGTCTTGTTTGCTCCTCTTCTAGGGTTTTTTGCAACTGCCTCCTGTCTAAAATTATTATAGTAGGGGTGAGCTTAAACCATGGGGTTTACTCTGCTAAAATGGTTGATTTTAGTTTTCCAAATCATGGAATCACGGAATTATCAGAGTTGGAAGGGACCTCTAGAGATCACTTAGATCTTACTGAAGCTACTTAGAACGCAATTGTAACTGCTCATCTTTGAAGTCAAGCTTCAAATCCAATAGCTTATTTAAAGAATCTAAAATATTTTCTAGATGTTTTTATGTCTGAAATTTAACTTGTGCTTTGGAGAGAGAAGTTTTAAAGACAGTTTTAGATAAATTCTTGAGTCCTGAAAATAATTTTTTTCAATTGAAATGGATAGCTTTTAGATCACTGCACGGAGACAAGTCTCTGTGTATTTTCTGAAAGCCTCTGTGTATTTTCTGTGAAATTCTTCACAGAAAATACATTTTCTGTGTATTTTCCTTCATCTAGTTCTGGGTCCCCAGTTCAACAAGAACAGGGAACTACCGGAGTTGATCAAGGGAATTGAGTACTTCTATGAGGAAAGGCTGAGAGACTTGGGTCTGTTTAGCCTGAAGAAGACTGAGACATGATCTTATCAATGCTTATAAATAGCTAAATGGCTGCCCCAGTTTGGGGCAGATCAGAGCCAACCTTCTGTTCAAGGAGGGAAGCTCTTGCTCTTACTTGTTGCTGCAGCAATCAGGGACAGCTGACTCAGTTGTTTACTCAGTGGAGTGTTCGCACTTGTGGGGAGGCATTGACAGGTCAGATGACCCAAAATGACCCATATGGTATTCCATGCCATCTACCGTGCTCAGTATGAAAGCTGAGGGATCAAAGGGGCTTCTGTTCTTTGGTTCCTTGTTAGGGGATCTGCTTGAAGGACTCTTCTTAAATATCTCTCTTTCTTTGCTGGATGATGCCTGAGGCAGACCCTGTCAGTTTATCTATCTTTGATCCCCACCAGTGTGTTCTGGAATCCAGTTCCTGTTAGTCACTGAGACCAGTCTGGAACTTTCCAGTGCCTGCCAGTGACATGTCCCTGTGAGCTTGATACGGTTTTATATATCTATTTATATACATATTGTATCTCTTTTGTTATTACTTTTTTATTTTATTATTAACATTTCATTAAAGTAGTTTAGGTTTTTTCCTAAACTGATAAATATCTTTATCTCTCTTCTTGCTCTCCTTGGAATGAGAGGTGGGGGAGACATCTGTTGTCTTGTCATTGGCCAACTCGGCCCAAACCTTGACAAGGGCAGGTGTCAAGAGGATGGGGTCAGGCTCTTCTCAGTGGTGCCTAGTGACAAGCCAAGGTGCAATGGACACAAACTGGAACACAGAAAGTTCCATTTGAACATGCGGAAAAACTTCTTTACTTTGAGGGTGACAGAGCACAGGAACAGGATGCCCAGAGAGGTTGTAGAGTCTTCTTCTCTGGAGGTACTCAAAACCTGCCTGGATGTGTTCCTGTCCAACCTACTCTAGGTGAATCTGCTTTGGCAGGGGGGTTGGACTAGATGAGCTCTGAAGGTCCCTTCCAACCCCATATCATTCTGTGATTCTGTGAAACGTACTTACAAAAATTTGGACTAAAAGAGTTTTAGCATCTTTTAAAAATTAGTATGGTGTACGTAGATGTACCAAGGTGGCAGTGTTAGGCAGCCTGTCAGTTGTTTTCTGTTGAACAAGAAATCCTCTGTCCTGGGTAGCCAGGCAGTAGAACATCCTTCATTTTATTATGCAATAGTCTGGATCCCTGTTTCACACATCAGTATTTGCCAGTAATGAAAAACAAAATGAATACAAAATTAATAACTGAAATTATTTAGGGGGTCTCATGGCATAAAATAGATTACAAGATTAACCATGTCACTTTTTTCCTCTTATGAGGCCAAAGAAAATCAGACTAAACTTCAGGTATGAGACAGTAGAAGGGAACACATCTAGTTCAGCATCCCTTGAGGACAGTTTTAAATGGTGCTCCCCTGCAAGGCTGACGCAGTGCTGAGGAACTATTCTGTACAACTGTACAGAATTCTGTCATTCACACTTTGCTGTGTCCTCCTGGAAAATCAGTATTTTGGGCACACCAGCTTCTGATCCAAGGAGGATCAAAGGCCACTGGTTTAGCTAGCCACAATAGATTCAGCTACCTAAACTCGCTCCTGTGCTAACTCATCCTGATCCTAGGGATCTTTCCTCTTGCATCAGCACCACTGAGCCTGACTGCATCTGGGGACCTGTGTCCAGTTTGGGTTCTCCAGAGTCGGGCAGCCCATTGACTTAATGGAAAAAGTTCAGCAGATGAAGAGGGTGCTGAAGCACAGCACTTCTGGAAGGAGGTGCAGACAAAAGCCTTTGTTCAATCTGGAGACAAGAAGAGAATGGAGGGCTCTTGGATATCTTCAACTTCCTTGGAGTGGAGGAACAGAAACAAAAGAGCCAGATTCTTCTCAGAGGTGCAGAGGGACAGGACCAAAGATGCTTGCCAGAGACCATATGATCCCTTTCATCCCCAGGAGAGCACTTGACCTAGGAAGACAGACCCAGAGAAGCCATGGGATCTCCACTCCTGTGGATCTTCCCAGCTCTGCTGGACAAGACCTGCAGCAGCCTGAGTCAGCTGGCACTCCTTTAAGCTCCATAGGTGCTATGGTGGACCACAGACTTCCAGAAGTCCCTGGTGAATGAAATTATTCTGCAATACTAACTCACAGCTTCATGAACATTCTTTCAGTTTTTCTCATTTTCCTGAAATTTTTTCTGCAATGTGTTAACATTCCAGAGCTAGCAGGGGTAGTACTTGGTGTGCTGGCTGAATGCTCACCTTGAAGGACAAATATAAGCAAGAGAGGATAACTTGTTGTGAGTCTTCTTCACCCTAAAACTGTAGTATTGGTGACCACTGATGTGGCCTCAGGTCACCAAAGATACTTCTACTGCCTGTTCTTCATCAAATGATCCCCAGATTTATCCTGATTTCAGAAGCTAGTGGTGGTTTTAAAAAGAGACTTTTAATGTGTCATTCTACAGCCAGGCAAAAAGGTGGGATTCATCCAGGTAGAAAGCTTTAAGAAAAAGCCCTACTGGAGGAAAAGGGGCCTGGGGCCTCTATAAGTAAACCTAGATGATGCCTTGGTTACTGGAAAGGAGTAAGGAAAGTTGATAGCAGACACTATAGTAACAGCAGTACAAGAATGTAGACAGGGCTAATGGTCTACTCCACGGAGAAAAGTAGCTGAAGAATATGTTTATGAAGGTGTTACCTCAGAAAGAACAGCTTAGCAAGGAAGGAGACAGAGCTGAAATCTAACGTGGATATATGCTTTCATTTTGTCAAAAAGGGGTAATAGTATCAGCTTGGCTTGCTCAGAACACAAAAGCCCTTCAGAGTAAATCAGCACAGAGGTAAGGGATAATGTGTTTCCCTTTACAGATAGCTCTTCTAAGAAATACTGTGTGGTTTGTATCAAGATATGGACTTTGGAATTATTTTCTATTTCCTGTGTCTGAGCCTTGTGTCCCATCTTTTGCCTTGGCTTCCTTAGTAATAAAACCTCAATGTGCATGCTGAAAAAAATGAGCTGTGATGGTTTTTGAATGAGAAGCTGAAAATACAGCCTTTGTATTCCTCTGGTATCCAGCTTCACAAATGTGCCCATTGTTTCTGCTTGTTTTCTCCCTGCTGCACTAGAAATACTCAAAAAAAAAAAAAAAAAAAAGGAGTGTTGTAGTCACAGAGCTATACTTGGGAATCCAAGAGCCCTCATATCTCATGTCCAAATTTCTACATGGCTGGGATAGTCTTTCTATCTGTATTTTTGTTTTGTTATCCACTTGAAACACCTTCTTGCTCCATTTAGAGTATATTTAGCTTCTTTAAAGATCTGGCTGTTTGAGGAGCCAGGACTCTACCATTAACATCTCTTATCAATATAGTCTAAATATGATGCTGTACTGGTCACCATAGAAATACCCTGTCACTGTGAGTTTTTTATGCGTTTCTCATCATGCACAAACATTTCTCAGTTTTCTTTTTTATACCTGAACTGCACTAAGCTAAACCACAAATGTCTTGGCACGATCACACTAGTAATCACTGTCACTGCTTTGTAGGAGCCTGGCATCTCAGTTTATCCTGTGTTTGCAGTTTGTTTCTTGATACTGAGGCTAACTTGGGAGGACAGAAGAGAGAAAGATGGGACAGTCCCTTCCCTCCCCTAAGACTCTTGCCCACTCAGGGCTGCAAAAGCTTGTGGAAGTCTTATGCCACTGAAATCATTCTGCAGCCTGCAAATCCTCCCCCATGTGCTTGGAAATGCTGCACAGATGGAGCTGTGCTATCAGTGGGGATTACAAACTGGGGGAGAGTGGCAATGTACAAGAACCTTGTCAGTGTTTACACCCACTTGCTGGATGGGACGAAGAACATGGGGAAGAGCTGTGACATCCCAGCTCTGGGCTGTGTCCTGTCCCAGACAGGGAAGCACAGCTTGAGAGACTGTCTTCTGACCAAGGACAGAGGAGTACCTCTGGAAACCCACAGTGGAAACGGAATTTTAGCACCTCTAGGAAGGCAATTAGGAGGGCTGAAAAGAAGATTTTTGATGAAGGGAAAATGAGTTTAACTTTTAAGGAGAAGAAGTCAAACCATGTGTGTTTTCTGCCTGTACAGTCTGCAAGCTAAAAGCCAGAGACCTAAAAGGATCAGATCAGGTCAAATGGAAATTTAACTTCTGGGTTTTCCTACTGTTCCCTCCAGAGCTGTTTCTTCGTAGCTTCTATTTTCAGGGTACAGTAACTCCTGCATTCTGCACCACTTGAAGGCTGCACATGCTACCAAATCAGGATGTGCTAAAAAATTTTGTCAAAGAATGTATCCTCCTTAAAGGAGAATCATGCACTGTTTTGTATTCCAGAGAATTTCAGGGTTTTCAGCATCTGTCTGGTCTTGGATGTGGGGCTAATGAGGAAGAATGACTTTTAAGGCCACTTACTCAAATGTAGGTCTCTTAGATCGTGAAGATTTTTTTTTTATTGTTATGCTTTTTTAACTATAGTTGAGCATTATATGTATTTCAGATAATATATCAATTGAGCTGATATTATTGGCCAAACAGGCTATTTTAACAAAGTGCTGGATGACTGCTCAGTATGCAAATGTTATAATGACACTGAACTCTGGAAAGAGAAAAGTACCCACGGGGGAATCGTATATTGTAGCATGCAACAAACCTTTGAATTGCCCAGTGTTATATAAGCCAACCTGAATCTTTAAATAAATGGGTATAGATTACCACTAGAGTTTTATCTTCAGTAATTGATTAAATTCTAACCTGCAAAGGTTACAAAGCAAAGGGCTACAAAGATGACTAGGGGACTAGAACTAGACTTTCCTCTTAAGAAGAAAGGCTGAGGGACTTGGGTCTTTTTAGTCTGGAGAGAAGAAGACTGAGGGGGGATCTGATCAATGTCTATGAATACTTAAAGGTAACAGGCACAAACGAATATAGGAAGTTCCATCTAAACATGAGGAGGAACTTTTTTGAGGGTGGCAAAGCACTGGAACAGGCTGCCCAGAGAGGTGGTGGAGTCTCCATCTCTGGAGACATTTAAAACCCGCCTGGACGTGTTCCTGTGCAACCTGCTCTAGGTGGACCTGCTTTGTCAGGGCGGTTCGACTAGATGATCTCCACAGGTCCCTTCCAACCCCAAATGGATGGACCATTTGGATGGTCCCAATACTGTCCTCAGTCCATGCAACAGCCCATTGAGCAGACTGCCCTCTTCAGTAGACAGGAGATATATGTGAAGATTTGACTTTTTACATATAATGGAAATTTCATTTAAATGTCTTAAATATAGATTTAAGCACAAACCTTTGTATTCACAAACCTGTTTAGGTTGACATTGCTGGCTGAATCTGCTTTCACATAGTGCTGGCTAAAGGAGCCATATATTTGGTGTTAGCACTGTTAATTGCTCACCTTTCCTGAAGTCCTTTACTGTCAGCCTGTTTTTCCCCCAGGTTGAGAGCAAGGACTAACTGTTCAAAAAGATTTAAATGGTGCTAATAAGCTAGCATTTAAGGAACAAAGACGACAGAAAATTGTTAGGGAAAAGTCCAGTGTTTCAAGGCAAGCTAGTACAGCAGTTGGTACTACAGAATTGTTTGCAGTCTTATTCAGGTGGCCTCAGAAATCTTTGTTCCCAGAGAGAGGTGGCACACTTTCAGTCAAGCTAAAAACTTCAGGAAACCAAAAATGGGTTTTAAGAATGGAAGTAGGTTGGTAATTTAATGTTGCTTCTCACAAAAAAAATATAAAAAATTAAAGACCAAAATATTTCAAAAGGGACTAAAGGTATTGATTTAAGAAAATAAAACTAGATGCCTGACTTTCAGAGTGAGCATGCAATACTTCCTAAACTGCACCTCTTCAAAATACCCTCAAGTCATTAGTCACTGGTGAATAACATTATCTCCAGGGTTCACAGAAGGGATAAATATGTTCCTGTCCATGACTGGGGACCTCAGCAGACTAAGACTCATTAATCATCACTGCCTCTTCCTCAAGGAAAATGACAGCACTTCTAAATTTTATCTGTAGTTTTCATAATGTGTGGGTGATTTGACTGACTCATTAACCTTGGGGGGAGGTTGTTAATCAGTGGATCACTGCTATGTATGCCACAAAACCATGATTCAGATTTGTTCCTTTATGGCAACGCTTGATTGAAATAAATTGCATGTCTTATGTTAAGCTTCAGTCTTCACATTTTGATCTTTGTTTGCCTAAGAAACATGGCTTATGTAAACAGTCCCTGTCTTTTCTCTGCCTTCCCAAAATCACTGCTTTCCTTTGCCAATCTCCAAAAATTCATCAATCAAGTAGTGACCTCAGTCCATGTCTGTCACAAGGTTTGTGATAGCTGGTCAAGAGACACCACATTACTGTAGCCCTCTTCAGACAAAGAGTTGCAGTCTTTACTAGACCTGTGTGGAAGTAGGGGTACAGGAGCCAGGACTTCACTTTCCTTTTTAGACATAGTGAGTACATGTCAACGGGAAGTAGGTTCTCCTCCTGCACATCTTCATGGCCACTACATAATAGTCTTTAGATAGGCAATTACAGATATCCAGAGGACTTACTTTTTTCCACTCCGTTGATTTATTTCTATTTTTGGTTTTGATGTAAATAGTTCTCTACATCCTATAGTGCAGTTACAGAACAGGACACATATTGCAGGTATGAAGGGGACTAAGAGGAGGCAGTTAGTAGACTTTATTCAAGTTTTAGGATTCTCCAAAGTAAACTACTCTTAAAAGGTTATCTTAGTCATAAGCCTGAAAGCATTGCAGGGCTTTGTATATAGACCTGGATGGACAAAGGCTAGTTGAGTGCCTCAACTTGGCAATTCCTCAACTAAAGCTGTTTAAAAGAAATCTGGAAAAGCTCAACCCAGAAGCCCCTGGGCTTCACAGTGGTGACTTGTATAAGGTGGCCCATGTGCTGAAATGTCCTTTCAAAATTGGATGCAAATTCACAGCTTCAATTGTACTTTAGTGCAGTCTACCTTGCTCAGAAAGTGAAGCAGAAAGCAATGCACTAGAGTCAGTTTGGAAATATAATCCAAATCAAACAAGCCAAGCAGCTTTAGGTCATAGCACATAACCTTGTGCATGCTACATAACCTCCTGGGCTCAGTCATAGGTCACATGCCAGACAGAAGGACTACCAATTTCATTTTGCCTACCAGTGCTTTCAAGATGCATGCAAGAAAGGAGTGTGTTTGCAGTATGGATAGCTGAAAGTCATACCTGGGGAACAGTCTTTCATCTATAGGTATTACATTTTCTGTAAAACTTAATTAAAAAACAAACCCAAACCTCATATGCTGTCTCTTCCACTTTCTCTCTTCTTCCCTATCCTCCCCTCCTACAGACTTTGACAACAGTTTGTATTAATTCTTTCCCACCTTCTCTGCAATATTTTTCTCTCCCTTAGTATTAATTTGTGCTTAATTTTCCCCTGCGTAGCTTGCCTAGCAGATCTCAGGGTGTACATCATTCAGCATCCCTTTGCTTCTCTTGCACAACCCATTGCTTTGCTCATGGCCATTGCTCCTTGCTTTCTGCAGCCATGGGCCCATTAATTTGTCACTCCTCCATGCCTCTGCCTCTCTGCCTTCTTGCAGTCCTTATCGTTTGCTCTTCTCTCCTTCCTTCTTAGTCTCCTGTGGTTTTGCCTACTTCTTTCCTTCTGTCTTGTTCCCCATTGCTGGCTAAGGCCTCCAGGCACTCCTGATCTCCCTCCAGCTTTTCTCCCTTCTTTCTAGTTAGCAAGTGCTCCTTGTCTCCCCACAGAGAAACCCAGACCCGATCTGTAGAGTTTTTCACTTGTATTGGGTTTATGTGACAAGGTTTCAGTAGCAGAAGGGCTGTAAGGAAGGGATGCTTTGTGAAGAGAGGCCAGGGCTGCTCAGTGCAGACCCACCACAGGGCACAGCTGAGCCCCATCAGTCAAGATGGTGGCACCTCAGGGAGGAAGAACTTGAGAAAGAGCAAAAATGCTACAAAGGCAAAGAAGCAAAGGAGAAAAAAAAAAGTAAGAAACAATCCTGTAGACACCAAGGTCAGTGAAGGTGGTGGAGGAGGTGCTCCAGATGCTGGAGCCTGGGGGGAAGACCATAGCCGAGCCAGGCAGTGGCAGCCCAAGGAGGACTAGGGTGGAGCAGATATCCACCCTGCAGCCCATGACAGACTCCACGTAGCAGCAGCCGGAGATGCTTGAAGGATGCTGTTGCAGCTTGTGGAGATTCCATTCCAGAGCAGGCTCCTGACAGGAGCTGTGGTTCGTGGAGAGGACCCCATGCAGGAGCAGTTTTTCAGACAGAAAGCTGCACCCCATGGGCGTCCCACACTGAAGAAGTCTGTTCCTGAAGGACCATACCCTGTAGAGAGGAACCATGCTGGAGTAATGCCATGCTGAAGCAGGGGAACAGTGTGTGGAGGAAGGAGTGGTAGAGAGGAATCATCATGGACCAACCACAAGCTCCATTCCCATGCATGTCTGAGATAAGAGGAAGTAGAGGAGTTGGGAGTGAAGGAGTGAAGTTGAGCCTGAGTAGAAGGAGTAGGGTGAGGTGAAAGTGTTTTTCTCTTGTTTTTGTTTCTCACCATCCTACTCTATTTCTAATTGGTAATAAATGTATATAATTTTCACCAAGTTGACTCTATTTTCCCTGTGACAATAACTAGCAAGCAAATTCCTTCAACTTATCTGGGCCCATGAACTTTTCCATCTTATTTTCTCACTGTGTCCTGTCAGTGAGGGGGAATAAGATTGCTGCTGGGTGGGAGCCAGGCAGCCAGCTAAGGTCAAACAGACACATCACTCTTCATTGGCCATCTTCCTTTCCCCAGTTCCTTTAACTGGACTGTCAATCCTGGGCACTCCTGTTTTTTTCTTCACCACAGCCGTCCTCTACACTTTCCTCAGCACTCTTTTTTCTCCTGAGCCCTTTCTGGTATGTCACTGCTTGACTGATGATTTGCCTGTTGGCTGTGGGACCCCATCACTGTCCCATTCTGACATGGCACTGCATGTGGGTATTTCCATGCTGAGCCTCACTCTCACTGTTAATTCTCAGCCTAGCATACCCAGGAACCAGCTGTCTTCTAAAATAATGTTTGAACTTCACCTTGGTGACCCATTCTCCCTTCTTTGATGTAACAAACTTCCTCTACGCTGTCCCTACTCACTATAATACCATGCTCACACGTATTGCTTAGGTTCCCCCTGCTCCCCTGGATAGTGGCTGCCTTATCGTGCCCTTAGACACTAACAGCCAAGCACAGAGGAAAAGGGACCACAGCAACTTCTCCTGGACACTACAGAAGGTGATGTCTATGGCAATCCTGACTGACGCTGACTGTTTGGTAGCAAGCTGATCTGAAGATCATCTCATTCTGATCATGACTGGGCTGGATTACTTTAGGGAAACGGTTGTTGACCACCTTCTGCCTTTCCAATACCACACACACATTCTGGAATTCTTTAGTATCAGTGAGGGAAAAGACCTAGCTTTACCTCAGCCTCTTGGGCAAAGAGTACTTCCACATTAGAAATTAGAATTAGCACATCCACATGAGAAATAAGGGCAGTAATTCTCCTAGGCAGAGAAACTTGGTTTACTGATCGCTGAAAATGAGCTTGCTGCTTTGAACTCCTCTCTATTGAGTATTAGAAACATGTTAGCTTGGCTAGTCATTTCGGGCTGATACAGGACCTAAGTATGGCAATGCATCCATCTACGCTGGAGTGAAGCAGTGCACAAACTGACTTGCCCTGCTGAGGGGAGGGAAGACTCCTCGTAGCATCTTTCCAGGCAAAATTATGTTAACACCAGAAAAAGTGGGAACTGAGACTCTGTTTTGGAGAAAGGTGGGAAGACTGATGCAATGGAGGAGAATTGGGAAATTGTGTCTTGTTTGGAAAAGACAAGACACAGAGATCTGAGATCTCTCCTAGGCAATGAAAGGTTTCTGCTACAAACCTCTGTATTTGATTTGGCAGTTGCCAAGCCCTTGATATATCATAACCTGTAAGCCTTTTCCATATGTCTTGGCCACATGACTATCTTCCACCTTATTAAACAGACTGCATGTCTGTTCTTAGGCTGCAGTTTCTGTGTAAGGTTCCAGTTTTCAGTTCTGTCATTGGAGAGATGGACTTGTCAGCAGAGCCTGCCAGTGGCTCAGAATTTTAGGACATGGTTTCTATTCCCTTCCAACCTTCTGCTTGGTTTTGCAGCTGGTTCTGTTGGACTTCAACCTTCCCCAGTGTCTTCTAGTTAGCTCTGTCCCTCTGTGGTCTTACTGATTTGTTTTTTTCCCAGAGAAGTTCTCACAGCTGTCAATGGAAACACTGATGTTTGTCTCCATAATCAGTAATAAATTTTCAGGAAGCCTTGTGCTTGTGGCAGTTTGTTCAGTTGCCTATGGTGTGCTGTGGATGGTTCTGGCTAAATTTCTTCAGTAGGTTGAAGGTTTGGGAAGATGTATATTAGCAGGTGCACCTCTTGTTGATCAGCCCTGGGTCTCTATAACATTTGGGGAAGTATTTTGTGCTCTCCTACATTATCTAAAATCTCTCTCAGAGTTCAGGCCTTACAAATAATTTTAATTTGTCTCGTTGTCCTAAGGGTAAGAAACCCAGGAAACTGATGGAAGCCCATCTACAGCCTCCAAAGATAATGCTTTTCTCTTCAAACTCTCTTCTATTTGCAGAACTATGAAGCCTAATCTGGGCTCTTGGGGCATATAAACCTAGACAAGCAGACCTGTTCTTTCAACCTGAAATGTATTCATTGAAAGAGAGCTATTCTTTAAAAACAACAAGGCTGAAAAGCTTCAGCATATATTCTGGCCAAGAATATTTCAAAAGAATTTTATGTTGAAGCAGATAATTTACCTAGCATCTGACCTGTGACCTAACACATCCACTGACAATTTTGCTCCCATTCAAAAAGAGCAGCAAGTGCCAACTCTGCACATTGGCTTTTGAGGCTGAAGCATTGAGGAACTGTTGGATATACTATGTGTTGGTGGAGTGGCAAGCAGAACCTACTGAAGCTTTGGCTGCAACCAAAATATTAAACCTAAATATAAAACCTAAATTTCCCTTGGTTTCCAGTCATTGTGTATGTCCTGATGAAAACAGAGTGGTCTGCAAACTTCCTTCAAAGCAGAATTTAAGCATGAGCAAAATAGGGAAGAGCCACGATGAAAGGAGAAATGTTCAAAATAAGCTTTTTGAGGAAGAGTAAGTGTGGCATTGGTTTTGAGGTATGCAATAGTTAACAAGGTGCTCGGCCTGGTTTATAATATTTTCTATTTGAGTTCAGGAAGTGGATCGTAGGAAACCCATCCATGACTTGAGTGTGGGACCTTATTTTTCCAGTGGTTCAGGCAGAAAATGTACGACTACTTAATAATTTAAGCATAAATCCCACAATGATTCTTGTTGTCTTGAGTAATGTATCTCTTCACAGGGCTGGCATGAGCAAGTAGACAGCATAGATGGTTTTGCCTACAACAAGATTGTGTAAGGGGTGGCAAATATGGAGATGTCTGGCGGTGGGTGTATGCAGATGAAGTGGTGGCCATCTCTGCCTTCCAGCTGTTGACCCTGGTCCTGCACCAGAGTTATTTCCCCCTTACCAAGGATGGGTGATTGACATGACCATTTCACTTCTGATCTCCAGTTACTAACTGTACTGACCTAAAATAGGAAGCTGTTCAGAAAGTGGGCAATGTGTACTGTTCCCATACGTTGTGAGTAGGTACCCAGGTTTAGTACAATTAAAGCCCTTTGTTAGGAGAATAACAATTTTTTAAAACTTTTGTATGGTTATGCATAACATTGAGCTAGCCTTGTCTCCTAGACACAGACAGAACTGTTACTGGTTTTGTTATGTATTTTAATGTCCGAAGTCATACTGTTAAATAAAGAGTTGGGCAGATATAAAAAGGAGGTAAAATGGTACCAGCTTGAAAATCAGACTACTGTAACTAAACTGTATTTAATATTTTAAAAGCAACTTTTATTCTCTTTTCATCCATCACTTTAGTTTAGTTTTCTTGGTTGATTAGGTGGAAGATAGCATGATCAATATGTAGTATTCCCTTGTGGTAGTTACCTGTTTTCTGATTTAAAGACCATGTAGGACAACTTCCAGTAGATCAGGTTGCTCAAAGCCCCATCCAGCCTGGCCTTGAACATTTCCACAGATGGGGCATCCCCAGCTTGTCAGAGCAAGCTGTTCCTCTGTCTCACCATCCTCACAGTAAAGAATTTCTTCCTAATAACTAATCTAAATCTACCCTCTTCTAGTTTAAAACCATTACCTCTCATCCTATCCCTATATGCTCTAAAGAGTCCCTCTCCACCTTTCCTGTGGGTGCCCTTTAGGTACTGGAAGGCTGCTATAAGGTCTGCCTGAAGCTTTTCTCCAGGCTGAACAACTCCAACTCTCTCAGCCTGCCTTGATGGGAGAGGTGCTCCAGCCCTATGATCATCTTTGTGGCCCTCCTCTGGACTCATTTTCATCTCCTCCTTATATTGGGGCCCCAGAGGTAGACACAGCACTCCAGGTGGCATCTTATCAGGGTGGAGTAGAGTAGCAGAATCACATCCCTCAACCTGCTCACCATACTTCTTTTGATGCAGCCCACACAGCTTGGTGTCATCAGCAAACTTGCTGAGGGTACACTCAATCCCACCATCCATGTGGACAGAAGTAGAAGAGCCAGAATGATAGAGGAAATCTGTGGAAACACTGAGGTTTTGAATAGGCTGTGCCTCAATTGCTGATCTACTGTTTCTTTCCTGGGAAGACATTGTCCTTTTCCTGTTCGGTGCATGGCATCAGGGCTCTACTTGACTCAGCAACCAGACAACCTTAAATGCAAGCTCCCAAGCATGACAGGTCTGTCATTTCTGCAAAAAAAACCAGTGCAGATTTCTCCCTGTTTGTGCTGGGGGCAAAGATTTCCTGTTGGTTCCTCCCTTCCCTGCCAAGACCCTGGAGCCCAGAAGGGCTCAGGGAAGGCTCAAACTCTGCAGGACCTTATGTTGAAAATATGTTCACAGGACAACTGGACCTTGTCCTTAATTACCTCTCACTTTTCCCTGTGTATTCAGACAGCATTTTTCTTAAATACTACATGATGGCAGATGATGGGGAGGTGGAGGAACCAAGTAAATATTTATGAGTAGGTTTTGTGGTAATAAGGAGTAGTACAGGCCAAATGCTTCCAGTGATAGCATCTATAAGAAATTTGCCTTGACTTCAGAGGACTGGCTTTGGACAATTGCCCCCTGAAAGTATTTACTCCAAGATACCAATATCCCATCCCAAAGAAATAGCTACTTTGGGGACTTATACTCACCGTTAAACATTTCTCTTTGTCTCCCTCCTACATCTCTTCCTATTCCCAGGATATGGATAAGGCTGAGCTACTGAATGACTTCTTTGCCTCAGTCTTCATCAGCAAGGGCCCTAACCGCACTGCCCAAGTCATGGAGGGCAAGAACAGGGGCTCTGGGAATGAAGAACTGCCCACAGTACAAGAAGACGAGGTTTGAGACCTCCTAAAGAACCTGAAGGTGCATAAGTCCATGGGACCTAATGAAATCCATCCACGGGTCCTGAGAGAGCTGGTGGACGAAGTTGCTAAGCCCCT
>JAOXJM010000019.1:49386640-49400154 GCA_026413425.1 Tringa solitaria | reverse complement strand
GATGGCAGCACAACCCTCTGGGGTGTCAGCCACCCCTCCCAGTTTGGTATCATCAGCAAACTTGCTGATCAGGGTCAGCTGAAAGGAAGTCAGCTTCTAAGGTTAGCATTCCTGGTAAAGTGCATGAAGGGGACTTAACGGTTGTACCAGAAAGGTCACCTAGCAAACATTTCATACCGAGCCATCTGGAGCTGCATGACATGGCAGGCACTGGCTACATGAAACATACATTTCTTCTGCTTCAGCTGTTTAATTGCTGAAGCAACAGATGTTCTCACTGTGATTTTTTTTTCCTTTCTGTCCCATCAGAATCTCCCCTGATTCACTTGATCACTGTCTTTCATTCTCCTTCCATTTGCCTCACTAAATAATCTGGCTTCACTTTTCATAGGTGACCTCATAAGTGTTGGAGGCTGCTATTAGGTTTCTCTGAAGCCATGCCTTCTCCAGGCTGAACTATTCCAGTTCCCTCATCTTCTCCTTGCAGGACATGTTCTCCAGACCCACTACAATCCTGGTGGCCTCTGCTGGACTTGATTAAGTTTATCAGTATCTTTCTCATATTCATGCGCCCAAAACTGGATACACTATGCTAGAATCGTTCTAACATGTACCACGTAAAGAGGAACAATCACGTCCTCCAGTGTACTGCCCTGTTAATACATCCCAAGATGCTGTTAATTCTCATCAGTGCCAGAGCACACTGGTGACTCACTTTTATCCTACTGTTCCCAAGAATTTACAAAGCTCTCCAAACAGACCTACTTTCCAGCGAGCTGGCCACACTCCAACCTGTACCACAGGAAGTTAAGTCTGTTCCAGGTGCAGGACTTTGCATTAGTTGAGTTTTATTGCTACAGGCTGTTTAGGTCCCTCCTAATGACAGCCCTGTCCTTAGGCACATAGACTATGCTCCCAGCTTAGTGCTGTGCACAGACTTATTTCTGCGTGTCCAAGTCACCGACAAAAATATTAAACACATCCCAGGGAAAATGCTGAAGAACTTCATGCAATCACCTTTAGACAGAACATGACCCATTAACCAGTACTCTTTCAGACCAACAACCCATATTTCACCCATCCAGGAGTTCATCTATCCAGGCCATAATGTCCTAGTGTGGGACAAGAATATTGTAAGAGAGTGTATCAAAAGCCTTGCTAAATCCAAGTACACAATATCCACTGCATTTCTCACATCCACAAAACCAGCCATGTCATCATAGAAGGCAATCAGGTTGGTCCACCCTGATTTACCTTCAATAAGACATGTTCTTCTCCTTCACATGTTCAGAAATGGCATGGAAATCCCATGGATTCTGTCAGGGACAAAAGTGAGACTGTAGTTCCCTGAAGTATCTTTCTTGCTATTTTCAAAGACGGATGAAATATTTACCATTCTCCAGCACTGGGGGACTCCCATGGTCACCATGATCTTCAAAGGCAATAGAGAGGGAGTAGCCTAGCAATGGTATCAACAGGCTCTCTCAGCACCCGTGGATGCAACTAGTCTAGTCCACAGACCTACATGATCGATACAGCTCTATTATTCTGGGAAAGAACTGAGAAACTACTGGAAATATTAGTTCTCAACTTTGCCATTTATAAACACTGTATCAGGGACAGTCTTAATCTAGAATCATTTTGTCATATATTTGCCTACTTTGTGATTTACTACTGCTCAGGAAAATACCCTGTTTTGTTGGGTTTCTAGCCATTTCCCTTTTTATACCATTACCATTAACATGCCCATGCTGACCAACACCTTTTCACTGTTAGAAGTCCTAAAGGAGACAATGAACTTCTTTTACCTGAAATGTTCTGACAGAAAAGAGGCATCCATTTAACCACACAAGCCTTGAAGTTAAAGAGAGCAAATACACAGTTCTGGCATATTTTCTATTAACACAGGCTTAGCTTTTGGGTAACATAGGTCTTACAGCCAAGCACAGACCCTGAAGTCTTGGTACACAGAAAATAAAGGCTCAGGAGTTTGTTGGGCAAGGAGGAAAACACCTGCTAGGGCCGTGCCATGTCAGACAGCCCATTTTCAGCTGCATTCTTAGACAAGGTGGATGACTGCCTTGGAGCTCATTTTTGGTTGGCAGGGAGGAAACAAAGAGGGAAACATGCAGGTATTTTAAACCATTACATTCTAAGTATATGCATAATTGGGAACATGAAGTTCGCTCTGGTGTCTCAGAGCTTGGACAGGTGAATTTTTTTCAACTGCTTGTCTTCGCAACCTTGGGATACAGCTACATGGTGTGAAGTTGAACCACAGGCTTCCCAAGTGTATTCATGCTCTTGACCTAAGATCTCACCCTTCCCAACCTTCAGGAAGCCTAGATCTTCTTGATTTCGTCAGTCGGTGTGTTTTGAGCCCCGTGCAGCCTGTCACCAAGCCGTGCACCCCTGCCACCAGCCCTCCCAGGTCCAACTCAAGCCTCCTCCGCGCTCATCGGTTAAAAAAGATTTTTGAGGAAAACCTTGAGGCGGGAGACAGCCTGCACCGGAGCAGGGCAGGGCTGCCGAGAAGTAAATCACCGTCGTTAACCTCACCTTGCTCACAAGTTTAACTGATTTTCCAGGGCAGGGCACCCCGGGGACCCCGACGTTCCGCCCTCCGGAAAGGCCAGGGCGCGCGGGCGGCCTACACAGGCACCGCCGCGCGCGACGCGGGGCAGTGCGGAAGGGAAGGGGGAGATCGCGCGTGGGCCAGGCGGCTCCGCGGGGGAGGGGGCTGCCAGAGCCCTACCCGGGTGTGCGCCCCGCGCGCATGCGCTCTAAGCACGGCGCCCCCGCTCGGCTCCGCTCGGGCCACGCTCGGCTATTTCCGCCCCTTTTTTTTAAACTCCGGGCCGAGCCTTTTAATTTTATCCCTCCCTCCCCCTTTTTTTTTTTTTTTTTTTTTTTGTTGTTGTTGTTGTTGTTGTTAATTTTTTGGCGGGGGAGGGGGAGAGGGGCTGGTGTTTTCCTCTGTCTTGCGTTACCCAGCTCGCGTCCTCGGCTTTCTCTCTGTGGTGGCGCCCGGGGAAGGACGGGCCGGGGAGCGGAGGGTCGGTGGCAGCGGCGGGTTGGAGAACCCCTCCGCCAGCCCCGAGAGGCGACCGCGCCCCTCCTCCGTCAGGTCAGTCTGCGGCCGTGGGGTGGCGTGGGGGTCTCCCGGTGGCGGGGCCGAGGTCCCGGCCTTCCCTGGCACCGCCGTGGGGGTGGCGGGCCATGTGAGGCCAGGCGATGGTCTTGTGGACGGGGCGGGCCTGCTACCGCCTCCCCTGCCCCCCTGCCACCCTCCGAGGTGTTCGCCTTGGAGGGGGCTCCCGGCACGGGTGTGCGTGGGGCGGGGGGAAGGTGCGGGGTGAGAGGGGCCTTCTCGCCCCGAGGGGGTGGCGGCCTGCGAAGGAGCGGGCCTTCTGCCCCTGAGGTGACCAGGGCTTGTGCTTGAACTTTCTGTGCTGCGGCAGGCACGGTGTGTTCTGGGGGAGGAGGACAGGGCTTTGCGTGGGGTTCCCCTCCTCAGACACCCTTCCCGTAGCAGAGAGTCTTCTGTGGGCCCGGGGAGCGTCGGTCCCTGTCCTTCTGGCTGTCTGGAGAGCTACCCCCCGCCCCAGGGGAAGGGGGCTCTTGTCTTCTGGGGGAAAGGCAGCCCTGACAACCCTACTCCAGCCCTGACTACCCCCATCAGAGTCTCCTGTTGTGTGGAGGGGCCCGTGGTAGCTGGGCTGCGGGCAAGGCGGTGCTGCCCGTGGGGAGCCCGAGTGGATGGAGCTGTCCCGAGTTGTCCCTGAATGCCTCCTCCCCTTCAGGGGTGGGTTAGAAGGGCTCCAGCCCCACGGCTTTGGGAGGACGGGCCGCTGTGAGGGGTGGGGGTTGGCAGTGGTGGAGGTACCGTTTGCAGTAAGGTAGAGGATAGAGAGGACATGTCCCTTGGGCCTACAACCTCGCTTCTGCAGGTGTGTGGCTTCGGTGTTGTGTATCTAAGCAGCACATGGGATTTTAAGTCTTGTGAGAAATATGAAAGGAAGTGGTGCTCCTAGATAAAAATATGAAACGCTTGTGGTTTGAGTTGTTTTAAAGCCTAAGGATATGTATATACAGACGCATATATATATATGTATATATTTGATGGTACAAAATCCTGATTGTTTTCTCAACTGCTGATTTTCAGTGGGTTGTGATGCTGTCAGATTCATTAAGTTGGTCACTTTTAGTCTGTTGGGTATTACTTCAGAGTGTCCTGTGTGGAAAGTTTAGCATGTCCTGAAGTTAATAAGGCTTACAGGAGGTTTGATTATTATGGTTTATGAGGTAGTTGAATGCCCCTTTGTTATTTCACATGCTTGGATTTTTTTTTGATTCTTGCAAAACTATCACTCTATGCAAGCTTTGTGTCAAATCAGTTTAGCTGTTTCCTGCCTTCTGTTATGAAATGCATGCCTTTGAGAAACCAGTTCAAGAAATTCTGTTTTATTATCTGTATGCACCCTGGAATGTTTTTCCGGAAATATTTTGTTTGGTATTTTTCAAAATAATCCTACATAATTATCTTCCAGAATTTCACAGAAGAATTAAGTTTGTGGATTAAAAGGTTTGAATTAAAAAAATAACAACAATAAAACAAAACTTGAGATGATCCTTACGCTTGAGGAGCATCCCATATATGTATCTTCCATTGTAAATTGCTTTCCTTTATACAGCATGAACAATTAGGCATATGCTAAATATGTTGTTACAAATCTTTTTAGTACTAGGTAGTGTTCTTTTTAAAAAATATTCTTGATTAATGTTGGGTAGGATACTTGTGAATGTTATGTTCGTTCTTTTAGTGGCAGGTCAGATGAGAATCTACACTGTGATACTTACCATGTGTCTCATAAAGGTGCCTTGTAATTCATAAATTTCTTTGGTTTGTGACGAGGTGACTAGAAGTAGAAACCTTGTATCCTTCCAGTAGCTGTACTATTTCAATGTAAATTGTACTTGTAGGTATTTCATGTTTAAGAGAATACAGAACCTGTGCAGAACTGAAGGTACTTGGTGAGATCCCATAGTATAAGTTAGAAAATGATCAGGGGGTTTTACTAAAAAGATACATATGGGTACTGCAACAGAAAGCTTGGAAATAAATAGATTTTAAAGCATTTCATAAACACTTCTTGAGGCAAATCCGTGTGATTTCTTTCTGTGGACTGATTCTAGCCAGCTTAATCTTGTTACTCTGCTGTCACCATAGAAAGTCAAGACTGAGCACTTTTAAATGTATTAAAGTTGACTTTGTTTGACTTGAGTTTGTAACTATGCTAGCCAAATACTAAGGCCTAGAATGGCAGAAATTAATTACCATGCTATGAAAGACTTCTTCTACTAAGAGGTTTTCAAGTACAGCTTCTAGTTGCTGCAGCTTCCCAACCTGCTCTTACTTCTTTTGATTACCTACATGATTAGGGAAGGTCATCTCTAAGCTTTACGTTTGACATATAGGTAAACTTTCTTACCAAGAACTTTTCTGCATTTGCATTAATAACTCATGTTTTCTTTTTTTTTACGTATGATGGTTTATTCTAGGTGTCCTTTTTAGCTTTTCATAGGATCATAGAATGGTTAGAGTTGGAAAGGACCTTAAAGATCATCTAGTACCAGCCCACCTGCCATGGATAGGGACACTTTCTGCTAGACCAGGTTGCTCAAAGTCCCATGCAGCCTGGCCTTGAACACCTCCAGGAACGGAGCATCCACATCTTCTCTGGGCAACCTATTCCAATGTCACACCACCCTCACAGTAAAGAATTTATTCTTAATATCTAATCTAAATCTTCTTTCAGTTTAAAACCGTTACTCTGTGTCCTGTCGCTATACTCCCTGGTAAAGAGTCCTTCCCTCTCTTACCTTTAGGTACTAGAACTCCGCCATAAGGTCTTCCTGCAGCTTTCACTTCTCCAGGATGCAAAACTCCAGCTCTCTCAGCTTCTCCTCATAGGAGAGGTGCTCCAGCTCTCTGATCATCTTTGTAGCCCTCCTCTGGACCTGTTCCAACAGGAACTCTGGAGCTCTGGAGGCTCCAGAGCTGGATGCGGTACTCCAGGTGGGGTTTCACCAGAGCGGAGTAGAGGGGCAGCATCATCTCCCTTGACCTGCTGACCACACTTCTTTTGATGCAGCCCAGAATATGGTTGATTTTTGGGACTGTGAGTACACATTGCCAGCTCATGTTGACCTTCTCATCCAGCAACACCCCCAAGTCCTTCTCCTCAGGGCCGCTCTCAATCTATTGTCTGCCCAACCTGTATTTGTGTTTGGGATTGCCCTGACCCAGGTGCAGAACCTTGCATTTGGCCTTGTTGACCTTTCTGAGAGGTTCCCTTGGGCCCAAGCCTTTCCCCTATCAAGCCTGTCCAGGACCCTCTGGGTGGTATTTCTTCCCTCCAGCTTGTCAACCGCTTCATACAGCCTGGTGTCATTTTCAAGCTGGCTGAGAGTGCACTCAGTCCTGCGATATGTGTCACCGACAAAGATGTTGAACAGCATTGGTCCCAATACTGACAGCTGAGGAGCGCCACTCATCAGTGGTCTCCACTTGGACATTGAACTGTTGACCATAACTCTTAGGGTGCAACCATCCAGCCAGTTCTTTATCCACTGAGTGGTCCATCCATTAAATCCTTGTCTCGCCAGTTTAGAGACCAGGATGTTGTGCAGGACAGTGTCAAATGCTTTGTACAAATCCAGGTAGATGATGTCAGTTGCTCTTCTCTTATCCACCAACACTGTAACCCCGTTGTAGAAGGCCACCAAATTTGTCAGGCACAATTTGCCTCTAGTGAAGCCATGTTAACTGTCACCAGTCACCTCCTTATTTTCCATGTACCTTAGCGTAATTTCTAGGAGGATCTGTTCCATGATCTTGCTGGGCACAGGGGTGAGACAAACCAGCTTTTTGTCAAGTAATGATCTCCCAGGATTGAATTAATTCCAGGTTAAATTCCTGCACTCTACAGGATATGTAAGAAGAAGTAGAAGCACTTCCACTGAAGTTTTAGGCTAGGTATGACCTATGAGGTGCATGAGGTGGACATGATGTTTTGAAAAGTATGTGTGTTGATAGCATTTCACTTTTCAGATACTGTGCTAAGAGATGATGCCAGTTTACAAGGAAGTGTAATGAGATCTTTGATGTTATAAAATACATATTTACTCTATTTTTTGTTTTGGAACTCTTGTCCAACTGGTACACATGTAGAAGTTGAGTTGTTAAATGGAAGCTTGTATTGATAATGATGTTTGGAGATGTAAGGGATTTAAGACTGTTGGCATCCCTGAGTGTTTAGTAGTTTAAACGCTGTTTTCTTTTTGTCATTTCTAGTAAAGATGTTTAATGATGGTTAAAGCTACTTCTTGGGATGGGGGAAGGGGCATGAGCAAGTGGCTGCGTGATCCTAGCTGCCAGCTGTGGTTAAACCACAACAAAATGCAAGCTTGTACTATTCAGCTAGTATGTCGAAGTCATAAATACAATAGAAGGGGAGAAAGCAGTTATTCTGCATTAAAAGCAATCATTGATATTGTGATACTTAACACAGTTTTGTTGCTAACTGAATATACACTGTAAGCAGCAGTTTGTTCTATATTTGCTCAAGAGCCAAGAAAAAACTTGCTTCTCTTGTCTGAATTAGTTTTTCTCAAGTTAACTTTACTCAATAAGTGTGTCTATATTTATATCAACAGACTATGAAAATGAAGTACTCAGTGTAGTGAGAACTAGAGAGACTGGAAGCCTCATTTGCTATTGGAAGTTTGATTGAACTTTGCTACTGTAGAGACCTGGAGTCTTGCAATCACATTGCACAGCCAGCATTGTAGGAAGGAATAAAACAGCAGTGAGTTATCAATGATACCATTTTCCCTTTTTTCCTTCTTTTCTTCTGCTTATTCAGAAACAGTACTCTATACTAGAAACTTCATACTATATGTAGGAACTTAAAGGTCTTTTTATTACTTTGTCCAACACAGCACATATTATTCAAAATTAGGGGGAAGTACAGACCATTCAGAAGTAGGGAGAATGACAAAGTATGGCGAGCTCAAGTTACTTGTTCTTTGTGCCAAAAGATGACTGCTCTCACAGTTATGATTGCCACCTTTTGAAATCACAATTGTAAGTTGATGGAGCCAGTGGGGGAACTTGAGGGGGTTGGGGGGAGAACTGGAGATAATTGACGTGTGTGTGTGTATGTTGGCTTTACAAAAATGCAGGGTAAGATTGTAAGGAAGAAATATGCAAGTGTGAGAAAAACCAGGCTTTCTTATAATATTGCTGCTAGTGGAAGAACTTCTTTAAACTAGCTCTACCATTATTTTCCATCTCTCTGCAAAGTGGCAAGAAGGAGACTTATTGCTATACCTACAGACATATATTTACGTTGACATTAACAGATAACTATTCTGTATTCTGTCCTTGTGACTGTCAATAACTTGGAACTTTTGTCTACATTAAAAAGGCTCATGTTTTGGCAGCAGTAAGGATCCTACTTGTTTGAAACTGAGGCATATGTGAATAGCATAAATTCATTTTGATCTAAAGTATGAAACATTCTGTGTATGTTGTGTGGGGGCGAGAATGTGATGTGCAGTATTTGCTTAATTAAGAGACGAAGGTTATTTTTTCAGGTTGCCAGAATGAGTCTAATGTTATTTGCTGACTTGCAAATGGCCGTCTTGTCAAGTTTTTCCAGTATTAGTTAAGAACTTTCTTTTCACTCTGCATAACCAAGCAGTCAGTGTATGAATCTATCTTTAGTTGATTATTATATAATAATTGTGATGTTACTGGATATAATACAACTCTTGTGTGAATTATGCGTGATGTTATGCTGGAACAGGTCATCTCTGCTATCTTCTCTTGCAAAGTGCATGTAAACATTAATATAATGTTTGTAACCATAAATGTAATTTATTAATGAAAATATA
Source organism: Tringa solitaria (assembly GCA_026413425.1). Taxonomy (NCBI): domain Eukaryota; kingdom Metazoa; phylum Chordata; class Aves; order Charadriiformes; family Scolopacidae; genus Tringa; species Tringa solitaria. The sequence goes on along the minus strand of JAOXJM010000019.1, from coordinate 49,391,193 downwards.
TAAGCATTGGCAGTGCAGTGTTTGCTGATTTTTCAGTAATGTATTTTGCTGTACTGCTTTTTCCAGTTTGTCACCTCAAACGACAAGCTGAAAGGCACAATACAGCTGGCTAACTTATGTATTCTTTATTTACGAATAATTGTCCCTGACATTTCTTGTTGTATCTGACACAGATTGACACAATGAAGGCCATGGGTCAATTGATTACTTAGTTGAAAGACATTTCTAAATTAATTTTAACCTACTAGACAAAAAATTATTTTTATTATAACAGATCTATCTGTTGTACTGAGCAGTGGCAATCAGTAGAATATATTTGAGGAATGTTTTTGTTTTTTTAATTTAACATAGAGGCATGCTTTTCTCCCCAAAATCATGTGGACATAAAGACACTTGGAATTTGAAGTTGTGTCTTGGGGCTAAGGTCAAAATGGACTGGGATCTTATCTTAACTCCTGTGTTTTAGATGATTGTATATCCTACTGTTCCATTATGATAATAACTGGGTTTTGTTTTGTTCTTATTTTTTTTCCAAAAATGTGAAGTATGTTCTAGACACAAGGACTCGAGTCTTGACTTGAGGATTCAAAATAGGCAAGAGGTAAGGGAATTTTTCATGTCCTTTTGTTTAAGTAACTAATCGTGCATACTGCTGAAAACACATATGCTCCTGTTTCTAAATCAAATTATTTCTAGTTCAAACTCTTAACTTTTGTTAAACCCATATCTGTTAAAGATAATTCTGCTTCCTCACTTTGAAAGTGTCACCACATTGTAATAAAATCAGTCCTCTTAATGCTTGAAATGCTTTTTTCTTTCCATCTTTGACTTACTCCTTTTTTCTCAAGTGTGGATCCTAAATCAGTGTACAGTGTTTGCCTGATTGGTTTTGATTGCACTTACAAAAGTCCCCCAGTTACGGTGCTACAGCGATTGATTCCCTTGGTCTGTCTTGCTTTAGCGTTATACTACTTGGTTGTTTAGTGACTGTTTTTCAAGCTTTACTGTCTCTTTCTCCGGGAAAATCAAGCCTAACACCACCACTTGTTAAATGCTCACTTAGAATTTCTTATCCGCTAGTGCAAGTTGCTCTTGTCCTGTGCGAAAGTCTGCACTTGCAGACTTGTGTTGGTGTGGAAACAGTGTAGTAAAAAAATACTCTCTGTGAGAGAAAACTATCAGGTCAGATCATGCTTCTTATATTGGGTTGCCAGAAAAATGATGATTAATTCATAGGTGTTTAGTTAAAATCTTGGTAAAACAAAGTTCATTGATCTGCGCTTATACTGTTCTCAAATTTTGAAGAGATGCACAGTATTTTTGTATTTTCTTCCAGAAAAATTCATGTATATGTTTTCCTTCCCAACCTTCTTTTCCCAATGTGTTTGGGTTTGATAAATCAACATTACCTTACCTTGATTCTGTAGTTTTAAATTCTGAAGTTCATTGCTACAATCTATGTCTATTTCTGCAGTGAAATATAAAATCCAGTCTATTTGAAATACTGTAGTAATACCTTATTTTACCAAAGGTTTCAATCTAACTATTATTAAGCAGGAGCAATTTAATTGAAAGGTGCTTTTAAATAACATTTATCCTTGTTAATAGTAACATTAGTGGCACTGAAGCAAGTAGTTTAGCTGCATACCAATTTATTAATCTTGTGTTTCTGATCTTCTGCTTACATTTCTTGACTGGCTAGAATGAGGTAGAAAACCCTCGCAAGATCAGATGATTCTTGAACAATTTCAGAAAAGACTTGTATTTATATTCATAAAATGCTTCATTAAGACTTCTTGTTTCAACCATTGTCCACAAGAAAACTAGCCTAGATTTTTTTATAGGCCTATATCTGAGATAGCATAAATGGCACCAGACCAGATAAAAGGCTTCTTGGTAGCCAGTGGAGCTATTTTTTTTCAGTTTCTTTTCTTGCATGCCAGATTCTTTTATGATTTGACAGAAGTTACCAGAAGCAGTCTGTGTATATTGATCCACATGATATTAAGTGAATCTTGGCACTTGAAGGTTTCGTTTTATGAATATCTTCGAAATATGTAGGTGTAGAAAGTACTGTATTAGTTGCAGTCATTTTAATGCCCATTTTGGGGCATAATCTTAGATGTTACTACCAGAAATTGTTTATCAGGAATATGGTTGCTCTAATCTGTAGTAGTTACTTGAGCTATGTAAGGTTATCTTGCCCAGATGAGAATAGCTCATGTGTTGTGTGAATATGATTTTATGACTAAAAATGGCTTGAATTTGGACAAAGTGTTACAGGTACAGAAATTATAATGCTTTGATTTTTTTTTTTTTCTTTTCTGGACAAAACGATATTGTATCTTGACCTTTTTTTTCTTTTTTACTGAAATTATCAATGCAATGGGACTAACTCCGTATATAAGCCATTCTGTGTCTGAGTATGTAAATGTATTATGGTCTTCAAATGAAGTATTTTTGCTACTTCTCTTTGGAAAGGGAAATTACATTCTGTCCCCACGTTTCAGCTCCATTGCTCCACCAAATACTTGCCTAGTGGAACTTGAGGTGGACTTCCAAAGCCACTCCTCTGTCAGGACACTTACTCTCCAATCACAAGCATGAGTTGATACTGAATTGAATTTTTGGACGTGATTGGAAGGTGTCATGGAGATTTGTTTTTTCTTTAGAATGTGGAAATACAGAGTATAAGGATAAGTGAAAAGATTCCAGATTCCTCTTTGGTAGCCTACATTATTAGGTCTGAAGATATACTGGAAGATACATTTACTGGAAGAGTGAAGACAAGGAAAAAAAAAATCTGCTTTTGCATCTCCTCCAGATTCCTTAGCCACTTATTGGTTCCAATGATAAGTAACTTTTTTTGAGTTAGTCATCCATTATTGCCATCTGCAGACATTGACAATTTTAGAATGCAAAAGGAAAATAAAAAAATATCAGCTCTCCCTTCTCCCAGCTTTAATCCAAAACCAAATAAATGAACTTTTTTTCCTCCTGAAACTACTTTTTCAAATGCTTATAATATATGAAGAGATCTACACATGTACATCTGAAATAAAAAGTCTTTCAGATGCCCAGGATTTACTGTGTGGAGATCACTGTCAGGTAGGGTCCTTTCTGTCCTTGTCAGCTGGACTTTTAATAGTACCTGTTTATTTTGAGGTATGTTATTAACTTGCGTTCTAAAGAATGGAGGGAGGACGTGTCAGTGAAGATGTCATCTATTTAATCAACTGTGTTTGTAAGTTATTTTCATTGTCCCTTATGGCATAGTTCAATCTCCAAAAGCAATTTTTGGAGAATTGCAGAGAGGAACCAAATTCAAGCCCATACTGATAGCAGTCTGCAGTAGTTAACATCTCACACTGAAAGACCAATTCTTCTCTTTTTATTTTACTGTTACACATTCATCTAGTGTTTGAAATTTGTTGCAGGAAACAATAATCGTCTATGAAAGTGATTTTGCCTTTAAAGATTCAGGGCCGGTGGGGGGGGGGGGGAATTTGAGGTATACCTGAAATGCAATTACTATGATACCTAGCAAAGTTAGTATTTAATTACTTATTTATTTCGTGCATGGACTGTGAGACGCTGCTTTTCTCTTTTCAGAGAATTTTTTTTTTCCTACAGTTTTTGAATAGTTTGTATCAATGTGCGGCTGAAGAGTTTTTTGTTGGTAACAGCCATCTCTTTGAACGAATTTTGTGATAATTCTGTATGTTCAGTGATGTTTTTAATGGCGGATGCCTTTACATATAGGATGAGTAAGGGTTGATATAAAAAGCTTTAGTTCATAGATGACTTGCCTCTGCTTTCTTTGTAAACTTGCTGCTTTCTGGTCTGCTGCTGTAGTTTATAAAGGTTCTCCAATATGCCATGGTATCATTATATCCACGTGAAATGTTGTTGTGAATCTCTGACTCCTTACAGCATAAAAGCCATTTAGTGGTTATTTGTCTGCTTTCATATTAGTCTTCCACACAGATGTCTATTTTACAAAAAAAAAAAAAAAAAAAAAAAAAAATTGGTCTACTATCCATTCTTTTACTGATTTTTATTTTTTACTAAGTCTATTACTTTCTTTCATCTGGCTGTTAGTGCTCTCTTTGTTTACTTCAAGTTGGAAAAAACCTAGCTGCATAACAGTTGGTTTTCTGTTTCAAGTCCTTTATTTTCACCAACAAACTTCCCTTACCTATAAAAGCTGACATCTGTGCCTTATTTTAAGGAATTCTGAGTAGTTTTGTGCAAAGATCTAAATGCAGAGCATGTCTTCAACTCGTTTATGGACTAGAACAAAACTATTCCAGAGGCTGTAGAGTACCATTACCGTGACTGGATAAGGAAGAGCAATTTAACTTTTGTACTGCTCAAAGATGTATTTTCTAGACTTCTGACTGTATGGGGACAGGCTTGAGTGTGTGACAAAATGACTGTATGCAGGGCTGAAAGGGGTACTGCCACTGACGGAGTGATTGATAGGCTTCAGTAGTTTGAGTGAAGTAGTGAAATATTTATTAAGGTGGAACAGTGATTTAACAAAATCAGTA
>JAOXJM010000019.1:49351841-49379860 GCA_026413425.1 Tringa solitaria | reverse complement strand
CCAGACCCCTCACCAGCTTCGTTGCCCTTCTCTGGACCCGCTCCAGCACCTCAATTCATGCTCTCTTTTCTCCTAATTGCGATAGCCTTTCCTGGTACTTAGTCTAGTTTCATGCCATTCTTCCTTAAATTAAATATTTTCACTTATACTTTGCTTGACCACATGAAAAAATAATATTTGTTACTTATATTAATTAATAATTTAATATTAGCAATTAGCATTGCTAATAATGCTTATAAAGCATTAAATTAAGGAAAACACTTTAAAAATCAAGTAAATAATTACCTGCTATTCCTATAATTAACTAAATATGATAAATACCAGTTTGTTAGTAAGAAGGCAAAAGACTAGGGTTGTATTATGTAGTATTTTACCATACTTTAAAAAACTCATCTACATCTTTGTCTATCTGTTAGCATAATAGAATACTGCAAAGCAGATGGACATCATCCCTGCATTAAGACTCATATTTAATTTTCAGTAAATGTTGAGTTTTATTAGATTCATAGTAGATCTGAATTCATAGCTACCGTGACTCAGTAATATAAAATTCCCTATATACAATGACTTCTATGCAGTCTTGGTATTAAATATCTGTCAAGTAACTGAACTTTTTATGATTAGATGGCAAACTGAGATTGAATGGCTCCTTTTTTTTTTTAAATAACATTTTGATAGCAGTCACATTTTGTGATTTTTATAAGAAAGTTAATTCCTGTAACAGCTAGGAAGAGGGGGTGTTTGATGTTCCTCATTCCTCTCTACAAAGTGAAATGACGGAAAATAAGTTAACAAAACTTGTGTGAAGGGGCTTAGGATCCAGTTTTGAGTCATTCAGTTGTCTTCAACTGCATTGCTATTTCTTCTGACTTATTGAAATCTTTTTTTTTCTCATTATGTCTTTTACTAATAACATGCAAGACAAGAATTTTGAACAGTCATCTTTGCTGTTTTGACAAGTTACTGCAGAACATAATTCATTTTGTGTGTCGACAGAAATAGGTGTTTTATGGAAAAATATCAGATACATCAGTCTGTCAGTGTACCATAAAAGGTAAATATGTGGGGTGAATAAAGATTAAATGGGTAGATTTAATGGTACTATGTCCTTATTATTACTTGTACTTTGTCTCAAACATTTGTGTCAGTTTTTACATGTAATTTATTAACGGTGGTGTCTTAATTTGCCAAGACCCATGTAAAGGTGAATGTGTGTTGCACCCCACCTAACTACTTCCAGGCCCCATGCAGGAGCCATGGGCTTGTCAAAGGTGCATCTCCATAAGCCCAGAAGAGCACAGGGGCACAGTGGTAGGGAGGGAACCCAAATTTAGAAAGCCAGGCATGTCTAAAATGGTTGGCTGGTCAGTACGTGTGTCTCACCCTGCCCTGTGTCTGGTCTGTGCAGTCTGTCTTACATTCCTATTAAATTCCTTTCTGACTCCTGGGTGTGGGGCGCCCTGTTCTGAGGACATGTGTGTCTGGGGGAGGTTGAGTGCCAGCAACTGCAAGAGGGCAAGGGTGCCAGCAACAGGAGCAGGATCTCAGGTCACAGGGGTCCATGCTGTAAGAACCCGACAGAAAGACAAGATACCTCAAAGTTCACTTGCCACAAGACTTCTGTCGCCAGTGTACTGATAACAAAGATGTTATGTCCTTGGTTCTCAAAACAACTGTACCCTCTGCCCCAAAATCTTGCATGCCTTTCAAGGCCCAGCACTGCTTGTGCGGCAGAGGCAAGGGGGGCTCATGGAGCAGCCTTGTCGGACAATGATTGGATGAGCAGACATAACTGTCACATTGGTTGGTCAAGCTATGAGTCTATGGGAGCTATAAATTACTGTTATACCCCACTGCAACTGGGGACCCCTCACCACCATCAGCCCTCACCATTGCGAAGGCCTGAGAATCGCGGATCAGTGGGATGCTGTTGACGCCAGAGGATCATCGAGCCATCGTGTGGACCGACCATGGTGATGATGTACTATTTCTTGCAGCTCGCTTTGAAATTCTGCTTCTCCTTTCCTCTACCTCTGCCTTTTCTCTGTCACTATTTAGCATAATTTTTAGGTGACAATAGTTAAACTACAGTAAACGGCTTCTGAGCTCGTTTGTGTCTTAATCGCGCCCCTGGAATCATTTTGAACCCGTGCCCCGGACCAAAAATCGGACTGGGACCTAACACATGCATCGTTGGTGCCAGGAAATGGAGCAATTAAGGGTCAGGGCACTGCAGCTGGGGTGGGACTGCAGGCTAGAGGAACTGTTTGCCTGAGTGCCAGAGGCTGGAGACTGGAGTCAGGAGAATCAGTGCTGTACACTAGGGTAGGACCAGGAGTGAGAAGGCTGAGTGCTAGCAATTACAGTAAATGAGTGAGTATTCGTGAAGAGTATGCAAGGCTAGCCTGCATGGAGGTGAAGTGAACAGACGTGTGCCGCTGTGAGGGGGAGACCAGAGGAGGAGCTGGGGGTTGGGGTGACCAAGTGAGCCTGGCTGGCTGCCAGGATCTGGTACAGCACAGAGCAAACATAGGTAACACAAACACAGCCAGCAACAACCAATCAACTTAAGCATACATGTACAGCTTGCACATGAGCACAAACAGCACCAAGCAGCTTCACGCTGCTCTTGTCTCTGGCTGAGCAGAATGGAGGTCCACCAGTGAGAACATATACTTGTACGTGCAAAATGGATTCCCCAAGCAGCTGGACTCAAACCTCCAGTCTGGCCAGTAGCTGTCCCCTGGATTCTAGGCTCCACAATTGCTGTCACTTGGACATACATGCCTTTGAGGCTGCTGCCCCACTCCTGTTGCTGGTAGAGACTGTCTAGGCTTTGGCTGCTGGTACACATGCACACTTTCATGCACACACAGAGCTCTGGGGGCTTGGAACTGCTGCAGCAACACCTCTTTTGGGCTTCCAGGTGCAGTAAGGACTGGAGGACTTAAGGAGACTTCCTTAAGTCTCCTTTGGCGCTTTGCTTACACCTCCGCAGTATTCACCAGTGAAATCATCACTCTTGAATCTTTTCAGAGGAAAAGAACAATTACTCTAAGTAGGCTGGAAGGCAAGGGGCTTTCCTTGCAATAGTATTGTAGTAGAGTATGCCCCTCATTTCTGTAAGTGATATTAGATGATTTTAAATCCTTCTTTGGGAGACCAATTGCATATCAGTTTTTTAGTAGTGTTTTAGCCATGTAACAGCAAGGCAAATACTCAGAAAAGTGAAAAATGTAGTGTACTATTCTTGCAGACCATCTCTATGTTTTCTGAGATGATGAAAAAGGAATACCTTAATTTCCACTGGAACTGGAGAAACCTGACTGGTCAGTTAGTTTCTGTGTGCTGTGATCCTTGCAAATTGCTCAGCACACCCATGAAATGAACACAGGACTAAAATGCAATATTCCACTCAAGAGAAGGTAAATTTATAATTACAACAAACCCCTCTGAACAGATGCATCAGGAAGCATGCTGCTCTCCGCATTCTGGGGAGTAGTCTGTATTTGTGTACAGTAGATCTTTGTTTAAGAAGACAGAGACAACAAATGTGTAGAGCCTGCTTTTCGTTTGTTTTTCTGTTTTGGGAGGGGGGATAGCTTCTTTTTCGCGTTGAGTTGTGAAGATGTGTAGCTGCTTCATTGAAGGTAGGGCACTGGTGCCATCTGGTGGTGTTAATACCTTCCCAGAAACGGGAAAAACGACCTGTGAGGAGTTCCACTGAGATGTGAGAAATTACTGGCATGATATAAAAGGGGAACCCAGATGCATTTGCTGGCTTAACATATAATTGTGCAATTGCAGTAAGTCATAAAAGGTTGCACATGGGCTGTTAATCATAATTTAGTTTGCTAAAGCAGATTTAAGTCTTTAACCATACTTGTTTCTGCTCAACAAATGGTTTGTTTTTAGTAGTTTCTTTTATTAAGTAGTGCTTTGCAAACACAACATAAAGAATTTTGTTGAAGTTTACAATACTTTAAAAATCAATTTAGTACCTTTCAGTAATTATTCAGCAAAATTACTAGCATCTGCCGCATACAGCTTTTTTTTTTCTTCAGGCTCTCCACTGTGAGCCCTATACTTCTACTTGTTAGTGAAGCAACATTATTGCGCTATATTTTAGCAAAAGAAAAAATAGATGTGCTCATCTTTGTGAAATAGAGCAAGGTTGTAATGGTTTGTAAATCATTCAGGAATTCACTTTGTTTCTGGATTTGTACCCAGTATGAGTAACTTCCAGTTTTGCTTTACAAAGCTAGGTAGTACAAATGAGAATTACAGTTTGATAATCTTTCAAGTTATCAAGAGCAGCCATAGCAACAATCCTGTAAAGAAAATCTATTTTGGAATATTAGTATGTGCTTCCGACATGGTAGCATACAAGATCAGTAGAGCCATTTACTTGCCTGGTGTCTAACAGCTGTCTGGGCATAAAAATGAACTGAATTTCCCTGTCTTTAGCTTTTATAGTGCATCACTGTCTACCTGTAACCAGAATATTAAAAACATGGTGGTGATTTAGGACTGACTTGGTCTGTTGGCTTTTTCCTCACAAGTTGAGTGTCGTTTTCTTTTTCCAGTTGAACCAAAGTGTTACCGTGTCCTTTTCCAGTAGCAGTGAGAGAAGATACGTGACAATTCCTTTTGAGAAATTGGTACTTAGAAGTTTATGTTGTGGTGTGCTCTTGGAACGGTGATAAGCCTCTGACTTGGTTTCTTCAGAAGCAGTATAATTGACTGCTCTTTTCTTCACATTTTGCTGCAGAAATAGATTTATATTTATTTTTTTTCTTGGCAAGTGCCTTGTGGAGCTTCTTCTCCTGTCCATATGAAGGGCTCTCCATCGTTGGTGAGCACTTTTTTGTGGGTTCCAACAAAAGAGCATCTCATGTAACTCTGAATTGCTTTTGGTTAGTAGTATTTTTTTCTCTGAATGTGGTCAAAGAAGCTCACAGTCGAATTGCTAAGAGATTTTTGTTTTCCTTGTAATGAAGTTCTCACCTAGTGCTATCATTAATATCCTATTGTATCATTGTATTTATAATTCCATTAGCAATATAACAGTAAAATCAGTAACTACAGGATATGCCCTTGATTTTTTGGAGCAGGAAGATGGAAGTAGTAGTAATTTATACCTGTCTCTGTAACATCTGAGTATTTCCTGTGTGAATCAAGTTAATAAGAAAAAAATGTGTTCTTCTGTCAGATTTATCTCTTCGTGTGAGATTATCCTCTGGCTAAAGGTGAGGCAAGGGTCTTTTTTTCTTTTAATACAAATTTATTTTGGAAAATATCTAGAGATTCTGGAAAATATGAAGTATTTTCTTCAAAATTTTTCTGGAAACTTAAGATACAAGGAGCAGATTACTTGCAAATATAGCTTGAAAACTGAGTGATACTTATCTGGCTGTGGATCTTCAATCTAAAATTTTTTCTTTTCTTACAGACTCATCACTGTCTAGTCCATAGGTTGTGGTTCAAGGTTTCTGCTTGTTTATTTGATTACTTTCCTTGTTGTTTGTGAAGATAATGAAGTTCATTTCATCATCACATGGTGAAAGGACTACTTGGATTTATGAGTAATTTTCCTTGCTTATGTGTGTCCTTTCATAGGAGAATGTATTACTTTCTTTTTTTTGCCCGGTCTTTTCCTGCTATTATTCTTACTCGGAAGTGCCCTGGCCCCACTGTTATCTTAATACAGATAATTAGATACTTTTAGGTGAATTTAGTAAGCTAAGTATTTCTTTGTGGCAGCTGGATTTTGAGGAATTTTGGATGTTAACTTTCAGACTATTTTTCTGTCTTTTCAGGTCTCTGGATGGCAGACCCTGAAAAGAAATGCTGTTTTAAGAGGTATGCCTCATGTAGGCCAAAATATTCCTGACTAGTACATAAATGAGAAGGCCATACTTCTAAGTCCTCTCTGTAAGCTTGCTTTAATATAAGTTTTCAGTGCTGAAATCTCTCTGAAAGGTGAAAGCTTCTACAGAGACATTCAGGCTTGTGTTATTGGTGACAAGAGTTTTAGTAGAGAGATCTGTAATACACTGCTTACCTTTTTGCTTGATCTTCTTAGTACAAATACTGCCTTAGTGGATGAAGTATAGCGTGGAGAAAAACCGTTAACTATCTGATCTGTGCAGATCCGCTGCCAACTTCTCCTGACTCCATGTGTTTGGGGTTGGTTTTTTGCTTGTTTTTTAATTGGGAATATAGTCCAAATTGTCTTCACTCACTTCTTCCTTGGTGTGATGTCAGACTTACCAGACAGTGAGGCTGACGCCGTGCTAACGGTGTGGTATAAAATAATGTCAGTTGGAACCAAGAAATACTAATAATTTTGTGATAGTTTTTGTGTATTAGCTGGATGATTGGAACATTTTGTATGTTTCTTTGGGGTTTCATGCTCCAGCACTTAAGGAGACTGTCTCTTCACTCTTTGTTGTTGGTATGTTGTTTCTGAATACTTCATCTCTTTACACCTGTTAGGAAAGCAGTCTCTTCGAAATTGATTTGGATAGCTCTTCTGTTGTGTCTCCCATCCATTTCAGGATTTGTTAAGTGGCAGATTCTAGGAAAGTAGGTGTTGTTTGTCTTTCTAAGCGAAAGATTGGTTTAATCCAGTCTTTTCAAGGCTCTTGTTTAATTTTTCTTTTTTTTTTTTTTTTAACAGGATCTCTTAATTCTTTTTTTAGGCATGATTCAGGTCTCTCAAACTTTAAGAGGTTTCCTGCTTCTATAAAGCAGTACAGTGCTGATTTATTTTTTTCTGACTCAAAAATAATTCCCAGTGTGAAGTACTAACAACTTGTGTTAAAAGTGGCTCTTCAGCTATCGAGTGAGATTCTGGTGTTGCTGGTTTTTATGCCGTGCTTACAAAGGTCTTAAAGAAAATGATGCTAAGAATAAGAGAAGATATTACTGCTATTTTCAACATACCTGTGGACAGAAATCAGGAAGGTGGTGCTGTGCTATTCTCGGAGGTATACACTTGTATGAAGAGAGGCACTGCACACACATTGCAACACATGACATCCCTATGAGATCCCTATGAGACAACAGGAGCGCTTTTTGCAGTAAGGATGGTCACACCCTGGAGCAGGTTGCATAGAGAGGCTGTGGAATCTCCATACTTGAAGTTTTTTTGAGTGCAGCAAGAATACGCCCACAGCAACTCAATTTAAGTGGGCCTGCTTTGAGTGTAAGGTTTGGAGGTGACTTCGAATCTACATTGCCCTGTAAACCTATGTAACTGCTGAGGGGCCATTTTTTTTTTGCATTTTACATTTCCTGTAAAATGAGGTGAGGCTCAGGTTGATGTTTTTGTGTTGTGGTGTTTTTGTTTTTTTTTTTTGGTTGGTTTGTTTTTTTTAAAAAAAAAGAAGCATCTGTAGTTGAGGAGTGTTTTGTGGTTATAGAACTGAGGAGTTAGTGTAACTTCTTCCTATTCCAGCAACATGGTTCTGAGGGAGAAGGATTATGCTTTGTCTCTAGCGTTCACTTGTTAGCTAGGTAAAGAGTGAGAAACTTTAATTTTTTATCAAATGTCACTGTTGACTCAGTGAATTGAGGGCCTCAGAAAGTTATTTACAAGTCTTACAGATTATTTGAGATTGCTAGATTGCTTCCTGTAATAAGTTACTATTTAAGCAGGTAACTGTGCAGAAAAACTAATGACATTTGCTGGGCCTTGGCTTCCTAAAAACTAAAGTAAGTTATGATATTTCTGTTGTCTGCTAACTGCCCTAGAGTTTTGATGACAGCCTAAGGTTTGGAGTGTTCAACAGTAAAAAAGTTCGTTCAGAAAATTGCATTGTACATGTTCAGTTTCTGATCTATCCTTTGAAGTTTCCTGCTTTTATATGGGATGATAACTTTCTTTGAAATTTCTGCTTGTGGATTTGGCTGCAATCCCATGTAAGATTCAGAAGCTCTTGAGCATGCATCTTCTATGCAGTGACTGATTGGTCACATTACAAAATAAGGCAAATTCAAATATTCTCAATTTATTGTAGAGGTTTGCTTTTTTGTACTAGCTCCTGCGCAGTCTAGTGACTTTATAAAGTCTCTGTAACAAAAGTCTCAATTTAGAGATACATTTTTGATTTGCTTTTTAAAATTATATGCAAGAAGAATCAGCCTAAGTGGTGTTCTGGAAAAGTAAACTTATTGTCCCCTCCTCTTATTAATTTGAGCTAATGTGTCTGACTTTGACCTCAACCTGATTCTGTAGTTTTTAAAGCAACTAGTTTTAGATGTTGACCTCATGCTAACTTGATTAAGTTGATGCCTATGCAGTTATGACAGGATAACAGTTGCTTGAAGTACTGAGTGAGCATTTTGAGAGCAGTTAAGAAATTCAGCTTGTCTATCCCATGGATAGGCAAAGGTAGTGCTATAGGATAGTGAGTTCATAGGATCATAGGATAATTCAAGTTGGAAAAGACATCAGGAGATCATGTAATCCAACTGCTCGAAGGAAGCTATGAGATCAGACCAGCTTGTTCAGTGCTTTATCAGTTGTATGAACACTTTCATGCTCTTAAGATGCAAGCTCGCTTGGGAATCTGTATTAAGAGATGTTTTTGGACTTTTGTTTTTTTTTCTTTTTAAGATTAGATCACTTGTTCTGAAAGTTTCTGAATTCACTTATAGCTTTCTTTTCAAGATGGGAAGATGAGATTTGTGGAAGATAAGGTCTGAAGCTCAGATTTGGAAAAGTCTCATTTCCTTTTTCAAAGGCAAGGTATTAAAGGGAAACCTGGATTTGCCTTGCAAATAGAAAAAAGTTTAATTAGAAAAAACAAGATTAGCTGGCTAATCTTGGTGAGTTTTTTTATGAAGATAGATGTGATCTTGCCTTCATGGGAGCCCAGCAGTTAAAAATTAACTGGGTTTTCAGTTGCTTGGTTGATAAGCCCAAGTAGTATTTCAACTGAAATTTGCAAGCTGATTAGAGTGATGTAAAATCTTAATTTTGTAATATGTAGATTTTAAATTTGTTACTGTACTCATAATGTTGAAATAACGGGTAATCTTTATAATACTTAAGGTGGAGTTAAAATGACATAGAAATAGGGCGTCTCATATTTATGATATGATTGTCAGCATTAATGTCTTGGAAACTTTTTGTACCTTCTGTTTGCTTCTGATCTTCAGATCTAATCAATGTTTTTTCCCCTGCAGCAGTGTACTTCAGTGTATATACAGTTACTTGAAAAGTATGTTTTGTGTGGTGATAAGAAATGGGCTATCTTATATGATGAAAGTGACTGTTAACTTTTGTTTCATAGTAGGCTGTAGGAACATGGGAATGTTGGGAACTGCTTCTGGAGAGCAGATAGTCAAATAGACTAGTACCCCTTCTAGGTTAATAGTTAACATATTCCAGGCAGGAGCATGGAAAAACATCCTATATTAGCCATCTACCCACATGGAGGGTTTCTTCCTGAGCATTGTGAATGGTAGCTTAGTTCTGTATTTTGTAGTATGACTCCATATTCTTTTCAAATGCATTAATAATGATGAAACTTGCAATTACGTTATTTAGTTTTTTGTGAAGTGATGCAGAACAGACAGGTGATGAATGTGGAATTCCTTTAAGTTTTTAATTTGTTGCTGCTATTAATGAATTTTAATTTCTTATGTGAGGCTATAATGCTAGTCCTATTTCTTTTCATACATGTCAGTAGTTTTGTTAATTTGGGTTTTTTTTGCCTCTTTCCTTCTGGGAAGCAATTCAATATGTCTTTAAATACATTGTCTAACTGAACTGGCATCTGGGTAATCAGGCATTTTGTTTCTAGCTCCTCCCTTCCTTCCTAAATAGATAGGAACTGATTTGACCTCTTTCTAACTTAATTATTTTTGGTTTTTCATAAGGCCTCCTGTTGTTACAGGTTAACTGTTTTGAAAAATAAGAGACGCATTCCAGTCTTCTTCTTTTTCTTGACACTAAGGGTCACTGGTCTCAATTGCATAAGATGCGGGGTGAAGTGGAGTATGACACAGCTTGCTTAAAGACCTTAAAAGTTGCATTGCTTATTGGAGATTCAAGCTGTGTGGAAGCTCTGCATATGCAGAGAAGAGATCATTCTCTTGTTTCAGAAGCTGCAAGAAGCTGGAGAAATCTCCTACTGTAGGTTTTGTCTGGTTTTGAAACTGAGGTGTCCAATGCCCTGGAAAAAACAGTTCATTCTGCTGCTGCTTCCAGTAGTTCACAGCTTCTGTTCTTTAAACATATAACGAGAGGGTTTTTTTGTCATTGTTGAAAGGTGTATAAAATTTTCATAAGGTTGATTTGACAGGCTTGCTCTGGGTATTCTAGAAGACATGTATTTTTCCATGCTCAAAAAGTGTATGATTTTTTCCATTCAGTCAGTGAAGTATGTATTGTCTTTGCTATCCTCTTTTTCTGGCACAGTGGGCTTTATTACCATTTTTACTCTTGATTGTATGGTTCATTCATTGTTCTCATAATATTATACCCCATCTGAACTGTTTTTTATTTGCTGCACGGTTGTTTTTTTTCTAGGGATAGTGCTTGTGTCTCTACTGTAGTGGGGAAAAATTGTGATGCTTTTTCTAGAAAACAATTTCATTGCTTCAGTTTTCACCGTAGTATCTTTGGCTCTTCTGTCCTATTAGTGCTTGGATTCAGTCTGGTGATCCTGTACACCTTTTTCTGAATTCCTGCCCAAGCATGTAACTAGAGTTATATTGATACTGCCTTTTAAGGTATCCTTGTAGCTCAATTTCTCTTTTGCCTGTCATGAATTATCTTTTCCAATGTGTTGACTTTCTATTGAATTGGTGATTTTAAGCCATCTCATGAACTCTTCCTAAAAAGTGATGTTGAATAACTCTTCCCCGTGCCTTATATATGTACTTACTTGATGCAGTAGCTTCTTTAACTGAAGACCTCATGCACTAACTTCCAAGGGTTTAATATGTGGCTGGTTTTCGTTGGTTAAAAATAAGTTGATGAAATGCAATTTAGAAATTCAGTTTCCTAGCATAGTGTCTGACCTACCTTGTGCACTACAAAACCAAGTGGTGCTTTCATTCTTCTGTAATGGCTAGTCACTAGATTAATTAAGAAATCTCAAATACCAATAAAATAAGTTTGGTTGTTGTGTTGTTTACTTCTTAGCCATGAGAACTGGAAGTCTTCCTAGTCATTTTTGTATAGGAGAATGCAGATTTTGGTGGGTGGGTGTTGGATGTGCTTTTCTGTAGGTTATAATGGAACATGGAGTACTTTTTCAGTACTGGTATAGTTCAAATTAGCGTGAAAGTTTAGCTTTTGATAGTTCTTTTTGCTTAGTACTAATTCATTAACATAGAAAAAAGACTATGACAAATTAAATTAAAGACCAGACAGCCTTATTATGATATTTCTGTGTGAAATTTGGCGAACGTGTATCACCTTTCAAATTCTGAAATGTATTCCAAACTAAGCTAGATGAGAACTAGTATTCGTGATCCAGGGAAAGTCAAGTCACTTTAATGGAAACAGTGTGATTTGGTGACTTTTGCAGTGTGGGAACCAAATGTAGTAGGCTGTAAGCCAGTTTAGCCTGCTCTGTTAATTAACTCGAATGCTGTCAATTTATGGTAACAGTACAATTTTCTTTTCAATACGTTTTGAAAAATAAAATGTAGCTATATTTAAGAGGTAACATGGGCGTGGGCTTTGTGTGGTGTTTTCTCTGAAAGCAATTGGGGTTGCTGCAAAAAAAAAAAAAAGTAGCTGTTGGGTTTTTTTAAATTTAATTTCTGATTTTTATTCCTTTTAATGGTGGTTATGCCATCCTTTCCTCTGAAGAAAGAAAAACTTGTTAGTTCAAGGTTCTTAGGATGACAATCTGCAGCTCTGCCAATGAGACTCATTTAGTTTGTAATTCATTCTTTAATTAACTTGAGTTTAAATAAAACAGGATTTCAGGTTTACTTTTCAGCTCCATTATCGGGACACAGCTTCAAAATTATGCTTTAACCACACTGGCACAAGGCAAACACTGAAAAGCATGGTTAAACCTACTGTGCCAAATCAGATGTAGTTATTTTGACTTTTCAGTTATCAAAATGCTTTCAATTCTCAAATTAATATGAGGATTTTCTTCAAATCTTTGTGAATTTTTCCCCATTACTATGTGATGACTTGGATCGCTAGAATAGTAGGGTTTCATCTCAAATCTGAGTCTCTTGGTTGGTAAAGGAACTTATTAATATCATGCTAGAAAGACTGACTCGCAATACAGTGTGAGTTTTGCATTGTTTCGCTTCTTTAAAGTCCTTTAAAAGTTAGTGCTATCATTGTGCATGTGTGTGTGCATGTGCATATACAGTGTATGAAAACTTAAAGCTGTATAAATGTATCTTTAGGGTTAATTCTAGTAAATAATTAATTCCCAAATGACTTTTGCCTGATCACTACAGCTGTGTTACTTTACGATATGTCTTTTCTGCAGACACCAAAGATGCTAACAAGAAAGATTAAGCTTTGGGACATTAATGCCCATATAACCTGTCGTCTGTGCAATGGATACCTGATTGATGCTACTACTGTAACAGAATGCTTACATACTTGTAAGTAGAAATATACTTAAGTTAAAGAAATTAAAGAAATTAAAGAATTAAATTAAAGAATTTTTTTGTTTTGCTTTGTTGTTGTTGTTTTTTAAACTTGATTTGCAATATATTTTAATGGCTTTTAGTTGAAATTAGTAAATCTATTGTACATCAGTCAAAAATGCATGATTTATGAGACACTGCTTTTTTTAAAAGATAATTTGCTTTTTTTAACAAAGCAAATGAAGAGGACATTAAAGCTGAAGCCATATACAATTAGTGGTAATGTGTGCATTCATGAATGCAGTGCATCTTCCTGCTAAAGGAATGTGGAATACCTAGTTCTCTTTTCTGTGACAGTTGACAAAGCATATGTTCTCCACCTAGAGCCTGCCAAATGTCTCTTGCTCTCCTGTTTCTCTGCAGAAAGCAGCCATAGTCTATCAATGTGGAATAAGTATATTGTATTGTACCCTAGAAATAAGCTTTTGTTCCGAAGTATTGTGATGAGGTAGTTGTTGTTCTGTTACTTTGGGAATTTCTGCTTTTATATTGGTGAAATATGCCCTAGTACCTTGCAGAGCCTTAGGCTTCAAGAAAACTGGTCCATCCCAGCATCTTTGTTATTGACATTGTGGGATATAGAAATACTGGGTTTGTAATACTCTGATGCATATTAGAACAGTTGCATATTAGAACAGTTCCAACTAAAGATCCAGAAAGATTCCTTCTGAAGAAAAGCACCCTTATAGTCCAGACTATTCTCTTGTCTTGAAACTGAGTATCAGAACATATTCTTTTGCTGAGGTAAGTGTCAGCTGAGGAATTAACCCTCAGTCCAGAAGGCCTGCTGTAGTGATGTTAAATATCCTCTGTAGTAACCACATAGACAGATTTACACCTTACATTACAGGGTTTTACCAAAAGTATTTTTTCTAGCTGTGTTTTCAGAATCCCTGCAATTTACCAATGGATGCTTTTCAACCAGGAGCTTCCATTTGTGCAGTTTTATCTGCTCAGAACTTAGAATATAATTTGTTTTCTTTATATGCACTATATATTGAATATAGTCTATTGAATAGTATATGCCATGCAACTTCAAACATTCCATGTTTTAAAATGGTTCTGTCACAGTTTGTTACTCTGATAAAGCTGTTGTGTTGTGTTGTGTATGAATAGCTTAATGACTTTTGTCCTGAACTGTCTTGGAAGTTCAGTGGCTTCATCTCCACAAACTGAAAGTTTCAGTGATGTTATTCTTCACCTAAAATGCCTTACAAAGAGGAAATACAATGCTTATGATTTGTCAGAGATTATGTTTTCCATTTTATTTCATGTAGAAGTTCTGTTCAGCTCTAGAAGTTCAGCTTCAATAAGTTTGTTTTTCTTGTCACACTTCCATGTCATTTTAGTTATTCTCATGTCCCTTCTGCATTTCTTTCACGTCTTAATTTTCATAGTGTTCTTTCTGGAGTGTAGAGATGCTTAAGTAGAGATGCTTAAGTCAGATATCTATTTAGTTTTGCCCCAAGTTCTTTACTGCCGCTATTACAGGATTATAAACAAAACCAGTATTACAAAAAGTTAACGTGGCTGACATAGAGCGAGAGGGTCTTTCTTCATTGTTCCGTAAAAAAAATCCCACAACAACCAAGGCCCAGAAACACCTCACCTGATATCATCCACACCATTTCTTAAACTTGCTTATAGCAAAAATTTTTAGATTAATCCATAGGGCTACAGTGCTTGCTTTAAAAGCTGGGGAAAACTCCTTGCTAGCTTCTGCTTCTTTTTTTTTTAGTTTTTTGTTTGTTTGTTTGTTTTCTTCTTGTGGCTTGCCCTTCCCTTTTTTTGTCTGATTATATTTTCAGAATACTACTTCAGTGTGTGTCCCATAGAATTACAGTTTTCTGAGCAGAGGCTTACAGCTCTGTCTTTTTTAAAAACTTCGTACATGTTTGCATTGTTTGTATTTTGTATGTTAATGCTAATGATGTATGTTCCTGGAAAAGCATCCTTGCAAAATCTGTCCTGCATGTTGACTGTTGAGATCATGAATTCTCTGCTGAACTGCAGCATTTTCTTATCTTTTTCATTTTTCTCTTATTTCCTGTCCTTCAGAGACTCTTCACTTCCTTACGAAATGTGGTTCTTGAGTCCTTTGAGAATCACATAGAGGACCAGGGCCAGTCCTTTGGAGGGACAGGGCCAACCTCTTGTAAAAGAGAATTAAGGGAAAACAAGCTTTTTTTTGGTCTGTTTCCTACTTGTTTCTCTGCTGTGTCTTTAGTTTGTTGGAAGTAGACAGGCCTATAAGTCAGTAGATAAAACCTTCATTAGTAGTAATTCAGTGTTAAGTCTTTCCTAGTTTACATCTGTTTCTTGATCAGAATTCTAGGTTAGCAGATATATGCAAGTCTTCTCAAACTTTTACATTTGCGATTTGATTTTCAGTAGTGTTTATGTGTGAAAGCTCTCCTTGTATGTTTTTAAAGGGGCAGTCATATGTGATGTTTGTTATATTATGAAAGGTATTCTTTTGTGGGTTCATGAATACAATGAAAGAACAACTGTATTTCTGCAACTAGATATACAAAAGAAGAAAGTCCAGAGGAATGAAAATGTTTAGAAAAAAACAAGTGAGTGAGGATTAACCTTGCCTGTTCCTTTTCTAATGAAAGTTCTCTGATACGTTTAAGTATACTATAAAAGTAACCAGAAAATGTGCAGCTCAATTCAGGCTTGCAATCAATGCCCAAGTATCTGCATAAATGGAGATTGGAGACTTTGGAAATGCCAGGTAATGGAAAAAATTGTGGTACTGTTGTTTCAGATCCTAGAATGGTTCCCATAGCAGCTGTCCCATACTCTTAGGACTTGCAGTTTCAGGAAAATTTATTAATCCCAACTTGACCCTATGAAAAAATAGCCAATCTGGAAGACTGCACCACCCTCCATAAGCTAGTTGCATTTATTTGGATACTGTGCTTAGACTAATAAACCTAATAAGAACCTGGGCTGACTTGTGACAAGTTCAGTTTTGGAGGAATTAGTGTATAACTAGTCCAAATTGGAAGATGTACTGAAATGGGATATTTTTTTGAAGGTATCATAGAATGATTTGGGTTGGAAGGGACCTTTAAAGGTCATCTAGTACAAATATTCCTGCAATAAGCAGGGACATCTTGAACTAGACCAGGTTGCTCAGAGCCCCATCCAGCCTGACCTTGAATGTTTCCAAGGATGGGGTATGTACAACCTTTCCGGGCAACCTGTTCCAGTGTTTTACCATCCTCAGCATAAAATAATTTCTTCCTTATATCTAGCCTAAATCCACCCTTTTTCAATTTAAAACCATTATCCTTTGTCCTGTCGCTACAGGCTGTAGTATTGAAAGACCCCAATAAGGTTTCCTGAAAGCCTTCTCTTTCCCAGGCTGAACAACCCAAACTCTCTCAGCGTGTTCTCATGAGAGAGGTGATCCATGCCTCTTATCATTTTTGTGGCCTTCCTCTGGACCTGCTTCAACACGTCTTTCTTGTGCTGAGGACTACAAAAGAGAACACAATACTCTGGGTGGGGTCTCAGCAGAGCAGAGTAGAGGGGCAGAATCACCTCCGTCAACCTGCAGCCTTCTGTTGATGCAGCCCAGGATATGATTGGCCTTCTGGGCTACAAGTGCACATTGCTGGTTTTTCATCCACCAGTACCCCCAGGTCCTTCTTGGCAGGGCTGCTTTCAATCCTTTTATCCCCCAGCCTTTACGGATACTGAGTTTTGGCCCAACCCAGGTGCAGTTGGCCTTGTCGAGGCTCACGAGGCTCATACAGGCCCACTTCTTGAGTTTGTCTAGGTCCCACTGAATGGCATCCTGTCCCTCAGGCATGTCAGCTGCACCACTCAGCGTGATGTCATCTGCAAACTTGCTGACGGTGCACTTGATCCCACTGTCTATATTGTTGATGAAGATACTGAACAATAGTGGTCCTGGTATGGTTCCTTGAGGAAAAACACTTGTCACTGATCTCCATGTGGACTTTGAGCCATTGACCACTACCCTCTGGATGCAAGCATTCAGCTAATTCCTTATCCACTGGTTAGTCTGCCCATCAAATCCATACCTCTCCAGTTTAGAGAAGGATGGAGCGGGAGGAGGATGGTCCCATGTCAAAGGCCTTACAGAAGTCCAGATAGATGACATCTGTAGCTCTTCCCTTGTCTGCTGATGTAGTCACTCCAATAGAACACCACTAGGTTGGTCAGGTAGAACTTGCCCCTGGTGAAGCCATGCTGGCTGTCTTGAATCACCTCCCTGTCCTGTATGTGCCACTGATCTTCCCAGGCACAGAGGCGAGGATGACAGGTTGGTAGTTCTGAGGGTCCTCCTTTCTACCCTTTCTAAAAATGGGTGCAGTGTTCCCTTTTTACAGTCACTGGGGTCTTTGCCTGACTGCCATGACTTTTCAAATATCATGGAGAGTAGCTTTCTAACTACATCAGCTTGGGACTCTGCAATGCATTTTGTCAGGTCCCATAGACTTCTCTGTGTTCAGGTTCCTCAGGTGGTCACAAAGCTGATCTTCTCTCAGGTCCCTGCTTGTGTTACATCTGCTTGAGAGGTGTGCGGAGAGAGGTTGTCAATGAAGAAAGAGGCAAAAAAGTTGTTGAGTACCTCATCCTTCTCCTCATCTGTTGCTATTAGTTTGCCAGTCATGTTTATTGGGAGCATATGCTTTCTTTGACTTTCCTTTTCTGGCTGACATACCTATAGAAGTCCTTCTAATTATTCTTTGCGTCCCTTGGAAATTCAGCTCCAGCTGCACCTTGACTTTCCTGGACCCCATCTGTACACAACTGAGAGGCGTCCCTATAGTCTTCCCAGGATACGTGTCCCCACTTCTACTGTCCGGTTCTGCTTTCATTGACTTGGCAAGATCGAGGTTTGGTTTCACTTTTGCAAATGGATCTACTGCTCTGGCGCTTGACTGGAACAGGCTGCTCTGTGAGATCTGTGCTTAGCGTGCAAAGCTATGAGGTTTGGTCTACCTCTACTAGCAACACTATTGTAATCCTAAATGTGTAAATACAGTGCAGAATGCAAACTTACTGTGCTGCATATAATTGTACTGTCATATTGTCTGAGAGGTAGATGGCACTATAGGTACAGAAGTTGTTTCATTTTATGTCATAAGAATGAGTGTATTAATACCAAGGCTTCATGAACTGCTGATCTTTGAATAAAAGCTATTTTCCTCCTCCTTTATTTTTTCCTTACATTTTAGTAGATAAAACCAAAGTGTGGTCTCTGCTCTTTTTAATTAAGGAAAAGACCAAGGGATTTACCAGGGGATGACTCAGAACAGAGAAACTTGAACAAAAAAATGAGACAACAGTGCCACGTAAAGTACCTAAACCTCAAGAAAGCATGTCATGAGACACGAAAAACTATCACCAGCAAATTTTTTTCCCCTACTTTCATAGTTCCAAGTTCACCTTTTTACTTTTTTTCCCTCGTTTTACTTGGAGACGTCCAGTCTTTTTACCCACTGGAAAGGAGCCCAGAACACTAACGCTATCCAGTGACTTCTGTTATGAGGAGCACATATCTGAAACTGAGATGGCATCTAAAAGGTTGTGGCAGTGCCTATGAAAAGCCCCCTATATGAAAACACCAATCAAAATCTGGTCCTCTAAAATTATATTTATTATTATCCTAAGCTGTCTCACAAATAATGATATAACTCAGTCTAAAAAGGCAGAGAAAAACTGAAGCAATTAAGGAAAAAATTAATTTACAGGACTAGAAATTAGCAGCTTTTGCTCAATCAGAATATAGAAGGCTCTTGAAAATATTTTATATGGTAGATTTCTGATCAAATATTTCTAAGTATTTAGTGAAAAAATAAGAATAAACTAAAGTTTGTTAAGAAATGGGAGCCCAGTCCTGAATTATGTTGATAATTTACAATTCAAATTACCTAGTTCAGTGTCAGTAAATACAGTTTAGTAATTTCAAGTTTAGACAGTGATTTAGTAAAGAGGAAGACAGGTCTATTTCCCCCAAAAAAACCTGGTAAAAGTCTGACCAGACCACATTATTTTTTATATAATATTGCTACTTAGATAACCACTGAACCTTATTACTATTAGTATAAAGCTAAAATATAAGATCTCTATTAAAGATTCTGAAAAATTAATCCAATTTATAAAATTTTCTGAAGAAAAAAACAGCAAACAGAGAATTAGAGAAAAGCAGATGACATTCTTTGGTATTGCTGAACCACTAATTCCATTTAAGGCAGCAACAGAGAATTTCTAAAGATATACTATTATATACAGGAAAACATACATATGCTGCTAGTACTTATAATCAGCTATAGGAATAATGGTATCAAAGATGCCTCGCTCGGCTGAGGTTTTCCCTTAGCTTTTTAGTCTTACCAGTATTCTGAGTACCAATGCTTCTAATTCCTACGGATCGATATTTATTTTCCACATTGTTTTTCCCAAACATTATACTGTATTTTCTTTTCAAATTTTTCCACCTTCCCAAGCTATTAGGCTTCCTGTTCATGTAACATGTTCCTCTTAAACAAAATCTAACCTGTAACAGTATTTTTGTTATCTATGTTTTTAATTTGAATCAATTTCACTTGGAATTTCTCTCAAATATATTTCTGTGTGTGCTGTAATAAGTCTTAACTAAATGGAGTTTGTTGCTTTCACTGTTTCTTAATACCAAATCTGGTATTAAGAAAATATGCACATTTAATGCAAGTTTACATACTTAATGTAAATTTGGCATTTGTCCCCCTGGGTCATAATTCTGTTTCCAGCCACCATCTATAATAAACATTTATGCTAACTGTCTGTGAACTGTCACCTATATATATATATATTTATGAATTATTTTTCTTCCTTTCTATCATTAAAAAGAATGCTTTTTGTAGTCATTAAAAAAATTTAGTAAATGACATTTGAGTTACAGTAGTAGAAAAAAAAGATACTGCCATCAAAAGCCGATTCAGAAAACCATTAAAAACATATCAAACCTAGGAAGAAAATATGTCTTAATTCAAAGATGCTTCTGGTTTTCCAGATAATTATAACTGCCACTTTTAATTTCTTCTAGCTCAAAAGCTTTCAGGGCAAAATAAAACCCAAAACATGTCTGAAAAAAAATTTCTGCTTTGACAGAATCTACATATTTTGGTTTAATAAAAATTTAATTCAATTTTAAATTGATATTACATATCACCTTTTCATATAGTGCATTTCTTCATAAGAAATTTGTTTCTCTCTTACAAGAAAAAAAACCTCACAAAGTGAACTGACAGATTGACTTGTGCTGCAAAATCCATCAGTCAAAATGCCCTCTCCTGTCAGGGAATCAAGTTTTCTCTTCTATCACTGTAATATAAATAACTGTCATGCTGAGGAATAAATAACAAAAACTACATTCACATAGGTATTTAGATACCCCAGTGATAAGATTCTCTATAATATGATGTGAAATTTTATATAAAATTGGAGAGAGGTCACAAGTGAAAACAGACTTTCAGTCTTTCAGTTACACACAAAGGTCATATTCTAATGACATACTAGTAACTACAAAGAGGCTATAACTGAAATTTGGATGTGAACCACGCATAAATGAACAATTGTTGAAAGTTGGAACTGTTCAACTAAGGATGTTGCAATAGCGTATTCTCTAGGTTCACCCACACACACACCCTAAAACCCCAGCAGTTGCAGTAGAACTATATTCAGAATATAATAAAAAATTTTATCAACACTGGTATAATGGGTATGATGATAAAATCATGACTTGTGAAATGATCCTTTGTCTATTTTGACATGACATTTGTCTATTTAGACTTACTGTAATTAAAAAGGCACAAAATGGAACTGAAAAATTGCATTAAAATCATTATAATTACTTCCAAAGGTTTTTTCCACTTTGAAATATTATGCGATACCACCTTGTACAAAATAAATGGACTCACTGTGCATTACCCATTATCATACTTTTTTTTTCTTTTTCTTGATAGCCTTAAACTAACAACAAAAAGTTGGCCCTTGTATGTTTTCATCAGAAAAATCTCTCTTACATCACTGCAATCTGTCGTAACTTTCAGCAACAGCATTTTCTGCATCCTTTCTGATGGAGTTAAGAGTTCTGCAAAATTACAGCTCTGTTTACTTGTTGCAATAGATGATTGTGAGGCACAATAGATGATTGTGGAGCACAATAGAGCAGAACTGTGATATCAAGCAAAATGCAGTTGTCCTAACAATTCACTGGTTCTTCAGTTCTGACCATTTTACTAATGGTGAAAGGCATTCTGGTCTAGTAATGAGGGGCTCTGGCTTGAAAACTGAAAGAACTAGGTCACAAACCCCAGCCCTGTCACTGCATGCCATGCAATTCTGTGCAAATCGCTTAATCCTTTTCTTCTCCAACCCTTGTCTATTTGGATTTGAAGTGCTTTGCATCACTGTCTCTCAGTATTGATACAGTCTTAACTCCACTGAATTACATGGAAAATATCTTACAAGGACTTCAGCAGGGTCAGATTTTTCATACTGTGTTGATACAGTGCTCTAGCACAAAAAAATTTCCTTACGTTACTTGGGGTTAGCATAAAATACGACTGCTGCAGTAAAAAAAACCCACTACTGTATTTAAGAAAAAAAAATATCTTACAAAGAGCCTGGAAGCAATAAGTAAAAACACTCAAGCTTTTAATCACAGCTAAAGCACTACTCTTTCAGTAAAGTTTGGTGACTGCATCAGTAAAATACAGCTGCCAAGATTTTGTCACCTTCAGCAGTATTTTAAGTTGGGAGTTAATGATGGTGCTGTGGCCAAAACTGTTTTTCAGGCTGTGAAAGTGCATCTGCAGTTTTAGCCAAGGGACTTTTTCCTTGGAGAGGGGCATATCAGGGAGCTGCACAGTGGGAATGATGGCAAACTAGATCCCAGTGACCAAAACTTAAATCGTATCGTTTTTGACCTGGGACATTTGCAACATCAGCCTCTTTAAATCAGTCTACATCCTTGGTTCTAACAGTGGAGCTCATAATTAAGGTCAGTCCCATTCAATATATTAAGACTTTAATCAACTGGGACAATTGTATCATATGTCAACTGTCTTTCATTCTAGAATAAATTTAAAAGTTACTATAAGCAAACACTAGTAAATGGTGCGCACTGACAGAAATAGCTCATATGAATCTTACTCACTTGTAGTCTCATTTCAAGAGATGTTGAAAAAAGTTAACTCTGAAGCTATTCCTAACCAAAAAATCCAACAGTCCTCTGAACTGCTGAAATAAAACAGCTGAATAGGATTAATGTCTTTAAAAAACAAACAAATAAACAAGCAAAAAAACAACCCACCCACAAAAAAAACACCACAAAACAAACAAACAAACAGAAAACCTTTTTTATTTTGAAGTGGATATTTCCAAGGGAAACCATTTTCATGAACTGTTTCAGTTTTGACAACATTTGTATTCCCCAAAAGAAAATGTCTGCCAAAATTTTCCTATCACCTCTACCTCATAGTTTTTGGTAAATTCTGTGTCTAGATCTGAGTCTTCTTAGCAGTAATTTTCACCAAAACCCTTCTTCCCTGATTAGATAAACAAATCAAAATACAACAATACTGTTAGAAATTAGTATAATGCAATCAGCTGAAAACCAACCTAATCTGTACTGCTAACTGGAATCTTTATAGCATGTATCCTGCAACAAGACACCTATACATAAAGGATATAGTCTATTCCATAAAGAACAAGGAGGGTCTGCAAAACTTCGGTTTCTATTTTTTCTATATAAAAGGAGATTTTTTGATGCTGATCTGACATGAATGTCAGAACATAAAAAGTGATATGCAAAGGAGCAAACAAATATGAAAATAAAACAGTGATGATAGTTATAAGGCTTCCCTGGAGACAGATGTTTCTGATGCAGAGAGTTTCCATTCTTCCCTCTACCTTAGCTATTCTGGTATGACCCATTCAGGAAGAAGAAAATCTGGATTGAAAAAGAATCCTCAGCTATACCTTTAAAATGCTGCCCTTGTAAAACAGTGAGTGAACAGTGAAATTAGTCCCCAAAACCAATGAAACCTACAGCCAGAGAGACTCTGGGACAACTGTACCTTGCCTAGCTTTCCTCAACCGGAAGTGAACTCCCCATGCTGGACCAATATTGAGTGATGGGTAAGCTTAAAGGAGGGAATAAGACCATTAAAACTCCTGGTGTTGTGATTGATTTCTCGAGTGTTCTTTTTCACTTCCAAAGCTGTTGTCACAGGCCTTTAGAGGAAAAGGGCACCGTTTTTTAGGTATATGCTTTGTTAATGCTGTTAGAGAAAATGGTAGAGAGGAGAACATTTTAGAAATGTCAAAAGCAATTTATTTAGATATTTTTCTAAGTGAGACGCTACATCTAGAGGTGACCAAATGCTGTACTTAAGAAGTTTATTATTAAAATCTTGGGGTTTGTTTCAAACCAAGATTTTATCATTGAAAACAGTCCTAACTTTTAAAAAAGAAAATTACTTAAAAGCAGGCATAAAATTAAAAAGACCATTTTTGAACACTGTTAAGCATTTTGACCTCAAGTAACAACCATGGATTGGTGTGTTCTATTCTTTTTCCATAAAAGCATAAGGATTTAGAATTTTCCTCAACCCGGTCTTATTCCTTTCACTTAACCAGTTTAGCACTGTTGTCATGTAACACACTGATTTGGGTTACATAGGTGGTTCTTTGGAAAATATTTGCTGAAAAAAAAAAATAATCCTTGTTTCTGTACATATTAAAGCGGTAGTTCCTTTAGTTTTTGACTTTTGACATTTTTCACACAGGTAAGGGCTTACAGGCTCAGAATCCCCTCACATCTTTCAGAAGCCTAAGACAAGTTTATTGTCTTGCCAAATACCCAAAGCACAGATGTGTATGCCTTAAGATGCCAAACACTATAAAGTCCAAATTTTAAAGTTATAATTTTGTTCTATGAAATACATAGAAAAGAATTTTATGCTCAACTTGCAGAGGGAGGGAAAAAAGTGACAGAAAACTTTATTTGCTATAAAAATACTTAAAATACATTTTTATCCCTGTTTATCCCCTATCAATGATACCAAAGAACTCATGACACAAGTAATATTTAAAGCATGTTGATTTTGATATTTTTTTCTCCTGACATAAATACCATGTCATATGAAAAAAATAAAACAGGACCACTGAGTGATTCCTACATTTAATCTGTTTCCTTATTTTTTGACTGTTCCTTGACTGTCTCAACTTGCTTCTTTTCTCAGATAATCATAGAATAAACTGAACCCTTGCTCCGCTCTCCTGAGTGGGACGTTCAACTGCCTTTTACTATGCTGCTGTCATTCTGCCGTAGCACAACCAAAACAAAAAGCCAAGCAGGTATAGAAAAAGATCTCTGAACTTTACTTCAAAAATGAAGAATGTCAGTTAGTGGTTAAAACTGCCCTAGTTCTCATTTTTCTTTCAGGATGAAGCTGTGGGAGAAGAATCAAAGCCTCATGGATGTTGGATTTGAAATAAAGGAGAAGATGCATAGAAAGATTACTTATTACACAGTGGGAAGAATTTATTTTAAAAAAGGAGAGAAAAAGCTTTTTTCCAGATTAACTAAATACTGAATATTCTCAATTTTTATTAAAAAAAAACTTTAAAGATTTTCAAAATACAAATTCTTCATTCAAATGGCAATTCCAATTTCCATTCATCAGTTATCTGACATACTACCTTAAGAAAACTATTTGATATAACTTACTATGACTAACAGCACAAATGTTAGCAAGGAGATAAAGATATATGGTTACTTTCTGATAGTTATTTCAGAACGCAATTTAAATTTGTATTTTCAAATTATAATGCCAGAGGGTTTTTTTTAAACTGTAAAAATCTTATTTTCCAGTTTCATGTTTTAAAAATATTGAATGCTCTTTTACATGGGGCTCAACAGTTTTAGTTTTTTTTCCCAGCCTTGGAAAACATCTCCAATTGGGGCTCCATAATGTGGGGGGAGTTTGGAGTTTTATTTTGTTGGTTTTCTTTTGTTTTGTTTTTTTTGTGTGTTTGTGTGCATTACTTGGTTTTGTTACCTATAGACTATATAGAACTAGAGCCACTATTAAGATAGTAACGCATTCTAATAACTAGAATAGTTTAATCTCATTTGAGCTGTAGAATTATTTCTGTTCTTGTACTTGACTCTCCTTGCAATTTGCAGAAAATTAAAACTGTATTCTTTCATTCAGTGTGAAACAAACTAGAAAGGGAAAAAAGGTCAAATCAAGCAGAATTTACTTTGAAAGGTTGGCAGACAAATTTGTAGCAGTGGGTTTAAAATTTGAGCTTAGATTCACATCCAATTTAATACAAATTTGTAGAGCTGAAATTGCTGTTTGATCATTGTTATAAGGGGGCAAAGAAAGAGCAAAATATATTAATATACTTAGTAATTTTCTAAGCAGAAGTATCACTAACACACGCTCATTTCCAGCATATTAGAAATTCTCACTTTGTCAGACAATGGAGAAAAACCTTTGCTGAGAATTCCTAATTTCATTATCAGTTGTGATTTGTAAAAAGGTGGATACAATATTTATTGAGATTAATGGTTCTCTGCCCTTAGTTCAGCTTGAGGAAGAGAGTTTGATGTGCTTAAGAAATTTACACACCTTGAGCCCAGCTATTTGGCACTAATTTAAAGAAGAGGCATCACATATGATGCCCCATTTGCCAATCAATGAGCTACATCAGACATGGGAAATGGAGCAAGAATTTCAGAGCTTCTGCAATGTTCATAGCAGTGGGGTTTATGATGAGTACATGAAGTCGTAGCTTCATAGTCAATATGGTGGTTGAACTAACACCTGTTTAGCACTTCCCTTCTTTCCTTCTCTTTGCTTTTGGTCCTTGCATCTTAAAGAAAAACAGGACCAGGAGAGGCAGTTATGACTTCCTACATTCTGTCTCCGTACTTGTTTCACACATAAGAAAAATGCAATTTAAGTGGCTCCACGTGAAAACTAGTTCAGCAGTATTGAGAAAAACAGAAGATAGACGTGGCTTAATTCAGTGTTAACTACTTGGTTTTGATCCCTACACCATATCATAACAATCAAAAAGATGTTGCATGTTTCTAGAGAAGGTGTTGATACTTTCAGCTCATTTCCACCTTATTAAACTCAGAAACATTTTGCCACAGGATCATAAAATGAACATGTGGTAGCTAAGGTGGTTTAATTATTTACAGACAATTCCTTGACTGCAGATGTCATTAAAATCTTAACCCGATGTTTTTTGTGTATTTGTTTATCACTGAAGATTGAATGTTCTGCTCTCATTGCAAAAACTTTCATCTTCATTTGATTGTCCTCAGTCTGCTCTGAATAATCTGTTAGCATAGAAAAAGTTCTTTAAAATCCATCCATTTGATATTAGGGTATTAAAACATCATTGGGTCATAATTTTATGATTATATTATACCCACAGTTTCATGCCTGCCACTAAAAGCTCAGAATTGCAAACCATTATAACTGCAAAGCAAGTTCAGAATTGCAAATGAGTGAGGAGTTTCAAAATAGCATGGTTAAAATTATGATTATGTTGTTCCAGTCAGATTCTAGTGTCAATCAAATAAATGTTCATTTTCCTTAGAAAATTCTATTCAGTTTTCAAAAGTAAAACTTTTTGCTCCTACATGCACTATTTGTCCTTTATACTACACTGCACAATCATGATTTTTACAAATTTGAGACATTTCAAACTTTCCATGATATTTGTACCTTAACAAAAATTTTGGCTTGAGATTCATACACAAGCTTGGAGTTCTCAAAAAGTTTAAGGCTTCTGATTCTGTCCTGCTGATGTCCTCTCTGGAAAGACAGGTTGGTTGTCTGGCTGTTTATTACCCGGCACCGTGCTGGACTGTATCAAAGTGCAACAGCTTGAACATAATTAAGCAGTCATCAGGGTATTCCAGTTGTTTTGCTCTGATTTAGGTAAGGTCTGAGGCAGATAAGGAAAAGGGTGGCTATTAGAAATGTCTGAATCAAGCTGAACTCCAGAAAAAGCAAATAGCTACACCGAGGTACAGCTGAACATGTCCTACACTTCTGATATTCACTGAACTGCCCAGTGTTTCCTTCTGTGCTATGGCACTAAGGACATTTGCCCTTTCCAATTCAAAAGCCACCACAGGAACATACTACATTCTGGGGAAAATTTCACCCTTTGGAGCATTACATCACTTCTATTGGAGAGGAAAGGATGTAAAAAGGCAGTGTCCTCCATATTATAAAAACTTTACTAATTATATATCCGCTAAAAGGGGTCTTCAGGTAATCACAAGTAGAGAAAAAAATACATATATAAATTTCAAGTGTTTATATTGTTTTTTTTTCTTCTTATATTTAAGGTAATCCATTGGGGTCTGATTCAATTTCCACTCTGATCAATAGAAATGTTCCTATCTCTTTTAATGTGTCTTACAGAGGATCTTTCGCTAGCACATTTGTTAGGATCACTTAGCTCCTGTTGATTTCCCTAGCAGCTACATAACTGCAAATGTATAAGAATCTGGGACATAATGACTAAGGAATAAACCCAAATTATTTTCTTTTGGAGAAAATTCATGCCTTGATCCAAGCAAGGAATAGATACTGCGGTCAACTTTCTGACAGAAGAGTATTCCCTTCAAAGGAAACACTTGTACATTCTCATGCAGCGACTGACAGAGAGAACTGAGCGAAATAAAGAGCACATTCCAGCTCCTCAGCACAGGTTTGAAACAAATGAGGCAAGTATCACAACAGGGGACAATGAAATTTGCACCTACTGAAGATACTGCTAGTATTTTCTCACTTTTTTGCATAGGTGAAGCAGTGTCCATATATACACCTAAAATTAATCAGCAAGTGATTGAAAGAGTTTCACAGTCATTCAGAGCTGACAACATCTTTGGATTGTCATCTAGTTTCCTATACATAACATCATCTTAAATATCATGAGTAAATTTAATTAAATGCAGTAACTTCTATTTAAATAAAATTAATGCTACAGAACAGAATCCAAACCTTGTCTAGACAGCAGAGGCAGAACTCTTCTGCTTTATTGGGTAATTTTTCTTCCCTTCCATCCCATGATTTCAGCTGCTAATGACCAGCTATTTTAAAAAATTAAGCGGTCTTAGCTAGAGAATCACAGAGTCACAGAATGATTATGGGGCTGGGAGGGACCTCTGGAGATCATCTAGTCCAACCTCCCTGCCAGAGCAGGTCCACCTAAAGCAGGTTGCACAGGAACATGCCCAGGTGGGTTCTGCACGTCTCCAGAGAAGGAGACTCCACCACCTCTCTGGGCAGCCTCTTCCAGGGCTC
>JAOXJM010000019.1:49327552-49351741 GCA_026413425.1 Tringa solitaria | reverse complement strand
TAAATATTTTACTTTGAGATAGGATGGTGGTGTGTATGCATATGGAAACAGTTCAAAAAACATGCAGCTTTATAATGAATGACTACTTTAGCAACTTCTGCCAGGACATTTTATAAATATTGGAGGTCTGTTGCCCAATAATATTTTTCCTATGGAAGTTTAACTGTAGTGTCCTCTGTGAAAGTTAGAATTACAATAGCACATAAATATCCATGTTTTGAAAATTTTCTGTTAGTTTAAAAAGTATCCAACTTTGGAATATTTTTTTTTGTCTTAGGTTCATTGCCACCATACACTTTACCTCTGTATGTGGCCATGGTTAAAGCAGAGGCTTAGTATCTTAATGGTATACAGTTCCTGTAATATAATCTCTGCAAGCTCAATAGTGCAAGAAATATGATGTTGACCTGGTAGAAACTGCTGTTCTAGAAAATTCCAGAGTGTGATTGTGTGTCATATATTTTATTAGGAAAACTCTGGCTAGGTACAAATGCCTTAATTCTGTTGCATCAGTTTCCTGTAACAAGAACATTAATGAAAAATATTGGAAACTGTATTCTGCCTGATCAGACATCATGCCTCAGAATGTAAAATATTAACTTTCTGGAAATTTTAGTAAGGTGCATTTCTGTGACTGTATAAAAAACAACTTTTTTTTCATTATGCTTCTTTTATTTCTTTTTAATTATGAATGTCCTTGTTATCAGTCTGTAGAAGCTGCCTAGTGAAATATTTGGAGGAAAACAACACCTGTCCAACCTGTAGAATTGTTATACATCAGAGCCACCCGTTACAGTACATTGGGTACGTATGAAAT
Source organism: Tringa solitaria (assembly GCA_026413425.1). Lineage (NCBI taxonomy): Eukaryota > Metazoa > Chordata > Aves > Charadriiformes > Scolopacidae > Tringa > Tringa solitaria. The sequence goes on along the minus strand of JAOXJM010000019.1, from coordinate 49,350,924 downwards.
CAAAAGTGCAACAAGCTTCACTCTGGACTGTTTCAGCCTCTTTAATATTCTACATGTTTTTCCTAAATTTTCTGACTTGATTATCAGCATGTTAAACATTTAAAGGGAAGGTTGAAGGTGATTGAGGAGGTATGGGATCAAACTTTGCTATGTATCTGCAACTCCTTGCTTCTTACAGACTTAAAAGAAAGAAAAATATGCTCTTTACTGTTTAATTTCTGTATGAGTATTAATGGGATTTAGTAATTTCTAATTTTGTATGTTTGGGTTATAAAAGTTATATAAATGAAACATTTGTAGAAATCATACTTTTACAAAAGGCTCAAAATAATTAGTCTCAGTTGAACATTGCTTTTCAGTGTCTTACAGAGTAGCGAGAGAAAGAATTGTCAGTTTTACTGTTCAGTTAATATTTCAAATCTTTCTTAGTTGATAGGAACAGGTAAGAATATGGCAGCAAAAATGTTAGACCAGTAGCTTTAATCTCTAGAATGGAACACTCTTGTCCTTCAATCCCCCCTCAGGCTGCTCTCACTTTCCATCTGAACATGAATGTAGTATTGTTCATCTGTTTCCTTTTTTTATAAGTATTTTTTGGGTTTGTTTGGTTTTTTGTTTCCAGACAAGACATTCCCTTTCTTTACCTTCAGTGCTTTCCTTTAATTCTACTGAACTGTAGTAGCTTTTGCTGATGAAAATCCGTTGTGCCAGTGTATTTGCACTATCTGTTGCATATCAAGTAGTGCTTTGCCTGCTTTTATAAGAATTTGCTTTGATTGTAGCAGTTTTCAATGTGCCTTTCTCAGTTTTATGACAACTTCTGAAGCAATACTTGTAGAAAATGAGTCTGATTTCTCTTCACTTTTACTGAAAACTGTCAGTGTTCTATATACACTTGCATTGCTCAAGCTGATCCTGATTCAGAAGCCTGAAATTAGTTAAGCCATCTCTGCATTTGAAGAATATTAGTGTACACTGATAATACCCTCTATGAGTGTGTGCTTTGAAGGGACAAGTAGATGCCAGGCAAGAATGAATAAAAGACACTTAGAATCATAGAATGTTTAGAGTTGGAAGGGACCTTAAAGATCATCTAGTTTCAATCCTCTGGCCATGGGCAGGGACATCTTCCACTAGACCAGGTTGCTCACAACCCCATCCAGCCTGGTTGTGAACAATTTCAGTGATGGGGAATCTGTAACATCCCTGGGCAACCTGCTCCACTAAAGGATTTCTTTCTAATATCTAATCTAAATCTACCCTCTTTCTGTTTAAAACTGTTACCCCTAATAAAGAGTCCCTCCCCATCTTTCCTGTTGGGCCTAGCATAGAGGCTGCTATAAGGCCTCCCCAGAACCTTCTCTCCTGAGGCTGAACAACCCCAGCTCTCTCAGCCTGTTCTCATTGGAGAGGTGCTCCAGCCCTCTGATCATCTTTGTGGCCCTCTTCTGGACTCGCTCCAACAGGTCCATGTTCTTCTTATGTTGGGGTCCCTAGAGCAGGACACAGTACTCCAGGTGCATCTCGCCAGAGTGGAGCAGAGGGGCAGAATCACCTCCCTTGACCTGCTGGCCAGAAGGAGCCAGAAGACAGCATCACATTAAGAGTAGCTGGAAAGGAGTTTGATATTTGTCTTTGGTCATTCAATATAGTTCAAAGGAACTATTTTGCCTGAACTAGTTATAAAATACTGCCCCTTCAAGACTGAAACAGCCTTTGCCCAGCCTACTTTTGTTTATATACTTTTCTTAATAAATAATTGACAATCAAGAATTTCACAACATGTCTTAAAATGTATATTTGCACTCCTATTCACCTCTGTCTTGAAAATAGATAAACCAAATGTGTCTCCTGTTTCACATTTCTAAATGTTGTTAAATTCTCATTCTCTGATTCATTTATGTTGAAATATATTTGGAGATGTTCCTGCAATCCATATGTGACACTTGAAAATCCCAGCCTGTGCAAGTGGGATTGCTATTGGTTGAAATTATGTGAATTTAGAATTAGAGATACTTTGATTCCTCTTCTAGTAGTACTTAAAAAATTGTAATGATGATTGTAAATCAATTCATTTGTCACCATTTCTGTACTTGTTCACTGATCTCCACTGCTGTGAAGTGCTCATGTCAGGTGATGAGAAGCCTGAGACTACTCTTGTAAGCCTCTTCTTCTACTGAAGTCAGATTTGGTATTTGTTATTGCAAGCTCACTTGGGGTAATGACCTTGCAGCAGCTGAGACAGACATTTGAAAAGTTTCTGATTTTATTTATCAGTTGGAACTTAGGGGAATGTTCTTGTTTCTTGCAGACAGTGACCTGTGTTAGACTAAAATGGAATGTTTTCTAGGTGAGCTGGAATTAAAGTTTAAAATCTTAACCAGTCCTGCTGCTCCAGTTGCAGTGGAATTATTACCTTTCTCATTCTTGAACTACACTACTTATACAGGCTTCTGAGGTAGATGCTGCTGGTCACAGTTAAAATGTTGGCTTTTAAAATCAAAGTAAGATTGTATTCTTGTGATCTTTTTCTGTGGACTGTTTTCTTGTGTTTTCGGAAAGGCATAGTAAAGATAACTGACTAATCTAGCCATCTGAGAGATGAGTCTGTAGAGGTAAGAAACAGATTATCCTTGATTTTTTATTTTTTTTTTTTAAACCAAGGAGTTTCCCTTAAAGTTGTAAAAAAAACTTTGACATTATTAGTGATATACTTGCTTTCATCCAGGAGGCCATGTTCTCCTCATGTCCAAGACTATTCTCCCTCAAACTTCCACTGGGTTTCTGTGTTAGCCTGTACTTTTTCATAATTTGTTTCATGTTATTGCTCTCTCTTGTTTGATATAAATACTGATTTGAGAATTGAAATTCTTCTTAGGTAAATTTAGAGATATAACATCAATTTAGTACTGGAACTTTTTTAAGATAAATGTTTTGAATCAAGATGGTTGACTTAAACTTTTGATTATTTTTTTTCTTGCTAGTCATGACAGAACAATGCAAGATATTGTTTACAAACTTGTGCCAGGCCTCCAAGAAGGTAAGTGGTGGTATCACCTTTTTTAGAAATAGATTTGCGCATACTTTTTTAACACATTTTAAAAAAAAAGTTCCAGGTGATGCAAACCCGGGGGCGGTGGAACTGAGGAAAAATACAATGGAAAACCATATTCCTTCATTTGTGGGATTTCTAGTGATTAGTTTAATTTCATACCTGTACTAGCAGCAATTGCGGGTGGGGGCAGTGGGAGGAAAGATAGGGTATTTCTTCAAAAAGTATTATCATGTAAAGCAGAATAGTAGTTCAGCTTTTAAATGTTGACACTGTAACTCTCATTTGTTCTTGTTAAACTGTGTGCTTAAACTTGTTGTGCCAGCTATCTAGAATTCTCAGAAGTAGAATGTAATGCAGAACGGGTTTTAGTTTCAGTGAGGTTTCTGCTACTGTGTGAGTCCTTTTTTAGCAGGTAACTTTCAATTTGTTTTCATAATCCTGAGACTGGATCTGTTGTACTAAAGAAGTACTTTATAGTAGCTGCTCAGTATTTTTTTGTCTTAATGTATGTTACAACTTTCATTTAAATTGAGTATTTTGATCCATTTAAACTGCAAAACCAAGACACTCTCAAACATCAATAAGATTTAAATAGATTATTCAAAAAATATTTCTAGCATATTGGAAATCGGAACTATAAATTGAAATTCAAAAACAATGGTTTGACTGAATGTTGTGGGAGGCATTTGAAGTAAGGTATAGTGTTTTAAATACTATCTCATTCTAATAGCACTGCTGTAATAGTAGCTATATATAGATGGCTGTGGTATTCTAACTCTGAAGAGTTAGATGAGGTGTGGCTTGATACGATTGCAGAGATGAAAGAGCAGTAAATATGGACAATACCACTATTTGTTGGCAAGCCTTTTTCACTTAAGAGGGAAGGGATTTGGAATAACTTCATAAATATTGCATTAGAACTTTATTACAGGGATTAATATTTACAATTTTAAACAGCGGAAATGAAAAAGCAAAGGGAATTTTATCACAAACTGGGCATGGAAGTTCCAGGGGACATCAAAGGGGAGACTTGTTCTACAAAACAGCACCTAGATTCCCATCGAAATGGTAAGTAGTCCTTTATTTATTCTCTCTTGGGAGGGTGATGGCTAGTAAAGTGATGAACAGACCTGTTGGAGGTATATGCCTAGTTGGTTATATTACCATCACAATTGTTTTATAACACTGCACAATACAGTCCAGAGTGTAGGATTGTTGCTTTGTCCCTTATTAGGGGACAGACCTAGCATATTACTTTTTAGCCAGTCCTAGCATATTACTTTTGGCTGGCAAAGGAGATCTCCATAGTAGTGCCTACATGGGGACTCTGTGAAGTTACCCAGCTTCTGGACTGCTAGCAGTTGAACTGAAGGTTGTGCTCTGTATGTATTCCTCTCTTTCGTATGTGGTGCTGTTGATAGCTAGTGTTGCCTAAGCAGATAAGCACAATTTGGGAAAAGCAAAGTTCATTCTGTATTGCAGTCCTGAACTGTGCTGTTTAAATCATATTAGCATTAGAAGCTGAATGTTATCCCATGTGTCTGGTTTCTTATCTAAGGTGAAACTAAACCAGATGAAAATTTAAATAAAGAAACTTCTGAGGAAAAACAGGAAGAAGATAATGACTACCACCGAAGTGATGAACAGGTGAGCTCATAAGGCATGTTTTAGTTTTACCTTGTATTTTATCTTTAATGCTTTCATAAGCTAACAAGAAAAATAACCGTTTCAAGCTACTTTTCCTGTCCTCTGATACAAACGAGATGCAGTGCTGTCCAATGCTTGTGTGTAAGCAGGAGTTTCATCTTTGGGTTTTGGCAGGAATGGAGAATGTGTCATAGATATTTGCGTCACTGTTTGATAGCTCTGACTGTTTATGAGTTTCCAAAGTATTCATTTGCTTTCAAAATAAATTCAGGTAATTTGTCCCCCCTTCTGAAGGTGTATATCGCAGTGTTATTGTTATGCATTGAGCTGAATGTGTATGAATAATTGAGAATAAAACTTTTTATTCTTTTACTAACTTACTATTTATTTTGTTTTAAACCTCTAATACTAAGACAATGTTAGTCCTGTACCATAATAGTAATAATATGAAGGCCAGGAAGTTCACCATTAAGTTCTAAACACAAAACATGTTTGAAAATGAAATCTCCTTTTAGGATAAACAACCCATCCATTTTATGTATCCCTGTTATATGTGTCCAGAGTAAATTAATTTTCTTTTCAATTATAATGTAAGGAAACTTCAAAGGGTTTGTACCTAGTACTAGATCCTCTTAGTGCATAAAGTAAATCATCACAAAGAGCTTAGACTAAGTAATGAATAGCTGTATGAGAAAATAAGTGAGAATAGAAGCACAGAAATTAGACCTGTTGGAGGGATAATCTTTAGAATTTTAAAAATGTGTTATGTCATTTGTATCCATTCTTCTTAAACTTTAAATTCTTATGTGTGTTAAAATTCTGTTATAAACTGGGTCTAGCAGTTGCATTAAAAGCAAGAAGTTATGTTAGAAGCAATCAGTAAAATTCATGATAATGTTCTTACTGTTTATCTTACTCTAGCTTTTGACATAGGGTCCTCTTGAGCTACTGGCTGCTGTGAATTTGGACTAGAACAGCCTTGTTCCAACATCAAAAATTTTTTAACTCCTTTGTCAGTCTGTTTTGTTTGCAGTAGTGCTTGTCACTAAACTGAAAAGATGTTAGAATTTATTTTTTTTTTCCATAGGACTATGGGCATTTGAGTTTAAGAAATACTAGTACTGTACTTTTTCATTTTGTTGCATTAATAAAGACTGCATGTGGAATACATAATGAGGACTGCAGAAAACTGTTCCAGCCAACCCTAACTGCTTTCTTTTTCTTGAAGGTAAGCATCTGCTTGGAATGCAATAGCAGCAAATTGCGTGGATTGAAACGGAAATGGATTCGCTGCTCAGCACAAGCAACAGTCTTGCATCTAAAGAAATTCATTGCCAAAAAACTTAACCTTTCTTCTTTTAATGAGGTAATATTTTAATTTTAAAAATTATTTTGCAGATATAAAAACCTTATGAAAAGTGTGGGATTGTTCCTTTGCAAAGGAATGTCTTTTAGCCTGATTTCATTTTCAGATACAGAATCATACACCCTTTCTTGTATTATACGTTATGAAGCTATTTTCTTGTCCTTTCTTGGGTCTATACAGGACTTAACTTTCAGTTTGCAATGCATCTTTTCATGTTGAAATATAGTTGAGCTAAAAGCCTTGGTTATGTGCTTGCACATGTGTTGAAATGTACTCTAGCAAGGTGCTTTGTTTGACAGTTCGTAGTCAGGTATACCACACCCTTTCAGAGATTTCACACTCAATGCAGGAGACAGGCAGTAACCAATGCTACTGAAGCCCAGCTTAAGAGAAAGCACTGCAAATATTTTCTTCCTTTATGTGCTCTCAGTGAAGCTCAACCATTCAGTTGCTGCCTACCATGAGGAGGGTGTTATCAGATACCTACTTTTCCCTTCCTTTGCAAGGAATACTTGGAATCATGGGAAGAATTTATGGTACACAAAGAAAGATAATTCTTTGTACTTATTCTGGTTCATATTGGAAATTAAGTGGTGAACTTATGGATGCAGCCTCTGTTTACCGCTTTGGTGGGTCTTTATCACAGTCTCCAGACATCTCAATTGACTCTCAGCTTGACATCTCACAATGCCACATGTCACCAATTCACTGAATTGCATTGAGACTTTTTATTCCAATCAAATCATCTGCTTTGCAGTCCAATGTGTCAACACCTTTCTGCTCAAACTTTTCAAGAGCCAATTTGCATCTGTATCACTTCCTAGCTTCTGTACACTTCAAACCAACACTCTGTCTTATGGTTGGAGAATGTCCCCATGCTCTGCTAGTCTTCCTCAAACTCTATATCTCCTGTCTTTTCCTAAGCTGGCTTGGAAGTGGAGGACTCCTGGCAGTAGCTCAGCAGCGAGATAGCTGCCGTCACTGTTTGAAAGGGATTATTTTTTATGTGTGTGTGTTTAATCCCTCCATTCCACTGTGCCAATCTATGTTTTAAAAACCTGCTTGGCTTTTACCAAAAGAACAAACTTTCAATTCCTTTGTTATCCTTATTTATCTTCTTAAGAGTACATAAATTATGGTGTAATCAGTACCAAGTAATGGGTGCCAGTACCGAGTAACGGGTACATAGTAGAAGGATTTAAACTTGTGGGCACTTGGTTGATTGCTATAGACTATTGCAAGTTTTACTGCCAATTAGATAACCCATATAAGTGGACTGCGTGTACATTCAGGCCTTTTGGGTTTTGTGGTAAAATGTTTTTGATACAAGCCACCTTGGTGGAACTTAACTGCTTACATGCATGTTCCTTCTTTTAGTTCATGTTCAGCTGATTAGTAGTCATATGATCCTCATGATTTTATGTTTATATCCTCATTGTTTATAATACCAAGATCTTTCAGCACTGAGGTAAGAAAGTAAAAATAGCTATTGAGTCTGGAAAAAAACCAACCCATAAATATAATATATGTGGGAGGTGGCAGTCAGTTTTTGAAAAAAATATATATAATTGTAGCAGAAAGATACCTGTCTCAGGTTAATTAAATAATTTTCATAGTATGCTAAGTAACATAGCTGTCTCTAACACTTGTGAATTCTGCCTCCTTGATCATTTTATTGGGCCTTTTTAAAAGCATGTAAAGCTGTCAGGAAAGGGCATTAATACTGCTTGGGAAGCTAAATGAAACAGTTAAGTGCAGTTCATACAATATTGCCTAGACAGGCGTAGACATGGTCTTTCAGCACTTTATGTTGAGAAAAGACTTCTCTTTTCTTTCGTGGTACTGTTTTTGTCTGCAGAGCAACTGCAAGATGAATGGTTCCAGTGTCTTCGGAGAAGAGAAATCTTGTTACACATTTGTAGTGTTATCTGAAATATATTGTATCATGTACTGTGTCTCAGTGCATTAACTGTCATCTTTGTTTTGTCAGCTGGACATATTATGCAATGAAGAGATTCTTGGCAAGGATCACACGCTCAAGTTTGTAGTTGTTACTAGATGGAGATTTAAGGTATGACACTGTTTCCAAGTAAATCCTGAAGTGGCCAAATAAAATGTTTATAAGATGAACATAATCTCAAACTATACTGCAGTAGTTGCAAACTCAATAAAAAGATACTATGATAGATACCTAATACAACGTCCTTGAACACCAAGTATTGATTTTGTTTGCAAAAAAATGAAGGAAAGGGGCATTAAGTATTAATTGCAAGGGAAAAGGGAACACTACATCAACTGTCAAATTAAGTCTATCAAAGGAAGTGGAAGCTCAAGAAAGTATTTTTAGCTATTTCAGGTAGAACTGGTTTTAATCCATGTAGGTGAGAAATTGATCGTGATGTAGAAAAGGCAGAAATTTTCAACATAGTTCTCTTCTAAGCTCAAGAAAGCTGTTTTACTTCTAAAGGAGAGGCAGTAATTGCAATGCTTGTCTGTCTTAATTAAGGAAACTTGTACTGGCATTTAGTAGGCATGAACAAGGCCGGTTAAAAGTGTTATAGTACATCTTTGACTTACTCATTGTGGTTTCTTTAAACAACGTCCTTGAAACTCAATAGTAAACAGTGGGGCATTCATTCTGATTATTACTACATTAATAATGACAGCTCAAGTGAAATGGGTGTAAGAATTAATTGCAATATTGAACACTTAGAAGGCAAGTCACAACTACAGAGTCAGTGTATGAGTATCTGGCAATATTTGAACTAGGAGTTAATATTCATAATGGACGAGCAATACAGTCCGAGCTTACAGTGTACACTGAGGTAGAACCACTTGATGGCTTGGCTGCATGCCTAGAAGAGGTGCAGGTGGGAGTAGGGAAGTGTTTTTCTGTGTATGCAGAAAAATAATTCACTTGCATAAGAGTCACAGAATAGAAGTTAATGGTCAGTCTTTGAAATGCAAAGAGGTCATGAGTGGAATCCTAACTGGAATCTGTGTTTTGTGATGTTCCTGGGTGACCTGGAAAGGGATTCGAGTAGTGCAGTAACAGCGCACTGCCAACATTGTGGTTATTTAGGATAGTGAAGACAGATTGATGACAAGGGATAGAAGCAAGCCTTTACAGTGCTGAGTGACAGGTGATTAACAAACACCTTAAGTTCAATGTAGGTAAATATAGAAGGATACAATGAAAATTTGGATTTGGGTGTGGAGGGAACAAAGAGAACCAAATAAGAGCTTAAAATTAACTGTATCTGTACAAGTGTACTATTCACCTTCATCATGGAAATCTACACAATTTTGAGTCATATGGAAAAAGGAACTCTTTACTGCTCAAGTGAAAGAGGTGGGGGCTGTAAAATGAAACTAGCAGGTGGGAGGTCCAGCACAAAAAAGAGTAAGCAGTTCTTCACATGAGACACATAACTACTTGGTGCAGGATGTTGTGCATGTTAGAAGTTTAGCTATTCATTAAAAATCAATGGATACAATTACAGAAGAGGAATCAAGTGAGAGCTGTTAAATATGCTTTCTTGACATTTGCATTTCTCCCTTACTGGGTTTTTTCAAGTGAAACAGCGCTGGTAGAACTGATCTGAAGGTGATAAGCTCCTGAGACAAAAGAGGACAAAAGACAGTGTTCTTCATCTCTTGTTTGAGTTCCACAAATGAAATTGCATCTTGTCTTTGCCTTGGTGAAATTTTGATAGGTCAGATAGCTACTGTGATAGTTCATTTTATGCTTTAGTTTATGCAACCAAAGTTTTGCCTACTGAACAGTTTAGTTCTGGTTTTGTTTTTTAACTTACCTGATGTTTCTGTCTTGCAGAAAGCACCTCTACTGCTACATTACAGACCCAAAATGGACTTGCTGTAGGAGAACTTTACTGTCCTTCTGGGCAGAGTTTTTTGCAGAGACTATCATCTGGCACCTTCTCAGTGCATCACTAGTTAAATGACACAAACCAGCCGATAATTTTGGAAGACTGTAGGGCTTTCATAGTGGACTGTCCTTCTGAATATTTCTTCTAGGGATGTGCTGCCTAGATTTCTGGACAGAAAATATTTATACATTTTTTTGTACGGAAGAAAGAAGTCGCAACTCAACAAGATGCTACCAGCATTAAGTTTACAGATACTGAAAACACTTCACAGTTCCATTATCTCAGCCTGCTTTATCTATTACAGTTATACAGAAATAAGTTAGAATGTTGTGGGGTGATTTAAAAATGTTACTTTTGACTCCAAGTTACATTTAGTTACTTCTCACATTCTGAATCTTTAAAATCTATATTTTTGCAAAGTGTTACTGTCTTATAGTATGCCTGATTGCATTGGCTTTATTCAAGTTATTCTGTAGAGCATTGAACATACCTAATGATGTAGTGACTTGTGATAATTTATTATGCTGCATTGAAAACCTCTGAAAATCTGGGAAACCAATAAGTTTGTCATTTTTGCCCAGTTACTGCTCTCCCTCCCTTTGTGTTTTAGTAAAGTTTTGCTACTCCCCTATGCATGTTGATTTGGTAAGATTAATGGAAATCATTTAATTTGATTTTAATGTGCCCTGATATTGTGCTGTGGCATAAATTACACCACATAATGGCAAATACTCAAAAGTGCTAGATTTGTGAACTTCTAAAAAAATAAACATTTCTTATGTAGTTGTGGCTTGCAGAAATCAGTTTTTAATTTAGAGAGAATGTGCTCTCACTAGCTATTGAAACACTGTCTCTTGGGCAACCTTGGGTGACATTGCACAGTTTTCATTTCTCTGATTAAAAATTCCTCAGATCATTATGTGCAGCTTTGTATTTCCTTTACCCATTTTCTTATGAAACCATAACATTTTCTTTACCGCAATTCCTGGATGTCTTAGGGGAGGAGACAGAGGGGGATATCAGACAAGATTATTTTAGCACCTTCTGGCCTTAACTGATAATTTTGCTTGCATCAGCCCTAATGGATGCAAGGTAATACACATGCATGTATGTATGTGTGCATACATGTATACACACATACAATTATATATGTTACTGAATGGACCATCACTAGCACTTAGCAGGGTTCACTGCACTTTTTGTAGGTTTTTTGAAAAAGTTGGCTTTTTAAGAACACTAGTTGAAAGTGATTTCTGCAAGCTGTATACAGTATAGCATATATAGTATGACTGTGAGAGTATTTGTCTGGCATGGGTGTCAAGTCATTGGAAACAGGCTATGCCATATTACTGGCAGCTGGAAGTAGTTAGCCTTCTAATTTTTGGAAGAGTTTTCCAGTCAGATGAAAATGCTAGTTGCTCTTCCTGTTCTTAAACACTATTATTTTTTTATAAATTGTCTTTGTATAAGAAAAAAAGTTGGCCTGTAAATGCTCTGCTTTGTCTAGCTGTGCTCCTTCCCCTCTTCTGCTAGGAAGTATTACTTGTTACTCAATAACAGGAAGTTGATACTGCAAGAGGTTTATCCAAACATTTTAAAGCCTCTTCCTCTTCTTGAGTTTTCAAAGCACCGCATTCCTCAGCATATATCCCGTAATTTCCTTCTTTGGAGTGGTCAGTTCTCTGTTCTCAGCTCTGCTGCTGCAGAAGGGATGCTCCAGCTTGTGTTTACCTTTGAAAACAGAGTCCAGTCACAGGTATGAATGGCAAGGAAATCAAAAAGTATGTGAGCAGAGAATGAAAGGGAGCCTGTTGAACTGTGGAGATGGAAAGGAGAACCATACAAAGCCCAAAAAGTGCTGCTGTCCTTGCAGATAAAGTTATAGGATAACTGCATTTGAATGTTTGGGTAAGGCAGAACTCCACATCTGGGCTGGGTGGCTGGGTTTGTGTGGAAGATGTGTGCATGCATATGAGCAATGGAACCAAACTTGGCTCTGGTTTTGTCATGCTGTTTGTGAACTCAGATACATTTATTTTAGGGTTTTTTCTGTCTTTAAAATTACTTGAACTGGCAGAAGAGAACAAATGATTATGGGTCTGCCATTTTTATAACGTTTTCATGAAACAGTGAATACAGGTGTTATGGATGTGTACACAAACTGACCTACTGGGCCTTTCTAGAGCTGCTTATGTGGTTGTTACTGTCCTAGTGTAGATAAGGGACTGCCTCTAACCACTGAGGCACTGAGAATATGAATAGAGCTGTAAGTGTCCACCCGCTGTGCACCCTGAGTACACAGACACTGGCTGTACCTGATGTAGACATAAAATTAAAGCTGCCAGACAGCAATGTGATTAATCAGCTTGATCAGGGTATACATATACATAAAAACAATATACATATATATATATATATATGTGAGATCTGTCTACCTCAGTGTGTGTACTGCAGAAACTTTTTGTATGACTGAATGTTGATGCAGTGCTGTTAAAGGACATTGGGATATTAGTACTTTCCTCTGTACTTGTACAACTGAGAAATGAGTTATGAACATGCAAATTCAGAAGCCTTTCAAATCTATCTCTTGCTGTAATAAGAGTACAGAACATATATTTATGAGTTTATAACCATCTTTAGAATCACTTGAATTTGTTATGGTGCTATCAATATATTGAAAACTCTGTCTATACCTATATGAATACATAAAATCAAGACAGTATTAATATTTACAGCTGGGTTTTTTGCTCATAATTGTATGTAACTGCTTTTGCAATGTGCTTAATCTGATAAAACCTCACTAGCAAAAAGAAAAAAAAAACCTCAACCAAATACAAAACCACCCAGTTATTTTTCTAAACCACGTGTCACAACATCTTTGCTACAGAAACTCTTACCCTCAGGAGAGATGTGATTGTGTCTGGACCATATTTTTATTTCCTTTAGCCTTACTAAAAGACTATAATGCAATTGAATTGAGGTGAGAGGCAGGTTTCCTTTGAGTCAGAGCCTTGTTTCACTTCTGTGAAGCTTAAGAGACAGTTAATTTATATCAAGATTATACGGGTTAAAATAACCCTGATACTGTTTAAAGTTTGACTAGAAGTTGGACTCAGCATAGGTATCTCTTGGTTCTAGTGAGATCACATTAATTTACTTTGGCTTTCATGAAGATGCCGTTACTGTGAAGTAGTTTTCACAATTACATAAGCTGGTAAATAACTGCAGTAAAGAAGTATCTTGTTATCCTCATTATCCTTGGCAGTAGTAAGACTGATGAATCACCCAGGCTCAGAGTGTCATTAAATATAGTTTCATTAAAAATAGATAATTCAGATAGAATATATAATATTGAATTTAAATAAGATTTGGGGGTTTAAATTTTAACTTTATAAAATTATTTATTCTATTTTAAGCCTTCTGTCTTATTTTACCATCAAAGTATTTTTGGTTTCAGTGGTCCAGCTTTATTTACGGGCATATAAAATGAAATTGTAAGATGTTTTTACAAGCTTCTTCCTTTCACATTGAGTTTGAGTAGCTTTTATTTATATGTTTTTGTTTTGTATGGATAAAGAGCATTACTTATGCTTTTGTGCAATAGGTTTGAAACATGCATTGATTAGGCATATTTTTAAATTGTAAATGTAGCATCTACTTACCGTTAAATTTAAAAGGAATCTAGATGGCTTTTCTCACTTGTTCAAATGGGTGTTTATTTGGGGCTATTATTTGGGGGGGGTTGTTTGTTGATTTGTTCTTTTTTTTAATTTTAACAGTGAAGAGTGGGATTAAAATCTGTGTACAATAACTATCTGTCAGCAATATTTTAAAATAAATGATCTTGCAAGAAACCTTAATGTGAATTGTGGAAGCAATGGACAAGACTTGCACCCTATCTGAAATTTTTTTGTGCCATTGTTATGTCTGGTATATTTGTGTACCATCAAACCTGGGAATATTTATTTTTAATGGCTGTGCAATAGTGTACACAACACTATCAACTCTGGGGATAGGGGACCGTGACAAATATCAGACTACGACTGTGATGGTGCTATTTTTTTTCCAATAGGCTATGAGCCTTTGAAAGCTTACCTGGCCCTTACTGTCTTTATAACAACATAGTCCTAGATCCATTGAATTTTTTTTCTACTGGATGATAAATATAACCATACAACTATTTTACAGCATTATGCATCTTACCGTTGAGCTAAATATAATAGGAAAAAGCCAACCAATCTGTACATCAGCGAGATGAATCTTAGTAAGTATTTAAAAAGCATTTTGTACAGAAGGCTTGACTGTACAGAAAAATTGAGTTTCTGTATTTCCTCAGGTAATTACTTCAGTTTGGATGTTTCACTGTTTCACTGTTAATGCAACCCACACTTAAGTTAGTCTGCCTAAAATTGTTAACAGGGTAAAACCTTGTCCCATACACTAGATTCTCTACATAAGATACTATAACTAACATGTTGAGGATCTGTTGATGAAGTAACAAGTTGCAGAGAATACAATGTTAAGGAACATGTAACCTGCTTTGATCTCTGCTTTAGACAAAACTTGCAATCAGTACAAACGCTTTCTAGGAACTTGCGTCTTGCGGCAAGTCAACAGTAATGTTTTACTGTGGAGTTATGGTTTGTTTATATACAAATTAAAGCTCTGATCCTGGTATTTGATCCATGTTTGATCATCCTTAGGGCTTCTTGGAAATCTTTCAAAGTTACAATGACCTGTCTGGGTCCTAGTGGTAGAGTAGGATCTAAATGTCTAATTCTATAAACTGAACTTTACTAATACCCTGGAAACACACAGAAGCCAGTGGGATTATTCACATGAAGGATTAGGTGTGGCTGAAGGAAGGAGCCCTGATTTTTGAATACTGATATTCCAGGTTTTTTTATTTTTATTTGACAGTCAAAGCATTGGTTTAAGGGAATCTTGAAATCAAATTACTTATCTGGACAAAAGGAGAGTTTGTTCTTTCTTTCTACAACAAGATTATTTTACAGTTAAGGGACAATAAGTCAGTGCAACCGCTAAGCCTTTATCCTCATATGTGGCATAATAAAGATTCTGGAACTGCCACAGTGTAAAACCATATTTTTGGCTTAGCTTCATTTGAAAGTTTACAATTTTTTATGCTTTGTGTTGCTGTGTGATTTTTGTACTATTGGTGGCTAGTTTTGTCTGAATAAGCCTTTTGGGATTATTGCTTAATGTTTTGATTTTATGATAGCGAAGCTTGTATCCAGTGTTTTGCCAATTAATATTATATGCTTGTTAATAAAAGCAGAGAAACTAACTGAAATACTGTCAGGCTGGAAGTTATTGTACCGTTTCCCCAAAAGAACGTAAGGAACTAGCTGCCATAATACCATAGCGCTGAACAAACACAGCAAGACTGAAACAGTCGTGGTGTGGCATTGCACTGGCAATAACCAACCTTTTACTAAAAACAGAAGCGTGGCCCAAAGTATGACTCCCACTGCACAGAACGGCCATGTGTCTGTGACAAGTGTGTGGCAAGTAACTGCCAGACAGGAAGCAAAATGGCTTCAGCCACAGGGAGGAGAAACAGAGTTTTCCTGATGTCTTCACATGTCTTGGGACAGAAAGGAACTTGCCCATCCTGTATGTGCTATTGTCAGTCTTAACTGGTGATGTTGATGCATGGGGGACGACTGCAGCATTCTGGAATGCAGACATTCACTTAGACACAAGACAAATTGACAAACACATTCTCATTTTATGTTATGTTACTTTAGTGAGCTGATGGGGGCGGGGGGGGGGGAGAAGGTCTCTTACTTACGGGAAGCTTTGATTAATGAATGGAATGTTTTGCCTTTGAACAAATTTTGTGGTATTTTATGGTATTTGGCAAACATTGGTGCTTGTCCTCTTCGTGACTTCAAGAGCTTTTTTTCTTCAAAAACCTTGAGATTTATTTTAATACTTAAAAAGATCAAAGGTATGGGGGAATTTTTAGGTAACTGAAGTGCCTAGTTGAGATAATACAGTAAAGCTTCAAAGCAGATGCTACGGTAGTTGATTTTCTTGCAGTATCTACATGCAGTAATGCAAATTTATTGCCTGTGAACTGCTCTATACATACTGACAGGGATGGAAGGGCTTGTATTCCTCCTAATGCCTTGTTAAGAACTGCAAAGTCAGTGAAGTCAGGGGGTTATTAATGCACATATTTCTTGTTTGCACTGATAGTACCAATGTATAATTGTCCTGAGGAAATTAGGCGTTTGACACTTACTAGCTTCATTTAAATACCAGCATGAGAGACTTAATGCAGAAAGGTCCCTTTCCCTGTATATAGTCGCTTAAAAGTGAATAAATTTGGGGACTAGTTGAGCAAACATTACATTTTGTAATTCTTCTATGCTCTCATTATTAGTGGTTATAACATTTCCCTGAACTTTGTACTACTGGTTGCTTCCATCAATCTGTGAACTAACAAGTGATGGGCCTGGCTCAGCCTGCTTCTTTCCTTCCTGCATTGTCAGCAACTATTACAGGAGTCAAGAGAAGAATGTGCTTGAGCAGAGGGGTTCTGTTCCATGGGAGTGTGGTTACAGATTTTCTGACCTCTGTAAATGCTGGAGTAGTTAAGAGATGACAGAAGCTTCCTTCTCCTGAGCAAGCAGAAGTACACAGTCAGTGCTGTACACAAGTTGTGGGCTCTTTAATTGGCACGTGTATCATGAAGAAAATGCTCAGGTTTGCAGGAGGAATGACTTACATGTATACCTCACTTCAGGAATGATTAAAGCACCGCCATCACCACATGTTGTGAATGTGACCTTTGAAATGGTTGTGGCAAAAATTGTTTTGTAAGTCAATGTTTTGTATTGTCCTGTGTAAAATATACTTGTAGAAATTCAGACTGTTCTCTGGCTTTGATTTGGATAGAAAAAATAACTTCTTCACTGTTCTATCTTTTATTACCATTATTTTGTGTTAGTTTGAAATAAGTAATTTAAAATTACACTGCAAAACCTTAACAACAGAAATACATGATGGAACTGAACTAACTCCCCTCGTTATCTGAACACGGTGCTAATCTAATAGCTAAAAGTAAAAACAATTCCAGTTTGACTGAAATTCCCAAAACTCACAACAAGAAATTGCGCTAATAATCATCTTAGCTAGACATGAGAGCTTAAACCTGCCCTGCAGCTAGTAACAGCCAACTGCATTTTTTTCCCTGGTGGTAATTCAGCATGAGAAAACTCTTAACTGGTATGTCTTGCTTTATATATAACTGATATTTTCTTACGCCACTGACTGAGTATCCTGCTATAAAAATCCCTACTTAAAAGTGTACTTGTACAACTTACTACTTACGCTTTTTGTGAAATAGCTTCCTTGGGGTTCCATTGAGGTTGGAGCAGTCACAAAAAATAATCTGTATTAAATGAGTATGTAAACTTAAGATAGATAAATGCAAAACTTGAGATAGATAAATGCAGCTTTTCAAACCCTGGTGCAGACATTGTCACTCAGGATTAATTTGTTCTCAACTCAGTTAAGCTTAATTCAGTACCACATCTGAATTGCACCTTTATGTAAAGAGTTCCTGCATGTCTTTATTTTCCAGCATCGACCTTCGTTACCTTTTTCTTTTCTTGATTTTTTTTTTCAAGCTTCCTTTTGATTAGATTTTCTGTGAGAAATTCAAGCAGTGATTTTCTCCTTTTTATCCTTAGTGGAGAAAAAATGTTTATGGGGGTACTCTGAGAGATTCAGTAGTAAGAGTATGATGTGTGCTTCTATGACTGTCCCAGAGAAACCAGAGACTTTCCTAGCACCTGTGCCAGCTGTCATGCTGTAGAGCAGGGTCAGGCATCCGTTTGTGTGTCTTGCTTTAGCCACTGCCTGGCTTCCAGGCAAAGAGCTCCCTGATCACACTGGAGTGTAACCTGCAGGCTTATGCAGCCAAGCAGCAGCCCCACTCAATTTCCCCAAGGGCAGTGGGGAATAAGCATCTTGCTGCTAAACAAATGCTGAATTAATGTGTCTTGTGGGATTCTGAGTAGCTGTGGGACAGAGCATGGCCCATATAACTGTTATAAGGATGGAGTGTCTGGGAAGAAGAGGCAGTGCAGTGCAGGAAAGCTAGTCGTGATCAGTCTTGTTTGTACAAACTGTGAACATAGGTACTGGTGATAGTACAAATTATGTATGGTTGTCTGTCTTTTGTGATTGGAATTGAGAGCAGAGGCTGGTTTTACTACTAATGAATTTTATCCACGTGGAATTTTACCCATTCATGAAAAGAGGTAGGAACTGTGTGTAGACTAACAGACTAACTGTCTGGAAAATGTGAAATATAGTTATTGTTGCTGTAGATCTGGAAGGACAGCCACTGTTACATAATTAATAATAGACAATTTGAAGGCTATTTATTATCTGTCAAAGAAAAAACAATTCTACAGGAGACCCTGAAGTCTGTCAGGAAGGGTTGAGCTGCCTAGGAAGCACTGAAGACTATGCTTAGACAACATAAAAAGCACAGAGTTCACAGTGTGTGCTTCTGATGACTAAGAAGTTATGTGTTGTACATGTGTAAAGTAATTAGCTAATTGGAAACGGGCATGATGGAAGAGAGGCACTAGTAGGGAAATGCCTGTTACAGTACATGAGGATGCTTTGGATTTTGTGTTGAACATGTCTTAATTTTCCCTTGCATGTTGCTGGGTGCTGAGCATGCATCACTGCAAGTGTCCTGGTGACCCAGATGCCCTAATGCAGAAGCTAGTACAAGAAGTCTAGTGTTGAGTTGTGTGGCTGTGAGGGAGCTATGTCCCTGGCTAGAAACTCTGAGGTGGCCAGTTGCAGATTGTGGGGAAGAAGCTGTGTCATGGGGTATTCCAGGATCGTTGGAGCACCTCTACTGTGATGAAAGAACTAGTGGGAGAGGCAAGCCCTGGAAATAACTAGAAGGGCATCCAAAGATGGGGGCAACACATAGCTTGATGGATGGCCACTGGCCAGGCAGCATGAGGCAGAGAAGCCATATCTTTCATAAAATGGGATGCCACACCATCAAAGTGACAGCTAGGGTGCAGACATTAACTGAGAAGTTAATGGTCCATCTATCCATCTGCCCTCTGGCAGACCAGTTTTATCAGAGATGCATGCAAACTATTCTAAACTTAGAACTGATCCACAGCTGCTGTCAGTTAGACTCCTGCCAGCAGATGCTGGCAGGGTCTCATGGGAGTCTAGGAAGAACAAGGCTGCCAGATTTCAACATGAAAGCAGATTCAGCTCCTCATAGGTTTATACCATGTTCAGGCTCCTTGCCTGAAGATTCCACCTTTTATAAAAGTCTTCTTGGTCTTGGGCACGAGAAATGGCTCTGCTTCTTTTAGAACTGGATTTTCATGTCTTAGCTGCTGTTTTCCTTTCCTTATCTATCAAAGAACACTTTAGTTAGCTTTCCCTTATCTCCTTCTGTTTCACTTTAGGGAAGCTTGTATCACACAATGGCAGCTCCTTCAAAATGTTGGGGTGGTTTTTGAGGTGGGTTTGGGGTTTTTTTTTTGTTTGGTTTGGTTTTGGGGTTTTTGGGGGGTTTGTTTCGTGGTTTTTTTTTGTTTGGTTGGTTTTTTTGTTTGTTTGGTTTTTTGTTTTTGGGTTTTTGTTTGTTTGTTTGTTTGGTTTTTTTCTGTGTGATTCATTCAGGAATTATTACTGGGAGCAGGACAGTGTTGGACTGCTTAGCTGACAAAAAAGAACCCCAGCACCCTGGGAGCAAGCAGTTGGACCAAGACATGTTGGATTTGTAATCGGAGTTGCAGTACAGAAGCAGTTATAAATTCCCTTATAACTACAGAGTCTAGGCATCTGCAGAGAAGTGGATGGGTAGACAGTGGCTGCAGATAATCTGATGCATACTAGTGACAGTTAATTTTGTCACATGTACACTGGGTTGTATGTTAATACATCTTTTTCACCATAATAATTGTAATTCAGGAAGCCTCTTAGTTTTGTCCTCCACCACGCTTAAGCCCAGGTTCTTGCTGATCTATGTGAGCTATTGGCTTCCCTTGAGGCTTATGCATCTGGTTTTTTGTGGGGTTTTGTGGGTTTTTTTCTCTTACTGTGCAAAATGTTTCTGTTCTAAAACTGTGTTCCTTGCCAGCTGGTGATCCATTTGTAGCTTGCTTTAGACCAGCAAAAGACATCCATGCCATATAGCAAAAGAACAAGATGCAGAACTGCACTTCGCTTACAAAACTGTGTTGTCAGCGTTGCTTCCTTGTAGCACAGCCAGATTTCAGGCTCAGTGAACCTTGTTGGGTATCATCAGCATCCTCTGCCTGTTAACACTGGAGAAAAACTGTCTTTAGCTGTGTCTCTTTAACTTCCTCATGCACTCCTGCTTTGGGGTTAGTCACCATTTATCCCCATCTTTCTTAATCTGCCCCTAAATTGACCAATGGAGTCCAGCGTACTAAACTGTGCTCAATTCTGGGAGCTTGGTTCCAGGGGAAGAGTTTGTGCTCTGACAGCACCAAGTGAGATGCATATGCTTGACAGAGCGGAAAGTGAATGAAATAATGGATTTTAGTTTATTTTGTTAATCAATTAACAGATTGATAGTATTGGTGTTTAGGGATCTAGGGAAGAGCGAAGTTTTGAGAAACACAGCCTCTTCTATCTCTAGATGAAACAAAAGCTCAGAACTGTCAACAGTAACAAAAAGTGCAGACTGCACCAGCTTGTGTGTATGTCTGTGTGTGCTGGGGCCTCTAAACTTGACATTCATAGGAAAAATTTAATTGGTACAAGGTGGATCCCTGCAACAGCTGAACTCAGACACCCAGTCTGCCTGGTAGCTGGCTCCTAGATCCCAGTCTCTCCAGTTGCTGTCACTTGGACAGACATGCCTTCGAGACCACAGCTCCACTCCAGTTGCTGATACAGATAATCACGCACACAGAGCTGGCCAGGACTCCCCTAGTCCCATAGACTACCCCCCTGTGGTCTTACTCCTAGAGACATACAGGCACCCTCACACAGGGAGCTGGCCCTTGCAGCCACTCAACCCCTTGTCCTGGGCCACTTCACCTATTCACTGACTTGTCTGGCTTGACCTTCACTAGTGCTCACACTCACTGGCACAGCCACACTCACTGCCACTGCTGGCACCCTGGGCCCTCCAGCCCATGGTTTGACCTGCAGTTGCTGGCACCCGGGCCCCACAGACACACGTGCACTCGGAACAGAGCGCCCAGGAAGGAGTCCATAGGAATTCACTATGAACATAGGACAGGCACTGGACAGGATCATCCACAGGGCATGGTTAGACATGAGTACTGAGTTGTCAACTATTTTACACAAAACTGGCCCTTTTAATTCCCTCACGTCTCTTTTTTCCTCATATTTTTTCCACCCGAAATCACCTAAGCCTCTCCCTTTTCCTGCCTTTTAGTTCCTCCCTAAACATCACAAAAGAATTCCTGTGCAATCCAGAACTGCCTTTCCCCTGCATCCCATAATATGTCCCACAGCCCTAGGCAGCAAAACCTCTCAGGCACCTGATCTGGAGAGCTGCTCCTGATGACTCTTCGTGGTAGGTATCGGACCTGGACGTTGGGCTGGTGGTTCTCCTGGGACAGCCCTGGAAGGGGCCAGACAAAGTTCCTCAGGAGTCCTTAATTTTCCTGCCATGTGCCCTTGAGGTGGGCTCAACTTGCAGAGTTGCATGGGATCTCCTGATCACACAAACAATTTGTGTCCTATAGAGCCAGTTTACAGAACGCCATCTTGCTCAAGGCTCCCTGGGACAGCTGTGATATGACTGAAAAGCTCAAATGATGAGGTCAAATGCCACAGCATAATGTTTAACTACAGTAACAAATTCTGCATTCCTACTCATTTGCCTCTGCTGCCTTCCACCAGCCTATTTATTTTTAAAGAGCAGTAATGCAAATGACATGGCGATTCGTGAGTTCCTTTGCTTTCAGGCATCCCTAGGACTGGACAGAATTAAAGAGAGATAAAAATCCTCCTGGTGCAAAGGCGATTCAGTTTTGCTGTTGTGGATGTACAGAAATCGGGAGATGGTTGTAGGCCTTGCCCACTTCTGTTGGAAAGACGAGGCAGGATGCTCGTCCTGCCTCCAGCAGGATGCTGGAAGTCATCCTCGCATGGATGATTATGAAGCATGGTCTCAGCTCAGCTGCATTTGTGGCAGTCAGACTTTGTGGTTACTCTGCAGATGTGATGTCTGCCAACATGGAATTAACCATCTGTTACACAACTTTGTGTTTTGTGAACAAAGCACTTGCTTGGTTTTTATCTGAGGACAGTCTGCTAGGTAACCAGAGACAGGATGTGCCAGAGCCAGGGATGGGGCCCATTTCCCTCATCGATTTGCCCAGTTGCCTAACTGTCACCATTTTTCATGATGCTGGTAACACACCACCGCCTGTTCTTCGTGCTGCCTGATGCCATTTTGAATAAGCTATTGTCTTGTTTTGCACCTGTGACCCTGAAGCTTATATATTTTGCAGAGAAGTGAAGGCTAGGAAGGCAGGTGTTGTGTCACAAACCTGCTGATGGCCCTATGGGGTGTGTATTTTGTCTCATGGCTCAAGCACCACCAAGTTCTCTCAGCTTTAGTATTGTTTTTATCACTGATCCTTAAATCAGGTAGCTTTCTCCCCTCCCCCTTCTTTTAAAAAAATATTTATTTTGAAACTAGATTAGGAAATTTCCAAGGCATTTTAATAAACTGTGTTTGAAGCCCCCACCTGCTTTGTATGGGAGAAGTGATTGACTTAGGAAACTTTCCCGGACATGCTTGTGTTAAACACTTCCTGTAAGCAGGAATTCGGCAGTGTGCCTGCCTGCTTTTGAGGTCCTGAAGCTCTTTTAAGAAATCTATTTGCTGTCACTGAAATGCAGTTCTTCTTTCTTGCTAGACAAGAGAAGCCTTGGAGAGAAAGCTGTGAGTAATGCTTTATAATTGTGAGACTGTGTCTAGGACATTGGGAACTGGAATACAACTGCTCAAAGGAGCTCACAGCTGATGTAAACTCTCTGATGTCAGGATGAGAGGTGTTGTTTCCCAGTTTACCTGGCACTCCCTTCTGTGGCGCACTTCTGTGGCATTCAAGTTTAGGGTATTAATGGCTTTTCTGGTTCCAGTCTTGATTGGCATGCAACATTTGTTTTTATCTCCTTAGGAATCTGTAGATCAGATTTATTTCCACCTATCACAGACTAGTCAGTGTTAAAGATTTTTTCCCCCCGACAGGTGACTGTTGAAGTTTTCCAAATAGCTGTGTAACAAGACAAACAATGCTAGTTGCCCAAAACCACTGAAGAACTTCTTTTCTTTTCTTTTCTTTTCTTTTCTTTTCTTTTCTTTTCTTTTCTTTTC
>JAOXJM010000019.1:49243279-49253681 GCA_026413425.1 Tringa solitaria | reverse complement strand
CCTTGTCACTGGCTTCCACTTGGACATTGAGCCATTGACCACAACTCTTTGAGTGCATCACATCTATCAGGCAGGCTGATCTATGCCATGCTGAATTTCTGTATCTGCAGCAGTGACATTGTTGCCACTAAATGCAACCACCTCACAGTATCGAATTAGTTATTTTGGTTCTGGGAGGCTCCTGTTTAGCTATAGAGCTTGTGACTTGCAGTGTGGTCGGTGTAGTGGCTCAAGGGTACCCGAATTCTGAATTAATCTCTGACTTTCACAGCATGGAAGTGCCTATGAGAGAAAGTTCATACTGTCTTTCTCAGGCCTGGCCTGTCTCTAGAGTAAACCAGGACAGATGTATTTGTTCCTGATTTCTGTCACGGTGGTGAAAAGTAAATGCACTTTAATTTTTGGGCCACTATTTCAGGGATATAATGCATAACAAACTGCTATGGCCCTATGTTTCCAGGGTGCTGTCTTGTGCAACCTTGTGATTCAGATTGGTCCCACATCCCAGGCCTAGCCTGAAGGGCCCTAAGTCTTCATAAGAGCAGAAGAGCCTACTTATCCCTGCCATCAAATGCTGGAACGACAGACTGCCAAACATGGATAATGCCAGTGCCCTGTTTTAAGTAGTGCCTTTTTTTTTTCTTTCTTTCTTTCTTTCTTTTTTTTTTTTTTTTAATATATATAGCAGTGGGCAGTTATTGAAGTAAACAGGCAATTTGAAATAAGCAATTATTTGATACCTATACTAACCAGCACATTCAATGCCTGATTTATGCCACTAAACTGACATGGCAGATGTTGCCTGATGGTTTGTATCTTACTGCTAATGATATTCTTACAGTATTTTCCGTTCTGTCTTCCATCTCTCATTTCTGTGAAGTCTTGAGGAAAATTTAGTGATTCTGAGTAGTACAAACAAAACTGAACCTTCCTTGATGTCCTCCAACTTTGAGATAAGGTTATAAAGTGTGTTATAAACCTGGGTCTCACTGGACAATCTTTGACTAGCTGGCCTGGTTGCTGTCAAAACTGAGAGTAATGCAGGTTTCAAAGTAGGTGCTCATGCAATCTAAATCCTGTATGTGAATTTGTGTGGAATATTCCCTAGGAATATTTTCCTAGGAATATTTCCCAGGATTCCCAGGAATATCCCTGTGGAATATTTCACTATAATTTTGTAGATTAGTCATTTTGAGATAAATTTACACTGACCTATGTAATTTACATAATCTGCCTAATGCCAGTGAAATATCTTAGCCCTTCAGATCCTAAGGACTCTTTCAGAGTCTCCAGGAAAATACCAGTTCAATAGTTTTATGAAGCTACTTGTTTCACTGTCATCTTCTGGTTGTATTCACCATCTGAATACACCACCTGAAGCCTAATCTTCTGGTTTGCATATGTGTGCATATGTTTGTGTGCTCTGTTTTAATGTAATATGAGGTTTTTTTCAGATGCCTGTGGAGAATTTCCTGCAACACTGATAAGAAAGTAGAATTTGAAAGCTATTTAGGAGAAATGTTAGTATTCAGTTTGAGAATGCTTATGCCCTGGTGTGAGCAGAGTGAAGAATATTGGAGTGACTTCTGCATTTGTCACAGCAAAAGGCAAAACAAGCCTGGGCACCGTCAGTACTTGATGGCACTTTGGATATCAATTTAGAAGGACATGGCATAGTACCTCAGTGGTGACACTAGCTGTTTGGTGTCTATGCTGTTATACAGCAGGCTTGTGAGCAGAAAAATTTATTGGGATATGTGCAAATATGTTTCCTTTTTTCAGCATTAGTAACAGATGTGACCCATAATACTTATATCCCGGCAGCCTTTAAGATGGAGTCGTTGAGGAGTATTGATGCAGAACCTACAGGCTCTGAAGTTCAGGCTCCAGGGCCAGCTTTTTGTCTGCTAAATGGCAACAGTAATCCTTCCTTTCTCCCACCCTTTTTGACGTTTCAAGCTGAAGCCTTTCATGACAGAATCTGTTTTATATTACATATACGTCTCTGGGCACCCTGTGCAAGATGGTGGAAAATGGCTACCTCTGAAATTCTTCTTTAGTACTTTCTGCAGTGGTTGTTTTTTTGCCATTATTTGGGAAAGAGCAGGATGACAGCAGAAAGAGGAGCACAAGCAAACTCTGTACCAATTCAGCATTCACAACATGAAGCACAATCTGAGCTAAAAACATGGTTACTACTGTAAAATACTAAGTATATGACAAGTGGTAAGGAAATACATTTCATTTTCCCTTGCTGTGCATACTTTTGGTTTGTTGCTGCATGCATGGCATCCTCCTTAGATTCAACTTCCAAGTAGTACTGAAAGGGAATGTTTATCATCTGTTTCTGGCCATTTACAATACATTAGCATTCACTTTGTTTTTCACCTTAATAGTCATTCATCTAATTTTCTTCTTGTATTTCAGCACAATTTCCCTGTGCTTGCCTTGGTTCCCATTTGGATTTCAGAGGCTGCAGCACTGATCTGCTTACTAACAGTTTCCTAAGAACAACATCAGTTCCTGTTAGTCTTTTTTTGGCTTCACTTCATAAGCAGAGGAATATACACTGGTGTCACAAGTTTGTGCCCTTTACTATCCCTCTGCGGAGAGCTCCACATTCCAGCAGATGGGATAAGATAAACAGCACATGCACAGCTATAGATACTTTCTGGTTCCCATCACAATTTGAATTTAAACTAGATAACATACTGCTAACAGTATAAATTTAGGTTATAGTTAGCTGATTGGAAATGTCAGATACTTATGCCTGTTTTGTAGTTCTGTGACTTAGCGTTAACTGGACTGGCAGACATCTCACAAGTAAACAAGTCAGCCAGAAATTATATATTTCCCCAAGGCCAACAAGGACCTATTGTCCCTCTACAAAGAGAGATAAATCACAGCAGGATGTGTGTATTTCGTAGGGATTACTCAGTCTTTTATTAAAGAAAAGATTAATTGACATTTTTCCATCATTCAGCATCTTTTCAAACAAAACAAAAACAATGCCTCATGGAGAATTTCTGTACTATTCAAAAGTATGAAATTCTGCAGAGCATTTTGCAAACGTAAACAACAAATCTTGGCTGACCTACACAATCAAAAATACATGCCTTTTCAATTCCCAACAGCAGGAGCATGCCAAGAACTGAGAACAAAATCATCCCCAGGAAGTCTGCCTTTAAAAATGGGCAGGTCTTATTAGGATGCAAGGTGACCATATGCGAGAAAGAGGCTATCCATGTGCCTTGAGGTTGGGCATCACTGCTGCACTTGCCTAAGTTCACAGATTGCGATGGGGCCCTTAAAACTTGCAGAGGAAAAAAAAAAAGTGAGAGAGCTAGGCACCTAATCCATGTTTCTCTCCTTTTTTTTTTTTTTAAATACAGTTCCTGCTTCCATGAGCAAACGAGTAACAAACACAAGACAGTAGCTTTCCTGCTTGAAAATTTCCATATCTTCTGCTAAATTGAGACTCATGTCCAATTACTGCAGCTGTGAATTATTGCCTCTGCATAAGATTATTCTGCTTTTTTTCCCTTGATAAACTACTGTTTGCTCTCCCTCAGTGACTGTTTTTTACTAGATTTTGGACACTATTCAGCAACTGAGATCATATTTGTATAGGCTGGTATTTTAACTTTGCAAATATCTTGAGTTAAAAATTGGTTCAGGTGTTTTTTACAGGACTTTTGTCATGACCCAATAATGTATAGCTATTGCATAAAATGCACGTGCAGAACGCTGGAGGGTGAAAATTATACTGGGACTATGATCAGTTACTGATAAATCTCTATTAAAAATACCCCTCTACCATGGAAAGTCATTCACAGTCCTATCCTTGGCAAATGAAAAAAAACAAACAAACAAACAAACACCAAACCCCCACATTAAAAATACATACATTATTTAATCTGTATACTTATATAAATATCTGTATAACTGTAACTTTATCTTAATATAGTAAGATCATGTAATTGCTGTTTCTTTGCCTTTCTACTTTAGTTCTCCAATGTGACTAAAGTTGTCTATAGAGGTAATTGGAATATTTTTGCTCATTTTGCCCTAGTAAGGGAGGGCAGAAGTGCTGGTTTTGCAACATAGATGAAGAAGTGAGAAGAGGTTAAGTGGACTTTCTTAAGTTCACAAAATGACAGCTGGGGCAGAGCTGTGATTTTAAGTTAAATCTCCCAAACCACAGAACTCAGACTCTTAAAATATCATAATATATCAGATATAACTGCAGTGAAGACACACAAATCAAATATGTTTTTTACCCTGGGTTTTTTCCCTAAACTTAACAGCAAAATGTGGAGTTTGTTCAAATATTGGTTCAGCAATGTAATAGCTCTTATCAATGTACTTTGTGAAGCTTGTTTGGGACTGTTCACCCACTATCATATTTATTGCCTGACAAATCTGTACAGAAGCAGCAATGTTCACAAGATGTATTTTGAAGTAGAATTTTTGCCTCTATTTTTCTTTCTTTAAATCAGTTGATTTATAAAAGAAAAGACTTTCAGCATGTGGTCCTGATCAGAAGGTTTCCAGCCCTTTCTCAATTTCTTTCTTTAAAACACTACTTTGCTGTACTACGTCCAGAAAAAATTTGACTTATTGTATCCACAGCCTGCTATTCTGTGTAGTGACTATGTATTTTTTCTATATGCTGCTCTGCCTGCTCCTGTTTTGCTTTGTTCCTTCAAGCAGTGTATTTGGACAAGGGCATCTTTTCCACCTCCCCTGTGCAACCTTCAGCCCTGTGCAGGGGGGCCTATTGAAATGCAAACCAGAACCACAGAGTTACATCCTAACGTCCCCTTTTCCTTGCTCCACTGAGTTGTAAGCTTAAATCACCATGTAAACCAGACAGGCTGCTAGTGTTGTATATGAATGATTTTGCATACAACTGTTTTTGGGTAGTTCTTTTCTGATACCTTGAATATCCCAATTTTCTGACAGTTTGGTCTGTCTTCTTTAGCATTCAGCTCTTGCATTTTAATCAAGAGATAGGATTATTCCCTATCTCTTGTGGATTTATTAGTTGGAAATCTGGAGCTAGGTTAGTTCTCGTATGCGAAATTGTAACAGCTTTCTCCTGCACCTGGCAGTTTCTTTGCTCATTGACAAGTCTCAGCTTCAGAAATATTCTGCTCTGGTATTTTTCCTCCCATTTTTTCCTTTTCTTTTTTGGCTGCTTGAGCTGCTTCTGAGCAATTTGCAGGGTCATATTCCTGCTGACTGTAAAGATTCTGTTGATTTCTGCTGCTTTGCTGACTCATTTTTCCCCTTGCAAACAGCCAAACAGTTGGCTCTCTTAGAAAACTGCATTACAGTTAAAGACCTGGGCTTCAAAAGAAATAGATATTAATAAATTGGAATCCTGAAGGCTGTAACACTCACTGGAGCTTTCTGGACTCTGTATCTTTCTGGCTTCAGTCACAGAAGAAAAAGCAGACATGAATGTTATATATAGGGGATTAACAGATCCCTTGGCCCCTCAGTATTCATTTACCTCTAGAGGAAAGATTAGAAAAAGAAACAGAATGTTCTGAGCTGGAAGAGTTTTTGGTTCTGAGGAAATGCGGAATATTGCCCCTGACCTGTGCAGTGCCAGGGACATAAGTGGTCTAGTTGGCCTGAACTGGCCGAGTTGTTCTGTTTGAGACAGGCTCTATATGTGCACTATTAGGCTTCCAAACCCATTCACTATCCAATGTCATAGCTGAAGGCCTGGTATATCTCCAGCAGCACTTTAGACAGCCTCTACTTGTTTTGAAGAATGCATTGGCGTGACTAGGTGAGGGTAGTTATGCAGGTCTCATATTTGGGTGTGCTTCTATAGGCGGCAAATCGTGTTGCTATATTCTCCTAGGATGCAAAAGGAGAGAGAGAACTATTGGTAGATTTTTCTGTTGCTTACCAGGAGGAGTCTCAGCAGGAGACTGAATAACACTCAGAAAAAGATAGCTTAGTTCTGTTCTGGGTCTATTAACATATCCAGATGATCCCCTGCATTACGAAACTTTTTTTTTTCAGTCTGTAAGAAGGACTTCATTTAAAGCCCTCTTGGCTGCAGGTCAGACAGGGATATTGAGCTCCTGGGGCAGGCAAGCCTCTTTCACCACAATGGTCCATTGCCCTGTTATAAAAGTGATCAAAGTGGTGGTCTAAATAGCCAATCTGTAGTTATGCAGTTCTGCACAACCATGCCAGGCTTTAATGTTTTCTGCAACAGCACATGCTAAATCAAGACAAGTAACTTTTGTGCTGAGCTGTCTTGATTTCATCTGATGCTTAGGGTATTTCCATAAGTGCACCTGAATGTTAGCACTGCTATTCCATCTCCCTTGGATGTTAAGTAAAACTAGACATATGCTTAGGGCTTTCCTTGATTGATGATGTTTGACTTCAGGACCTCT
Source organism: Tringa solitaria (assembly GCA_026413425.1). Classification (NCBI taxonomy): domain Eukaryota; kingdom Metazoa; phylum Chordata; class Aves; order Charadriiformes; family Scolopacidae; genus Tringa; species Tringa solitaria. The sequence continues at coordinate 49,247,256 of JAOXJM010000019.1, read as the reverse complement.
CCCCCATTCAAGCTTTGGATATAATAGTATATAGAACTTCAGCTCAGTCCTTCCACCAATCATGTGCATAGGAGATATCCTTGCTCAGAAACAAGGTGCTGAAATTTCAGTTATGTTTGACGGGACCAGTAGGTCAGGCAGCATGTTCTTTAAATGTTTGTAAGCTTTGTCAGTACTCAGATGAAGTTTGTGACTCTGTTTTGTTTGTCATTGACAAACAAAAAGAATTTCTGAAGCTAAAAAAACAACTCAATAAGAATAACAAGAAACACAGTGGCTTTAAACAGATGCCTGGAAAAGACTGAGAACAGTCCAAGTTATATATTTTCCCTAGCTTTCATCTGCTATGGGGATTTTCTGAATCAGATGTTTCTTTATGATCAGGAATATCTGTCTTTAGTGTTTCTCCAGTGTTTTTCAGGTTCTAGGCAAACTTCAAGCATTTACTTCTTTTGGCAGGGTATCCTACCAGCCCAATGAGACATTGTATGATAAGCCCTCTCCTCACACTTACTTTGAACCTGGGTCCTTTTTTTTGTGCAATACTTCTTTCTGGAAGTCATGGTGATCTGGTGGTCACTCTAGAACAGCTCACTTTCTTCTGTAGCTTTCATGTGACCTTACATATGTCATCACTGAACATGCACAGTCTGCTGCAGCCACTGCATGCTTTAAATCATGGATAGCCTTTGAGCAGCTCCACAGAAGACATTTATCCTACCTATGTCATAGGTCAGGGTGTTTGTGATATGCTCTCCAGCCAAAAAGTGTGCAATTCTAGAAGATAACAGATGAGTATTGCTTTGGAAAGGCACTTTTCTAATGTTTGGGAATTATTTTTTTCAGTATGTTTTGGGCATTTTTCTAGGTTTGAGTGGTTTTTAAGTCTTTGTTGTTTTTACCCTTTACGTCTAATGGAAAAAATTTGTGTAAAGGAAAATATTTTCAGGTTTTCAGTTTCCTTATTTTGATGAAAAAAGAGATGATGGGCTGAAATTTTACATTTTCACTTACAGCCAAAAGCTAATTTTAAATATAACGCACTTTTTAACTTCAAAAAGTAATTAAAAAATGTTAGTTGAGGAACTTCCATTATGCAAATTGCATCTGCTGTTGTGTAAGCTTCTGTTTTCTCTTAAATATTCCTTGACACACGTTAGTCATTAATCTAATGAATAAATAGTGCAAACACTAAAAAATTGATCTGAGTAAAAGACAAAAGTCAGAAATGTTGTACTGGTTTAAATACTCAGAAGATGCAATGATTGGGAAACATTTATTTTGATAATCATCATTTTCATTTATATTGAAATAGTACAGTAAAATGTAAAATATTAAACATAATTACTATATTTGGTTAATTGAAATAGAAAATTACAAGTGAAAATTAAATATTTTTCTGATCCTTTCTATACTGTGAAGGCTAAAATCTTTTTTTTCTAATTAAAACAGGAAACAGTTTTGGAGTATGCAATTATGATGTCCTGTACATCTATACTTTTGTATAAGGTTGGTTCTTTTGTCATAGAGGAAGATACTATGTTTAGATCAGTCTTAATTTTGATTTGAAAATTCCTAAAATTGTACTGCATTGCTTTCTATTTTTTTTATAATTTACAAATTTGCAAACAGGTTCAAACACATTGGCCTGCAACTGGGCTAAGTGCACAGATGGATGTGAGTTGAACAAGGAGGAACTACTGCAGAAATAAATGAAATTCATCGGTTTAGTTTGTTTCAAGGGTAATTTTATTACATGTGTATGACCACTGATGCAATATTGTTTCATGCTAGGATTTGTCTGGCAGTTTGATAGTGCAATACATCCATTCCAAGATAGCTTTCCTTGCATGGTAGACCACAGCACATTGTAAGTGAAAATAATCCAGACCAAGAAAAAAATAACTAACAGTAGGAATATAATGTTAATAATGTTTAATGCTTTTTATATAAAAATAGGGACTACTGAAGTAACACTGGAAATTGATATTGGATGCCCATCAGGTAAGAAAACCAGAATGAAGAGAGTTAATTGTTCATAATGGCATTTGATTACCTCTATTTCTCTTCTGACAAGCAAGACTGACTTCAAAAAGCTAAAAAGCAGATTGTGTACCCATCAGTACAATCTTTGCCATTCATGTAAATTTTAATTTCTAAAGTAATTATTTAACAGAGTATTCAGGGCAAACATAGCAACTGAATGGAGATGGAAGTCTGCTCAGCTCCTGTCACTTGCATGACTGGGTGCACTCAGCAGACCAAGGGCTTGGTTAGACAACCTGGACGTCCCACTGGTTACAAAAGGATATGTGAATCTCTACAATAAACTGGGTATCAAAGCACCAAATTTCTACCAGCTGGAAGGATAATGGAACATAAGGACTGTTACTGAACTTAAATGGAAGTCTTTGTGTGAAAAAAATAAACGTTCTGCCCCAGCAAATTAGAATGTAGAAGATGCTTGACAATTTTTACTGAGAAGTGGGGTGAAAATTATGAAAAAGATCTCTTGTGAAGAAAAAGTGGCTGGTGGAACACATGGGCACAGAGGCTTTGTGATGTAGAACCCTACACCTGGTTCCAATACCATGTTTACCAATACAGGCTCTGGGCATGTGTGCGTAGCTTTACAAAAGCAGTCTTCCATCCACTTCCCCAGTGTGGGACCAACTGTACTTAAACCAGCCATGATGGATGTGGGTTTAGTTCATTATTGAAGTCCTTTATTGACGATGTCCTCCCCAAGAAGGTTGTTCCTGTCTACCTATCATTACTGTGTAAAAGTTTTTCCTAGTGTGTAGCATGAATCTTTTCTGCCATGATGTAAATCTTGTTGCCCTCTCTGCAAGGAAGCAGTGTTGTTCTGTTCCTTGTTGCCAGATTTTCGGTCAGTTTTGCTTGCTTTCTCTAGTGTCCTCTTTCGTGGTGGTTCTTGTTTTCCTGACCTGTCTGGAATGTTTTTGTTACTGCCCTATGGGTTTTCACCAAAAGTGCCCCAAACAAGTGCTGGTGTCTTAGTATTACTCTAAGACTTGCTCATGCAGAATGTTAGTTCTAAAACTCCTCTTACTCAGAAGACCCATCCCTGTACAATGTTTGGTTTTGCCTAGCAGTCCAACACTCCTTATGGATCTTCACAGCTCCCAGACCACTCCAGTCTCTGTAGAGCCTGCAATGGCACCGTGGCATTGTCTAGCCTGTTATCTCTACCTGAAGATCATTTTGGACCCCATGTTCAATACCTTCCTCTGTTCATCCTTAGCTGCTGGAATAGGTGGCACAGTACCACAGACATCTATCCTGGGAATAAGAAGACCAAGAAGCTTTGCTATTCTTAGTAGCAGCCCAGCTAACATGGGCCCTAATAGTAATCTTTGTATTCTTGAAGACCCTGCCCCTTCCCTTTGGGGCTGCTGAAAGCCTTGGGGCTGGTCACAGTGCCCTGGAGCTGCCTGACATCTGACCTAAAGCATTGGAAATGACATTTCTGATCCCTGACTTATTGCTTCTCCTTGTCTGGTGTTTACTGCAATTGACCCCATAGCACCTACAGTTAAAACATGTGAATGTTTTCTTTAGCCTGAAGATATGTGACTATCTCAGAGTAGACAATTGTCTAGACTTTTTTGGCATTGTTAGTTGCTGTTTTATGTGCCTAGAAAGGATGTCATGCCTCAGACCAGCAGCCTGTAGAAATAGAAATAAATAATACTTCAACCTGCAGCATCCCAATTGCCTGCAGGCTGTCCACAGAACCCCAGAATTCCATGCTACAAAAATTAAATCAGCATGATTTCCCCTTTTCTTGATGGATTTTTGACAAAGACTAACTTCTTTTTGTGGATAGAATATGAGAAGGATTTCTTATATATAATTAGATAAATGTGAGGTGACCGAGCCCTGGAACAGGCTGCCCAGCGAGGTCGTGGAGTCCCCTTCTCTGGAGATTTTCAAGACCCGCCTGGATGCAGTCC
>JAOXJM010000019.1:49212487-49223293 GCA_026413425.1 Tringa solitaria | reverse complement strand
GTTCCTCTTGCTTAACTTGTTTGATCAGCAAATTACCCTTAGTTACTTATTACAATCAGGATGTGTGTCAGGAGCTCTCTTGGGTCTGAGGGGCTGAATGACATGAAAGAAGCTTTTAAACACAGCCAAGCACCTTGGTTCTGAGCATGATAGAAAACAATGGAGTGAGCTTCTGTGACAGAGGTATTGTTATTCTGGTCTGTGGCAGCTGTTCATGACACAGTAAACTCTCCTTTTGGAGATGTTCCTTTCCTGCCAGTGCTGTATTCAGAAGACATAAGCACAAAAACAAACCAGATTTTGTAGTTGTTTGCACTTCTGCGACCATTGGAAGGTTGAGATGGAAGTGTCACAACAGATTGCATAGCTTCAGACAAGAGAGTTTTGGATTTCTTACACATGACTCCCCTGTCTGTGCTATGCTCACATCTCAGCAAACCTGACAATAGAAGGGTTAAATTCCAGTCTAGCAGGCTCACAGGTCAGCCAGAGAAGCACAGCTTGAGTCATGAAAGACAGAGCAAACTCCAGAAGAGGAGGCTTAAGGTAATCTTCTACCTTTCTGAAGTCAAAGATAAACACAAAAAAGCCTGTGGAGGAAAACATCCATACCAGAAAATGAGAAAGGAAACAAAAATGCATCTGGATTTCCAGTGCTGTGAATATGAAGTGGAAAAATAGAACCTTGGCTAAAATAAATGTTTATCAAGTTAAATATGAAGAACATTTCTTGCAGTTTACAGAAGTCAGTCCTGTGGTTTGAAGAAACCCAGTGAGCTGCTGCCCAGAGTCATCTCTGCACATGACTTTGAGAACATTCTTCTTTTCCCCATTTGGCAAGTGTTCAGCTTGCCAGATCCTTCTGTTATAAGAATACTGAAGCAACATTATTGAATGACTCCAGAAATAGTACTAGTTTGAGGTACTGAAATGCCAAGAGTTATTATAAGATAAATCAAGCTGTTACGTGGTATTTCCTGAAAGTACCTGACTACTCTCTTGCATGTCGTTTTCAGATACAACTCAGCATTACGAAGCTAGAATGAATGCCAAGCATGAATATTTTTATTCAAAGATGCAAACTATTTAACTATAGCTGTCCAGGCAAAGGAAATGACTCTGCCCTGTGTTACAGGGGAGAGCACTTCTCTTTCACTGTAAGTGGACAGCATGGCAAGATGGAGTTTAGAGTGTACTTCAAGTTTCCTTTGGTTCTGTACCTATTGATTCTCTTTTAAATACCATTAAAGTCAAACCATATGCTTTAATAAATGTGGCAATTGCACAGATTTTAATGGAGGATGAGGGAGTTCAGTGAGTCTATTTTTTCTGCAATGCAGGAAAGAGGGTTTAGCCAAATTCATGTGACTGTATATGCTAGTATTTCTTTCAAGTCTTTTCATGCTTGTATCTGTGTATTCAGGTTTTTTCAATCAAGAACAGATATGACTTTCAACAATATTCATATTTCCTGCAAAGTCTCTTATGCTTTGGGATATTGTCATGGTTTAGGCCAAATTGGCCAATGATGGGCAACACATACTGTCCCCCCACCTCTCACTCCAGGAGGAGAGATAAAGAGATTTACAAATTTAGAAGGAACTAAACTACTTTAATGAAATATTAATAGTAAAATTAAATAGACACAATATATACAAAACCACATCAAGCTCCCAGGATGATGTCACCAGCAGGCACCAGGGAATTCCCAGACTGGATTCGGTGATGGATGGGAACTGGATCCCATCTCTGGAGTGAGGAACACACAGATCAGGATCAAAGGCAGATGAACAGACAGGGTCATCCTCTGATATCTGGCATTGAAGAAAGAGAGCTCACTGTTTGATCCCTTAGCTTTTATGGGGCAGATGGGATGGAATATCCCTGTTGGTCAGTTTTGGGTCACCTGTCTGCTCCTCCCTCCAGGTGAGATTCCTCTACTCTTTTTCATTTATAAACACAAGTCTTATCACTCTGAGAACAGACAGTTTTCTGCACAATATGTAGTTAATTTCAGAGAGTTGGGAGAGGCTTAGCTAAGAAGTAAAATTACTGAACAGAATGTTGGTTCTGTTCTACCTCAAACCAGGACAGATATTTATTTATTTGTGTTTCTTTATTATCCCTTATCTGCTCTGTGTGAATCATTTTTTTCCCTGTCAGTGAAATCCCTCTTAACAGATTGCTAGGCAAGGAACAGCTACAGCCTTCAGGTTTCCATCCTGAGTCTGCTTCTGCAGTCTGAACTATATGCCATCAGACTGGTCTCCCAGAGCACAATTCTGCTAGTTGACATAGAAATGCTGTATTGTGAAGGTGAACAGGAGGTAAACAAGGAGGAGAAGGAGAAAGTCAAATTGAGACATTGTTTGTGACTGCCAGCTGTTCCATTGTAAAATCATTCTGATCCCCAAGTCCAACTGCTGACATGGATCATGCAAGTCCATATGCTGTTTGCTGTGTCTCCAAGTATCACCTGGAAAGCTATTCAGTGCTGAAAAGATTTGCCAGGAACTTCTCTCCATCAGAGAAAAAGGAAAATGTGGGTCTAAATACAGTACAGAACTTCCTATGGTTCCACTGGCATGTTAGAGTTAATCCTTAAACATGGATTTCAATTTGTCAAAATTGAAATCAAAGCAGTAACATTCCACTTCTTTGAGTTTTGCATTAAAACAATTAAGATCTGCTTCAGCAAAACAATGTCCAAGGTTAAATGGGATACTGAGCTCTGCAGAAGCACTTGTTTGGTTGCTGTCCTTTATTTAGTCTGCACAGACTGCAGTACTGTGGTAGGAGAGCGTCACACTGCAGTGCACGGTCATCACTTCTCAATGCAGGCTTTGGAGACTGCAGTGTAAGACTGCAATGCTACACCGCAGAGCTGCTGAGCTTTTGAAAACTGCAGTTAGATCTGGTTGAACAAGCAAAGTGTTCGCTTGGGGGATTAAACCTGTTTTACCGTCTGTGAGCAGATTGTGTTCTTTGCAAATATTTCTGTGAGAGTCAGAGAACTTGAAGAAAAATCAATCCTGTTTCCTTGTCAAATGGGAGAAAAGGACACTAGCTCTGGCAGCCTTCTTACATACAACTAGAGTGCTATCCCAGAGCAATTTGCATGCTGAATTTTTTTGCAAAAACAATGCAAAAAGCTTCGAGGTCTACATTTTATGGTTCCTTATGGTATTGGTGAAAGAGAGGAGAAACCAACAGCATCAAAGAACAAGGAGCTGACACAGCGTAAGAAATTTCTGCTCAATAGGAGTGCTGAGGGTTTTTTATTTGAATGACTTAGCTTTCATCAGGAAAATCCAACAGAAATCTGCCAGTTTTCCCTGAGTCTTTCTCAAGGCTAGGTAGGGCCGGTCCTGTGGGACTGTGATGATGAATACCTGGTTTGGCAGGATAAGTAGCAGCATAGCTGTCTTTCTGAGGTGACCCTACTCTGTCCTTGTCCACACACTCTTGACAACTTCTGGTGATTCTGATGGGGGAAAACTGGCACCTCCAAACCAGCTCTTGATCAGAACTACTTAATGGCAATAAGGCTCTGTGAGGATGTTTGGACTGAAGGCATATGAGGAGGGCACTATGGGGCAGACCACTGTTGCAAGAAATTCTGAGTACCTGCTAACTGCTCTTGTCAGCAAAGTCACAGAATATTGCTCTTTTAGCATCTTTGTACTGTCCTGTATTTTCTGAAAGCCAGTTCTGTGGTGAGAAGAAATCACTGTAAGGTAATGTTATATGAGAGAAGGAAATGGCCTAGGATTGGCCTCAGATATTTACAGTCAGTCGGTGTGCTCCTAATGGAAGACAGCACAAAATATTTTGATACATTTTGACACATTTAAAACCAGCAGGGTCTCTGCCTCTCTCAGAGCAGCAGAGATGGTTACATTTTACCTTCCAACAAGCAAATTTATCATTCAGCATTCTCCTGTTATAGTCCCCTAGAAGTAATGTGGTGAGGCTAGACAGGGTCTTTTGTCACAGACATATATATTCAGATGCAAATAAGACTAATCAAATGTAAATGTGCCCTATTTATACATGAGTATGGATAATTATGTAAAGAAGAGCTCCCCCTCAAACGGTCATACAAAGAAAGAGTACTGTCGTGTAAATAAAAGGAATAGTAAATACAAGGCTGCCTGTGTTCCTTGGCAGAAATAAGTTTCTCCTAGGAAAAGGTCTGCAGCCCTCCCTGTAAACTGCAGGTTTTGCCAAGAACCAGAACCAGAAGTACGAGACTGATGAATGTGGAAACTGTGTATCTGAGAGGGGAGGATGATGTTGCACATACCTTGTTTTTTGTAAACTCTCTGATATGACCAGTTCATAGGGCAGGTCTTGTGGCAGATGGTTGTTTGGTTAGACACAGAAAGGCTGTTCTCAAATTCTGTTTTTTTCTTGAGTTAAACAGTAGCAGGAAGAATTTACATGTTAGTAAGACCAGAATCATCCAAGAAATAAACAGACCCATTCTGAATTCTATAAACAAATAACCACCTGCATCCTGGCAGCCTTCTCTTGGAAGGGAATGAGAAGAACTTTTCACTGCATTGCCCATTCTGTTCACACCATTAGTCAAGGCGTGGTGAAGCTCTCTTTGATGAGCTCTGCTCACAATGGGTTCAGAGGGTGGGAGACAAGCTCTGACCAAAGAGCAGTGATTTCTCCTCTCAAGTCTGCAGGCAGAACCTTTCTCAAGAAACCTCTATTTAACACACCCACTGCTTTTCAATCTAATAAGAGCCAGTCTAGCACTTCTAACACAATGGACAGCTAGAAATAAGAAGTGCATGCCTTGTTGATGCGCTTGCTTTTGTTAAGAAGTGAACAAAGTCTGTAAAGCATAAAGAGTTAGAAATGTTTCCTACAATTTAAAAAAGAGGAGGAAAACATCTTAAATAACAATATATTCACTTGCCATGCAGAAAGTGGTATGGCACTACAGAGGTTAATTCCTACTACATTATGCTGCATATCTTCCTTAAGAGAAAACAGGATTAGAAATGTGTCTGACCAACACATGGAGGATGGAAAGTCTTTCCATTAGCTAAAGATGACAGTTAAAAGCCCCTCTGATTTGCACTTGAAACTCATCATGTTACAATGAGGAACCGAGGGTCTAGCAGATACATGAATGTGTAACTGAAAGGATTAAGGTCGCCTTTCACAAATACAAGTGAAAACAAACAATGAAGAATACCATCAGAAAGAATCCATTTACAAGCCTGCAAAATAAACGGAGGAGTTGCAAAAGCTTTTGCATTTACCTTCCCCAATCCACTCAAAGAGTTATGAGTACAAACCAGCCGTACTGATCAAACAGAAGGACACTCCAAGTCAAAGCCTCATATGGAAAGGATGACCAAGAATTCACTGAGACTTCACTCCTGAGCAACCACTGAACACCAGTAGAGACCACTCAAGACCTTCCATGAAGCCCCTAATAGACTTAATGTGCACGTGCTAGGGTGATGTGAATAATATAATGAGTTCTGAGAAATGTAATGACTACGAGTATTCTGTATAGATATATGTCTCTGTGAATCACGCATTCAGTGGACATGTTGGGTGGAGAGCTCTCCCATATCCCCGGTGACAAATAAAAAAATGCCTGCTTCTTAAGACTACACTGTCGTTAAGGAGTTTATTCCTGATTTCAGTGACAGTCAGAACAATTGAAATATCATTTCTAACATGCTATTACTAATTCTTATGAGCAATAGTTTGGGCAAAGTTAATAAAAACAGAAGTTGTAGTTATGGTGAAGATTCAGCAGTTGCATTGCACAGAGGATGTGCGTGATGTATCTTTGCCAAATGCATCCCAGAATGCAAAATGTTGCTTTGCAGTTCCTATATAATCCACTTGTGGTTTGAGTAACCTAAAACATCACCTGAAGAAAAGACAGAAAGTGAATGAAGATCTGCTAAAAAAAATCCTGATTCACCAGAAAGCAACTGATACTATTCAAACTTGTTGAGTCGATTCCTAAAGTTCCCCATGCTTCATTCGTGGCTGGATTCGGACAGAGTAGGACAGATTTGCAATCCCTGCTTTAGAGATGTTACTTTCCGACTATTGCCCTGAGCACTGGAACAGAAGTAGAACAAGTTAAAAGGTTAGCCATGGTATTTATTGCCCCCCCAGAAGGGTACGGGGGTGAGGTGGGGATGGAGGAGGGGAGACAGGGAGTTATTTGACATTATTTTCCCATCTGTTTTGAAACATACAGATGAAAATTTGCATCAGAGAATTAGATAAATAAAAGAAATTAGAAGATCACATTATGATCTAATGCTGGAATGAATAATGTTTAAGAGACTTTATATCAATAATGTTTAAGAGCCATTATATCAATGCAAACCCCCACCAAAGCTCTTTAAAAGTAACTGATCATTATTTTAGCACATTTGTAGGTGCAAAATGGAAATGGCTATGTGATTCTCGTAGACACTAGCTACAAATGCAAGCATATAAGGATTTTTGTATCTTCCTTGGGATTGAGAATGTGATGGTTTTCAGACTTTGGGAATATTCAACATAGCTGCAAGGACTTTTCCTTTGTAGGTGTTGTGATAATTGCTCTAATCAAAGTGTTTTGATGTAAGTTTCTGTGTTGGTTCTTTTGCAAAGAAAATTGTTATCTGAAGTCATATTGGAATTGCTTGGTTGTTTCTGTTTCATTTCACTTGAAATGTAGTCTGTTGCAGTGGCAAATTCCCTGGAAGAGAATGGAGGATATTTGAACTGTTGTGTTGGAATGTTATAGTCACTCTCAGGGAAGTAGTTCAGTGTCCCTGAAAGGAAAAAAAAAGAAGTACTATTATCTCTAAACTGAAATTATGTCCAAGCATTCTACATGCCTTTTTTTTCATGTTGGTATTTGTTGAAAACTGTCTTGAAGTTTTGCAGGACTGAAGCAAATTTAACAGAAGTACACTGGAAGAGTAATCATGCTCAGAACTCTAAGAGCTCAAAACTCACCCAGTCCCCTCTGACAATTCTTATTCTTATGTAACAGCAAAATTACATTTGTTTTTTTTTTCTGTTTACACCCCCTGCTTGCTTTTTATGGACTTATTTTAGCTGCTTGTGTTAAGAATGGTGGAAACGGAGGCTTTGCTATTATTACTGTAGATGAGTATATGAGATATATACTTTTATGAGTATAATTCACTGTTTCTGTAGTGGGGGTTTGTGCTGTTCCTGTGACATGTGAGGGGCTAGAATAACATGTCCCAGCACCCTGTCATTCAATGAAGTGTGGAGTGCCTGAAGATGCAGTTTAAAGGCAAAGACAGGAAAGTCATAGAAGAAAATTGTTAAGGTAATCTTGCCCAATAAGGGAAATCACTTACGAAAAAGCAAACTACTGGCTCTAGTGTGGCAGGCTATAGGATATGCTTTACTGAAAAAAACCAAGGGGTAAAAAGGGGCAGGTGGACAGCTCATGAAGAATATAGCCTCAGGTATCATATCAGAGGAAATATTGACCACATTGACCTAAAATTATGACACTGGTGGAGTATTGGAACTTTCTAGCTTTCCATAATGACCTCTAAAGAGATATCAGAGAGGGGAGTGAGGAAAGGTGTGAGAAGCTTGGAAGTCATCCTGGACTTCTGAGACCTACATTCAAACCTTTTTTTTTGTCATCAAGTAACTTTGGGTAGTAATTTGTCATCTGGTTATTTCTTCAGGTGTCTTAGACATAGCACTCTGAAAGCTTGGAGGTAGTACTGGACAATGTGCCAGAAAGCCTAGCAGTGTACTAAGCTCTCAGGTATGCTCAAGTATGAGTCCCATATCTGTTGAATCATTGATTTGTAGGACGTAGAGACAATGTAGACAAGGATTCTCATGTATGCAACTGCACTGCTTGTTAGGCAAATGAAAATAGGCCTGTTGTTACCTGAACTGTGGATTATTTCTGTACTGCGTCTCAGCAGATTATTTACCTGTCCTTCCACTAATGTTTAGGAACAGATATCCTTGCTGTTGTAGGAATGCACAGTTTTCATACTTGAGGTCAGCAACCTTTGTGTTAACATGGTTCTGGTACCAATTAATTTTATCTGAGATGTCTTTGGATGTGAAAAGAGAGGGAAGAAAAACAGCCAAAGGAACAGAGAGAGGAGGCTAAGAGAGGCCACAGAGAATAAAAGGCTCACAAGAAATGTGAGGATGGGAAAGCCCCAGAAAGGAAATGGGCCCAGAGAATAGCTGGGTTAAATAGGGGGAAAAACAGAGGAGTTGATAACAGGAAGAGAGGCTAGACATAGATACCATAAGAAATCTCACTGATGGTTACCAACTCAAAGAAATACACTGACATAACTGGGGAAAAGGAGGTTTGGTCATGACTTGGAGTCCCCTGGGATTTCTCCCTGGCTCTTACTTATATTAGTCTGCTTTATGACCTTGGCCAAATTCTGTAGCCTTCCTGGTCTCCTTTATTCCCGTATACATTTATTTGCAGTATATATGGGAGATACATAGAGTATCTGTCACAGCGCCGATTACAAGTCATTAATACCCAGAAAATACAAAACATCTTGAATTTGAAAAAACCACCTCTGTAGAAGTCCCATAGGAATCTATTCTGTTCTACAACACTATCTGGACAGAGTGAGTATGTGACTGAACAATAGTAGTTGCATGGTGGTACTTTCATGTGCTCATGAGAACATGTCTGTACAGTGAACAGTGACAGCCACAAGTTTGTTATTACCTCTAGTCTTCTTGAAGGACTATAAAATGAAATACCTTAAAGCAACAGGGCATGATTAATTCACATAGGGCTAAATGTCCTAAAAGATAAAACAAGCTACCTTTGGTGACAAGTATATTTAGATGCCTTTACATTGTTTCACATTGCCAGGAACTTCTTGAAGTTTTTCTAGTAAATTCAAGAGAGAGAGTTTGTGCTAGAAATGCTGCTTCTATGTTCTGGTGATCCAAAAGGTAGAGCAAAACAAGTTGAATACATGATTGAATGTACATTATTTTAATGGTCAATTGACAAAGAGAGACTATTCAAGGTCCTAATCTCCATTAGGTATTCATTCCATTATACAATTTTAGACAGTTCATTAATGCAACTGTTCTTAGATAGGATTTTATTCCATTTGTTTCCATTTGTTTTCATTTATTTAATTCCTTTTTTTTTCATAAAAAACTCCACCCTTGTTATTGGTAATTTTTGTGGCTGGGAAGCCAGTAGAAGTTGTATTTCTGGTAGAAAATTCACTTGGAAATGTACCTTCTGTTCATGATGATGTTTTCATGGTAACAAAAATTAAAGATGTGTTTGTCTGGAATATTCTAATCACAGAACCATAGAATGATTTGGGTTGGAAGGTACCTTTAAAGGTCAATGTCCTGTTTCGGGGTAGTCCAACTCCCCTGTAATAAGCAGGGACATCTTCAACCAGATCAGATTGCTCAGAGCCCTGTCCAACCTTTAAAGTTTCCAGGGATGGGGCATCTGCCACCTCTCTGGGCAAATTGTTCTAGTGTTCCACCATCCACATCATAAAAATTTTCTTCCTTATATCTAGTCTGAATCTACCTTCTTTTAATTTAAGACCATTACCCCTTGTCTTATTATAGCAGGCACTATTACAGATTCTGTCCTATATTTTTGATAAGCTCCCTTTAAGTATTTCCTCATAGGAGAGGTGTTCCGTTCCTCTGATCATTTTTGTGGTCCTCTTCTGGAACCACTGCAACATATCCATGTTTTTCTTGTACTGAGATGTATGGGTTGAAGTTGTCTTTACTCTGTTATTAGACCAAAATTAGAGCCAAAGACTTTGGGGAAAGTATCCTTAGTCATACATGTAGCTTACTTTCATGTGAGTTAAGTTCTGTTTATATACCAGCTAAGACAAATGTGCTCCAGTTTATGTCAGAATGAGTTGGTCCCTTTGGGACAGAAAGTGGAACATGTGACTTCCAGAGGATGCATTCAGGTCCCTTTGCTCCAGCTGCATTTTAAATCAACTGAGGTGCCTAAATTTGTACATCTGTACCTGAGCAGTGACCAAATTTACAAAAGCACTGACTAGGATAGCTTTCTTCAGACACTTGTAGCTCAGGCCTGTGATACGCCCCTTGCTCAGCTCAAGTCTTCTAATCTTGTGAGTTGCAGAGATCATTTAAGACTTTGCCTCATTTTTCTACTGCCTGATATGGGCTTAAAAAAAGAGGGAAATACAAGGATTCCTGTGTTGTTTCTTTTGATATGTGGTCACTTGGCTGACAGCAAACATCAGGTATTTACTCAACATTTCACCCAGTCTGTAATCTGCCAGTCTAGACCATTATATTACTTCTTGGATACAAGGAAGCTGTTAGAAACCACGTTGAAAGTCTTGCTAAAGTCAAGTCCAATGCTTTTGCTGCATCTACACTCTTACCCAACTCATCTTTTTTCCTATGATCTTAAAATACCATTCCCTTTTTATTAGCATAACTGGAAAATATTTGTTTTTCCATGCAAGTTAACTGCTCTCTAAGTCTGGACTATTTAGCAAAGCCAAATGTTGTCACCAATAAATCTAATGAATAACACTCAGGTGCATTCATCTTTTGCTCACTCTTTTCTTAACACTGCTTCCTTTGGATCATTCTCTTAACTACACTGTCACTGAAGGATTTCTGATTTCTTAGAATCATAGAAACATAGAACGGTTCCAGCTGTAAGGGACATTAAACATCAACAAGTTTCAATGCCCCCTGCCACAGGCAGGGACACCTCCCACTAGAGCAGGTTGCTCAAAGCCCCAT
>JAOXJM010000019.1:49189293-49201770 GCA_026413425.1 Tringa solitaria | reverse complement strand
CTCTTTGTCAGTGGAAGCTGATTTTTCATCTCATGATGTTACTCCAGTGACTAGGGCCTGAAGATAACCTCAAACCTTGGGATAAAAGTATGAGAACTGTGAGTGGTTGGCATTGACAAAGCTTCTATAGAATTTTGAAATCAAAGAAGCAACTACTTGTATTTTGACAAATTATATGACGTTCCTTACCTAAGAGACACAACAGAAAAAAATGCATGGAGAATTGTTACCAGAATTTCACAGCATCTTGAAGATCAGTAAATACAAACCAGTGCGCTGCAATGGAGTGTTGTCTTGATCAACTGCTACTAACATGAGCAGCTCTTGGACCTGCTGTGAGGATTCTCCCATGCCTTGTGGTCCATTTTGGCTGTTTTTGTATTCCTTCTTCAGTCCTCAATTGTTCTGTGCAGCTACAGAACACCAAGGAGAAAAGGCTCACTATTACTTCTGTCTTTGAACATTGGGTTTTTTCCTCTCTTTTTCTCCAGTCATCTCTGTATTGCTGGACTAATTTTGGATTTTTGTGAAATGTTCTATATAGGACTTTAAATTCACTTTGAAAGTATCAATTTGTGCAAAAAGAATGCATCAGGTATGTCTTGCAGTTGTGTTTCTGGGCAGCACAGCATAAGATGCCTGTTCTTCCTCCTTTCCTGTGGTTCTCTGAGGCTCTTTTTTGCTAAACATGTAAGCAAATGTTTATTCCAGCTCTTGAAATTTCTCATGACAGCTGATCCTGTTTGATTTTCTGCCATTACACATTACAGCCAATTACTACCTCTTCTGTTGTGACCTTGGCTCCTAAAGTCAGATGGCTGGTATATGTGTTGCCCTTACTCTTGTATTGGCTAGAGGATTTGCAGGTTGTGCTATTCAAGCTGCTAGTTAAGATAATGAGAAGAATGGGATCAGTGGGGCCTCATTTGACTGCTCCCTGAATTTAGGTTGTCATTGAAAACTGTTCTTCTAAACCACATTTTCAAAGAAGTCTATGCTCATCACAAAGTGTGATATACCTGTATGCGCACTCTGGAAAGAAAGCTTAACATCAAGCTTCTGGGCTCCCTCAAGCAAGACGGATTATCTCTCATCTTCCACTATGGAGTCTTTGCAGTTTAATCTGTATCATCTTCTTGTGTTTGCTACTGAAGGGGTCAAGATGTAAAATAGCTGGATGGGCTGCAACTTAATGGTGTCGTGTATGCTGTCACAGTCTCCTTGTCATGCATTGTTTTGCAGGCAAATTTTAGGAGATTTTTGAAAATAAATCTTTGTACTAGTTATGGGAAGAACTTCAGTGACAGTGGGGAAGGTCCTTAAACTAGATAGAACATGTGAGGGACTGCCTTTGCTCTTCTTTTCAAGTGCAGCTGTGGGCCTTATAAACACAACATCCATAAATTAGTTCACAATTTCATGCATCTAGTTTCACAGATAAGTGTTGCCCTTTGACCTTCTGGGAAATTCTCATATTTAAACATTTGTCATGAGCTTCCAGTACAAAAATTCTTCTTCTTCCCCACAAATTCAGGTAAGATTTTGTCATCCTTCTGCATTCCTAGGTGTGAGAACAAAGCAAATAATGAAAGCTCAGCAGAACAGAAGGGGATGGAAAGGGAACAGGTTCAAATAGAAATAGAATTGTAACATTAACTTTAGCTTCTGCTTGTACTGCAAGGTATAATAAAATGTGAATCACAGTGTGCTTCAAAGAAATATGTTTTTGTAATCTTAGTTTGGATAAGGCTGCTTGTTATAGGCTCTTAGAAAAAAAGATGTTAAATGCAATTTGAAAAGAATGCAAGATGTTTATTTTGTATGTTTCTTCTACATCAAATTTATATGGTTTTAGCAGTGGATTTAAGAGGACAACATACACAATACAAGTCTTCAAATAAAATGAATTTGAATATTTGCAATGGGTCGAGATGTGTTTGTGTTTGCTATTGTGTTTCAGGTGTTTTTCCTTCCAGCTCTCTTCTTTGGTATAAAGTAGAATCACAGATTCATAGTCACAGAATAGCTGAGGTTGGCTGACACAACTAGAGATTGTCTAGTTCACACCCTCATGCAGGTTCTGATCAAATAGCTTACCCAGGACCATGTTCAGGAAGACTCTGAATGTCTGTAAAGTTGGAGACTCCACAACCTCTCTGGGCAGTCTGTCTCCATGTTCAACCACAATCAGAGTAAACAAACTGTGTTCTTATGCTTAAATGAAATTTCTTGTGTTCCAGTGTGTGCCTGTTACCTCTGGTGCTGTCACTGGGCTCCAATGAGAAGAATCTGGCTCCTTCTTCTTTATTCCCTCCATTCAGCTATTTAAACGCTTTGGTAACACCTCCCCCCAAGCCTTCTCTTCTCTGGCCTGAACAGTCCCAGCTCTCTCAGCCTCTCCTTGTAGGACAGATGCTACAGTTCCATAATCATCTTTCTGGCCCTTCATTGGATTTGCTTCAGAAAGTCTATGTCTCTCTTGTACTGGGGAGCACAGAACTGAGAACAACACTCCAGCCATGGCCTCACCAGTGCTGAAAGGAAGAAAGATTGCTTCCCTTGCCCTGCTGGCATCGCTCTTCCTCAGGCGGTCTAGGCTGCCAATGGCCTGAGGGTGCCTTTCTGGCTCATGTTCAGCTTTCTGTCCACCAGGATCCCCAGGCCCTTTCCTGCAGTGGTGTTGTCCAGCTGGTTGCCCCATGGCGTGTATGAGGTTATTTTTCCTCCATGGGTAGGACTTCACATCTTCCCATGTTGACCTATATCAGATTGCTGTTGGCCCAATTTTCCAGCCTGGAAAGCTCCTTCTGAATGATGGCACAATGGTCTGATTTATCAGCCACTCTTATCAGCTTACAATAATTTCTTACAGGTTTAACTAGCAGCTATGTGCATAACAAATAGCTGTTTATTTTCTTCTTCCTTGTTTGTTTGGTGCAGGGATACTATCATTTCGTGTTTAACACTTATTGAGTACAAATTATGTTTTTACGGGAAAAACAAACACATCTTTCTATATCTTGGAAATAATAAATGTAATTTTATTCTGAAACAAACCTGTTTAAAAATATAAGCATTGACAATCAGCCCTAAATTCCATTTCTGTTCGAAAATTTTCTTCTAGCCTTTTTAACATTCTTTGTTATATTTTTAACTAACTGCAATGTAATTTTGCTTCAGCCCAAGCATGTTTTTTTTTCCTTCTTACTTAATTTCTTTAACAAAAAGAAATCTATTTCATATACAATGCCTGAATATTAGAGAAATTATCTCCCAATGATATCTTCAATGACTTAATGATATTGATGCAAATTCTTTCCTGTAATACAACTTTGCTTAATGCAGGATAGCAAGCAAGTTCATCAGTGTGAAAGACCACGTGGTGTACCTCAATCCTACTAATGTGTCACAAGGCAACATTAGAAACTATACTTGAAGTTTTGTCGATAGCCAGATAGTGGTGCACAAGAAGCATCCTTCTCGATTATGAATGTTAATAACTTGGTAGTTATCTCAGGAATTGCCCTATTCCAAGTCGTCTGCACAGATGTAGGGAGATGGCCAAATGCCCACTAAAATAATGTAAGCATTCCCTTTTCTGACCTAGTTACACCCTAAATCAGAGATTGTGTTTCTAACCTACTGTATCATTATGATTACTGAGACACTTGCAGACATTTTCATTCTCTTACGTATTTGTTGATCCTTTTAGGTTTTTTGCCGAGAAAATAAATCTTGCTAAAATCATGTATATCAGCCTTAAGGATTTTTTCAGTTTAGCCCTGACCTTGTAAATAATATTAGTTGTATTGATATTAATAGATCTGGATTTGTAGGAGAGCATTCCTGGAACTCAGTTGCCCAGGCTGGTAGGCTATTGACCCTGTTGTTGATTGGCTGAGCACTGTCCCAAACAGGATGTTTCAGTGAATATTTGCCACAGGCACTTGGTCTGCAGCCACCCACTTGGGAAAACAGAACAGCTTATTAAGACCTCAGTTCATGCCATGTTGCCAGAGGTGCCTAAGAATGTTCCTGAGCATATTTAATTTACTAGGATGGGTGCAGCCTTCAGGTGTGACTTGAACACTTTGAGCAGTCTCATTGTATTTATTATATCTACTTGTATACATAAGGTTGAGTACTCCAATGGACAGATGTCAGCTTGGAGCTACCACATGGCTGACTGAAGTCATGCCATATATTCTTTTCTAATGACAAGCTTTCTAGCTGATGAGATGACCTTTCAGCTTATAACCCTTCTTCATGAAGGTTTTAATTTAACCGGTATCCTATGTGTTCTTCTCTTCCTGATGCTGGGATGCAAAGGGAAGGTAGGGTCTTTCATGTCTTGTTCTGCTTTTCGTCACAGGCAACCAGACTGAACAAATCCTTCAAATATTTATCACCGTTAATTTACTGAGGATTCTGCAATCCCTTTTGTCCTGCCACACAGTGACCCTTATTCCTGTCCTCCTAAGAGATTTGTCACATAAACAAGCAACATGAAGCATCTCTTTGGTGGAGCTCTATGCAAAGGTAGTGACCTTCTCAGACTTTAGGTTGATCCCTGGGAAATATATTCTCTCAGGATGTCTGTACAGTAACTACTGCTAAGGTACAGTACTGGATAGCTCTGCCACACTTTGTTTTCTTGCCTGAAATTAGGTCAGCTCCCTGGTGGTGAGGGATAGCCTCTTCTCCCTGAAGTGGGTCTTGGCAGACCAAAGGAATGGAAGGACTTTCTCCACAGAAATTTGTCACCAACTGAAGGCTGGAGACCTCTCCAAATGAAGTGTAATTGCACACCATTTACAGCCTACTGATAAAAGTGATGCCTGTCTAGCTGAACTCACCCAAATAGAGTTCTGCAGCAGGTTTGCCATGCCCACCAAGATACCCTCATTGCTGTTCCACAGCCCCCAGTGACAGGACTCCTGTATCTGAGTGTCTCTCTCCATGTCACTTACCAAATGTATCTTCTGATATCTGTCTTCTTCCTAGCATCCTTTCCACCTTCCATCCTGCCTGGTCATGTGTGTGACCAGACAACAGTCTAGTACAAGGTGTCTGATATTGTTCTGGTACTTTATTATTTCAGTACGTGAAGCCTTTGGTATGTGTCATTTCCCTGGCACATTTCACATTTCTCATAAACAATTTCAAAGATTATATGCTTTGATCTGCAATGGATTGGGCCACATAAGCACCACATCAGGTTGTGATCTCTGCCTGAAGCTGTGCCCTCTGATATCTCACATGCCTTCCTGTTGCATGATTGACGCCATTATTTGAAAGCATGGAGAACGAATTTCAGTCTCCTCCGCAGATTTTCATTCTTCATTTTCATTCTTTTTTTTGATGCCACAGGTTCCCAATAGCGGATATTTTCCAGTGACCTGAGTTATTTAACTTCAGACGTTTGTTCAGCTGCTCTTGCAAAGGCTGAGGAGTTGTATGCAATATTCTTCTTTTGGCCAGCATCCCAAGGACACTGCAACGTTATCAATATTATTTTAACTTTAGGGGTTTTTTTCCAAGAGTTCTATGTTTTAGAGTTTGGGAATATGCTTTAGGAATACCTGTCACATCATGTGCCTGCACATGGCTAGTCCTGCATTGGGGAAGGTTGTTCTAAACTGGGGAAAGGAACTTAGGATTTCTGTCATATGGGTCACTTCTCCTGTGACAAGCCATTGGATAAAGCTGATGTGTTGCATCAAAACAATGCAATGGCTTACTGAATGCCTGACCCAAAGCAGAACACAGCACCATCAAGAGATGGGTATCAGTATGGGGCAGGAATGACATGTTAGTCAAAGTGGGTTACAGTGATATCCTTTTGATTCTGCATTAATTCATTATGCAGCTAAGGTATCTGTCACGTTTTCTTCCTCCTCTGATCATCTTAATAATGTGTTGTCTCCAGAAAGGAACTGTGTTCTGCAGGTAAGTTTGGAGACATAAATGATCACACACTAGTAGCATCTCCAAGAAGCCTTTCTCAGTGTTTCATGGGTATGTGCCTCACCATTTTGGAGTTTAAAATATAAGAAAATTGTTTCCATTTTTATTCCATTTATCAGGACCTGAGAGCTGCAATTTTGTTGTCAGAAATGTAAATGGATTGAGAATCAGTTCTACAGCCTAAAATTATTGTAGTCCCACAGCTACCAGAGAGAAAAGAGTCAGGACACTTGAGGGAAATGGATTTGTTAGGATGGGAGACAGGTATCTTTGCTAGTGATTCATACTATAATGATGTCTGATTCTTTTATTCTAAGCAGTAGCTACAAAGAGGCGATTTTTCTACCTGTTGGAAAGATTCAACAAGCACACATCAGCACAGTTAAGACTCATTTTCTTTTTCTCTGGGTTCCACAAGACAGAACTTTCTACATTTCCCCTTTTATGAACGAACTTTTCCAGTAAATCAAGAGCAATACTTAAGAGGTGAATTCCTAAGGAAAATACATGCTCATATAACAGGTTCATGTACTGGACAAGTCTTTAAAAGAATTAGACTTTCAGACTTCTTACAGGACATGCCATGGTTTAACCCTATCCAGCAGCTGGGACCATGTAACTGCCTGCTCATTTCCCCCCGGTCCTTCCTGGTAGGTTAGGGAGAAGAGGGATAAAGAAGGGGAAAGAAAAAAAAGGTCATGGGTTGAGATAAAGACAGTTTAATAGAACAGTAATGGAAGAGGAAAATAAAAACAACAATAATAATAACGGTAAAAGAATATACAAAATAAAGTGATATAACACCAGTCACTCTCACTACCCGATGATGGGTTGCCCAGCCTGTCACAAGCAATGATCACATATTACTGCCCCCTGGCCAACACCCATTTGTATACTGAGCATGACGTCTGTGGTATAGAGTATTCCTTTGGCCAGCTTGTCTATGCTTGTCTATGCTCCCTCTCAGCTTCTATGGAAATTTGAAAAAGTCCTTGACTAATCTAGACATTACTTAGCAACAACTAAAACATCATGTATTATCAACATCATTCTCATACTAAATCCAAAACACAGCAAATACTAGGAAGAAAATTAAGTCTATTCCATCTGAAACCAAGACATCATGTCAAACAAATTATGTTTATGTGTATGGGATGAAAAATGGTTGACCTGTGACATTGTTTATGCTGCCCCTATGCTACCCAGTCATTGTAATCCTGTGATTTCTGGTGGGGAAGGAGGGGAACTTTAATTCAGCCCATGATGTCATGAATCTCTCTTTTTCAGGACATAGTATGCAGTGACAGCAGAGTTCAGAGTGGGTGATGCTGTTGGAAATCAGTAGAAGAGGACCTGCTGCATCAGCAACTGAATCTTTCCAAGCCTGCTTGCTGCAGTTGGCCTGAAAGCTTTTCTGTGTGAAGTGTCTGATTGCCAGGGAAAACTAGCATATTCATAAATTAGCTTTTTCCTTTCTTCCTAGGGGAAATCTTGTGGTAAGTAAACACATTTACTATTTGTCCCATTAAATCTAGTGTAATTTGACCAAGCACAGTACATCCTTCCAAGAACTGCTAAATAGAACCCTTCCACAGTCATTCACTGAATAACAGATGGGTGAGGTTATGGCAATGGTCAAGAAAAATTATTTAAGGCTTGCACTGGAGTTGCAGCCTGAGTGGGGATAAGCCTGAGATGCCAACCTACCTGATGTTTCCCTGGGGGTATTATGTATAACTAGGTATTTAGTATTTTGATTGATGTGTTCATATTGTTTCCAGGTAAACACAAATGCTAAAATGCAAAAATATGTTGACCTATATCAGATTGCTATTGGCTCAATTTACCAGCCTGACAAGTACTCTCTGAGTGATTCTTCAAAATTTTTTATCATCTATAAATATGCAGTCATTAATGAAGATTTTAAGATATGTTTGCCCCAATATTGACCCCTGGGGTACATCACTGGTGATTGAGTTCCAGTTAGACTTTGTGCTACTGATCAGACCCCTCTTGGCTCACCCATTCCACCAGTGTTCAGCCTCACTGTCCACTTATCTACCGCATACTTTATGAGTTTGTCTATGAAGATGTTATGGGAGACAATGTCGAAAGCCTTGAGAAAGTCAAGATAAGGAACATCCACTGCTCTCCTCTCTTCCAGTCCACCTATTGTCTCACTGGAGAAGGCTATCAGTTTGGTCAAGCATGATTTCCCCTTCATACATCCATGCTGACCACTCCCAACCATCTTCTTGTCCTACATGTACCTGAAAATGGCTTCCAGAATTAGTTGTTGCATCACTTTCCAAGGGCCCGGGATGACCCACTTAATAGGTGCATCCTATCAGGTCTCATGGGCTTACATATGTCTGGTTTGTTTAAAAGTTCCATAGCCTGATTCTCCTTAACCATGGGCAAGTCTTTGCTCCAGACTACTGGTATCAGAGGCCTGGGGTTCCTGAATGTTGATATTGCAAGTAATGGCTGACATTAGAATGTATTGTGTACATTGGCCTTCTCCGTGTCCTTTGCCACCGAGTTCCCTGATCAATTTGGCAGCAGACACACATCTTCTCTAGTCTTCCTTTTGCTGCTGATGTACTTATAGAAGTCCTTCTTGTTGGCCTTTACGTCCCTTGACAGATTCAACTTGAAACAGGCTTTGCCTTTCCTAATTCCATCCCTGCACACTCAGTCAGTGTCACTATATTCCTCCTAGATCACCTGTCCCTGCTTTCGCCTTTCATATGCTTCCTTTTAATGCTTGAGTTTTGTCAAGAGCTTCTTGTTCATCCATGTAGGACTCTCACCACTTTTGAGTGGCTTCCTGCTCATTGGGATCGACTATTCATGAGCTTGGAGGAGCTGATCTTTGAATATTAATGAGCTGTTTTCTGCACCTCTCATCTTCCATGTCACATAGGATCCTTTGAAAAAGATCTCTTGATGTTGAACTCTGCTCTATTGAAGTCCAGGGTTGTAGTCCCACTGTGTTCTCTACTCCCTTCTCTCAAGTTCCCAAACTCACAGTCACTGCAGCCAAGGCTGGTCCCTCCATTTATGTCCCTGACCCATTCTTACTTGTTTGTAAGTGTCAGATGCAGTAGAGCACCCACCCTCACCCATTCCTCAGGCACCCACCTTACAAAGTTATCCTCAGTGCTCTCCAGAAACGCTCTCTTGGACTGACAAGTCTTGTTCACAGAATGTGTCACTGTATGTATTATTTTCCCATTAACTCTCTGTAAGAAAGAAAAGACAATAACGTGTTGCATTCTGTTATTTTTATTTGGGTCACTATTAGAAATTTAATAACTTTTATGGATAAAAAAACAAAAATACTTTATCTCAGCAAGGGACAACGCCCATACTGATAATATCTGTTTGTTGAATTCATATTATTTCCAGTTTTTCGTAGATGGAATCTGAGATAAAAGACATTGGCTAAGTTATTAACCATCTCTCACATTTCCTATAATGAATGTTTTGGTTTTAGTCACAACAGTTTTGCATTTCAAAGACCTTTTTGATGAGAATTAGAAAACGGAACCTCTGAATCTCTGATTCTTTCTCTTTTCTAAGTGATTTTCTGCATGACAAGGTCACACCCACAGTGCTGTATCAAACTCCCAATTATGGCTCTGATTTAATTCATCTACAGAGGAACTGGGCAATCTATCATGAATAATTTCAGAGCCCTGGAGCTAGACAAACAATTCAACAATGCTTTTATAGATGCTTAGTTTTATAGATGCTCATTTCTGTAACTGGCCAAGTGAGTACTCAAGTGGCTCCATTTGCATTATGGTGGTGCAGGACTGAAGAGATTGCAAAGAAGACATGGCAGTAAACCTTAGTGTTTAGGAAGCCTAGGACACGATGTGGCCCCACGAGGAGGGGCAGGAAGCAATGGGGAACATTTGGTCTGCAAATGTACACCGGGAGTAAAAGAGTACTTCCACAAAACTGTTGGTAATGGGCAGCATGACTGAAAGAAGGGCTGTAATAAAACAAAGCAAAGGGACAAAGAACAAATATACGTCAGTCGTAATCCAAACAATGATGACAAGATGGCTTGAGGATTCAGGCTGAAAGAAAAGGGATTAAAATAGCCAACAGTGTGGATTTGGAAAAAATATGCATTTCTTTGAGATGCCCCAAAAGAACAATAATTCCAGACATGAACTTGAGAGAAGCAGGGTCTTTCTGATATGAAAGAAAATTTCTGATGCAAAAGAAAATTTCATGTATCCTACCAGCATCAGGATGGCAGGCACATCCAATGTCAAATAAAGCTAGCTGCATACATAGAGCTCTCATATGTAGAAAATCACATTTATGGAAAGAAGTTTCTCTTCTGTGGAAAATAGCTGCTCTTCTTAAAAAAAATATGTTTTGATATTGTAGCAAACAGTCCTATTGGCTTTTAGTTTGAATGATAGAGTGTATTTGAAAATTGATTGAATACAAATAGAGTAATAGAAAGCTACATTTGACCCAGAAATTGGCACAGTACCAATTAGAAATTAGTACTGTGAATTAAGACACCTGATGTCTTAGCGCACTGATGAACCACTGAAAACCCCTCTTTGTTATTCTTGGTTGTCTTCCTTAAAACAAGACTAAACAACAGAATTGAAATATTTAATAAAAATTAAATCTTGCATAAAGTGTAAACATAAGAGAAATTGTAGCCTCTGCTCAAATTTTTCAAGCCACGTGCTTTGGCTAATAAGTGCTAATTTAGGAATTGATTGCACATTTCAGCATGTAGGCTACCACTGGGAGCTTGCAAGTGCACTATGAGCCGTTGAACACTAGAAGACCTTTTCAAATTTGTCCCATCTTCCTGGGATTAACAGAAACATTATGAAGATTTGTTTTTCCTTCATCTCAGTGGTAAGAGTGGGCAAGAGTAATAGAAGAGGTATTTCCAGCCACATCAGGCATTTATGTCACTGAGAGGTTGCTTAAAAATTGAATACTTTTCTTGGGGTGTACCAGCACCTAGAGTGACTAATTTCATAACCCGCCTGATATGTTACACACTACCCCTCTCCTCATTCCAGTATAACAGGATAAAAATTCACAAACTGAGAAGCATTTGAAATGTATCACTCTCCCCTCCAACTGAAAAGCTGATTGTAATTGCAACTGCCATTTCTTAAATTAACTGCAACGATATTCTGATGAGGGGTGTTCTTTCATCTGGCATTAGCCAAAGGAAATATCTTTACCTAGACATTATTCTCATGACAAAGGAAATTGCAACACTAAAGAACCATCACCATGTTCCAGGAAATCGGTCAAAGTCCTCCCTGGCTCAGTGATGTTTGTCCCAGAACTGTTCAATACTTTGATACCACCAGAAGCATCCTACGGTAGAAATCTAGGAACAGCCTCAAAAAAGCAGCCCTGAGGAGAAAGACTTGAGGGTGTTGGTGGATGAGAAGTTCAACATGAGCTCAACATGGCGATGTGCACTGCCAGACCAGAAAGCCAACTGTATCCAAAAGAGGCATGGCCAGCAAGCAGGTCAAGGGAGTTGATTCTCCCCCTCTACTTGGGCTTGTCCAGGTCCTTCCAAATGGCATATTCTCCCTCAAGCATGTCACTGCACCACTCAGCTTGGTGTCATCTGCAAACTTGCTGAGAGTGCACTTGATCCCACTGTCTATGCCATCGATGAAGATGATCAGAGGGCTGGAACACCTCTCGTATGAAAACAGGGTGAGAGAGATAGGGTTGTTCAGCCTGGAGAAGAGAAAGATCCAGTGAGACCTTATAGAAGCCTTCCAGTACCTAAAGGGGTACTACAGGAGAAATGGGGAGGGACACTTTATCAGAGAGTGTAGCGACAAGATGAGGGCTAATGGCTTCAAACTGAAAGAGGGGAAGTTTAGGTGAGATATTAGGAAAAAATAGTGGTGAGACACTGGAACAGGTTGCCCAGAGAAGTTGTAGATGTCCCATCCATGGAAGTGTTCAAAGCTAGGTTGACTGGGGCTTTGAACAACCTGGTCTAGAGGGAGGTGTCCCTGCCCATGGCAGGGGGGTTGGAAATCGATGATCTTGAAGGTCCCTTACAACTCTAACCATTCTATGGTTCTATGATGTTAGACAGTACATGTCCCAGTATGGACCCCTGAGGAATACCAGTAGTCACTGATCTCCGTATGGATATTGAGCCATTGGCCACTAATATCTGGATGTGACTAAACAAGCAATTCCCCACACATCATAGAATCACTGAGGTTGGAAAAGACCTTTAAGATCATCAATTCCAACCATTAACACACTGCCAACTCCCACTAAACCACATCCCAAGTGACACATCTACATGCCTTTTGAATATCTCCAGTGACAATGACTCAATCACTTCCCTGTGCAGCTTGATAACCCTTTTGATGAAGAAATTTTCCCTAATATCCAATCTAAATCTCCCATGATGTAACTTGAGGCCATTTCCTCTTGTCCTGTCACTTGTTACTTGGGAGAAGAGACCAA
>JAOXJM010000019.1:49165163-49184756 GCA_026413425.1 Tringa solitaria | reverse complement strand
GGGGTGCGGCGGTGCGGGCGTCGGCTGACCCAAACTAGCCAAGTGGCTATTCGATACTATGTGACCACTCTCAGTATATTGCTGGGGGAGCTGGCCGGGAGGAGAGGGCAGTAATAGCCACTTGGGGGGGTGCTGCACTTTGGGTTTTGGTCGTGGAGCAGTGACACATTAATCGTGTTTTGTGTATTCCTCTATCAGCATTACTGCTGTTGTTTTCCTCTTTCCTTCACTGTTCTGTTAAACTGCCTTTACCTCATTCCATTACTTTTGCCTTTTTCTTCCAATTCTCCTCCTCTCCTGCTGCTGGGAGGGAGTGAGTAAAAGACTGTGTGGTTCTTTGTTACCAGCTGTTTAGCTGAAGCTAAACCAAGCCAAAAACCCACAATAATTTCTCTCCCTTACTTGACTGCGAAAACATCTGTGTTAGATAAATTATTTTTTCTGTCTGTAGGATGCTAGAAAGCAATCAAAAAACCTCCTTAACTTCACCTCAAAATCTACTATCTTTGGCAGTAGGTAAACTGCTGAAGTGACAGTAGTAAGTAAGCAGAAATCTACATTGTTTCACTGACTTAAAAATGGTTACTGTTTTAGCAAGCTGAGAAATTTGCTATCTCAAGCAAGGGATCTGAAGGTGTCAGGGCGAGGAGAGCCTGGTCTACAGTCAGAAGGTGCTATGGGGAGCTGCAATAGTTGTTGAAATGGTGAAAATAGGGTGGTTGTATTTATACAAGAAGAGAAAGCTTTGTCTAACAGCTCAGACATCACTGAATTTACAGACTGCTCAACTGCGGCAGCAATGTTCATTTGTGTATGTTCTTGAACTATATAGGTGTGTTACAGACCATATAGGTATGTTGCACTCCTCATAAGAGAGGAGTAGTGAAATATTTGTTAATATAAAACAGTGATTTAACAAAGTTAGCAGTGAATGCGACAGTGTTTTATGAGATTTGATGTCAAGGTACACTCTATTATCTACTGCACAGAGGACAGGGTCAGACAAGCTGTCAGGGAGACCCTCCTGTTGAGTTGCGAGGTTCAGAAAGGATCCCCTTGCTTTCTAAACTCCTTCTCAGAGAGGAGTCTAGGTGCAGCTGGATCCAATCCTAGTCCCAGACTTGGTCAACAGTTTATGTCTAAAGGATTATATATGCGCAATCAATCCTGTACGTTACTTAGCTAAGATTTCAAAGTTTAGCATGCTATTAGTCACCTACCGAGAATCTGTTGCAGCAAGGAGTCTTTTAACCTCAAGGAGCAACATAATCCTAAGTGGGCATCCCCACTCAAGGGGAGATCCTGGTCTGTAGCCTGCTGCCATACAGGAGAGCTCAAAGGGCTCTTGGG
The DNA here is from genome assembly GCA_026413425.1 of Tringa solitaria. Classification (NCBI taxonomy): domain Eukaryota; kingdom Metazoa; phylum Chordata; class Aves; order Charadriiformes; family Scolopacidae; genus Tringa; species Tringa solitaria. Next base: position 49,183,406 of record JAOXJM010000019.1, on the reverse strand, counting down.
CTTTCCACTATTTATAGAATAAGATAATTTACCTATAGTCATATTCTCATGGGAACAAAATATTTAGGTCCTCACTCCAGTGTTTTGGCTGTGTGGCCAGTCATCCCCCAAAGTCCAGGTACAGTCTCATCAGAACTCCCACTGATGGTTATGGCTTGAGCAGGAGCTGGGGGTGGGGTAAGGGGAGAGAACAGATGGGGTAAACAAAGCTATTTAAAGCCTCTTTACTGCAGTCTAAGCTATAAGGTTTTCCCTCATATTGGGGTGGGTTAAGAAAGCCAGCTGCAGTGACACAGCTCACATGCAGAATGCATGAAACCACTATACCCAAGTTGTGTGTCTGGACCCAAGTTCCCCATAGCGCTTTCCCACATCCCTTTGAATGTCTGTCACACCAGTGTTGCTCTCTGCCCTGTGGTTAAGATATGGAGTAGTGGAAATATTTGTGTAAAACAGTGCTGTGACACTTGAGTTTCAATGCAGTACTCTGGCCCACCCTGAGAGGGTGGCAGGATGTAGTTCCACTCCCATAAAAGATAGATCTGTAACAAGAAAATGAAACATATTTGTCTAAATTGATAAAGCTGGAAGAAAATTAGGAACTGAAGGTGACCTGTGGAAATTAAGTGACTGACTGCAAGAAACCAGTCAGGGTTAGCTGACTGTTAAACCAGGCTCAACCATTTAGCACATTCACGTTCAACTTAAAGCTTAAGAAAAACTGAGTCTTAAAATAGAAAGCTTGAGAGAGAAGGAATTGAAGGAAACAATGCAATGTATAACAGCATACGTCTGCATCTCATTCCTGCATTTTTTGGGGGGTAAAGAGTGCACGTGCCACTCACAGCTTTGGCCAGTCCTCAGTCCCAAGACAACCTTGAGGGTTTGATAGGAGGCAGCTGTCTGCTGAGTGAACAGATGTATCCTAGTTCCATCAGGAATGGGGTTAATTCTGCCCAGACTCTGGCAGGGACACAGGTATTCCATACCCTGTGAACCATGCCCAATCTGCAGCCGGGAGCTGTCGTTGGGGAGGGAGGGATGGGGGAGGAAGTCGCCACTTGGAGAGGGCTGGGGCATCTTGGTCCGATTGGTGAGCGTTGGCACACCAATTGTGTTTTGTACCTTCCTCTATAAATACTACTGTTGTTTTTCTCTTTTCTTCAAAGTTCTGTTAAACTGCCTTGCCTCAACCTTTTTTTTGCCTTTCTCTTCCGATTCTCCCCCTCCATTGCACAGGTGTGTGTGTGCGGGTGGGTGGTGGTGGGGTGGAGTGGGGGTGTGTGACTGAGTGGCTGCATGGTTTTTTGTTGCCGGATGGAATTAAAACACGACAAGAAGTTATGCCTTGGAAGTAATGGTGCTGTTTTCTAGCCTGTTAGTGGGTCAAACCAGGGCAGCTGGGATGTGAATTCTCTTAAATTTCTTTAATTGTGTGTAGCTTGCTGCAGTGTCTGGGGTACAAAGTTGAAAACCTGAGTAATCCAGAGGATTTCATAGCAGTTGCAGATGCAGTCAGAGAGCTCACAGCAGTCAGTGAGAGCAAAGAGAACTGACATGGTTTCCAGCAGGTCCTCTTGTAAAGTTGTCTGCCTGTGGTGATGTCACAGTCAGTTTCCAGAGCCCAGAAAATTTTAAGTGTCAGCTAGCGTATTGTGCTCAGAAGACTGGTTGTTCCTAAGAATTGAGTGCCTTTCCTGTGGCTAGATGCAGGAATTTTGTGGAGACGAGTCTGCTGAGGAAGCCAGTGGAAAGGTTTTAAGTGCAGCATAGGATATAGGCTCTGTTTTTAGTTTCATTGAAGGTCTAGTCAGGGTCATGAGGTTGTCTCTTCATCCTGCTAGTGAGCAGTGGTGCCTTTGGATCTCCTGGGAGTACATAGACAGTAAATTCCATTGCACTGTGGCAGTACAAGTGACCAGACATTGGGCTTAATTCTGGCTAGCCAAGATCTTACTGGGATAGGTCAGATCTGTCTTGCTGTTGCCTAGATGTCAATTGAAAACATGAGGAAAAATAATTAATGTGAGTATTTTCTACTAAACAAACCATTAGTTTTAATGTTGCTACTGCAGTGGTAGTCACCTATTGAACCGATGAGGTGTTTGATAGTGAAAGAAACCATTTTTCTCTTTGTGATGACTCACCATCTCAGAGTGCTGGCATTTGTTCAAGTGCATGGTCAGCGTGCCTGCCACTAGAATGCTCCTATCTGCTAGACAAGGGATGGAACTGAATACATAGCCCAGGGAAACAGCTTTTCTCATGCAGAGGCAGAGTAGAGCTTTAAATGTGGGTATCTGGACTCAGTGGAGATTTTGAGCTGAAGGCATTTTTAACCTGATCATATTTCTTCTTGCTTCTCATGGATTCAGTTCCAGGGAAAATCTGCACAAACGGGGTACTGAAAGCAGACAAATGAACCTCACAATTAAGGTCAATTGATAAAAACCTCTTCAGCAGATGTGACAGAAGAGCTTTGTACCAAGCCTCTGCAAACGAATCATTTCAGTGACAAAGCTGAATGGACAGAATAACAAAATGCGAAATGTGCCTTCTGAGTGTGTGTGCAGCTAAAGACTGTGTACCACAACACTTTCAGAATGGTACTCCACTCAACCAATCTTCATGGTTGGACTCAATGGTCTTAAAGGTGTTTTCCAACCTAAAATATTCTATGATTCCTTTCTGGTTACTCACAAGCCACTCCATCTATTTGTCTCTTGATACAGGTACGTAAGCCATGGAAAGTTGATTCCACCCACTGGAAAAAGGAATAGGTTTTTACTCTTCATTATCAGGAATTGGCCATGAGAAATAAAATAAGATGAAGTACTGAACAAAAAAAGCCACGTCATTTATGACTTTATGAATCCAAAACCTCATCCACATATAGGACTGGATGCAAGTCTCCATTTAAACAGATTTTGTTTAGTTTCTTTCTGTTCTGGTTGACTGTGTTATCTCTTACTCCTTTCTGCACATTTGACATCCTGAAACAAGTCTTCACTTCAGCATGTCATGAACTTCACAATCTGAGATACAATGTGTATGGAGAAAATAGACATTTCAGAATTTTTCAAGTTGACAATTGGGTTGCCTTATGATATACAAGTACTGTCTGATAGCCTGCTTGACGGTGGGCTGACCCTGATCCATATAGCAATCAGCTTGAATGCTCTAAACTGCTCCTTGAACCATATTTTTTGGATTGATGGGGTTGCCTGCCATTCCACCTCCTCAGTGTTACCTCCAAACCACACGGTATTGTTGCTATGCAATGCAAGCTTGAATGTGGACACAATATTAATGAAACATCTGCATGTGTCAGTAGAAGGCTTTCTGGAAAAACCTGGGTAGCTACAGGTCATATTCTTTCCTGCAATCCTTGTACTTGTCAAAATTTCCCCTTGCTGATACTTGTAGACCTTCAGACATCTCCCTAATCCCTTCATGGACAATTCTTATCCCAAAGAAACCTGTGAGGTGCCCCACCGCAGCTCCAGGCAGAAACCGTGCCCCCTGCAGGCACACAGAGGCACCTGAAGGCCTGCCTCTTTTCTGGTCACCTGGTCTGTTTGTTGCACCTTGATTTGCCCCCAGAGGAAGCTATTTTGCGAAATGTTATTCACCAGGTGTTCACAGGCTGCCCTGAGACTGATTGGCAGCAGCTCCTGCCCTTGTTTACCCTCTAATGATGTTACAGTGGGAAGTCCCCTCCCACTAGATACGTAGGGTCGACTGTGTTGTTTCTGCTGACATTTGTTGGTGTACTGTTTCCAATGAGTTGAAAGGGTTAATTTACACAGACTTGTCTCTGAGTGATTTGTGAAAATAAATGGTGGTTCTAACTCTTCATAAACTCTGATATTACATCAGTGTAGCAAAAAGTATTGCACATTGTGAAGATATTCACACATCTTGTTTCTGAGTGTCATGTTAAAATATTCTACAACTACTGCACTTACTACATTACTAGTAAGAAAATTATGAATATTGTACTTTTTAAACAGACTGTTCAAAACTTGATTTAAAAATTACTTTCTCTGACCTGTCTGTAATTTCTGAGGTGTCTGGTCACCTGCTAAAAATTGTTTCCAAAGTCAGGGCTGTTTCAGAGCTTGTTTTACTTTTTGAACTGATGGTTCAGGCATGCTTGATTAATATCTGTCACTGTTAAGAGGTACTTAACATCACTATCATATGTCGAAAATCACTGTATATCCACCGAGTCTGCCTGCCACTGCACATCCACCTCTGCCACAATCACCTGGTATTTTCAAGTGGTTTCTTGCTACCTTGTGTAAACTCTAAGTGTCCTGGTTTGAAAGCCAGGTTGCCACTTGCCTTCTGTTCAGAGTGACAATTTATATCTTTCGAGTTTCACACCTTTCCAGGAACACTGTAAATGTCTTTGTTAAAAGTGGTAATGCAGGCATGTCTAGCAACCTGCTGCTACTACACCCGTGTAAGAAATGCAACACCTGACAATCAGTTGAACTGATGTACAGATAAATTTTATTATCACTGTATGAGGGAGCTGGTTGCTAAATTTCTCCAGCCTTTTTGCCCAGAATATCTTTGTCCCATCTATGTCCATTCTCCTGTTTGTGCTTCTGCTAGGCCCTGGACAGGCATTTGGGCAGGTCATGGCACCCTTTTGACTTCTGCCTCCTCAGTCAGTCGGCTAAAGCTTTTTGAAACTTTCTATAAGGTCATTAACTTAAAGATAAGTCTTTAACACAAGACTGCACTGTGTAGTGATCTTACCAGTAGCTTCAAGAACACCCCCACAACTGTGGGAAAAGGGAGCTCACAATCACGACATGCCCTGTCTATCTGAAACTTATTGAAAATTTCACTTTCCAGATCTTGGGTCCATTGGTCAGTTCTCCAGCCTGTGGGGTCTGTGTTAGAAAAACTTGAAGGCCTTTCTATTGTCATCCCCACAGACACATTCTTTTGAAGCTGGTAGTTTTTTCTGGTTTTCCATTTTCATGCACAGTATTGTCTGTGTCTTGCATCATTGTGCAAACCTCAAAATCTGCACAAATCATATTGTATGGTCATCCTGCTGGGCTGTGGCCGGGTGCAGGAACCTCTTGGTTCAGCTCACATGACTGATTTCTTCTATGCATAGGGCAGAGGTTGCATAGGGGACCCCTTGATTGGCCTCTGAGGATGGGTTAATAGCACTCAATCATGTTGTACCTTGTTTGTGCCTCCCACTCTTGTAATGTCCCCTGCCCTTCTGCCTTCCCCTACCCCAGATGTGATAAGGCTTGTTCAGCTGCCTTATAAAGCATTGTGGGGACTGAATATGTCTTTTACTTTTGTTTAATTGCTTTCTAGTCACACTAGTTTCCTAGTTTTTAATTTTCTTAGCTTTTATTAAAGAGTATTTTCTACCTTTTATACCTATACTCTTATGAATATATACACATATATTTAATTTGTGTGCTTATGTATATACCTATATATGTGTGCTATATATAGGTATGATGGAGCCAAGAAACAGCCAATCACAGACCAGTATGAAAACATCTGGGGCATGACAGTAAACAAAATGGTGGCTACTTGCCATAAATTAGTGGCCGAAATAGGCGGATCCTTGCATATTTAGTGGGTGAGGTTTCCTGCTCTGAAGTCATGATAGGGTAGACAGGAAGGGAGGTCTGGTGCTGCCAGCCAGTCACAGGGCAGCCTGTGAGCACTTGGAGTATGATGTTTGACAAAATTATGCCACTCTGGGCAAGAAGAAATAGACCCTATGAATGGAAGAGGGAAGGGACCTTTGGGCCAAGTGAACATGTGACTGCTTGCAGAGACTGGGCCTTCTTGGGTAAGAATTGTCAATATAGTACTTCCATACAATTGTCCTACCTTGTTCTTCAAACTGTTAACCTAATTCTAACTGCTTTTCAAGCTGCCTCTTGGGGAATTAACATATTTCCATAATATCTACCAACAGAATTCCAAAGGATCACAAGAGAGAAGTCAGCATTTCTTTCTGGGACACAGCTCACCTGACCTACTTTGCTACTCCCTATGACTTTGTTGAACATAAAGTGAGGCTAATTCCCACAATCACATACTCTACAGATATTTAAAGTTATGTAAGGTGAAATGTCCTACCCCTGGGAAACTGCCCAGGAATAAAAAGTTATTAACAACTCCAGTGCAGGAAAAACTATGAATCATAGAATCATAGAATTTTCCAGGTTAAAAGGGACCTTTAAGATCATCTGGTCCAACCATCAACCTAACTCTGATAAAAAAACTGTCACTAAACCATGTCTCTAAGCTCTATGTCAACTCATTTTTTAAATTCCTCCAGGGATGGCGCCTCAACCACTTCCCTGGGCAGCTGATGAATATCTGGCAGGAGCCAAATTATGTTCTGCTGAGTGGTGAGGAATATTCTTATGTTGAATCGTAAACCTCTAATGGCTGCCAACAGACTGTAATCCAGATATCAGCAGGTCATGGAGCAGAATCTCTCTTTTTGGTGCCAGATCATGGTTTTAGGAGAAAATACATGCTCCATAATGGACAGGATGTTTCCAAATTAAGGTTTTTATTTTTCCACATGCTATTGCAGAAGCATGTTGTCATGGTTTAACTGCAGCCGGCAACTAGAACCACACAGCTGCTCGCTCATGTGGTTCATATTGGGCAAAGAATCAGAAGAGTAAAAGTAAGGAAAAACTCATGGGTTGAGATGAAGACAGTTTAATAGGTAGAGCAAAAGCCAAGCAAAGCAAAACAAGGAATTAATTAACTGCTTCCCATAAGCAGGCAGGTGTTTAGCCATCTCCAGGAAAGCAGGGCTCCATCATGTGTAACAGTTGCATGGGAATGCAAACACCATCATTCCAACATTCCTGCCTTCCTTTTTCTTTCCCCAGTTTTGTATACTGGGCATGACATCATATAGCATGGAATATTTCTTTGGCCAGTTGGGGTCAGCTGTTCTTGTGTCTCCTACCAAATTCTTGTGCAGTCCCAGCCTACTCGCTGTCAGGGTAGTATAAGGAGCAGAAAAGGCCTTGGTTGCTTAGCAACAACCAAAAGCATAAGTGCATCATCACGCTATTCCCACCCAAATCCAAAGCATAGCACTTTACCAGCTCCCAGTAAGAGTGTTAACTGTATCCCAACTGAAACCACAACATTTTCCACCCCTTATTCCTTACCGTTTATGTCATGCTATCCAATCCAACCTCATTAGCCACCAGCCCTCTTCCTGTCCTTTGATATACATTACACAGATATCATTCCCTTAAGTCCATGGGCCATGCCTGTGGAAGGCATGTCTGTAAAATGTCTATAAATGTCCACAAGTGTCCACAAACTGTGTATTGAGTTCATTTAGTCAATGACTTTGGGCTCCAAAGCCAGCTCAGTTCGGGTCATTGCTGCACATGAACAGCTTCTTATAAAGCTATTGTTTCAGGTGGTTATTGGTACAGCAATTCCTGTAACATGCAACTCAAATAATGGGTTACAACAATTTAAAGTTATATCTATTCAGATCTCCACCCCTGCCCCTTTGGGCTAAATTATAGAATTTAACATTGTAATGAACTCCTCACCTTGCTCCTAGCCTGGCTAGCAAGAGGGGGTTCTTGCTATAGCAATTCCCATAACATGTGACTCAAATCCTGGGTTTAACTTTACTCCTGATTTCTCTACTTTCCACCCCCCCAAGTGGCAAAGAGGAATGGGGAATGGGAGTTATGGTCAGTTTATCACATGTTATTTCTGCTGCATCTTCCTCATACTCCTCCTCTTGTCCAGTGTTGGGTGCCACCCATGGGTAAGAGTTCTTCATGATCATTTCCACTGAGAGTCCTTCCCATGGGCTTCAGTTCTTCATGAACTGCTCCAGCATCGGTCCCTTCCACAGGGTGCCGTCAGTCCTTTGAGCATCCACAGTTGACTTCCATGAAATGCAAGGTGACAGCCTGCTTCACCATGGCCTTCAACACGGGCGTCAGGGGAATCTCCTCTGGCTCCTTAAGCACCTCTCTCTTCAATGACGTTAGTGTCTGCAGAGTTGTTTTGATTCAAGTTCACACTAGAGTTCCTGCCTGTCAGAGGAACAGGAAACATTAAGCAGTGATGTCCTGGCCATCTGCCAGCCCAGGTCCACCACCATTGCTGTTGTCAAAAAGGCTCCTAGGCACAGTATGGCAGCAGCAAAAACAAGAAACACTAGTGAGCACTGCTAGTGAGCACCACTGATGAGCACAAGAGTCTAATTTACAGTAAGGCAAGCAAACCCCATGGCAAGTACAAGAGTCTGCCAATGAATACCTAAACAGCAATAACAGCTATAAATTCAAACTATCATATTCCAATCAAATCTATCATAATCTTGAACCCTTTGAGCCTCACACCAGGTGCCAAAAATGACTGTCATGGTTTAACCCCAGCCAGCAGCTAAAACCACGCAGCTGCTCTCTCACTCCCCTGATTTATATGGGGCAAAGAATCAACAGAGTGAAAGGAAAAACTTGTGGGTTGAGGTAAAGACAGTTTAACAGATAAAGCAAAAGTCACACATGCAAGCAAAGTGAAACAAGAAATTAATTCACTACTTTCCATTGGCTGCCAGGCGTTCAGCCATCTGAAACATAGCATCCAAAACATAGCACTGCACTAGCTGTTATTATGAAAGTTAACTCTTATCCCATCTGAAACCACGGCACGTTTATGAAATGAAAGTATGTGGGGAAGTAAGTACACTTTCAATCTCATGGTTTTATTAAATGATTTTGACAGAATGTGTTCTCTTGCTGCTTCCTGCATAAACAGACCAAAGATCATTAGACAAGAATGAGTTATATGAAGTAATAACAAAATTATAATGCACAGTGCCATTTCTAGAAATAAGCAGCTACAAATTAAAATGTCCAGTTCTGCTCTGTACCAAGAATATGAATTAGAGTTCAAGGTAAGTAATGCACTAGAGTAAGAGTTTTCAGTTGAGTCCACTAAGATCATAAATCATGTAGGCTCAAGCTATCCCTTGTACAAAGAGGTCCTGATAGGAGGTAAGAACTGAGGACTAAGCAGAGAGGAGTGCAAAAAGACCCACAACTAACAAAAGGAGATACCAAAGATTAGCTATACAACTTTTTGGGGGAGCAAGATCGCCCCTTTACAATATTCACAAAATGGTTTCATGATTCTCATGGTGTCCCCCTGCATGAAATTTTAAGGATGATCTGCTTATGACAGAATAGGTCATGCTCCTACATTAAGGGAGGCACATTGTAGAGCACACAGTGCTGCCTGCCACCCTAATGTAACACACTTCAGTGATATATGGTAAATCCCTCTGTGCTTGATCTTTTGCAGGAGAAAGGCTTATTACTGCAGCAGAGCTTTTTGTTCACATATAAAGGAAAAATCTCTCTCACACTAATAACAGTCAGTCTCCTAGCATGTGAGGTCTCTTCACAGCTCCTCAGAAGGTGTACTTTTTGCGGAAGTTTTACTTACGCAGAGACAGTCACTTTCAGAACCCAAAAACTGATGTGTGCCAGGGTCACTGCTGATTTGCTTGAACTTCTTCACTGGAATTGTTCAAGCTTGAGCCATGCACAGAGAATTTGGAAGACCATCACCTTGGTTTCTACCATACTCGAAATAGATAAAGGATGAACATTTTTCAGGTTTTTCCCTGGAAATCAGAACATTTATCATAGAAATGTAGAATGAGAAGTTGGAAGAGACCTTAAAGATCATCTAGTTCCAAACCCCTGCCATGGGCAGGTACACCTCCCACTAGACCAGGTTGTTCAAAGCCCCATCCACCCTGGTCTTGAATATTTTCAGGGATGAGGCATCCACAACTTCTCTGGGAAACCCATCCCAGTGTCTCACCACCCTCACAGTAAAGCATTTCTTCCTAATATCTAATCTAAATTTTCCTTCTTTCAGTTTAAAACCATTACTCCTCATCCTATCACTACACTCCCTCATAAAGGGTCCCTCCCCATCTCTCCTGTAGTACTGGAGAGCTTCTATAAGGTCTCACTGGAGCTTTCTCTTCTCCAGGCTGAACAACCCCAGCTCTCTCAGTCTGTCTTCATAGGAGAGGTGCTACAGCCCAGCTCTTTGTGGCCCTCCTCTGGACCCATTCCAACAGGTCCATGTCCTTCTTATATTAGAGGACTCAGAGCAGGATGCAGTACTCCAGGTGGGGTCTCACAAGAGCAGAGGGGCAGAATCACTCCCTTTGACCTGCTGACAACGCTTCTTGTGATGCAGCCCTGGATGTGATTGGCTTTCTGGGCTGCGAGTGCACATTGCCAGCTCATGTTGAGCTTTCCATCCAGCAACAACCCTGAGTCCTTCTCCTCTGGCCTGCTCTCAATCCATTCTTCATCCAGCCTGTATTTGTGCTTGGGATTGACATTACCCTGGTGCAGGACCTTTCACTTGGCCTTGTTGAACTTCATGAGGTTCACACGGGCCCACCTCTCAAGCCTGTCCAGGTCTCTCTGGATGGCATCCCTTCCTTACTGCGTGTCGACCCCACCACACAGCTTGGTCTCATTGGTAAACTTGCTGAGGGTGTGATCTATCCCACTGTCCATGTCTCCAACAAAGATGTTAAACAACACTAGTCCAAGTACTGACCCCTGAGGAGCACCACTCGTCACTGGCTTCCATTTGGACTTTGAGCCGTTGACTGCAACCCTTTGAGTGCAGCCATCCATTTATCCTTGATCCTTCACGTTTGTGCCTTGGCCTGTTCATTTATTTTGTGTCTTGATTTGCTTCACTGAAGAAAAGAAAAATACCATTTGAGATCAATAATAGAAACCTATCAAGAGCATATTGTGGTTAAAACCCTCTTCTCTGCCATCCCAGGCCTGTGACTTCTGAAAGCCCTAACAGCATTTTCACTGTTGGAACACCTGTGGAGATCATGGCTGTCTTCTAGCTTTGTCTCCCATTTGCAGTTGTGCCAAATGGCTGTGACTCATATCTTCCATGGCTTCCACAGCCAAGCCTTTAATGTTTTTCTCCCAGAAGGAGAGCTCAGGTCTCCTTTCTGCTATGTGGCTTTGTAGTAACCGAGGTTTACTTTTTCTACCAGCACAGTTCACAGCCCAGCAAAACAGCTGATGCAGAATTTACTTGGTCTATATCCTAGACAAAGCTTAGGTTCAAAGGTTTACAGATCAGATACATGTTCTTAGGTTCTGCGTTACTCTGTTGTACAAGACAGAGTAAATGTTTTCATTGGTATTTGTGGTATATATCTCAAATATAATACCATTCCACTTAGACTTACAGGACCACCACATTATTGTGAGAAATACAGTTGAATTACGGTCTGCTGCCTATTCTTTTCTCTTCCTACTTGGCAGGGTACTGACAGAGTCTAAAGCTGAGTCTGAAAGAAGAAACTGTCTGCATCTCATGGAACAGATAGTGAACAATCTCTGGCAGCCAGAGCTAATCTACTCAAGAATTCTTTGCAGGCGGCTTGTACACAGACACAAGCAACTTCTGCAGTTCTCTGGGGGAAATTCAGTCATAACTGAGAAACTTGAACTGTTGTTTTGGGTCTGTGTCCCAATGGGAAGAAAAACCTAAGGAGACTCAGAATTCCGCTTATTGGTCTAGCACTTTGCCTCTGGAATGCCTTCCACTTAGGGAAAATAATCTGAAAAGGAACTGTAGGATGCGATTTCCTCTAACTGAACTGAGAATTCTTCAAGGACAAAAACTGCATACAAGTGTTTGTTCTGTTGGAAAGATATGCACAAAGCTTGCTTAATGATTTGTATGCCACTTGCATTTGGCTTCAATTTCATCCAGAAATGTACAAATGAATTTTGGGGAAGTCAGTGTCTAGTAGCTCTATGACCCAGCAGATCTGTGATGCTTAGAGTGAGAAACCTCTAAACTAAAACCCCAATATCGTAGACAAATGTAGTCTCTGGTGAGGCTTTGGAACTGACAGAAATAGGGTTGTGGTATTCAGCATAAAGGCCACAGTGTGCAGCAAATATTCACTGCCCTCATGGTAACGAGGATTATGAGCTCAGTCAGTGAGAAGAGATGTTGATCAACTGTGCTGACCAAGAGCGACTACTACCCTTTTTGCTTTCCATCCTACTTCCTCATTAATTTCAGTTGCTTCATATTTTTTTACTTTGCTGTCAACTAGGTCCTCATTAGACCTATTTTATGTAATTTTTCTGCTGGAAACTGAGTGAAGATAATGAGAAATACTGCCATTTGATTTCAGTCTCTCACTATTTAATGAGTCATATATTCATGGAGGATTTTTGCTTCAGTAGATTAAGGAAGATTGATTTCTCTATAGCCGTGTTGGCTTTTGCACCCTGAAATTTGCAGGAAATTTATGCCGTGATGCTGCAGAAAAGGTGAAATTCAAGAGCTTCTTTTACTATGTACAATCATTGCTTAGGAAGATAGTTACAATTCATGAGCTGGGACTGTTTAGAACCGCTTGTTAAGATCTGCAAACAGAAAGCTGTTTGTACAGGTTGTAAACAGTATTTCATAGCCTTAAATTTTCTTTTTATTGATTTTTAGAGATACACATGTATGTTTACTTTAGAATAATCTCTTAACAGCTCCACATGTGATATAATTGGGTATCTTTCCTTTGATTTAATTGGCTTTCCACTGCCTTTTATGTAGTTGGGAATTTAGAAAATACATACATTTCTCTCTGCTGGACTATATGGACTATATTCATTTCGTTAGCTGTCTTTCAAGGATCCAGTCATAGATAAGGTCCAAATTGCTTTCATTGCTCTGTTGAAAGCCTTAAATGCTAGGCTGGATTAAAAGAGGTAGTCTTCAATTCCGCAAAAACATCTCTTCTTTAATATTTTTCTTCTGCCTTGCCCTGAAAAACTTTCCAAAGGACTAACTTTGACTTTTTTGTATGATAAGGTGTGACCTCTTCCTGAAATCTGGCACTTGGGATCAATAGCTAGTGGTACTGTCTATCATTTGTGACACCTTGCTGCTTAGCAGAGAAATAAAGAACAAGAATTTATTTGAAACTGCAGATGAATGGATATGGTAATTTTTACAGGGAATTGCTGTCAGTTATATTCTCTTTTGATCACTTTATTTTTAATAAATAGCTTTATCACTGCAGTTTCCCTCTGCAGGTTAGAAAGTTTCACTGGTTTGTTTCATTCTGCTGTTCTATGATTCTCTCTTAGGTCGTTTTATCTTGATCTAAATTTCTCTAAAAAAGCTCACTTGCACCAGGAACAGAAATATATTTATTATTACATCATTCTGAAACATGCTGGCTCCCTTTAATTTCCTAGTTGCAAACACACTTTTTTCAATTTTTAATACATTAACATCTCCATTTTTGGTTAGCATTTAGTAAAATCTTTGTAAGGGTACTGAATGTTAGAGGTGTTTTGAATTGGCATTATGCATAATTTGTTTGGTTTTTTGTTGTTTTTTTTTTTTTTTTAAGAATACCTAAGCAATTTAGTTCTGTTTATTCATGTCTGTGATATTTAATGAAATTAACTCATTACACAGTTTTGCATTTCATGCCAACAACCCCTAAAAAGCTGAGTGACATTTTTGGATATTAAAGAAAATAAAATTTTGAAAGACAAGGAAAAATGTAATATATTACACAAAAATTGTTCCTGTCTTACCATTGTTTTCCTGTCTTACCATTTCTTTCTCAATATTCAGACTATAATGCCCTTGCTTATGTCAATAACTGCAATCTTAGAAAAAACTCCTGAAAGAGGTGTGGATGACTCATTAGATTAAACATGATTCTCTGACTCAAACAGTAGCACTCTGGTGATTTGCATAGGCTGAGAAGCAGAGCCTTTTCTGAGGAATCTGTGAGAAGGCAGGAGTGGTCTACCTGTGATAACTAAAAATGGGAGAAAAGTTGGAAGAGGAAAGAACAAAACAAGACAAAGATGTTGAGAAAAAGAGAAGCTCTGCTGGAAAGAAAAACACAAGTTAAGGGGATAGGAGGCATAGTGCAGGTGAAAGGAAAAGTCCAGAACTTGTTTCAGGGAACATCAGGCCCAGTGAGAACTGCGAAACAGTGACACCTCCTCCTCTGTTGCTGCAAAACATCCTTTCCTGTCTATCCTTTGAAGAAGATTTTGAAAACCTGTAGGGAGCATAAACAGAAAAAAAACCAAGATACAGCTGAATCCCTCAGAAGTTGGCTGTCTGAAGTTCAGACATCCAGTTGGACTCCTCTGAAATCCCATCAAGATTAAGGCATTTGTCAGAATATCCCCAGTTTTGAACACTTACAGTGTGCTTCAGCTCTCAACTGGGCTCTGAAGGCCTATCCCAGTGTGTAACCCAGTACCCTTTAGTTTGTCTTCAGCAGTGGCCAGCTGTCCAGGTACACATGCATCTGTGAGACTGGTGCCCTGAGTGATCATGACAAAGCACAGTAATACCTCAAAATAGTCCCTCTTAAGGAAAGCAATATGGACTATTGATATTGTTTCACATTGTTCAGTCCATTCTTCTCTAGAAACAGCTCATACTTCTGAAAAAATCTGATCTTTCCCTGTATGAGGCACAGCCTCCTATTCCCTCCCATATGAGGTGTTCATGTTTCATAGACAGGCTGAAAGCATGATCCAGTTCTGCTCATGGCTGTCATAAGCTTGCACCTGCTCTTTGAAAACAGACATTCCTGCAAAGTTTTTCATTTACTCATCCATTTACAGCAGATAGTGCTCCTCATTTGTTTTTTCTTCTTTTGAGTATTTCAGCTGTAGGAGAATTTAGTAATTAATAGACTTTATTTTGTCATAGAAATGATGGGTTTGGAGTTGCTCTATCTTTTGCAGACTCTGACAGTTCTCATCTGGAAAATCTTTTTACATTTCTTGACATCTTTCATACTCAAACAGCATTCACTGCAATTATGCTCTTCTCAGCTATGATTCTGGGAAGTGTTTATCCATGGCTTTGAAAGTCAGCTGGAAGCATGGTTAAGCTGAAATACAAAATTGTATCATTGTCCATGAAATCACAAGACTGGCTTATGGTTTGTGACTTTAGCAGATGGGGCTCATTTTATTTACTTTATGGTTTTAGAGCTCTTGTGATATTGTTGAGTCATGTTATCTAGCTCTGTGCTATAATCCCAAGGGCTATAGAATATTGAATTTCGTGTGGAAATTGATTTTTTTGTGTGCGTGTATTAACAGAACTCTAGCAGCCTTAATAGAAAACAAGGCCCTCACAGAGCTGTCAATAATGTTCAAATTCGCCTTTCAGCGTTCTTAGGGATGGTAGTGTGTCTGAGGCATACCTAAGAATATGCCTAATAAAACCTGGTCCTATAAGCCCCCCTCAACCCTCTACCCTGCAAAAGCTTGAAAAAGGTAGTAAAATATATTTTTAAAGTTATTGCCTCTACTGTTTAAATTGAGAGTCAGGAGATGGGTATTTCTAGAAGTGAGGTTTCCTGTGTGGCATTTATGATTTTTCTGTTCCAGGACTGGATTTCCTTAACTATGCTGAGAAATTACTCAGATCCTATATACCCCATTTCTCTATCAATAGGAAACCAACCTGCAAGAAGACCCAAATATCTGCTACAGATCTGAATACTATCCTTTTGAAATATTGGTTTGCCTGTCTCAATCCTGCCTGCGTCTCATGGAAGACACATCTCCTTGCTACGTAGCAACAATTCACTTAGTCCAGGTTTGGATAATTGTTTGCTGTTCTTGGGAATGGCCTTTGACACTCATTCCTGCCTACCTGAGCCTCATGATTCACTGGTGTCTCTAAGCAGCTCTGCATGCCCATGCAGAACAATAGCCATTTGTAACTGCTTTGCGTAGTTTCTATTTAGTACAAAATACAGTATAGAGAAGGGGCAGGATCAGAGATCTGTGATGACTTTGGGAATGAGGACTGCTACTATGAAAAATAATAAATAGACTTCCCCATGGAAGAGAGAAAACCAAGAATGGATATGGCAGTGGCCTGTAAATTCTTGTGTGGTATGCAGAAGATGAATGGAGTTTGACTCTCTACTGTCTCTTAAGAAAACTTAAGAAACAACACATGAAATTAGAAGGAAGGAGTTACAAAATGGAATTGGTTCTTTATACAAGTTACCATTATTTAGTAAAACTGCTTGCCACAGGATACTCTGCATGTTAGAGGTTCACACAGGTTCAGAAGGCAACTTGAAAAAGTCATAGAGGAGAAATTCATTGGGGTGTCTTAAACTTAAAAACAACTTCTTTGACTGGGGAAGTCCTTGAATTGCAAATTGCTGGCGTTTAGGAAAATATTTTATAAAGTATTGCTGCATGCTTGCTTTGTTCTGCTCTCTCCAATACATCTGCTGTGCAAGTAAGCACTCCTCAGTGCTTGTGTTGGGAAAACCTTTCTTTGAAGAGGAGTTGGTGTGCCCTACAGAAAATGTCATAAAATCAGAGATCTACGTTATAGATCTCCAAACTCTCCTTTGGTAGATTGTCTCTGTGTGAGGAACTCACTCGTGCCTACTACACATTTTACTGCTCCAAAAGCACTGAGAATGTATGCTGACATCTCAGCTCCTGTGAGGATGCATGTCCCTCCTCACCCAGTAATCAACTATCATCACTTTTTGCACAAAGCACTTAAGGTGTGTCCCATAGTAGGAGCCAAACTCAGGCTTCTCATGGTACCACTAGAGCATCTGTGGCAGTAAAGAAGTTTCAGTCAGCAAAATGCATGAATTTCATTTTTTAAGCAAGAAGTTTTAACCCAAAAATACGTAAGTGCCTCCAATCTTTCTGTCTTTTCTTGTAGCTGGAAGGACTTGAAAGTGAGCTTAGTATGTAGTAAGGAAGGGAGAGGTGAGTACTCCATAAAGATGAGTGCCACTTTAGATACATTTGAGCAGCCTCCAGGGTGCTTATAACTTACAGCAGTCCTGTTGAAACAGGGAATTCTCTGTGGAGTCTCTCTGATCAGAAAAAAAACTGTACCTTATTAGCATACTTAGGGAAAGATTTGCATATAAAAGTCTGCCTTGTTGGACAGAAACAACACAAAGTGTTGATGATATTTTTTAATGATAAAAACATCCAGACACAACCTCCCCAATGTATTCCGCATAAATCTTCTTGATATTTACAATCTGTTAGACCATCCGGGAGACAGAATGACTCATGTGAAGATTTCTCTTATTAAGTTATTGACTCCAAGCAGAGTAGGCAAGGAGTTCTAAAAACATACCCATGTTCCACAGTTAAGATCTCCTGGTAAGAAAGAGTGGTTAATGGTCAACATGAAATCTGGAAGGCTTCAAATCAAGAAAGCAGACTAATCCATGTTGCACTTCATTGGCTTAGTGTTTGACAACCCTGAAGGGGTACAGCTACTGTTGTAAGTGTATAGGGCCTGAAAGCCAGTGTTCACTCTGTATTAAGACTGCTTCCAGCTTCTTGTGCCTTGGAGGATTGATTAAGCTTCATGCCCCCATTATACGCTCACCCCTGTTGCATGAATGTCCATGGGAAAGACAATTCCTTCCTAATTCTTGTTAATGCTGTATGAAGACCTCCCCTGGATGCTCACATTCCTCTTCCACAGGTCAAATCTGCAGTAGCAGGGCAGTTTTATATCTGACACTAGAAAGTTAGTGTCATAGACAGTCTGTGGGGCTTGAAAATACTGGAAGTTAGAGAAATATTCATGTACCCCTCAGGTCAAGTATTGGGGTTTTTATTTTTATTCCTTCTTGTGCTCTCCAGAGATGTCTCAGCTAAGCAGATTCAACCCCAGCCAGTTCTGCCAGGAGTCATGTCACCGTTGCAACATACATATCTTCGATAATAGTTGATGCAAAATTTTCAGTAAATTTTTCTGCTGAAAAATCACAGCACATTTTCAGCTTGGGCACAAAAAGGTAAAACCCAGAAGCAAAAACTACTTCCTGAGGATGAAATGCTTTTTTTTTTTTTTTAATTCTCTTTTTTGTGTTTGCTTTGGGTTTTGTTTGTTTGTCTGTTTGGTCTTATTTCTAATTAAAGAATGAGGGATTTTCAAAATTATGCCCTTGTCATTTTTTGCAGCACATTTTTCTGTGTCAGTTTCTGAAAAAATCTTTTGAAAATGGATGGTGCATGTGAAATCGCATGCAATCAGTTTTGAACTCTGAATTTCACTGAATTTTTTAGAGTTGGAAGGGACCATAGAGATCATCTAGTC
>JAOXJM010000019.1:49151782-49165063 GCA_026413425.1 Tringa solitaria | reverse complement strand
CTCTCTCAGCCTTTCCTCATAAGGGAGATGCTCCAATCCTTGAATCATCCTTGTTTCCCTTCGCTGGACTCTTTCTAGTAGTAGAAATGGATGGCTCTTTTCTTCCAGCTGACAAAATTACTTCTTCCACATGTTTCTACCTCAGCAGAGATAATTTAAGCTTGATAAACACACAGAAATGTACGAATATGTATGAGAGCAGCTGACAATGTTGTAAACTGGGAAAGGATCATGAGCTTGAGATTATCCCTTTAATTTCCATCATTTAGTGGGCTGGAGGGTTGTTAGTGAAAATCTGGGGAAAGAAAAGGAAGAAGTTTCAACACAGTTCACATGCACAGACAGTTTTTGACATTTTGACAGATTGCTCTTCATTGTTCATATTCTTTTTTTTTGTTATTCTAGGTTGAATAAAGTGGAGAGGGTGAGCCAGTCATGGCTTAGTCCTAATAATTCAGTGAGTAGAAGTTTGAGGTCTGAACCATCATATTACTGGTACGAGGGAGACTGAAGATGCTGATGCCTGACCATACAGCTACTTGCAGAGCTTTATCTTGCTCACCCAGGTGATTTTTCTTTCTCATCTTGTTTGTCAGGGTGAAGAGTTGCTATTAATTGTGCATTGGATGAGATATTACAGCAGTTCCTAGCTCTCTGTCTTTCAGTATAGATGGCATTTTTCATGAAAAAGTGGATAAATATCTCTGCTGACACCTGATGAGTATGTCCAGGAAGGCTGTTTGGTGTGCAGACTCTTTATGTTCAGAAAACCTGAAATGAAACTTCAAAAGAATTGCTAGCTTTTATTAAGATAGTTTTCCTCACTTCTTCGTATCCTTATTTTTATTCATTTGTTCATTCTTTTTCTGGGAGAAAAAGTATTTTAATTGCTCACAAAATCAACTGGGGGAGAAGGGAGTAAAAGGCTGGGGGTAGGGGAGTAGAGTCTGATGCAGCTGCATTGGCAAAATGTTAATTCCTTTAGTTTTAATTACCAGATTCTGCTCTGTGGCAGAGCTGGTGAAACCACAGGTTAGGAAGCCCATCAGCAGAGATTTGACTGTCCTCTTTAGAAATTAAGAGAATGTAATCATTGTGGTACTGATAACAGTCTTTCAATTAACAGACTCTTACCACCATTAGTTAGGGCAAGCGGACACAAATGTTAGTGAATTACCAAATTACCTGGTAAACAACTTTAAGCAGCAGTTAATAGAATATTTCTAGAATTTTTGTCTTTGGTCATTAACAGGCTGTTTGCTGTTGTAACCTGGAACATCATATTTGACAGAACAAGACAGTGTTGTCCAGACTCCTGTTTGTGGGCCTGGAAGATTTTGAACCAGGGAGAGGCTGTTAGTCCCTGTAACAAATAAATGGCTGAAGGTGGGGAACAGTGGAGTCTGTTCCCAGGTTGGTTTAAGTTCTGCATTGTGGTGGGTACCCTCTTCCTGATCCTTAGTGAGATCATCTATGTGTGAGACCTCTGGGTAGAATGAAGAATCAGTCTCTATGACTTCAGTGAACTTTCTCTGTGCAGCAGGAAATCCAGATTAAGGTAACAGAGTAGAAGAGGTAACCTTCCTAAATGCCTGAATGGCCTACATGCCAGAAACAGATGCTTATAAAAGCCAGAAGGCTTAAGATGTAATTTACAAAGCAGGCATCTACTTCTAAAAACATTTACAAATAAATCTTCTGTTGATACATTTGATCTGCTTCCTAACAGGATATTTAAACCTCTTGAAGAAGACATGTTTGTAATTAGTTTATTTTTATCACTGATAAATATATCAAATTCCTTCCCATGCACTTTCAGCATACTTATGTACTTTCGTGGTCCATTATATTGAAAGATTGTTCCAATTAAATAAAGGAAATAAATACGCAGTTCTGATTTGCTACTTGTATCGTGGTACTATGTAGACACCAGTCATGATAATAGAGCTTCACCATGCAAGGTGTTGAACACACAGGGTAGAAATTAATTCAGAACAGAGGAGTTGAATGAGTTGTTAGTTCTGCCTGCAAAGGAAACAAGGTTCTTGGAGAGATTGCATGATAATGACTAGCAGCACCATGCTATATCACTGTAGTTAACATACAAATGTGAAACTAAACCTGAGATGAATCATTAGCAGTGCTCCTGAGAGACCATGCTCTCTGCCTCCTTTCTGATCTCCTTGCCTAAGCTATTTTCCAACCTGATCAGCTCAAATTTTTGCCTGCTCCAGCAATTGCTTTTGAAATGGTTTCACAGAGCAACTATTGTGATGCCAGTCCATAGATCCCAGGGAAGGTCCTCAGTGCTGCTAAAACACTACTAATGACTGTGGTTCCCATCAGGGCCGATTTCAACGAAATCTGGGCATTGTATAGGCACAGTCCTAGTGAATACCTCAAAAGATGCTCTGCCACAGAGAAACGCCATAGCTGTATCTATGAGCATCTGAGTTTTGCTCCAGCAGTAGACCAGCTAGATCATCTCTGCTGTTGTCTGGTTTATCACTCATTAAACCCTTTAAAGGTCAATGTTTCTGCAAGGAGCAACGTTCAGTGAGGCAGAACAGCTGTTCTTCGCATATAACCTGTGTTCCTGAGTCCCACAGATAACTGGTAGAAAGAAGGTGAATTGCCACCTCTCTGAGACTTGTTATCAGGTTTTATTACTGTGGAGTGTAATTTGGACCCTAATAGCACATCCCAGTAAGAAAACATTTTTTAAGTGTTTCAGAAGTGAGAATGAGACCAGCACTTTGAACTGCTGTTCCCACCTGCTTGTTTACCTTTCAGCTTCAGTTCATGGGGATTTTTTTCCAGGCTGTGTCTCTAGCTCTGTTAGAGCTGATCAGGCAGTGCTGTGAGAATTACTACACAACAAAACACATCTACAGCACAGCAGGCTAGGACATTCAGACATGGTTCAGACAGGCAGATGATGATGTACTATCTTTCTGAGGCTTTCAGATGCACACAGAGCTTTTTATTTTACCTTCATTTGCCATCAATTCTGGATAATCAGTTGTTCAGTTCACCTTTGATGCACAGAATTCGATACCATGGTCAGGGCAATGTCTCCTGCGTATACCAGAGAAAGGCATGCTCTGCCAGCACCTGGACCTGGTCCCAGGGGCCTGAGGAAGGGAAGGTAGCAGAAATTACAAAGGAAAGAGAGGGAGAACAGACTACTGTCCTCCAGGTTTCCAAGACCATTAGCACAGCTAGCATTGCATTATGAATCTGACAGCATCCATCTTAGTTTTTCCCTCTTACTTAGTGCACAGTTTGGAGAAGGCATCTACGTTTTATTAGAAAACCAGAGACAAACTTCACTGTAATGTACATCTCTCTTGTCCTAAAATGTGCCTGATCGATCTGACTGAACCACTTTCAGCAATGGTGCAAATATGCACAAACTTACCAATAATGACATTCTGATGATGCTCTGAGAGGCCGAAATCAGGACTCAATACTTGGGATGACTATTAAGCAGGTATTCTTTATTGCAGCACTGGATGCACAGGGGATCGCTCCTCCAAATATGCGTGCCAGGCAGAGTTAGTTTAACAACATATATACACACTATACATACATGCGATTTCCAAGAACCAATTAACATATCCATTATTTTTTCTGAAAAGACATTATCATATGCTACCACCCACTTCCACATCTACACCAATTCCACATTGCATCTTCTTGGTGGTCTTCAAGGGCCTCTGGTGGTCATTTACTTCATCTACTCTTCTTCATCACTGTGTCCTTCTGGTGAACTGCAGTCATCTTCTCTGGTCTTGCTGATGAAACTGCAGGACTGGTTTTGGCTGGTTCTGTGTGCCTCAGTGGGTCTTGGGGCCCCCTGTTCTCAGAGATAAGATCCTTCTACAAGGTTATATTGTGCTGACCTATACAATTGCTACATGCATAGGTACCAAAAGGCAACTGTCTTGGTACATATCATACCCCTGCAGAGGGGTAGGATCCTGTTTGCAGTTAGCCAAGTTAGAAAAACAAAAACTCACAGTGTTTGCTAACTCATGCTTACGTTAAGAGTGGCTTAGTTATATCAAACAAACCTTCAAGCCACCCTCAGCCCTATTTCTAAATTCACTGGCTAAGATCCAGACTGCATTTGGTCAATCTGGCATTTCTCATATGAAGAATGGTACTGGCTCCTCAACCATTTCTCCCTGCAGACCCTTTTCTACCAATCTGGGTGAGTTATATGTCTTCAAAAAGACTGACTGTTTAGTCATTAGATATGCCACTTGCTCACTTTTGCTCTTCAAATAAAGAGAGCTAGAGTCAGTCTGGACATAAGGAAAATCACTGTGACTGGTCCTGGCACTGCTGGCAGAACAACTAATGTGTTCTGTGGCTGATGCTTTCCATGTCATCCCACTCGACATGATTAGCATTTTGCTATACATTTGGCTGATACTTTTTCACGCCAGGTGTGTGAATCCAGCTAAATGCTATCTAGAAAGTTTCGCCTAAACCCGCTCAGCTGTTGTTGTGAATGAGACTTGGAAAAGGTTCACTGACATATGCCTGCCCGATATTGGGAAGAAACAGGCCAACCAGTGCAAAGAGAAGGGTTTCTGGTGCAAAAATGTAAGTGTACATAGATGTATCTTAGATGTGCCTTAGATGCATCTAAAGGCCAGACGCACTGGGTAAGATGGAGAGAAACCATGTGTGTAACTGGGGCCTATAGGCTCTAGATACCAGGATTCCTTGCTCTCCCCAGCTCTTCTACTGTCTGCTAACAGCTGTATCAGCAACAGCAATCAGTCTTAAACATTGTTTCCCAATAATGCAGAGATATTTCCAGGTCAGTATATCTGAGACTGCTTTGGCAGTTGAAACTCCTATAGAAAATCCACCAATTTCAGATCATAAAGGAAAATTCCCATGAAATTAATTTTTCCGTTCTGTAATGGACAGATTAAAAAAAGCATTGCATTTATGAATCATCCAAAAATCCTCATGATCTTTCTCCATTGTTTAAACTAATTAAAACAAGTAATTTTCCATCTTCTGCCACTTCTTTGTGTCTTGGTGCAAGACCATAGCCTTTTAGCCTTTAGATGAGCAATTCACATTGAAGTTTTATTGATTTCCTCCATGCTGTTCAACTTCAAAGTACAGTTCCCTGCTAATCTTCTTTTCTTGTAATCTTAAATCAATTACAAGGATAATCTAGTACATCTATATGTTCTGTACATGTACTGTGTGATAGCTTCAAGTACTGATGGGTTTTATTTGACTGGTATATTGGACGATGGCAGAAATGCTTTCCCCATAGTACTTTAAGTTCTCCACATGTGCAAAAAGAAGATTTTTTTTTTCCTTCTTCAAAGATTGTTGTAGGGGTGGTCTTATTTGTTAGCACACTCACAAGGGAAAACAAGCTAGTTGCAAAAGCATATTATTAAGCAAAAAGCATAGCAGTGATCCTGGATTCCTCAGTGTTTTTCCCTGTCTCACCATGATCATGAGATGTCTTATGCACTTGCCTTCCTTTTCCATCTGTTAATCCCCATTCTGTCTCATGTAGAGCAAACATATCTAGATCATCACCACACTCCCTCTCTGGTTCTTCAGCCTCATGTGCCAGATATCTGCCTCCCAGAGTAAGGTGAGATAGCAATGTGGCATGAAGGAGTATGTTCCACTTCACAAATGGCTACTAGAAATGAATTTATGATATGGCAGAGACAACAAAACCTCAGTTGTAGTCTGTATCTTTGCTGCCTAACTAAATACTCACCATGTTTTCTGAGTGAAAGGAAAGACAAAGCCATTCTTAAAAATATATGGTGTCAGCTCTCTGCCCCAATTGCAGGGAAAGGGGTTGGCAAAGCTTGGGAGAAAAATTTAGCTTTTTGTTGCCACAAACAGCTCATTCAAGATGCAAGGTGACACAGCAATCAGTGTGATGGATGGTGACAAGTCTGGCAGATTAAAAATTCTCAGGAGAACTGCTGTGACAGCTTCAGGGTTGTAGCATTTGCCCATTTACCTGTTCTGCTTCTGTTTTCTGTAAAGGGAAAAGTTCATTTTAAAATAATAATAATTTAAAAAGACAGATTTTTTTCCCTCTCTTCCAGAACTGCAAAGTTCCATTATGCAGTATTTATCAACAAGACACATTCTTATTATGCTTTTTGAAAGGATGAGTCTATTCAAAGATGAAGGGGAAAAAAGGCAAAGTCTTATTTCTGGACTTGAAAGTGTTCTTGTAAAAGGCAGATATTTTGATCAGACTGAAATGGCCTGAAACCATCTTTTCTTTTTTCCTGCCATTCAAGCAGTTAGCTGGCCTGCTTTAAATTGTTGTACTTAGTGCCTGCATGACAGTAACATGTTTTGCAGGCAATGAGTTGCGCGTTATAAATTGGATCCAACTGGTCATTAGATGACTCTATACTGATCAGTTCTACAAGCAAACTGTATAAATGACTGTTGCCAGCTAGAATGTACATACAATGCACACTATGGAACAGTAAGCTAGCATGTGTCTTAGAGGTTATTTAGATACATACTGATCTTTGTATGGAGTTTCCAGACTCTTATATTTTGGTGAACAACCAACAAATGGCTGATAACATCTATCATGTTCCCCAGAAGTTTCATCCAGGTTGCATATAGCTTTCACCTTTAGTGTGGTCCTGCATCAAATGGGGAGGAAGAGGCCACTGATGTTTTACAACATGTAGATAAGCTGTGGAAGAGCAACTCAGATGAATCTGCACTAAAAAAGCTGAGCAGAGGATGGGATCCATGCACTGTAAATTCAATTAACTATATAAAAAAAAAAGCAGCACCTAACTACTTACATGGATGCAACTGTACACAGAGAGACAAAAAGCAACAGACAACAAATAATGGAAATAAGGTTTAATTAGAGGAAGTTAAAGAGACAGGGTCCCTGAGTAATTTTTCTGCCACAGAGGTGGATATCAGAAAAGGGCTGAGGAATTCTGGAATTGAGAACCATTGTCTAGCCAGCACTCTGCTCTGCAGACAGTGTCAACCATCCTTTGAGACTCAGTCTCTTTACGTAATCATCCCAACTTTGTTTTCAGCCTTTGGGCAAGGATGGGTCTGTTGAGAATCTAAGTCCAGGGGATGATTCTAGGAAGCAGATCATGTCCAGGCTACTATCTGCTGCTACCTCCTGCCATGTGCTCCTACATACTGCATAGTTCAAAGCCTGAAGAGGCCCATTCACAACTGTGGGGCCAGAGTGTATTCTCCCCACAAGGGGATGTTGTTTGCAGGCAGCAGCTATTCTTATTTGGGTTTGCCTTCTCTTTCCCCTCAAGTATTGGCAGTCCTTAGCAAGATAGAAATAATGTCTCTAGCACCTGTTTCCTGCCATATCATGGGTCAAGCCACCTGTACGTTCCCAGGGTGTCAGGAGAACTGGCATGAATAGGAATCATCCTACTTTACTCTTTATCTCTAGAAAATCTCATATCCACCATGAAGAGCTTCTCTACTCTCATCTCAGTGTTGTTCCCTGCTTGCTTGCTCCTGCTAAGTAGTGTAGACAAGAAAGTTGTGAGATCTGGCAGAGGAACCTTGAGGGAAAAAAATCTTATTTAGGGACATTATGGCAATCTGTCTGCTTTCTGCAACTCTCCCACCCAGCTTGTTATTGGAACTGTGAGGTTAAAGTTAAAATACACATTTACAGTCATAACTTTTGACAGGGTCTGTGTGCCCATACTGCTGTGACAGCAGATTCCTCCAGTTTATTCCCCTCTGGATTCTTTTATTGCTTTAAACCAATTTCATACTAATTCCACTGAGTGTCCCTTTCTCTAGGACTTCAGAACAGTCCTGAATTTACCTTGTCCTCCACTTTCATGATTTAGTATACACCTATGTATTCACCTCAGATTTCTCCTTTCCAAACTGAAAAGTCCCAGTCTTTTTAGCCTCTTTCTCTAAAAGTTCTCCACCTGATTGTCTTTATCTGTCTGATTGTCACCACCACCCACTTAGAGAGGTAGAGAACAGAATTGCACACAGTGGTTATGAGATTGGCATGTCTTGTTTTCACATACAGAAGAATAATTCCCCCCATCTTGTTCTTCATCCTTCCCTGGTGGTGCTTAGCATTCTTCTGTTCAACTCCGTGCTAATATGTGCTGAAACAATGATTGCAGAAACCTGCAGTGACTCTGTCTGGAGCTATGATTGCCAGTTTTGCTCTCAGTGCCACACTGACATGGCTTAGATTTATTTTCATGTAAATGTATTGTGCTGGTTTTATTTATGCTGAAGGTCATTAGCCATTTTTTTGCCCACTAAATCATTTCTGAAAGGTCCCGCTGGACTGTCTCATCATTAATTGTGGCATTTGACTACCTAAAAGGCTATCATCAGCAGGATTGGAGGTTTCACTGTTCGGTTCCTTCATAAGGTAGTGCTAACTAAAACGTGAGGGACATCATTACTGAATGTTTTCCATCCAGAAAAATGACCATTAAGCTTCCTTTCCTTTAACTAGAGTTCAGTCTATAAAATAACCTAGATTTCTTAACAACCCTTAAGATTTTAGGATTTTTTCTCTCCTCTCCTTCCATAGCACTCCCTTGGATAAGTGATCTTCAGGAGAAATCCCTGCTGCTGGACCTGTGTTCCTACCCAATTCCATATTGGGTCCCCAATAGTGATTATGCAGCACAGGCAGGGCAGTGTTCTTTTTCTTAAGACTAGCCCTGATTGCCAGTGAACCCATGACAGAATGGATTGAGAAGGTTTACTGCCTGCAGTGACGCTGTGCCCTCCTCCTTGCATTTCTTACCACTCAGAGATGGCACTTGTTTGCAGTGAGATGGCCATGCTGACTGAAAGATAAGTCAGGTAAAGACATTTATTCATACAGGCCACCACAATGGTGTAGCTCTCTCTGACACTTCATGCTATGTTGCTAAGATGCTGCAACTGCAGTTTTGTAGACACATACAACACACATACAACACACTACAAAGTGCATGACAAGCGCTTTGTCAGAAACAGGGACAGTGTGGTCAAAAGACCAATAGTCTGTAATAAAAGCGTATATCCATAAGACCTTGTCTGTGTGCTCTGACTGAGGCTTTCCTCGCTTTCATGCAGAGCTTGGTACTGTGGCCTATGCTGGCCACCTAGGATTCCGGTCTCCTTCCTTATGAAGCTTCCCAAGTGATGCAGCATAAAGACTTGGTTTGGTGAATCTCTGATGGGGCTAAGTTATGAATTACTCAGCCCCCTCAAAAGAGAGTGTTTCTGGACAGGAGAATGGAGAGGTCCTAAGGGATGTTCAGAGCTAATGTTGCTGGGAACCTGAGAACAATATGGTGGATGATGGTGGAATTAATGTCAGCTGAGATGTGCTGGAGTCTCACTGCTGTCTACACAAGGGACCTCAACTTGCACATAGCTGCCTTACAGCAGTGATACACGGCTAAAATTAAGTGCTTAGATTCACCTCTATATCTCTTATGCCACCTTATTCTTTTATCTTGTCTGACTTGAGTTGCACAGGAAGCTTAGAAGTCCTGTGGTAGGACAGAACAACTCACTCATTATGTTGTCCTGTCTTCTGTTTGCTGCTGAAATGCAATGACTATCAAACATTAATGCACAAACAGTCTCAGCATTCCCTCCTGAAAGAAACAAAACAAAGCTGTTGGGATATCTGCACATCCAGAGAATCTGAATTATGTTCAGGGGGAACATAATCTGTTAACTGTTATGCAAAGAAGGGAACAGATGTTCTCTGCACGAAGTACTTTTTTTTTCCCTACATTTTCTATAGAGTAATTTATAATTATTTGCTCTGATAGTTATTTCTAAGCAGATGGAGTATGAGCTTTCATTTACTGCAACCTATATGTGACGTGATTTACTGTGTAAATAATACTGTTTATAAATTTTGTACCCCCTTTGTTCTTCCTTGGAGGACAAATCTGTTTACAATCTTCATTTAATGCATAATCCTGCACTGCTGTTAGCAGAGCATTCTGAAAGGACAAGATGGCTTTTTCCAGCAAATTCTCTGTACCTTTACTTCAATGTTGTGCAGGTAAGAAAATTGTTTAAGAGGGATATAAGGAGAGCTCACTTTGTATACCGAGTGGCATTAGCATCTGAAAGCCTTTACATAATGGATCAGTGGAATGAAAGTCAGTCATTCTGCTTTTACATGACTGTGAAGAGTCAGTTGGCCAGAAAACTCAGTCCTGGATTTCATCCATAGAGATAGGTAGCCGATACCAAGAGGCAGCCAGCAGGAGAGTTCACAGCTGTTGGTCAGAACAAGAAGCGATGTTTTATCCCCAGGAGGTGCTTTTAGGAATGGACTACAATAAAGATATCAGGAAATAGAGATACCTTTTTTTTGTTCTTTAGAATGATACCCCATTGTCTATGGTCTGCTGACAACGAGCTCCACCTGAAAAGACCAAAGTAGAGATGGAGAGTTAGAACCCAGCTTTCAATGCTTTACATCCCATTTTCTTTCAGTGAGGAACCCTACAATGGGAATTAAAGCACTGTACTGAAGTTTTAGGAAATTATTACCACAAAGGGATTTCTGTGTGAAATCCTCACTCCTCAGTCTAGGGCCAGACTCTGAAATCACAAGTTTAAGATCACCTGAAATATAGCTGCAGAACTGGATGGATGGAGCATGAGCGCCATATTGCTGTCTCTATTGTATTTCAGATGACCTTGAACTTGTGTTTCAAAAATCCCTTTATGATATTCATTTCCCAAAGATCTTCAGTGCATTGATATTTAGAAGGAATTCTTGGGTTAGAAAAACAGCATGAAACATCTGCACTCAGTTCTCTGTTGTAACTGAGAAGGCTACAGGTTTAGCTCTGCTAAGACAATGGAATGCATTAATCAAAACAATGGCAGGAACATTCTTCACCTCACTTCACCTGCCTTGTTGACAGGACAAGGCTGAATTCCTCTTAAATAACAGTGAATTGCAGTGTAGTCTCACAGGTACACCCTCTGCTGTAAAAAAGTGCACCTTACAATTCTGGTAAATGGCATAGTTAATGGTAGCTTTGTATGTAGTAGTATGAAAGGAACATATCCCTTAATTCTTGTGCACATTCATGTAGACATGCTTCCTTCAGTGGTTTCCATGCTTTCTAACTGCAAGATTTATAACTGTCTTTTTGGTAGGTAGAAAAAAAGTTTTACTAATAATTTAGCCAGTAAATTGGTGAAGAAGAAATCTACTATTTTAGACTTCTACAGAGTGGTTAATCTACCATTCTCCTCCCACCTCACCATACTTTCACTCTGAGGCTCTAGACTTACATTTAAAACAACTGTACTTGTAGAAGCCACCCCTAATAATAGCAAACGTCAGAGAAGGGAAAAGAGAAATAAAAGGAGAAAAAGAAAGAAGCACGTATCATTTTTTTACAGATTCTGCAAAACACTGCATCTCTCCTCCTTCAAGCTTCTATTCTGTTGGCTTGGTGAGCCCCGAGTCTCTGATGGAGGCAGAAGTCAAGCACCAGGGGTTGCAGGAAGAGAACTACGATAACTGAGTATGTCATGTACTCAGGGAGCTGGGAGAGGTGCTCCCAAGCCACTTTCCATCATTAATCAGCAGCCCTGGCTAACCAGGGAGGTCCCAGTAGACTGCAGGTTGGTAAATGTGATTCCCATTTACAAGAAGGGCTGGAAGGAGGATTCAGGGAACCACAGGCCTGTCAGTCTGACCTTGGTGCCTTGTAAGGTTATGGGACAGGTCATCCTGAGTGGTATTACGTGGCACATGCAGGACAACCAGGTGATCAGACCCAGCATGGGTCCTGAAAGGCAGGTCCTACTTGACAAACCCAATCTCTTTCTATGATCAGGTGACCAACTTAGTGGATGAAAAGCTGTGGAAGTTGTTTACATGGAGTTAGCTTTGACACAGTCTCCCACAGCATTCTCCTGGAGAAAGTGGCTACTTGTGGCTTGGACAGGCATAGTCTTTGTTGGGTAAAAACATGGCTGGAAGGCTAGGCCTAAAGAGTGGTGGTGAATGGAGTGAAATCCAGTTGGTGGCCAGTCAGGAGTGGTGTTCCCCAGGGGTCAGTATTGGGGCCAGTTCTGTTTAATATCTTTTTCAACTACTGGATTCAGTGCGCCTTCAATAAGTTTGCAAACGACACCAAGTTGATTTGATCTGATTGAGGTTAGGGTGGTTCTGCAGAGGGTTCTGGACAGGCTGGATCAATGAGCTGAGCCCAATGGTATAAAGTTCAACAAGGCCAAGTGCTGGATCCTGTACCTGGTTCATACAACCCCATGCAGCACTACAGGCTTGGGGAAGAGTAGCTGGAAAGCTGCCTGGCGGAAAAGGACCTGGGGACGTTGGTCGACAGCTGGGTAAATATGAGCCAGCACTGTTTCCAGGTGGCCAAGAGGGCCAACAGCATCTTCACCTGTATCAGGAACAGTGTGGTGAGCAGGACCAGGGAAGTGATTTTCCTCCTGTACTCAGCATTGGTGTGGCACACCTCAAATCCTGTGTTCAGTTTTGAGCCCCTCTCTACAAGAAAGACATTGAGGTGCTGGAGCTTGTCCAGAGAAGGGCAATGAAGTTAGTGAGGGGTCTAGAGCACAAGTCTTATGAGGACCAGCTGAGGGAAGTGGGATCGTTTAGTCTGGAGGAAAGGAGGCTTAGGAGTGTTTGAATCACTGTCCCTGGAAGTATTTAAAAGTTGAATAGACGTGGTGCTTAGGGACATGGTTTAGTGGTGGTTTTGATAGTGTTAGGCTGATCGTTAGACTCAATGATCTTAAAGGTCCCTTCCAACCTAGACAATTCTATGATTCTATATCCTGTCTGCAAGGCAAAGTTACTCCAGAACTAGACAGGGTTAAAATTTAAAGGGCACAAGTAATCTCTTGCGTCCTATAACTATAACATTTCTCTGTAGTTACAGTCATAGTTTAGGCTCGTCTATAACTGGTGGAGAAATAACCTTTTCCAAGTATGCCCATCTAGAATCTGCATCACTTTTGGGAGTAAGATCTCTCCACGTGTAACAGCTCCTGTCAGGAAATATCCACTTCCTCTGGCATGAGATCCTCCATGGACTGCAGAGGAATCTCTGCTCTGGCACCTGAAGCACCTTCTCCCCCCAAACTTTGTTGTTTGCAGGATAATTTCTTGTATTTTTTTTTTGTCTTTGTTCTTCACAGTGTTGAATCAAAGAATAGTGCTAAATATGGTTTGAAGGTTTGCTCACCTAAGGATGA
>JAOXJM010000019.1:49132498-49147297 GCA_026413425.1 Tringa solitaria | reverse complement strand
GATTGAGGGGAATTCTGCCCGCTTGGCAGTTGGGGGTTGCAGGGGCGTGTCGGTCAGGAAAACAGATACAATAGTACTAGATAAACTGCCTGCAGTAACCGGGGTCCGTGCCTTCATACGCTACAGAGAGAAGGGTCTTGACCTGCCAACAGAGCCTCAGGAACCCAAGCTCTTGAGAAACTGGACTTATAACAGATGTTACACAGTAGCAGCCCTCCATTCTCTGATGCCTGTAGATCCCATTCAGGCTGAGCAGCTACATAGAGGGATTAGGAGAGATGCGGTGTCACTGGCAGCTTAAACAGTTTACATAATGCAGGGGACTGGCGCAACCTTTGGAACTTTTGGGAAGTGTCTGATTAAGATCAAGTTTCATCTTGTTCATGCCTCTAGCAGCCAACCTAACAGCTTCTGTTAGGTTCTGTTTTATGGATGCTGGAAACACTTGTACTGCATTCAAAGTAAATAAAGGCCTCCCCTGCTCTCCTTCCCTCCATGTGCAACTTCCTTTTTTGACTTCTGTGTGTATGGGCCAAAACACAATATGATTCACACTGTGGAGTCAGTGCTATACATTTAAGCACCTGTGTAGGCACAATGTAGGGAACTTGAGGGTGTATTCAGTCACATCTAGTCACAAATCTACACCTACATTTATGTAGCAAGCCTGCTGCAGAAGGTATATTTAGTTGTCCTCCATTTATGTGTGTTTTAAATTCTCTGAGGTGGCATTTAGAATGAAGATCATCTGTTTGCAGTAACAAAAGGCAGTATCTCACTGTAGTAGGAGACAGGCTGTACCAAGGCTGATCCTCGGATTGAGAAGGCACAATTGGATTTTTGAGAAGGATGAGAAGATAATCCCTTTCTATAAGGTCATAGAGCTTTAAGGTAAATTTCATACAAGAGGAACCACTCAAAAAAAGACCACAGCTGTCAACCAAAGGGTTGTTTCCTCACTAAGGTTCTGACTCAGCCACATATATTAGCATGCTTTAAGCATTTGCGTACAGTTTCTGATGAATTAACCGTGAGATCTCTTAGACACACTGTAAGCAAATATATCCTTTCCAGAAGATTCTTTTTATTTCATTGCAGTAATACATATGTGCTGGGTTATACTCTCTTCAATTTAAGTTTTCTTATGTGTTGTAAAAGCACTGGAGAAAAATGTTTTTCTGATTCTGTATTCCTAACGTTCAAAACAGCACTTTTTATCTCAATGGCAATATACGGTAGATAAAATATTCTCTATGTTTCATTTTTGTGCCCCTCCCTATTTCTTTAAACATGTATCTTGGTCCAGGCTCTGCAGAAAACACATGAAATATATGCATTAATCTGAGAAGAAAGTGGTTCATGGTCTGAATTAATTGCCAAGATGCAACTAGAATGTTTTTCAAAGCATAGAACTGATTTTTCATTCTGTCTCCAGGGCAGTATTTGCTTGTTTGTTCAAAAGATGAGTAGAAAGGAGAAAAATCTAAGTATGAACTGGTTTTTTTTTCTTCCCTCTTGCAAGACTGATAGGTTCTTTTCACAGCTGGTTTTGTGGTGGTAGGTAGGTCCCACTGCTTGTACTAGAGATCCCATTTCATTTGGTGCCCCTGGTTTTGTGAGGCTGTTTCTACCCAGCTGTTTTGAAAAAGCAATCCCAGATCAAGTAATTCTGTTCTCTGTGTTGGCACTCAATTGAGATGGCTCCAGCTCAAGGCCACAACCCTGATTTTCAGAGCTCTGTGATGAAATACATACAGAGTACAGTAGGAGAGATCCTCTGTGATCTCCTAACTCGACTTTCATATAACACAGGAGAAAGCCTCAACTGATAGTTCTTGCATTAGTCCCAGAAATGGTCGAAGCAACAGAGCATGTCTTAGAAGGACCTTCAGCACAAATCACAGCTCTCTCAGAGGAAACTCCCTCCTTAGTCAGCACAGTCTTTGACAGTTGGCTTCCACAGATATTTCTCACAGTAAGTGAAGCTAGACACGCAAATGTTAGAGAGGATGGGTCAGAAGGGAAAGTTAGGACATTTCGTGAGAGCTAGACTGACGGCTTGAATCCACTGCTGGGAGGCATAAAAATAGCTTTATCTACAAATTCATCTCTCCTCTTATACAAATGTTCTCCTTATTTTGCATAGAAAGAAATAGCTAGTAAATAAATAAAATCCCATGGCTCCTCTTTTGTGAAAGAGGAGAATATCATTTATTATGAAAGGGCAGTATCTTAGATAATTGCTACTGCAGTTAGTTTTGGGATTAAAGTCAAAGCTGCATAGCTTTTCTATCTTATGACTAAAATAGCTTCTGCTTAGTAGTTATTTGAATGAAAGTATAGTGAATGCATGTCATCCACTGGAACTGAAAATCTCACGCCGATTACTCACCCTTTGGCTTTTCTTCTGATGGTGCCAAATCTTTACATTTCTGCAATATTTTCAATTGTAGGTGCCATCACAAAGTATTCAGTAAGTCCCACTTCAAACTGGTTTTGAATTTGTCTTGTGCTATTGTTTTGCATATGGAGGGTTTCCCTCAGGGAGCCTTTATTTTGACAGACAACTTATATGTGGGCATTTTCTTTCTCTGCATTTTTCTTGACGCTGCCACATTTACCAAAACAGTCTATTGCAAGAAACAGAGACTTTCCCTCTTTTGGCCTCATGACATTTTGCTTGCATTAACGTTGCCTTTCCACTGAAGAGAAACTTGCATATAATACTGAACCACAGAAGGAATTGTCAACCTTTTCTTTTCAGAATAATCAAGAATCTACCACTACAGGCTCTGCATTAATCAGCTGTCACAGTTCAACTTCTTCCTTTTTCAGTAGAGCTCTTCCCTGATGATTATTGATTTGCTACACTGAACTAAAATACAACTGTTTAGAGATCTTGTCTGCTGACTTGAGTTGTATGTCTCTGATGACGTTCACATTATAACTCTTAACTTTCACTCTTAGAGGCCTACCTAAAAGTCAGAGTTTGTTTTAAAGACTGCTGCTATCAATATTAATGGCTGCTATCAATTAACACTGCACTTACTGTCATGCCGGTAAAGCTAGGACATGGCCACTTTGCAGAATCAGGGGCTGTCACTTTCCATCTCTGAAGCCTCTGTTGAGGTATCATAGACTGTCTCTACCCTGCTGAGAAAAACAGAGAACTGAATATGGAGTGCTAGGCTGATGACCATCCATCTTTTTCAGGCTGACTTTGGAACAAGACTGTTGTGAGACACTGCAGAGCATGGGCTTCCAAAGAGCACTGGGATATGGCTCCTGATCTGTGGCTGTGGGCATAAACAACAAATCTGATCTCTAGTGTTTTCCCAAGTGAAAACAGCAAGCTGTGGGAAAAGAGACCATGGCCCAGCTGCCCAGCAACATGTATAGTGCCCTCTTGGAGGAAGGACACTTACCTGGAGTTTCTTCTTTAAAACCAGTTTAGTTATTAATAGAATTAAATAATCTGGACTGACACTTGGATATCAAGCAATCTGATGAACTGTATGTCACTGAGATCATCTTTGCTGGACTTTGATATACTAGCTTTATTTGGGCTTGGGAGCCACCTGAAGTCAAGAATGACAAAAGCTTTGAGTTGGACATGGAGGCTCAAGTTAGCCTAGATAATTCAGATGTAGATAAATTCAGATATGACACATGCTAAGGCTCTACATCATACAAGGCCACAAATGCTGAGCTCCATGCAGGAGTAACCAGTGGAAAGCTGACCCTGACATCTGTCTCTCCATATGTCCTATCCTTTGGTAAGCTGATGGGACACTGAAAAAAATACCAGATTTTTCTACTTTTAAAGCCTGACTTGGTAGTTATGGTGGTAGTAAAGTTCTAGAAAAGAACTTCTTACAATGAAGGCTTTTTAAGTGAGAAGCATGTTAAAATAGCTTAGTGCTGTTAAATAACTGTGAAAAAGTAAAATAGCTGATAGACTTTTGGAAAAGTACCATTGCAATTGTAAGGACTAACATTTCTTGGTGATGTATTAAGAGCACAGGAGTGGCTGAACTCCACAATACAGAAGCAAGAAGCCTAGCACGCTGTCTTTATCAGGTGTTACTGCTGGTTCTTCAGGAAACAGTGAGAAAACAAGCTTTTTTACTGTTCTGAATGGGACTGAATCTCATTTGAGGTTTTGTTAAGATCCTGACCTTCCAGACTGTTTGTTAGAATAGTCAATTTTGTTTATTCTGAAATTTTGTTCCTGGTCATACAAAAGAAAAAAATCCTTTAAAAACTTTAAATAAACTTTCCGTGACAGATCTATCACCACACAGAAAAGCTGCACTAAAATGTGAAAAGAGTGTGCCTGTTCTCTTTTTAGGCTTCCATATAGATATATAATTTACGTGTTTTTTTTATGAAAGGAGAGCACATGGGCAGTAAAGATAAAAACCAAAACACTTGGTTCTCAGATGATTTAACTTGTCCCTTTTTTGTGCTGCTTTATGCTTCATAACTGCCAGAGTGCTTTATTCTTATTGTTATGTTTATTATATATGTTCTCATGGCAACCAGGAGCCTTTGTCAAGAAGCCAGCCCTGTGTATCTCCCTTTGAGAAGTGTCTCATATAGCTACTACCTGCTCCAAGGAACTTACAGACTACAGAAATCTCTCAGGAGAGACGTGGAAATTAGATATGTGAATCAAAGGAAACAGTGCTGTCTGTGCCTTCTGTTGTGAATGCATCCAGGGATGGATGTTCACTCACAGGGGGACAGAAAGAGACCTGGGAGGTAAAGGAGCATTAGTGTTGGGGAACTGATGAGATGTGGCACACCAGCTATTCATCACTAAGATAATCTTTCCTGGCAGGGCAGGTGTCTTCTTCCTTGGTCAAGTTCAAAGGTGGCATGTTGAAGGAGAGCTTGAAACCAAGGAGACAGCAGCACAGTTTTTGGTTATGTGTCTGTTGAACTTACATCAAGTTTGCAAAGACAGTTGTAATCCTTAAAAACATGCTATTTCTGCCTGAATGTTTCTTACGTTGAACATTTCTTAATTTGTAAGTGTTTTGACTACATCTTCATATAATGAAAAAACATTCTTACTCTTCTGTATTATTGGTGTTATTAAGAATACAACAAAAGATTTTCTCTATAAATTACAAGAAATTTGGGAACATAAGTTATAGCTGCTTACAGAAAGTCTGAAAATATGTTGGTTTTTTTCCAAAACACCATGAGGAGCACAGCAGTTCAAATTGGCTTATTTATGTTCACGTAAATAACCCTAATGTGTTGAAAGTCTGCAGGATTTCAAATGGGCTAATAAAAACCTCCCTTTAGAGGTTAGAATATCTCTTTAGAATATTCACACTACAACTGTGTGGCTGACAACCCAGAAAAAACATCTGGTATACCCAAACAAGCTTACAGACATCCGTAATACCTACAGCATTAAAACAGCTGTCAAACCATACATCCCCTAACCCAACGTCCATGCTGTAGAGGGATAAAAGTCACTTTAGTGGAAAAAATGAACTGAAATATTTTACTTTTCTTTGATTTCTACCTTTTTAAAGTTTCTTACATTTTAATAAACAAAAAACATTTTATACAAATGTGCTTATCTGCCATTAAAGCCTTTGTGATTCTACAAATTATGTGGAGAGGAAGGCAAAAATACTAGTAGGAAGTTTTTGACTGTTTTGTACTGGCCCCCACTACACAGCTTCCACTGTCTGCCCAGCGTTGTCATGTTTGGCAAATGATAACAAAGTGTTGTAGAACTCCTTAACTAGGTCTTTAAATGTCTACAGTTGCAATTCATAACACATTAGGAAACAGGTTATACTTATTTTTTTACCTGGCCTGCCTTAGCAGGGATCTTTAGCAAGTGGCTTCTTGGGATTTTGAACTAAAACCAGCTTCCATTACTTATGGGAAAGAGCCAGCCAAAATCTTAGCATTATATCACAATGCATGTGTCTTTCTTCTCCATTTCATGGAAATTACCTTTTCTGTAATGGGACGGCTCTCAAAATACTGTTGTTAGAAGGAAACTTTCTAGCTAGATCACAGCAGATAGTTAGTCTGTACATTTAAATTATGGAAAGTTGAATCTAAATTTCCACCACCAAAGTGTTGTCTGATTGCAGCATTTCTAGAGGACAATAAAAGTCCTCATTTTACTGATTTTACAGATTTTACTGACTTCTATTTCATGCTTAATATGTACCCATTAATAGCTAATGGCAAGCTAAACAAGGCCCCATATAGTGGGATTTCTGCCTGGAGGTGAAATTTAAAGATCTCTTTTGAATTAATAGTTTCAGAATTTTGTTTGCATGTGAATGCCACTCACTTTGGCACATCTGGTTTGCTGGTCCCATCAGACTGGAAAATGTGGCAGAAGTGAGTCTGAACAAATTGCCTTACCTAAGGTGTAAGGGAAACTCAGCAAGAAGTTAAAGCAATGAAGCTGTGACGAAGACATCATTTTCCAGGCAATTTGAGATGTTTAGCAGTACCCAGGCTTCTTCCTCGTTATATCTGTAGCAATAATCTCTGTCTTGGCAGAGACAAAGACAGTCAATGTGTGTTTCCCCAGCTCTCTTTGGAAGTAGTTTTCAATCAAAAGAATGTGCTGTGCCACTTGTTCCCACCACACCTGTCTCAACTGCTTTTACTTTTTGGTTTTGTAAGAAGGAGATACAACGGTTACAATGCTGTGAGACATGAATTCGGTTTCTGCTGCTGTAACACAGTAATGGTAACACTTGACTTCTCTGAATCTCGTTTTCTCTCCCCTTTGCAATGCCTGCAGTCTGCCTGCCCCTCCTCTTCTTCAGTCTCCTTTCCACAAACCACTTTGGTTTCTTCCTGTAGCTCATTCATGTCCTCTCTTTATTGAGAAATGAGGCTGGGAAAGCAGCAGAGTGGAACTGGAGAGCACCACAGGGCAGATGCTGGACTTAAAATAATTTGGAAGTCTCTTAAAAATAGCAAACAGGTGAATTGCTGAATGTTTACTAACAAAAGGCAAGATACCTCTTTTCCATCCAAGCATTCTTCTGTTCGGGCTTCAGTGTCCTGAATTTCTGTGCCAGTGTTGCTATAAATGCGCAACTGCAAATTCAGAAGTTAATTACACTTTAATAACAAGTGTAAATATACAGTTGTGATCTCCAGTGCTGCTGTAAATGTTTCTGGTGAAGTGTGTCCTGTAGCACTTATTTCCTTATAGTTCTTTGGTTCTGTTTGGAGGATCACAATGCCCCTTGTGTTTTAGGAGATACTGTCAAATTTATTACCCCAGTGACTACATGCTTTTTCCAGTTCTCATAGGAACAACTGGATATCTATATTAGCTGCTGGGGCAAACCTAGTGGTCTGTGTGATCGTCTCCTTCTTCTACATATGCTTTTAACCACTTGGCTTCTAGTACTAATTAATTTGCATAACACTGAATCAGATTTGTTTGGATTCACTATAAAGAATAGAGCCATTTGACTTTTATCTCATATTTTGTGGAAGCTGGACTGTACTACCTCCAGATCTCCCCTTCTCTCTGTGTTGAATTTTAGCCTCTTCAGTATCGTGTGTTTTGGCACAGCTGAAACAAAGACAAATGTGTTGATGCACTGATTTCTAATTAGAGTGTTGACAGCAACCAACTCTGATTTATTCACACGTGGTATGTTTTTGTCTAACTGAAGGTACTGGCTGAAGAGAGCTCCTAATGGTTGTGAGATGGGCAGTATAGATGGCAATGGTCCTGCCTTCCTGATTCATGATGAACTTGGGAAACTGCTGTGTATACAGTGCTGTTTTTATATACCTAAGATCTGTTCTAATTATTCCTTTTCAGTCAAGACATGATGGTAATATGCAAGAGAAGTTCTTGTACTTCCATACGTACTCACAAACACTTGGAGTTTGCAATGTCCCGAGAGGCATCACCTATCTCAAAATAAAAAACAAAAATCTCTCCTTAATTTATCCTACTGGGTAATGCCTGCCTCTGGCTTCTGGTACCTATTAATTGTTTATTCTTTCTCATTATGTTTAATGCTCTGTCCTCTGGCACTGGTCCCGATTGGTCTGGAAATCTAGATTTCGACATCTTTATGGAACCTGGCTCTGACTGTGGAGTGTGTTTTCTGTTACTCTGTTGTAGGCAGACACCCTTTGTTGCACTGTACAGTCTCAATTGTTCCCTGCATTCTCCCTTAGTCATTAGTAATCTCAGGATAATTATGATTTCTCTCTCAAAAATACTTTCTTCCCATGCTAATATTTGTCTGTGGAAAGAAAATAGTTCAGGCAGCCTGCCTATATCTTTTTTTAGCCCATTTCAGTGAAATCTCAGTTGTGTTCTGCAGACTAACTGCTTTTTTTTTTTTTTTTTTTTTTTTTTTTTTTTTTTGGTGCAAATATATACTAGACAACAAGCAGGACCTGGTTCATTGGTTAGGCCATTACTTTTCTCAGGCCCTGCTGAGCTCAGATCCTGAGCTTTCTACATTACTTTTAATTTTATATTCCAAAAAGGAGAAGAATTTTTGTGGCAATCTTTACTTAGGCTGCTGAATACCACACTGCACTAATGTCATACTAGTGTGACTCCACACCAACACTTCATCCAGCAGCTGATCAGAGAAACAAGACCCAATATCTTTTAGCAGCTTTCTGTGAGACCCTCAGCATTGATCTGTGTATGGCTCGGGTACCCAAGGTGTGCGAGGCCAGAGAGGGGGAATCACAGAGGAGCTATGTAAGTCTGTCCTACATGTATTGTACAGTCAACAGAAAATAGAATTAAAATTTCTGCTTTGTTCTTTTCTTATTTTTGATCTGGTTTTGGGTTTTTGATGTTTTGTGGGTTTTATTTGTTGTTTTTTATATAATTTATTATGATCAATATGATTCCCAGTGCAACAATAAGCATGTTGCAAGCAAGAACCTCCATAGCAAGAAATAACTGTTTTTTCTGAAAATTGTGATAAAAAGAAAACTGCTAATGATGTTTTATTTAAACACCCCAAAGGCTCTCATTTTTACTAGATACCTCATGAAGCAATGACTTGGTTTTTTTGCCAAACAAAATCCAAGCAGTTTGTTTGTGTTTTAGAAGTAATTTATAGAGAACAGAGTAAGAACTAATGTACCTAGGGTACCAGCTTGTCACAGCCAAGCTTAACTACAGGAATTGCATAAAACACCTTCAGAACAGTGGGATGTCCCTCCCAGGGAAGAAGAGCACCTACAGAGTACTCTTTCTACATGCACCAGCTGTTGTTTTGAAGTGCAGTTCTTACTATTCAAAATGGCAAAGCATTTTAAATGCACACAACAAAACAAAGCCTGCTCTAGTAGCTAGTTAAGACACAGGACTGAAATAATGGCATTAAATTAGTGATGGGAAGTTGTGCAATTAGGTTTTCACAGTGTCAAAATATTATGCCAAGTTAAAAGACCCCACGTCAAAGACCATGATTTGATCTTGTCACATAATCAGCTTGCAAAGAAGACATTGCTTGCTGCAGAAGCTTGTGAACCAAATATTAAATACAAAGCATAAGATAGAAAAAGTGGAAAGACAAGAGCATACAGTACTTAACAGCACAGCAGTGAGAAAGTTGGCTTCTGCAGGGGCCGTGCTGTGACTGGGATCAGGAGACCATTTGTATGTTGAGGAGTTAGTGATCCATTTTCCAGTTAACCTGAGCACACCCAGCCTGTGTGTGCTGCACTGTGCTGTACATACAGCACAGCCTTCATTCTTGTGTTGTGCTGCTCAATCCTTTGGCTAGAGGATAAACTCAGTCAGGTCATTGTAACTGCAGGCACATCTTCCTTGACACCAGTGATTACATCTGCATGGCTTTGTCTTTATCTAACAGCGTAGAAAGAAGTTCTCATGATAATACCCTTTCTGATTGACCATAAAAACGGCGAATAGAACAGTTTTCCTGTGACCAAAATGGAGGAACCTCTCTCTTCAGATGAGATCAGCACAGCGTGCCATGGAAAAATCCATCCAGGGTCCATTTGATACTGCACAGCCACAGGGTTCCCAATATCTGCAGTGACATAAGATTTACTTGTTATCTGTATTACTCTTTTTAGTCTCTGTTATTAAAGCAGCTATTTTATTAAGTCATTTTTTGTCAGCTTTCTTACTGAGAAAGACCCCTGCTCCATCTCAGTCTCTCATGTCACCTTCCCGCTTGCCCTCACTGGTGCAGAACAGGCCAAAACCCAGCCTACAATGGAGAAGATCACTTGGGTTTTGGATCACCATGCCTAAATACTTGCATGGGAGTGAAGGGATGATGAAGATTTCGCTCTTTATAGGAAATGGTAGGAAAGGAGAAAGGAGAATCTATCAAGTACCATGGTGAGTACTTGATCTGTGAACATGGACGAAGAGGCCATGCACAGACAGATAGAAAAGGTATTGACGAAAAGCAGCTGTCAAAGGTTG
Source organism: Tringa solitaria (assembly GCA_026413425.1). Taxonomy (NCBI): domain Eukaryota; kingdom Metazoa; phylum Chordata; class Aves; order Charadriiformes; family Scolopacidae; genus Tringa; species Tringa solitaria. The sequence continues at coordinate 49,136,838 of JAOXJM010000019.1, read as the reverse complement.
TATTGTGTAGACTGGGAATGTGGGTGTTAGTGAAAGCCATGGTTGCTGATCCAACATTAGATATGGAGCTGAGATGTCAACCCAGTCTGTTCTGTGTTATTATGTTTGCTAGCCTCTGTCAGAGGGACTGGGGGGGGAAATAACAGCATTAAATCTTTTAACCTTTTGTCAAAGGCAGAAAAATAAATAAACCAAGATAAAGTGTTTGCAATGTGCATTATAGCATGTGGTTTTCATTAAACATTGTCCCTTGTTCCTTTCTATTTAGCTACTGAAGGCCTTTTATATGGAAAAGCCAAGTCTGGCAATCCTATAGACAATATTAAAGAGAGGGGATGGAAGGCAAGAAGAAAATGTTTGTTTAGATGTCTGGAGCTGCTGTTGTTTTCCTTCAGACACGTACACAAAAGTGTGGAAAGACAGCAAAGATAACTGGGCCTCTGCCTGTGGTGCTGACTTCAATTTGGAGACTCACTGCTGGAGGTGCAGAGCCGCTCTGTCAGAGTCTGATGATGCCTGAAACATCTGTAGATTTATTCTGAAACATTATCTGATTTCTTCTTGCTGATGGCCCGGAGGTTTGGAGAAGATCTGTGTAGGAAGTGAGGAATAGAAGTGGGTACAAGCTGCTTGCAGAAAACTTTCCCATTTATATGTGAGTGAAGGTTCTGTTTTTTCAGCAGGTGGTGACATTGAAAGTATGTGTAAGACCACTGTCTCAGCTCTTACTCTGTGTCTGCTGAAACCTCTGAGCACTGCTGAGCTGAGGCTAGGGCTTGTGGACATCTTATTAGATTCTGGGCTCTCAAAGATTAGGGGGAGGCTCTTTCACAGCTTCTTTTAGGTTTTCTATTTCCCTCACAGCCTGTGCTAAGACCTTTCAGAAAACAGTGTTCAGGTGGCCTGATGGTCTTTTCATGCATTTGTCAGCCCAAACCCCACCATATTCTCACATCAGCTTCTCTTCCCAAATGTTCTGCTCAGTTACCATTCCAATTCATGTCTTTATAGCAGCATCTGCAAGTACCCTTTTAGCACCATTTCCTTAAATATAAGCAGCTCCAGTTTTGGCCCAGCAATCCTCCCTCTAGCTTTTGTTGACCCTCATAAAGAATTTTATGGAACAGGCTGAGCTGGTTTTTTGTTGCTATGGAAAATATAAGCAAGTAGGTCTTTGCACAATAGAGGCCAAATGAGGCTTTTGAGAGCTACTTATATTTCTGCACCACTCATCTTTGCAATACTTAATATTATTTGTTTCACAAAGGAGGTAGGAGTAGCTTTCTTCTGTGTAAACTTGAAGTTGAACTTCAACTCTGTGTTGAACTTGAAGTTCCTATGAGTTTGGAAAGAAATGAAGAGTGCTTATGAATATGCAGCAGCCTGCCTGATGGTGGGCCATACATTGGGTCAATAACAGAAAATGGCTTGCTGTATGCAAGCCATTTTACATTTGAATGCAAGCTACCTTCTTGTGATTGCAACTGAGAAACAAAAACATTTGTCTCCCTCTTAGAGGATGTAGGGGCATTGTGGCAGAGGGAAGAAGCTGCCATATCTGAGATTCTGGAAGTGGTTACAGAGACATTAAGTCTCTGGCTGTCCCAGGGAAGTAGCAGGACCAGTAAAAGTAGAAATGCTGCATAATATGTTCAGGGAGAAAAAACCCTCAAGGAAAAACTGCCTTCTGCAGATGGGTGTATCTAGGAAGAAGTTTTCTCTCTAACTATTCTAGGAGTCAGACAACTCAAAACAGCATTCTCTGCTGCATGCAAGGGTGCTGGGAAAAATTATTTTTGAATAAGACAGCAATAATTATATAGGAAGTGTTCCTCAGCCTGCTACTGATCTCAGTCAAATCACTTCCTCTCTCAGGGCCCTAGTTTCCTACCCTATAAAAAGAATAAACTCTCAGGTTCCTGTGTGATGTGCTTTCAGGTTTACCAGTATATATATCTTATAAAATAGGGATCCCTAGTTGTTCTTCCTTTAAGGAACGGATTAGTGTGCCAGACATTAATGACAGACTTGTTATTGAGGCAGAGGATGTATTACAGGTGATCATAAGATGCCTGTCAGGAGAGAGCTCTCCTGGGGGGCAGTGAGCCTGGACTAGAACCAGGAAGGGCACTAGGACCACTGATTCTTTCTCAAAGGAGCCACCTTGTCATTAGGTAGCCTGTGAGAAGAGAGACTCTGGCTGTGTATCAATTCACACTTCTCTTTCCATTTCAGTTTATTCAGGAAAGGATTTGTTTAGACCATTGTTGCTGGTGGAGGTTTATTTGGGTAGTTAGGGAATAGCTCTCAAAAGCTGTAATGCCTTCTCAGACCAAAATGCATGTTTTGAATACGGTTTGCTTTTTAGCAAGTCTTGCATATTTTTCTTTTTTCCCTTAAGCACACAGTTCTCTGTAACAGTCCTTTATTTTTGTTATCAACCTTGAGGCTATTTTTAGATCTCGGTATATGTATGCAGGTTCATGAATATCTCAAATGTCACATATAAATGGAGAAGTCATTTTCCCCCCTCATACTGATTGCACAGCTGATGGCAATCATTCCAGCTTCAAGCTAAGTTCAGCATAGTTTAATATTCTACTAAGGATGAGTTTATTAAAGAAATATTCACGGCAACAGACAAAGTTTTTCTGAGGCTACAGATCATGGGACCATGTGTGAAGTTTTTATTGGAGTGGAGTCTTCATGTCTATTAATTCTGATTTTGATATCAATTTCCTGTCTGTGCTGTTTTCTCATAGCCTACCCCCAAATTTCTCAACCATTCTGATGTTGCTTTGCAGAATTAGCTTGCTAGCTCTCTTAAATTAAAGTCATAATCTGTGTTAAATAGGAGGAGATCAGTCAGGAGATGTTTAATAGCAATATTCAATTTTTACATTCATAAGTGCTTTTTGCTGTGTTTGTCTCTCCATATGAAATTCAATCTTCCATAGCTCCTGAAACGCTCTTCAGCATGGTAGAGCACAATGTAATAGGGCTTACAAGATGTAATTAAAACCTCACAAATCTGAAGTCAAACCTGTTGCAGAAAGATTGCCTCCCAATTGCTTATTAAACACCCAGAAGAGCAAGCAGTCTGTTGGCTAGTACATCTTGCTGGGAGAGAGCTGTAATCCTAAACCTGTGAATGCCTCAAACCAAGGCTCTTTAACCTGCCGATGACTCAGCTGGCTTTGCTAAGATTCTGAGTGTAACCACATCTGCAGGGAGGGCATGTGGCTTCCTTGAGGAGGATCTGTATCAGAGTAACTTCATGACTGGGCATGAAACATGCTAGTATATGCATGCTGGGGGCAAAAGACAGAGAGGAGAGAAAACTAAAAGCAGTCAAGGTTTTTTCTTATGCTACAACGTAAAGAGATGTGTTGATATTTTTAATAGCCTTTCTGGGAAAGTGACGTTTTCCTGCTCCCAGACCACAAAGAGAAAAGAGAGGCCACAATCTCAAGGTAGCTCTTCTTTTCCCTTTAATATTTGAGCTTGATGTGAAGAGCCTCTGAAGCTGTTTTCCAGCTTCACAGGTTAAGACCCTCACAAAGAGCCTCACAGATTAAAACATGGGTAAGAGAGAGGTAAGAGAAAGAACAATTCACTGCATTCCTCAGCCTCACATTGTAGACCTTCTGGGCAGCACATAGAAACCTCCTCTTCTCCCAAAGCTGCTTCTGTTGCCCAGTGTCATAAGTTGTGGTCAGATGTATTGAACGAGCCAAATCAGTGGGATCATACCATTCTGAGAGTGTCTTAACTTCCCATTCATAGAATCATAGAATGGTTAGAGTTAGAAGGGACCTTAAAGGTCAGCAAATTCCCTGTACTTTTTGCAGAAGCCTCACTTACACAGAGACAGTCACTTTCAGAACCCAAAAACTGATGTGTGCCAGGGTCACTGCTGATTTGCTTGAACTTCTTCAGTGGAATTGTTCAAACTTGAGCCATGCACAGAGGATTTGGAAGATCATCACTTTGGTTTCTACCATACTCGAAATAGATAAAGGATGAACATTTTTCAGGTTTTCCCCTGGAAATTAGAACATTTATCATAGAAACATAGAATGGTTTGGGTTGGAAGAGACCTTAAAGATCATCTAGTTCCAACCCCCTGCCATGGGCAGGTACACCTCCCATTAGACCAGATCGTTCAAAGCCCCATCCACCCTGTTCTTGAACACTTCCAGGGATGGGGCATCCACAACTTCTCTGGGCAACCCGTCCCAGTGTCTCACCACCCTCACTGTAAAGAATTTCTTCCTAATATTTAATCTAAATCTCCCCTCTTTCAATTTAAAACCATTACCCCTTGTCCTGTCACTACA